>PVHT021183519.1:4887922-4950482 GCA_004024745.2 Catagonus wagneri
TATTTTTTATTTATTTATTTTTTTTTTTGGCTTATCTAGGGCTGCATCCGCGGCATATGGAGGTTCCCAGGCTAGGGGTCTAACAGGAGCTGCAGCTGTCGGCCTTCGCCACAGCCACAGCAACGCGGGATCTGAGCCACATCTGCAACCTACACCACAGCTCATGGCAACGCTGGATTCTTAACCCACTGAGCAAGTCCAGGAATCGAATCCGCAATCTCATGGTTCCTAGTTGGATTCGTTAACCACTGAGCCACGACGGGAACTCCAAAAAAAAAAAATAGGTATTTTTTAAATAGTTTTATTTATGGTATATAAATTACACCTCGATAAAACTATTTTTCAAAACATACCAAAATTTTTAAACTGTGCTGCAAATGATACCATCAAGAAAGTGAAAAGACACCCACAGATGGGATAAAATATTTGCAGACCACATATCTGATGTGGGACTTGTATCCAGAATATATTAAAAACCCCTATAATTCAATAATAAAAGATAAATAACCCAACACAAAAATTGAGCAAAGGATCAAAACAGGAGCTCCCGTTGTGGTGCAGTGGTTAACGAATCCAACTAGGAACCACGAGGTTGCGGGTTTGATCCCTGGCCTCACTCAGTGGGCGTTGCCGTGAGCTGTGGTGTAGGTCACAGACGCGGCTCTGATCCTGCGTTGCTGTGGCTCTGGTGCAGGGTGGCAGCTGTAGCTCCGATTAGACTCCTTGCCTGGGAACCTCCACATTCTGTGGGTGTGGCCCTAAAAAGAAAAAAAAAGGATCAAAACAGACATTTCTCAAAAGAAGATATACAAACAGACAATGAGCACATGAAAAGATGCTCAATATCACTAGGGAAATGCAAATCAAAACCACATTTAATACCAATTCACACCCACAAGGATGGGTATAATAAAAAAGATGGATAAATACGTGTTAGCAAGGATGTGGAACCCTCGTATACAGCAGGAAGGAATGTAAAATGGTGCAGTCGTTTTAGAAAACAGTTTGGCAGTTCCTCAAATTGTTAAGCATGAAGTTCTCCTATGACCCAGAAATTCCACTTCAGTATAGAGAAATGAAAACATATGTCCGCAAAAAATTGTACATGAATGTTCATTCATAATTGCAGTATTCGTAACAGTCTCAAAACAGAAACAACTATCCATCAACTGATAAAAAAAATAAGTTAAATGTGGTATGCTCATATAGTGGATTCTTATTCATCAATAAGAAGGAATGAATGGATAAGTAATGAGTTCCTACTGTATAGCATAGGGATCTATATCCAGTCTCTTGTGATAGACCATGACAGAAGATAATATGAGAAAGGGAATTTGTGTGTGTGTGTATATATATATATATATATATATATAGTCATATATATAGATGACTGGGCCACTTTGCTGGGCAGCAGAAATTGGCATAAGATTGTAAATCAACTATACTTCATTTTTTTTTAAATTAAAAATAAAAACAGAAATGGAGTACTGATACATGCTATAACATGGATGGGCCTTGAAAATATGCTAAGTGAAAGGAGCCAATCACCAAGAACCAAGTATTCATTAGGTAAATCTATAGTGATGGAAAGTAGCCTAGGAGTTCCTGTCGTGGCTCAGCAGAAACGAATCCAACTAGGAACCATGAGGTTGTGGGTTTGATCCCTGGCCTTGCTCAGTGGGTTAAGGATCTGGCATGGCCATGAGCTGTGGTGTAGGTCGCAGACGCGGCTCGGATCTGGCATTGCTGAGGCTGTGGTGTAGGCTGGCAGCTGTAGCTCCGATTGGAGCCTTAGCTCTTAGCAGTGGTAGCAGTGTTGCTGTGGCTGTGGCAAAGCACCAAGTGTATTCACAATCTGTTAGGTGCCTCTTGCATGAAACAGAAAGAGCCTTAGCTCTTAGCAGTGGTAGCTCCGATTGGACCCCTAGCCTGGGAACCTCCACATGCCGCGGGCGAGGCCCTAAAATGACAAAAAAGGCGAAAGAAAGAAAGAAAGAAAGGAAGGAAGGAAGGAAGGAAGGAAGGAAGGAAGGAAGGAAGGAAGAAGCCTAGTAGTTGCTTAGGACTGGGGGTTTGGAGGAAAATACGGAAAGAGTACTAATGGGAATAGTGTTTCTTTTGAGGGTGACAAAACAGTTCTACTAAAATTGACTGTGGTGATAGTTTGTGAACACATTAAAAACTATTGAACTGCAAATGGCTGAACTGTATGGTATGTGAATTGTATCTTAATAAAGGTGTTAAAAAAAAGCAACAGTGTATGTTACTGTCACTAACATCACTGCTATGTTCCCAGAATCCTCACGTCATTGTTTTCTTGATGTCTCCAGAGTTCTTCCCAGGAAGGCCCTTTGGCCTTTTTGCAGCCCTCCCTTCATGCACTGGAAGGAGCAGAGGGCAGAGTCAGGAGAGAAGTGTGAGTCCCAGCCCTAGCAGCCTGGTTTGGAAAACCCCATATCCTCTTTGGGGTCCACTTTCTGTGATGTTCCACACTGATTCACTGTCTCATTTATTCAACAGATGTGTTTCATCAGAACAAACATTTGCTAAGAGCTCACTGTGTCCCAGGCACTGTTCTAGATGCCAGAGACACAGCTGTGAACAAGACAAAGTTGCCGGCCTCCTAGAGTAGGTGGGAGGAGGTGGGAGTACAAACCAGTACATTAGTTCTGTATGTTACAGAAAGCATGTGTGTCTGGCTCCTTGAGGACAGAAAAATGCCTGGCTTCTTCCGCTAAGGCTCTTTCTGTTTCATGCAAGAGGCACCTAACAGATTGTGAATACACTTGGTGCTTTAACTAGATAATTCCTTGAATAAGTCTGCCCAGTAACGCTCTGAGATCTGATTCCCAAAGGAGTACTCCTACAGTAGGAGGGGAGAGTAGTCACCTATTCATCCATTCATTCATTTGCACAAGTTGTTTGAGCATCTCATATTAGTTAAGTCATTTTGTGTGTCAGTAGTAGAAACCCAATTTAAGCAGGCTTAAGCATAAAAGGGAATTTATTGGGAAAAAAAAAGTACAAGGATGGCCTGATCTAGATGTGTGCACAGCATCAAGAACACCTGTCTTGTATAGCACACCTGAACTGTTATAGCACAGGGAGCTGTGTCCAATCTCTTGGGATAGAACAAGATACGGGATGATATGAGAAAAGGGGTGTGTGTGTGTATATATATATATATATGACTGGGTCACTTTGCTGTATAGCAGAAATTGGTACAACACTGTAAATCAACTACACTTTTTTAAAAAATACCTCTCATCCCATTTTCCCCTGATCGGCTCCATTTTCCAGTGAGCACTGCCTTGAGGGAGGCAAAACGGCTGCAGATTGCCCCCAAATCTTATCTTCTGGTTCAACACCCCATAGATGGTGAGATCTTCCTCCCCCACCCTAACTTCCATTCTCAGGGTCCCTCTGCCCTTCCGCAAAAAATCTTGCCTGGGATCCTAGTGGATTAATAGTCCTGAGCTCAGCCTTGAAGTTATCGCTGCAGTCAGGGTGTGAAATGTGTTAATTCCTAATTCAACAGGGCCTGGGCATTTGCCAAGGGCAGGGGCAAGGGTCAGTCCTGTCTGAAGCACAAGGGCTAAGGACAGCAGAGGGGGTGACTCCTAAAGGAAAACTGAGGTGCTCTAACCAGAAACAGGAGAACAGATGCTTCATAATCAAACAAAAATAACCCATGTTCCCACATACTTCGGTACTGGGCCTGTCAATTACTGTCTTACTTATATGTATAAGCATACAGAACATGAGAGGAAGATGCCAGGAGTTTAGATAAGATGCTGGGGAATTCAGAAGGTGGGGGATCATCTTCCCATGTAGGGAGCCAAGGACCACCTCACGGAGGAGGTCGCCTGTGAACTTGACTTTGAAGCACAGGTGGAATTTTTCGTATGTATCCTTGAGGGGGGCACTCAAAGCTGGGAGAGCTGTATGACCTCAGGCACTGAGGACGCAGACTATAAATGTGGAAATTTAGGGATTTAGTGTGGCCAGAACACAGGCCAGGAAGAAGCACTGTGGCCTCTGAAGGAGGAAGTGGAAGCGGGGCTGGGATCTCAGGTGCCTCAGGTAACGGGAGAAAGAGCTTAGATGAGGCGTTCTCTCGTGGTGCAGTGGGTTAAGGATCTGGCATTGTCACTGCAGCAACTTGGGTCACTGCTGTGGTACGGGTCTGATCCCTGGCCTGCGAACTTTCACGCACTGCAGCAGGGGAAAACAAAAAGAGCTCAGATGACAGTCTAGAGAAACCAGGAAACCACTGAAGGTTATGATCATGGCAGTGCTATCACCTGGGACATTAACCTGGTCTGATAATTTAACTTAAAAAGAGGAAAACATGGAGAGCACCAAGTTAAGAGACTCTAGACATGGTCTACGCAAAAAGCAAAGAAACTCTGAATGTCCCATTGGCACCTCCAACTCAGCATGTCCAGGATGGAAGTCAGCCAGCTTTGCTTCTCCACGCCACTTCTCTACTGGTGTCCTGAGGGCACCAGCGCTCCCCTGAGTCATCCCGGACTCCTCCCTTCCCCCACATCCCCCACAGCAAGCTCATCCATAAATCCAGTCCATTTCTCCTCCTAAATGTTCCTTCCATCCAAGTACTAACCAGCCAGACTCTGCTGAGCTTCCGAGATCAGATGAGCTCAGGCGCGTTTGGGGGCGGTATGGCCATAGACCTAAAAGCTTTTTGAATACACTCGCCTTGCTCCTCTGCTCCACCTTACTCCTCAGTCCATCATTGTCTGTTGCTTGGATGGCTCCAACGACCTCAGCCTTATGCCCTTTCATTCCTCCATCCAGCAGCCAGTCATCTCTTTCAGTTACAGCCAGCTGGGGACTCCCCACTGCCCAAGCCCCTTCAGGATGTGGTTTCCAGCCTCACATCTTCCTGCGCCTCCCAGACATTCTGAGCTGCCTTCAACTCAGCAATGAAGCTGATCTCTTTCCCCTCTGGACATCTGCACATGCTGTTTCCTCTGCATTTCACCACCTCCCCCTCACACACACACATACACACCTGTCTCCTTTGTTCCTAGTGGGAACTCTTCAAGAGGCTGGAGATGAGAAAAAAAGAGTAGGGAGCGATCTGGGAGCTCCAGGGAGTGAACACAGACTTTGTCTGCCTGGCACTTGCCTCTGGGAGCCGCCATCTTCCATGGTCTTACCTCCCTGTCCAAGGGGCTCACTGTGAAGGGGTGACCCAGCCTGGCTGGTCAGTTTCCTCCCCCAGAAGTTTTCTAACTAGAGCTATGGGAAAATGGCTTCTTTCCCTTTGGGTTGTGAGGCCGAAAAGCTAGATGGTGGAGCTCCATGCAGCCAGGTGCCCCACCTTGTGGCAAAAGGTGACATTCAGAGAGAAACGAAAATGACAGGCTGAGGGAGAGGGTCCTGACAAGGTTCCAGTCACTTCTAGGATCTAGAACTTGCCATCCCCTAGAGTGATCCTTCTCAGAAGGGCCAGAATTTTTGCCCAATCTACTATAAATCAATACTTTGGTAAAATACTATAGAAAAACCAAAAATAAAAAAAAACAAAAACCCAAACGCATTTTTAAAGACTAAATTTTTACCACTCTGTTCAACAGACCTAACATTAGTTTGTCCATTTGTTATAAAAATTTGTCAACACTTGGTCCCAGTTCCTGCACTCACCCTGTCACAGACTGTTTCAAGCACTTGGAGTAGCCCTGCCCCAGAGGCCGCTGTCCACCTCTGCTGGCCTCAGCTCTGCATTCCAGCCTGCAGGAAAGGGGAAACAGAGGGAGTGCAGGAACTGCAAACAAATTCTTTTTAAAGAAGTAACGCAGAGTTCCCATCGTGGCTCAGTGGTTAATGAACCCGGACAGTATCCGTGAGGAAGTGGGTTCGATCCCTGGCCTCGCTTAGTGGGTTAAGGATCCTCGCTTAGTGGGTGTTGCCCTGAGCTGTGGTGTAGGCCGGCGGCAACAGCTCCGATTAGACCCCTAGCCTGGGAACCTCCATATGCTGTGGGTGCAGCCCTAAAAAGACCAAAAAAAAAAAAGGGAATGTATATATATGTATGACTTAATCACTTCGCTGTAGAGCAGACATTAATACAACATTGTAAATCAACTATATTTCAATATTAAAAGATTTTTTAAAAAAAAGTAACATAGAGGTTGCAAACATCCCTCTCATTCCATTCCACTCCACTGATGAAAAATAACAGTCACAATTAGTTGCACAGAAGATGAGAAACTATAGTCTCTAGTTGGGTGAACTTGTGCTGTTACCAGAAAGTTCCTTTACTAAAAAGAAAGAGAAGATGGCTGTGGAAGAACACAGCTTCTGCCACACACACCTGAGAGCCACCAGGAGCCTGCCCCCGGGCCTGACTGTATGCATGGAGGCTACGTGGGGACTGTATCAGAGGAGGCCATGTGAAAATGGAGGCAGAAGTTGGCATCATCCACTCACAAGCCAAGAAATGCCTGGAACCACTGAAGCTAGAAGACTCAAAGAATTCTCCCCTAGAACACCTGGAGGGAGTATGGCCCTGACGGCACCTTAATTTCAGACCTCCAGCCTCCAGAACAGTGAGAAAATAAATGTTGGTTATTTTTAAGCCACCAAGTTTGTGGTCATTTGTTACAGAAGCTCTAGGAAATTAATCTAGGCACATTGCTCAAAGTAGAGCCTCCTGGGCAGCAGAGCCTGTTGCTAAAGCAATTTCCCTGCAGACATGTAGGCATGTGAGCACAGTCCCCCATTCCCTGACGAGTGAGTGAACCCTCTGCTCTTTCCTTCTGAGGCCTGCAGAATTGCAAGTCAAGATGGCTCATATCCCAGTGTCCCACTTCTCAGCATCAACGCATGATGCTTTCAAGACGTCTCAAGAATAAAAGGATGTGATATTTATAGTATACACTCATATACATAGTGGAATATTATTTGATCATAAAAAAAAGAATGAAACCCTGCCGTCTGAGACATGGGCAGATCTAGAAGTTTTATGCTAAGTAAAATAAGTCAGACGGAAAGCAAACACTGTCTGACTTCACTTACATGTGAATCTAAAAGACAAATGAACAAATAGAACAGAACAGAAACAGGAGTTCCCTTCGTGGCTCAGTGGTTAACGAATCCGACTAAGAACCATGAGGTGGCAGGTTCGATCCCTGGCCTTGCTCAGTGGGTTAAGGATCCGGCGTTGCCGTGAGCTATGGTGAAGGTTGCAGACGCGGCTCGGATCCCGCGTTGCTGTGGCTGTGGCGAAGGCCAGTGGCTACAGCTCCTGTTAGACCCCTAGCCTGGGAACCTCCATATGTCGCAGGTGCGGCTCTACATAAAAAGGCAAAAAGACAGAAAAAAAAACAAAACAGAAACAGATTCATAGATATAGAGAGCAAAAAGTTTGCCAGAAGGGAGAGGGATGCGGGGATTAAGAGGTACAAACTTGCAGTTGCAAAATAAATGAGTCACAGGAATGAAATGTATACCATGGAGACCACAGTCAATGACATTGTAATATCTCTCTATGGTGACAGATCATAACTAGGCTTATCATGGTGATACTTTTTAATGTATAGAAATACTGAATCACTACGTTATGCACTTAGCACATAACACAGAGTTATAGGTCAATGTTACTTCAATTTTTTTCCATTTCCTCCAAAAAAAAGAGTAAAAGATGAAACAGTAGTTTAAGAGAGGACTGTAAGATTGTGGGGGAGTTCATGTCGTGGCTCAGAGGGTTAAGAATCCGACATACTGCCTTGAGGATGTGAGTTTGATCCCTGGCCTCGCTCAGTGGGTTAAGTATCCAGCGTTGCCACAAGCTGCAGCATAGACTGCAGCACAGATTGCTTTGCTGTGGCTGTGGCCTAGGCCAGGAGCTGCAGGTCTGATTGGACCCCAGCTCCGGGAACTTCCATATGCTGCGTGAAGCCTTAAAAAGAAAAAAAAAAAGATTACGGGAAGTGCTTTCTTTGGTTGTGTGTCTCTGAAGGATGCAGACTCCGGAGCATCCTTCTGCGGGTGGAGGGAGGGATCCAGGGAAGCAGGAGAGGAGACGGGGAGAGTCACATCCTAGTGCCAAGCACATCAGATTTCTGTCCCCACAAATCAGAGCATCATGGGAGGTCGGGACTGAAAGGGACTTGCACGTTTAATACCTCTCTTCATGGATGAAGAAGAGGGCAGAGAGTGGAGTGACTTGCCCAGGGCCCCCTATAGCTGTTTGCTCCTAACATTCAACCCCTCCTCTCCCTGAGCGTCTGGCACTTCAGAGTGTGCCCTTGGCAAAGACAATTGTTTTTTTAAAAACTCGCTTTATTCACATCTCTCCATGTTTCAAAATGTCTCTTCTTTTCTATTCCTGTGCCCTTTCCCTGCTTGCCTGGACACAGTGGCTCATGAACCCCACGAGCAGGGGTTCCTGCCAAGTGCGGCCGAGGAAATGGGAGCGGCTGCTCGGCTGAGCAGACAAGAAAGGAGGTGCCGAAAGGGTGCTGCTCCTCCAGCTCGGCCTGGACCACAGCACCCCCACCCAACTCTGCACATTCCTCTGCGGGGAGCTGGGGGTCTTTGGTCCACCGAGTTCCTCGCCAGCATGGTTCTAAGTACGATCCTGGTAATACGGTCACTTGCACAAGATTTGTCAGGCTAAAGACGAGGAGAGCTCAGCTTCTCTGAATTAGCAAGGACAGGTGTGCAGTTGACCGTGGCCTGCAGGGAGCTCCTGCAGTTGCCCGAGTTGATGCTTTGGGGACACTGGGACAATCTGGGCATCTACTCTGCAGTCCTGGCACTTCCTGATTTTGTGGGGTCTGATGGTGGCTTCCCCGACTGCCTTCATCCAGCTTTCCCATCAGTTATGTAAGCCTCTAAACCCCTCTATGAAAACCCCATGTATTTAGGGTACCCTGTGTATTTGGCTTCTGTTTCTGTTACCTGAACCCTGACTGGCACAGGTAATGAAGGCATGTAAAGTAATGTGGGGGGAAAAATACCTCTGGAACGTAAACGGTTCCTCCTCGAAAGTGAAAACTTTGATGTAAAGTGAGGAATTGGCCCCTAGGTTGGTTTATTTTGTTTGTCTAGTAGGAGCCATCATGGGTGTGTGGCCTTGGAACCATGAGGTTAACATCAAAGCTCTCCTCTGAGACGTATTCCAGGCAGGAGAACTCCGCTTCCCCGCCCTTAACTGTCACGAGACCCAAGAAATCGTGGCCAGAGGGGCCAGCTCAAGGGAGAGTCTTCCTTCCCTCCAGGTCTGCTGACACACACAGGGAAAAAAACAGAAGCCACAGGGATGTACGGAGCAGTCTCTCTGAGTATAAAATGGCCATTCCATTTTATAAGAGCAAGGAGAAAAAAACAAGTGTACATTCTCTGATTTCTAGTAAGAATGGGAACAAATGTTAATCAAGTACAACCAATCTCTTAAGACAAACTTCAGTTGACGTGCTGGGTAAATAATAATATTGGCTGTCTTTTATTGACATTTTCCTATGTGCTACCTGAAGTTGTTTCATACAGTATTCTATTTAATCTTCCCAACAACGCCAAGGCGAGCATAGCATTCTCCCAGTTTCACAGAAGCTTGAGGCTCAGCCAGGTAAAAGCCACCTGACTCCTGAGCCATCCTCTTTCCACTGAGTCATTCTGCTCCTCTTATTAGAAAAGAGGAAAGAGAAGAGCAGCAGAGGAAGAAGCGTGAGAGAGATGGACAAAGAAAGAAGTGAGGGACGAAGGGCCAGGGGTTATTGCAGAGTTGAAGAAACCTACCACCACCTCTCCTCAGACTGTGCGCTTTTGAATGTTCCCCTGCTCCTGGCTGTACCAACAGCGGGTTGAGCACTGTTTATAGCTCTTCAACTATTCCTTATTCTCAGGCTTCCTGAGCCTCTCATGTGAATGGAAAAGGCCACAACTGTGACGTAGCGGAAACGAATCTGACTAGGAACCATGAGGCTGTGGGTTCGATCCCTGGCATCGCTCAGTGGGTTAATGATCCGGCATTGCCATGAGCTGTGAGGTTGCAGACGCAGCTTGGATCTGGTGTTGCTATGGCTGTGGCGCAGGCCAGCAGCTATAGCTCTGATTAGACCCCTAGCCTGGGAACCTCCACATGCTGTGGGTGCAGCCCTAAAATGCAAAAAGACAAAAAAAAAAAAAAAGAAAAGAAAAAAGGAAAGAAAGAAAAGGCGACAGCAATCCACTGGGTAAAGAACACTTTGGGCCACCCCATCGCTACTCGGAATAATGTTACACCAGAGGCAGATTAAACCAAGCAGAGGGACAGTCCCAATTCCTTGGTTAATGGGGGATGGGAAGCAGTTGTGCCCTTGGGCCATAGGGTAGCTGGTGGCGGCTGTCTTAGATACTTTTCTGCCTCTCCCTCCAGACCCTTCTCTAAGCACCCTCAATCCCACACTGGTATCCTAAACCCCCGGCGACCCCTGGGCTTACAATCACGAAATAATGACAGTCTCAGAAGGCCCATCTTTGCTCCGTGTCCTGTGAAAAGGCATCTCCGGTTGAGGACAGGGCAGGGGCAGGCCTTCCTGGAGCCCCCCAGCCACACCTTGGCCCTGGTTGCTCCCTGGTACATGGAAGGCCAGGTTGCGGTTGGGAAGACCAAAGGAGCCCTGGGGAGCTGGTTCCTATGTCCTGAGATCCTGGATCTCCAGAGATCCTGTGAGCCAATCCCTGAATTTTAGCAACAAGGAAACTGAGGGTGAGAGAGATGAGGGCAGAAGCCCGAGGCCACACTGTCTGCACACCGCTTGGAATCCCGACGCCCAGCCCAGCGCCCTTCCCTCTGACAACCGCGCGTCTCTCAGGGCCCCGGCGCCCAGCGAGCCGGCGAGAGCCTCACATGTGATTATAATTACCGTGGGCTTGGCCTGAGCCCAGCCACACCGCGAGCACATCCAGGCCTGGTCGCGGGCCAAGTTTCCATTTCAGTAGAAAAATGACAAGGTTCAAGGGATACACGTTAATCCCAAACACAAGAGCAGGAAAGAGTGGGGTGAGGGGGAGAGGCCAGCTGGGATCTCTCGGGGCCACATCAGTCCACCAAGGACTCCTGAGACCCACCCGGGAGGCAGAGTGCACCTCCCCCTCCCCCACCAGCCAACAGAGAATAAACAGGCTGTGTGCCCACTAGGCGACCAGGACTGCCCGCCTGTTGGACATTACGGTTCAAGAGCCATCTCGGGACTGTTTGTGGGGATAAACCCTGCTGGGTCCCAGGTGCAAGACGGACCTCAGGCTGGCGAGACTCAGCCAGGGGCCCCATACTGTCACCTTCCTCCCCCAGTAGGCTCCTTCCTTGCACTAAGCATTGTCCTCAGCCTTTGTGTTTCTATCCTTCAGCATCACCGAACCCTCCCACAGATAAGGAAACTGAGGCACCGCAATGAAGGATGGCCCGAGGCCAGGTAGCCAGAGGAGCCAGGATGGGCTAGAACACTGGCCAGTCTGGCCCACAGCCTCCCTCCTGACGCTCTTGAACTACGGGCGCGGCCCGGGCTGTGTCTAGGGCTCTCCTGCTTCCTCCTCCCCACCTCCATTCCCCGCATCTGAAGATTTACTTCACGAGCTGTTGGCTTCACCTACTCTACATCCACTGTGTGGCCCTGGTGGGGTCCTAAACTCCACCATGGCTGCCAACTTTTGCCCCCCCTTATAATGACACTACACATCCTTGAGGCTTCTAGACTGTTTGGTCGGCCCTTTCACCCTTGAGACAAAAGTTCCTTCTTTCCTCCCAGACTTGAAGCAATCATGAATAACACATCGCTCCCAGCTTACCTCAACTCCCAGAGCTCCCATCTGCAAGCTCTGCTTAGTTTTGGCCTCAGAGAGGGCAGGACCTTTGAACTTTTGACCTATGATATATGTTCATCTACCTTTTGGAGGGCTTCTAACAGGTTTAATGATATTAAGAGAACCACGGCTCTCTGCCCTGGGGGCAAAGGAGTTAACACTTTGCTGGAACTCTACTAACACCACGTGATGGACTAAAAACCCAATGGAGGACAGCAGCCATCAATTAAATATCAACTGTCAGGTAGGGAAGAGCTGTGGCCCCATAGGGAACAATGGACTTTTTGATGATTGATGTCTCTGAGAGGTATGATTCCTCAAAAAATGAGGTCTGCCTCAAAGAAATGTGCTTATTTACACCAGCTTCTAGACTGGCCGAGGACAGCCCAGGGCCTGCAGCCAGGCATCCAAGCAAAGGGGCAAATAAGCTCCAGAGTGCAGCTTCTTGCCGACTGGGGGATTTATGGGCTTCCTGGACGGGCCAAGCAGCCTGGTTTTGAGGCCAGCAGCTGGGCCAGGAGGTTGGCTGAGGTTTTCTTAGAGGTTCTGCAAGCAGTTGGGGACCTTGGCGAAAATGTGTTTGACACAAGGGGGTGGCACCTGGTCTTCCATCTCCTCCAGAGGCAAAGCCTCAGCAGGGGCATTTTTCCTGATTGGTGGTGGGGGTGGGCATGGGGCGGTGCAGGGAAGCAGAGCGTGGAAATGAAGCATTATTCCCCAAAGGCCATCTCTCTCTTTCTTCTGCTTTCAAAAAGCCCCAGCGATCACTTTGTGTTTAAGCCAATCTTGCTTTTTTCAAAGAAATGAAGAAAGAAGATGTTTTTTCCAAGTCTCATTATAAAAACCCTAAGGCTGGAAAGATATGGAGAAAACATCTTCCTCCGGGTTCTGCCTCCACAGATACAGGCGAAGTCTACGCAGTAGTGGGTAGGGGTGCTCGTCCGTGAATAACTTGCCCAGGGGATATTCCATCCACAGCCCCAAGGCTCCCAGTCTCAAGATACCCACTACCCACAGTCTATTCACATCCCCGTTGCTGGAGTTAAAGTCCATTTCTTCCTTTCAGTTTTTGTGGGAACTGGACAAGGGCCAGGAGACTAGAAGAGCTGGTGATCTGGGTCCTTCTAGACTCTGAGGGAAGCCAGGTTGGGGGTTCTCCGTCACCCCAGGGTCCCTGGTTCTTAAATCTGTGCTGTCCCATGAAAAGGATAAGTCCCAGAGCCAGAGCTGCCCAGCAGCACTGCCGTCTGAGCAGCACGGCCGGGGGCATCTTGCTAAGCAGATGGCGTCAGTCTTCTGGTCCTGCACTGACCAAGAAAAACGGAGTGGGTGTCCCTCGATTTCCCGTTTGAAAATGTGCTTGGCGGGTGGGGGGCAGGAGTTGAGGGGGACAGAAAGCATCTTATTCTCTCCCCCATCTATCAAAACTATAAATCCATCTATCAAAACTATAAATCTCAACTTCCCCAAGGTCAGGTAGAGGCGGGCTGCCGGGGCCCAGGGAGTGGGCGTCTGGCAGGAGCGGCTGGTCTCTGGCAGCCCCTTCAACTCTGATAAGCTTTGAGCTCTGAAACCAGGCTCTGGGGGACCCCCATCACCCCACAGCAAAGCTCTCCTCGCTCCCACAGCTGCTCCCAGCCCTAGCTACTCAAGATGACTGGCGCTAGAGATAAGAAGCAGATGGGAGGAGAGGCCTGGAAGCTGGAGGCAGGTCCCGGGAGGCCCCCTGCTGAGAAGGGTGGAGGCGCCCAGACCCTGCAGGGAGGTGGACGAGGCGGGGATGCAGCTCTCACCCTGGCTCTGACACCTCGCGCGCGAGTCTGACCCAATGGCTGGAGCCAGAGCTCTCGGCCTGGCCAGCAGTTCACTGGTCAGAAGCCATGCTCCCCTGAGCAGTCACTGCTTCCGTGCTCAAGAGCTCCTGCAGGACGTAGAAATGCCCAGAAAAGGGGGGTTGGGGTGGAGAACTCACCCCATCAACAGGTTTAACCAAGCACGGTTCCCCTGTGCCCTGGTGGTGGGATCGAGTCTGACTCGTGGCCCTGTGGCACTGAGTAAGTATCTGTGGAAAGAATGACTTGCTGTATTACTCCACCTGCAGGGAGCTGGCATTGTAGCTGGAACGAATTCCCCAGGGATAGAATTTCAGGGCCAGAAAGGACAACCAGGTGCCCCTCAAAGCAAACACAGAGGGGCTTGGCTAGATCTAGGTGGGCTGGCATGGGGAATCTGGATGACCTGAGCTCTTGACCTACCTGGGGTGTTTTCAGGAAAGTCATCCAACGATAACGACAACAAGAATGGGTGCTATAGTGCAGAGGAGGGGGAGGGGATCTTCTCACGGGCTCCAGAGAGCAGTTTCAAGGTCACTTCCAGCGCCCACCCCTTGAAAGCTTCAACATAACCAGAGCATCTAGCCGGTGCCCTGTAAACCGCTGCCCCCCACCCCGACTTAAGCTCTCACCTCCAAAGATAATCACACAGCCCCTGCCTGACACCTCAGACGTCCCATGAATGACCTCTGGTTCCCCACCAGCCTGGACAGAGTGAAATACAGCCTCCGGCCGCTGCCCAGCTCAGCACGCCGCTGTCTCCAGGCAGAAACCTTGAGAGGAATCCCAGCTCGGACCAAGGAAAACAGGAGTCTGGTCTGGCTAAGCCAGGTGGCTTCTTTCTCCCCAGCTTCTGTCCCCTCCACTACCACCCTGGAGCCAGGAAGGTATTTGGGTAACCCCAAAATCCCTCTCCCAAGCTGCATACAGCCAGCGCTGGCGTTTCGGCAGCATTCCGGAACCGTGGCCTGGCTGTGGGTTGCTGCCTTTGAAAGGGTGAAAAGCAGCAGCCCTGGCTTCCAGGAGTGAGCCCACCTCAATTGGCCTGCCTCCCGCCTGCCCTGCCTTCCCTGAGCAGGGACCCTTGGGTGGAGGGGTGACTGTCTTTCAAGGAGTCCACCCTCAGCCCCCTGCGGAGTAGCACAGGGCTCCTATTCTACCAGCAAAGAAAGATTTTTTTTTTCCTTTTTAGGGCAGCACCTGTGGCATGCACATTCCCAGGCTAGGGATCGAACTGAAACTGCAGCTGCCAGCCTACACCACAGCCACAGCAATGCCATATCTGAGCCGCATCTGTGACCTACATACACTATAGCTTTCGGCACATGCCAGATCCTTAACCTACTGAGTGAGGCCAGGGATCGAACCGGCAGCCTCACGGATACTAGTCCGGTTCTTAACCTGCTGAGTCACAACAGGAACTCTAAGAAGGAAGAAATTTTCTGATCACTCCTGCCATCCCACCGGAGGCCCTCCACGCTCCTCCTAACCTCATGCTGAAACGCTGACATGTCCTCATCACCGGGGTGTTGTGAGGGAAAAAAAAAAACAAAAACAAAACTTTCCTACCTTTGTGGCTTCTGTTCCCAAAGCTTCGCCACTTTCTCTTCTCCTGATGAAGAGCCCCAGCACTTCACGCAATGTTTCATTCATTCTGGAAACTACTGTCCACTAGGAAGAAAATGCAAGCCATAAATGAGAGTTGTATCTGTAATTTAATATTTTCTAATAGCCAGATTTGAAAAAGAAATGTGACAATCACTTAAAAAATTTTTTAAATCGGAGTTCCCTTTGTGGCTCAGTGGTTAATGAATCCAACTAAGAACCATGAGGTCGCGGGTTCAATCCCTGGCCTTGCTCAGTGGGTTAAGGATCCGGCGTTGCCGTGAGCTGTGGTGAAGGTTGCAGACGCGGCTCAGATCCCACGTTGCTGTGGCTGTGGCGAAGGCCGGCAGCTAGAGCTCCTGTTAGACCCCTAGCCTGGGAACCTCCATATGCCGCGGGTGCGGCTCTACATAAACGCAGAAAGACAAAAAAAAAAAAAAAAATTTTTTTTTAAATAAAAGAAAAGTATTGGTTTATTTTAAAATTTCAAGAGCTCAAAGCAAGAAGAATTAGAGTTCCCATTGTGGCGCAGCAGAAACGAATCCGACTAGCAACCATTAGGTTGCGGGTTCGACCTCTGACCTCGCTCAGTGGGTTAAGGATCCGGTGTTGCTGTGGCTGTGGCGCAGGTCGCAACGCAGCTCTGATCCCGCATTGCTGTGGCTGTGGCGTAGGTTGGCAGCTGTAGCTGCGATTTGACCCCTAGCCTGGGAACCTCCATGTGACGCTGGTGTGACCCTAAAAAGCAGGAAAAAAAAAGGCAAGAAGAATTTACGAACACTGTAAAAAGACATTAACAAAGTGCTATGCAGCATCTTCTTTTTTTCATAGTTTGTAACATTTGGTTTAATGACATTTTAATCCAATATATTTATATTAACCCAAATGAATATTACCATTTCTACTTCTAACATAAAAACTATCAGTGAGATATCTTACATTCTTTTTTTCCTGCTTAGTATTAGTCCTAGGGCAGCTCTAACAAACTACCACAAATAAAGTGGCTTAAAATAACAGAAATTTATTCTCTCACAGTTCTGGAGGTGAGAGCTAGAATGACGGTGTTAGCAGGGCCGTGCTCCCTCCGAAGGATCTGGGGACTAGTCCTTCCTTGCCTCTCCCTAACTCCTGCTGGCTAGTGCTCAGCATTCCTCGTATCCTCGGTATCCCAGTCTCTCCTGCTCTCACCTCCCCACCATCTTTCACGCCCTGTCTATTTTCACACGGCCTCCTTACAATGATACCAATCACTGGATTTAGGACTCACCTTCAGCCAGTAAAAATCGCATACCTAACCAATTACACCTACAAAGACTCTATTTCCAAATAACGTCATATTCTGAGACTCTAGGTGGACATGAATTTTAGGGGCCACACCATTCAGCCCAGTGCAATGTCAGATTCAACTTTACTTTTTTCAGTAAAGTCTATGACCCCTCCCCCAACCTGATTTTTGGCTCCCAAGATCCTGTGGCTGTTATCGGGTCTGTTGTCATTATCCCTTTACTTTCCTGCTTTGGGGGGCTTGGGGCAGGACCCCAGGTAAAAAGAAATAGGTGAGATAAATTTTAATGAGATTAGCTTTAACTTTAACCCAACATCTCCAAAGTATTTTCATGTCAATGTCTAATCAATATAGAAAAAGACCAACAAGATATTTTACGTTCTTTTTTTTTTTTCATATTAAGTCCGAAATCCCATCTGTATGTGAGCCTTATACAGCACATCTCAATCCAGATGAGCTGCATGTGGCTAGTGGCACCTTGCTGGACAACACAGCTCAAGAAGTTAGAGGGAAAGAGGGGGGCCTATGGTGATGCAGAGGATGCTCTGGGGAAGTCTGGGGGTTCCCTGATGGCTTCACCAGCTCCGGGGTATCTCCTGATTTTTAATTGTCTTTTTAGGACTGCACCCACTGTATATTGAAGTTCCCAGGCTAGGCCTACACCACAGCCACAGCAATGCAGGATCCAAGCCACATTTGTGACCTAGACCACAGCTCACAGCAACGCCAGATCCTTGAGCAGAGCAGGGATCGAACCCAAGTCCTCATGAATATCAGTCGTGTTAGTTACCACTGAGCCACAATGGGAACTCCTCTCCTGATTATCTTTCATCAGTGTCACCTGGTGGTGGAGGGAGGGGAGGAGAAATCTCTGAACTTAATTGAGAGTTACTGCCAGTCTCTAAAATCTGCAAGTGACATTCTTTCTCTCTCTCTCTCTCTCTCTCTCTCTCTCTCTCTCTCACACACACACACACACACACACACACACATCTTGAGAGCCTTCCAGTTTCCTTCTGCTACGCGCAGACCTCACATAAAGTGACTCAACCTTACATAAGAATCTGAGGGGGCCCAGGAGGTGAGTCACGGCCTTGAAATTTCCAGTGGGTTACACATGCCTTCTTAAAAAAAAAAAAAAAAATTTAATGGTTGTCAAAAAGAAAAAATGCAGTGTGGGAGGCGGATCATGGTGAGAGTCCTACCTCAGGGCAGAAAAGGATAGTTGTGACGGACAGGAGTGGACAGTGCTGAGGACAGGGCCCTCTCAGTGTCAGGCCTCAGAAGGTTCTGGTGAGAAAGGCAAACTCTCCCTCTCAGGGCCTCGGGGCATCTCAGGATACTTCGTGCTACAGTCACCACAGAGAGCAAGAATCAGCCCCTGGGGTCTGCAGAAAGGACTTCGGGGTGGGGAGCTTTGATCAACTTCAGCATCACTGCTGACTAAAAGGCTACAGAATGCTTCAGGGCAGGGGTTCCCTGCTCTGGGCAAAGAAATGGAATCCTTTGGGGAGCTTCTTAAAATCCTGCTGCCCAGTCACACCCCAGACCAACTCAATCAGAACCTCTGCGGAGAAGAGACTTGTGGTTGCCAAGGCGGGGCGTGGGGGGGGGATGGACTAGGAATGTGGTGTTAAGAGATGCAAACTATTGCCTTTGGAATGGATAAGCAATGAGATCCTGCCGTATAGCACTGGGAACTATATCTAGCCACTTATGATGGGGCATGATAATGTGAGAAAAAAGAATGTATGCATGTATGTGTGACTGGGTCACCTTGATGTGCAGTGGAAAATTGACAGAACACTGTAAACCAGCTATAAAGGAAAAAATAAAAATCTTAAAAAAAAAAAAAAGAACCTCTGGAGGTGGGAACCAGTCACGGGTATTTTTGGTAAGTTTTCCAGGTGATTGCAGCAGGCTGGGTCCCTTTTACACTCGGTGGATAATTCCAGTCGTTGATAGTTCCCTGACTCTCATAGGGTGATTAGCCATTCCCTCAATTCCAGAGACAACCAGATGTGGTTCTCCAGGGCACTTAGGAGTAACCCCTTCTCAGCCAAGTTGTAAAAAGCTCCGAAGACAGCAGTTCCCTGCAGGGGAGACTGGTGGCCCCAAAGAGCTGACAGGCAGCTCAGGGCAGGTGGGCCAGGCTTCGGGAGGGACAGGGCTGGCAGACTCTTTTACAGGCAGCCTTCAGTCAGCCCCCATCCCTCCAGGCTAGGCCATCTCTCCCGCCCCATTGCAGGCCAGGGGCCCAAGGCCTGCAGCCTAGCCTGCCCAGTGCTTCTCTGCCAGCTCAGCCCACGCCAAACCTCCAAAGGCTGCCAGCACAGAGGACAAACTCACAGGACTCGTGCTGGCACTTAAACGCATACCCAGTGTTCCCATTGTGGCTCAGCGGAAACGAATCTGACTAGTATCCATGAGGATGCAGGTTCGAACCCTGGCCTCGCTCAGTGGGTTAAGGATCCAGCTGTGAGCTGTGGTGTAGGCTGCAGACTCAGCTTGGATCTGGCATATGGCTGTGGCATAGGCCAGCGGCTACAGCTCTGATTATATCCCTAGTCTGGGAACCTACACATGCTGTGAGTGCAGCCCTAAAAAGACAGTAATAATAATAATAACAACAACAACAACATTAGGTCCAAAGAAATTATGCCCCATCCCTGGTCCTCTCTGTAAGCCATGCGGCCCTGGCCCTCTACATGGTCCTGACTGGCTGTGGGTCTCTTCTCCCCTCCTCTGATTTCTTTGCAACCCTCCTCTTTGGGGCCACGGCCGTCCTCTATCTCTCACTCAGAGGCATAACAGCTGCTCAGCCCTGCAAGTCTGCAGCCAAGTGGACAGCTTCACAAGGAGCCCCATTTGCACACAGTCTGTCTCATGGTGAGGACCTGTCCCTGAGCACCTGCTGCCAGGCAGCTTTTCCACCCAAGGGCTGCATCGCCACTGCAGCGAGAAGCTGAGGCTGAGAAGGATCGTGTTTGTGTTCTGCTCAGCTGGGCCTCCCTGGAAATGCACAGCATGGGCGCCCAGACGGGCCACTCCCTGACCTTTCCTTTTTCATTGAAGTATAGTTGATTTGCAACATCAGATTAGTTTAAGGTGCACAATGACCTTTTGACCCTTTCTATTCCCATCTCAGATTCTGCCTACACCCTTCCTTTCCCCTCCATCTCTCTAGGCCAGTTGTACCCTGAGCTCTTGTTCCAGCTCAGGCCAGGTTTGGTTTGTTTGTTTTTCTTTTCAGGACCACATCCGTGGTATATGGAGGTTCCCAGGCTAGGGACTGAATTGGAGCTGTGGCAGCCACCCTACACCACAGCCACAACAATGCGGGATCCAGGCTGCATCTGCGACCTACACCACAGTTCATGGCAACGCTGGATCCTTAACCCACTGACAGAGGCTAGGGATTGGACCCACATCCTTGTGAAACTATGTCAGGTTCTTAAGGTGCTGAACCACAGTGGGAACTCCAGGCCAGAGTTTGCTGAGGACTCAGTGGCTTCTGGGCCTGCCTTCCCTGGGTTCCATCATGACCTTGGGCTGGGGTACAGGGAGGGAGGGAGGTCACAGCTGACAGTCACTCAGTGGTCTGCAGTGTCCTGTTTGGCACCTAGAGAAGCCATATCAGGCAACAGAGGCACTAAAATGGCACCGAATTAGGACCCATTTCACATGACTTTGTTCTAAAGGGAACTGGGAAGATGGGCCTGAGCCCAAATGTCTACACTCCAGCTGTCCCTGCAAGGCCTAAAAACAACAGCGCCATGCTGCTGGTTAAGGAGGAACTCTCAGACTTAGGTCCTGACTCCCAGCCCAGGATTCAGTCTTTAAAAAGAGTAAAGAGGAGTTCCTGTCGTGGCTCAGTGGTTAACGAATCCGACTAGGGTACGATCCCTGGCCTCTCGCTCAGTGGGTTAAGGATCCGACATTACTGTAGCTATGGTGTAGGCCGGCAGCTACAGCTCCGATTAGACCCCTAGTCTGGGAACCTCCATTGCTGCAAGTGCAGCCCTGGAAAAGGCAAAAAGACAAAAAAAAAAAGAAAAAGAAAAAAAAAGAATAAAGAACAGTCTAGGAGAAGAAGACTAGGATTTTCCTATGGTGCTTTTCCTCAAAAGAGTCACAGTATTTTCCAAACAGCCCTAACTTCTTCTTTGTGTCTGTAGTTGTGAAAATGCAACCTGTTACACAAGACATCACCAAAACTTCCTTTGACCGACTTTGTTTTCTTCCTGTGCTATTTCTACACCCCAAGCCTACCGTCATTTAGTCTGATCAAAGGATGCAGAGGACCCCGTTAAGCCAATGCTCTGTCTGAAACCCCTTATATTTGTTTTAGCGATTTTCAAAGGATGAGAGCAGTGACAACTGTGATGACTCTACCTTTCCTTTTTATCAAAAGGGCTTTGGGGGCTTTTGAGCAATGTTTCCTGAAGCCTGTTCCAGGAACCTCAACTTTCATGAGATATTCATTGGTGTTATATGTTAAAAATGTTCAGGAGTTCCCGTCGTGGCGCAATAGTTAACGAATCCGACTAGGAACCATGAGGTTGTGGGTTCGATCCCTGGCCTTGCTCAGTGGGTTAACGATGTGGCGTTGCCGTGAGCTGTGGTGTAGGTCGCAGATGCGGCTCGGATCCCACGTTGCTGTGGCTGTGGTGAAGGCCGGTAGCTACAGCTCCTGTTAGACCCCTAGCCTGGGAACCTGCGTATGCCGTGAGTGCGGCCCTAAAATGACAAAAGGCAAAAAAAAAAAAAATGTTCAAAAAAAAAATAAAAATAAAAATGTTCTAACCAATTTGGGTGGATTTTAAAAATTAATGTTCCTTGGGGTTCCCACTGTGGCTCAGCGGAAACAAATCCGTCTAGGAACCATGAGGTTGCAGGTTCGATCCCTGGCCTCACTCAGTGGGTTAAGGATTCCATGTTGCCGTGAGTTGTGGTGTAGGTTGCAGACGTGGCTTGGATCCCGTGTTGCTGTGGCTGTGGTGTAGGCTGGCAGCTCTAGCTCCGATTAGACCCCTAGCCTGGGAATCTCCACATGGCGTGGGTGCGGCCCAAAAATGACAAAAGACAAAAAAAAAAAAATTAAATAAAAAAATAAAAATAATGTTCCTTGATGCCCTGAGTCTGAGACTCTACTAAATGCATCAGAGGTGGGCAGAGCGTTTACAAACTTCCTTGACTACCCAGCACTCTTTTCCTGGAGGATACCCTGTGACTAGTGTCCTGTGGCTTGGACTTTGGGGAATTCTGCATTTGTTAAGCTCATCACAAAAGAGCAACTGTTCTCCTTGGCCTTGTTACGCAGTGGGAGGATTTTAGATTGAACAGTCTATAAAGTAAGTTGCAGCTACTAGAATGTTTTGTGGCAAAGCTCTTCCTAACAGATTCCTCTCACAAGCTCTCATTCAACAGATCAAGCAACTGTTCCCTTTCAGGTAAGGCCTAAGGTCTATGGAGAGCTTTTCTGGTCTTCATGAGTCCCTCCCAATGATGGGCCTGAGGACCTTAGATTTGGGCACGCCCCACCCATATCCATCTACTCAAACGGACTCAGGGGAAGTCAATGCTTTCTGTGTGGAAGGGTGATCGAAAGCCACTTCTGCACCCCTGAGATCCGGGAAATGAAGACAGAGGATTGGGTCTTAAAAATGTGTTTAGGGAGTTCCTGCTGTGGCTCCATGGTAACGAACCCAACTAGTATCCATGAGGATGCAAGTTCGATCTCTGGCCTCTCTTAGTGGGTTAGGGATCCAGTGATGCCGTAAGCTGTGGTGTAAGTTGCAGACATGGCTCAGATCCGGCGTTGCTGTGGCTGTGGTGTAGGCCGGCAGCCATAGCTCCAATTCAACCCCTAGCCTAAGAACTTCCTTATGCCGTGGGTGGAGCCCTAAAAAAAAAAAAAAAAGACAATAAATAAATAAAGTGCTTAGTGAAGTACAAATTCTCTAAGTAGCATTCCCCCACATGGGAATGGTCAGGTAAATCGAGGCGGTCACCCCTCTGGAGTATCATGAGACTGCACAACTCATGGAAAGGTTATCACAATATAATATCAGGTAAAAAGAGGCCCCAGTGCAGAAGGGGCACTTGTTAGTTTATAACTGGTGGCAGAGCCCCCCAGAGAAGGAACGCCTCTGCTTGGCCAGGACCAAGGAGGAGTCTTTGGGTGTGAAATGGGAAGCCCCTGGGGAACGGCCTACATGGGCTGAAAGTGTGCAGGGGGAAGGGGCTCCTGAGCTGCACCATACAAAAGACAGAAGAGGGATTGGAGAGTTGGGGCTGGCAGCTGGAGGAGAGAGGCACCACCAAGTACATACTCAAGCATTCGACCGGTAACTGTGTGAAGGGATGGCCATCAAGTGTTAGAAGTGAGTGACATTCTGTTTCAAGGCATTTGCTGTGTTGTGGCTGAGGTTACCTCCCTCTCCACCCTCCTGCCTCTAGTCAGTGACAGGGCAGGGGATCCCAAGCCAAAGAAACAGGAGAGCTAAGCCAGGCTGGCTCCCGCCCACACACAGACATCCTCAGAGCGGCCGGGAGCGCTGCTGGGTCTGCCACCATACCTGGTGTATCAGGCAGGGGCCCAGCAGGAAACAGATGGCACGCTCCAAAAGGATAATGTGCGAGAGTGGAATGAAGGAACTATTTACAAAGGTGTGGGTAGCGTGCGTGTGTGGACACTCCCAGAGCTGGTAACAGCCCAGCACTATTAACTCCACTAGGCCCGGGGAGACTGGAGGCTATCCGATGAGAGCTGTGACCTTCTATGGAGGGGCACAGCCAGCTCTCAGTGACCCCAGAGGGAGGAAGTAGGGAGGAACGATATTCGGGGCTCAACTGTGTCTCCCAAAATTCATGTCGAAGCCCTAAGCGCCAGTGTCTCAGAATGTGAATGCATTTGGAGATAAGGCCTTCCCAGAGGTCCTCCAGTTCAGATGAAGCCATTAGGATGGGTCCTAATCCAATCTGCCTGGGAGCCTTACAAGAAGAAGAAGTTGGGGGACACCAAGTGAAACCAGGAGCAGGAGTGCACAGGAAAGAATGGGTGACAAGACGGTAAAAAGGTGGCAACTGCGAGCCAAGGAGAGAGGCCTCGGGAGAACCTCAACCTGCTGACACCTTGATCTTGGACTTCTAGCCTCCAGAACCAGGAGAAAGAAATTTCTGCTGTTTAAGTCACCCGGCCTCTGGTACTCTGTTATGGCAGTCAGCATGCAGCTACACAGAGAATAATGATGCAGCCAGGATTTGAACCCCGGCAGATTCAGAGGCTGCTCTCTGAGTTGCTGGCTCCGTTGCCCTGTAGCTGAAAGGCAGCCAGAAAGGCCCTCGCTGCTTCCCAGAGCACAAGAAGCCCTACTAAGGACAACAGACCTGGTCCCTTGAAGTCCAGAGGAGCTGCCAGCCTCCTGGCTGAGGCCCACTGCTGTCCTCCGGCTGTGGAGGGTGTCCCTGCAGAGACTAGATCTTTCTTACCTCCTTGGGGCTCAGCTGGGCTCAGAGCTCCTGCAGCTCTGGGCTCCACCCGTATCACTGCCCCCCCGCCCCAGAGTGTCTACTCACAGATTCAACCCAGGACTCAGAGCTCCACAGAGGGTTGAAGTGTGGGTAACAGGCGGAACAGTTCCCATCTCCCTCCTTGGGGATTGTTTGACTTGAGCACTTGACCCCCAGGGAAATTAAGCAGAGGCCCACTTGTTTAGAATGCATTAGTCAAATACGGGACTCAGGCTGGGAGTCCTCTCAGGCCGAAGTGGACTCCTCCCTCACCACTGCCCAGCCCTGAGCATCTCAGCAACTGGCCAGGGACAAGCATCTGAATGGCCCCAGCTGTCTGGCTTGGAGGTGTTGGAGGAGAAGAAAGGGGGAGGACTTTAATCTTCCTCTTCTTGATACCAGCAAGAACTGACGGTCCTGCATTAATCAGCTCCTCCCTCAGGCAAAGCGCTGAGCCAGGAGCCTCCCAGATGAGGAAGTTCCGACATCATCCCTTAGAAAGCCAGAGATCTCCAAAAGGCAATTGAGGAGTTTTCAGTCCTCATTTCATACATTCAGAAAGCACAAGACATTCCCATACTAACAGTAATTACTCAGCAGTGGATGCTTAGTAACTCACCAGGACTGCCCAGCACAAGCTGGCTTGTAAAATATCCCGTAACTTTTTTTTTTTTTTTAGGGCCACACCCCCGGCATATGGAGGTTCCCAGGCTAGGGGTGTAATGGGAGCTGTAGCTGCTGGCCTACACCACAGCTACAGCAACGCCGGATCCTTAACCCACTGAGCGAGGCCAGAGATCGAACCCGCAACCTCATGGTTCCTAGTCGGATTCGCTTTCGCTGAGCCACAACAGGAACTCCCCAGTATCCCATAATTCTAATTAATAGCACGTACTGTGTGAGGGATGTTTATGGGACAGGCATTTCCTAAGATCATTTTATGTCTGCCTGAGAGAATACACCTGCCGTAATGAGCCCTGTCCAGCAAAATGGCTGGAGTTGGAGTTGCAAAAGTAGTTGTCACTTGAGCCCACCCATCTTGACACGCTAGAGATGTGTTCGCACCCAAGGAAGTGACTTATTATACAAAAAGCTTTAGAGAATGAATGACACCACGGGGACCAAGCTACCCAGCTCTGGGACCTTCCAACATGGGGAAGAGGATGTACTGCTACCCACATTCCAGCGAAGCAACAAGTGGCAGGGACACCTAACTACTGTTAACAGAAAACCCAACTCAAAGTGGCTTCAACAATCTCAAATGACAAGATATCACAAGGTAGGCTGGCTCCAGTGTTGGTTAATTTAGCCGCTCAATGACATCACAGAGGACCCAGGTTCTTTCTGCCTTTCTGCCCTGCTACCCTTGGTGCTATTGGCAGCCGCAGTTACCATCCTCAGGCTAGATGCTTACAGCGGTTCCAGCGGTGTACGGGAACTCTCCACCTAGAGAATGAGACATCTTCTTCTGAAGCAGTGCCTAATAGTCTTCCCCCTTATATCTCATTGGCCAGAACTGGGTCACATTTCATGCCTAAGCCAATCACAGGGAAGAGGAATGGAAGAACCATGATTGGCCTGAACCAATCAGCACCCACCTTGTGGAGCTAAGGATGGGCCCAGCCTCGGCTGAGGCACCAGCTGGCTCAGGGAGAGAGGGCCGAATTCAGTCAGGGACTATGAGTGAGGAAGAAGCTACACTCCAACTGAGGCCAATTCCAGAAGTTAGCACATGGCAGGCACCAAATACGTAGAGTCATTTCCCTTTAAGCTTCTTGCCAAAGGGCACAGAGCTATAAGTGGCCTGGCCGGAAGTCAAATCCACTGAGAGGAGAACAAGCAGGGTAAAGATAAGCTGGGCTTGTTCACAGCTGTCCCCCAGGACAGCCCCCATGGTGAAAGGCCTCCTTCTCTGGGGAACTGGCCATTCTGTTATCCTGAAAGTAAGGGCCGCAGCAACAGCTTTCTGGAGCAAGGGTCCCCACTCCACTCCATGGTGACCCCATGAGGCCCACATCTGCCAACATCCAGCCAGCCCAGCTCTCACACCACAGCTGCGTTTTTCCACCTCTTCTGTACAAAATAACTCCCAAGAGTCTGACAGTTTCTCCTCTGTCTGTGTTTGATTTATGGCTACAATTACAAGCTTTCCTTCACACGGTCCACATGCCAGCAGGGAGCTTTTGCAAGTCAGCAGCGCTGCCATCCCAGCTCCTGGCTCCAAGCCCCAGCATGAGGGCTGCTGAGGACCCTTTCCTCCACTTTCTGAGATAGCAGGCCCTGCTCGCACCCCCAGCTGGCTGGGTCTCGGCCACCTGGGATGCATCAGAGTTGGGCAAGAAGTTACGTGATCTCTTTCAACAGAGACCCTGAGAGACAGGAGAGGCTGTTCTCCCCACCGACACCCACCTGTGACGGCTCCGAGAGCCGTGTGTGTGCAGCCAAGGGGGCGGACCACCTCCCTAATAAAGTCTTTACCACATGTTTCAGAGGGTTTCCATCTTGAAGAACAGACAAACCTCTGGGCCATGTCTGACTGGTACCCCAGCTTCACTTCTGCCCCTCTGGGCCACTTCTTCCTAAGATAAACACTCTAGAGTCCAGGTCTCTGGGTCTGAATTCTGGCTCTACTTCTTCAAGTTACTCACCTCTCTGTACCCCAAGTTCCTTCTGTGAAATGGGAATAAGGACAGCACCTTCTCCGTGAAGCTAGTCTTGGATTTAACAGGATGAGATTTAAGTCCTTAGCACAGGGTCTGGCATGTTCTGGAAATGTTCATTACCATGACGGGTGTTTATTTTCTAGTCAAGGGTGAGCGTTGGACACCAATGAGCACCTCCGTTCTGACATGCACAATGCAGGTTGTCTCCACGTGGTATCGCAGTGATGCTCACGGCCAGCCTGGAAGATAGCACCCCCAGTACTGCAGATGAGCAAGCCAGGCCCGAGGAGCTAGGAACTTGTCCAGGCTCTCACAGTAGGCGAGAGCGAAAGCAAACACTGCAACCCAGATCTGGCGGGGCCTGATTTTTCACTCCACCAACTGCCTTCCAACACCATTTTATCCGAACAAGTTTTATGGGAAAGTTTGAGGCAACTGGAGAGATCTGAAATATGAGAAAAGGCCGTCATCCCACTAAGACACAATGCCACAATCCCAGAGGTCACCAGGCATCTCCTGAGAAAAGAAGGCAGGATCTGTAGAAACCCACACAAACTCCGTCTGTGGCTTTTACTGTCTGCCACCTGATGGCCCACAGTGGTCCCGGGAAAAAAAAAAGCTAGCATGTCAGGGCAGGGAGATGCAGGTGTGGCCTCTGGCTGGAGAGGAAGAAAGTGCTCTCGGTGCCTTCCCACAGCCCTCCAGGACTAATTCAAGGAGCGCTAGTGGGTGGGGTCACTGTGCCTGTTTGAAAGACCTGGGGCTCTAGTGTGGCCCCTTGCAGGCCAAGCCAGACTGGTGGCGGCAAGGGGCTGGATCCAGAGAGGAAAGACCCCAGGCGTCGATTTCCCTTAGAACAGGCGTTTCTCCAAGGTGTGTCCTTCTCCCCACTTGTTGCAAGTAGCCCTAGACGGCTCTTCTTCTCCCGCCTCAAGCCTGCTGCTTTCAGACAAGTTGTGCCTGAGTCTGTCCCTAGGAAGGCCACGTGGACCACATAGGCCCACACGTT
Source organism: Catagonus wagneri (assembly GCA_004024745.2). Lineage (NCBI taxonomy): Eukaryota > Metazoa > Chordata > Mammalia > Artiodactyla > Tayassuidae > Catagonus > Catagonus wagneri. The sequence continues at coordinate 4,915,646 of PVHT021183519.1, forward strand.
GGGCCCCTACTGCTTGCTTCTGTACTGGCTTCTGCTCCCCTGAGACTCAGGTACGGCCCTGGGGGTGGGGGGAGGCAGGAAAGAGGCCCTTTAGGCCAAGGCTCTGGGGTCTGACTCTGAGGGAGAAGGCAGTCCTGTGTTGCTTCCTAAGTTTAGCGTCAACCTCCAGCTAGCCCCAAAGGATCCTATTCGCTTGCCCTTTTCCTGTGAGAGGCGGGGAGGACTTGTATGTCCTCTGATCTGATGTCCACGTTATGGACATCTCAGTCCTACCGCGACATCGAGAGTGGGTGGTGGCAGCTATACTGAAAAAAAGAAAAACAAGCAAGAAAAAGGAAGGTAGGCCATGTCCCTGAGCCTCCAAAGATGAAAAGCTGTGTCTCTGGCCTTTGCAAGTTCATAGCTGAAAGGCCCACACACTTCCCTGACATGTGACGCCCACCCCCAGCCCCGGCAGCATTTAACTCAGCGAGGAGGTCAAGTCCAAGAAACATGGAGACACGGGGTGCTGGATGACAGATTACGGGCAGAGCGGGAGCAGGGAGGTGGAGAGGCGAGGCGGGGGCGTGCGTCTCCTGCCCTGTGGGACCAACATAGCTTCTGGATGGCCCAGGTCAGGCCCTTTCCTGTCCCGGAACACAAGCTCACGTGACACCACGGCGGCTCTGACAAACCGTCTGTGTCACTCAGACCAGGGCAGGTTTCAGGCCTTTAGGGTGACGATGGGACAGCCAAGGCCAAGGTCCAGCTGGCCTGTGGGAGGGTGGGGCGGGGCCTCAGAAGGGAGACTGCGGCTGGGATGCAGTTTGGGAAGCAGAGGCTGAACCTGCAGGAATGGGTGACCGCGTGGGTTGGAGTGGGGGTGCTGGACGGGGCTATGAAGGGAGAAGAGGGGAACACAGTGTTCTCAGGAAACAGCAGTTCCTGTTGTAAAGCCTGGCTCGCCGCCTCCGGCAGACTTCCTGATTCTGAACTGCCTGGCCTCGGTGCTGGCACCTTCCCCGCACACAGCAGGAGGGGGGACTGGCCTCTATGAAGACTTGCTGTGTGTGGGATGGGGATGCAGGACCCCTCCCTGACTCCCTTGGGGGTGGGGGCTCTGTTCCCACTGCGCAGAGGCTGAGTCCCACCCTGCAGCGTGTCACTTGGCTGCTCCTCAGAGGGGCCACAGTCCCTGTACAGCACTGCAAGGACTGCATTCTCATCCCAGCTGCTGTGCTAGGAGGGGGCACGTCACTTCTCTGGGCTTCTGTTTTCTGGGCTGTAGACACGAACGGGGTTAACGGATACACACTACTGTACATAAAATAGATCAGCAATAAGGATTTACTGTATGGCACAGGGAACTATATTTAATACCTTGCAATAACCTATAAGGGAAAAGAATCTGAATGCACGTACATATATAACTGAATCACTTTGCTGTATACCTGAAACTAACACAATATTATAAATCAACTATCCTTTAAACCCAAAAAACAAAATAAAAACAAAAACCCCCAAAGCCCAAAAATGTTGGGTCTCAGAATGCCCTTTCAAGTTCAAGGTTCTAAATTCCTCTTGTGGAACCAGTGGCACCACATTAATAACTTGCCCTGTATTCCTACCCTGGTTTGTATTTGGGCTTCTTCAAAGCTCCTATGCTAAGAAAGGCAGTCTTTCTCTCTTAGCATGTCAAAACCCTCTTTTTCTTTTTTTTTTTTTTTTAAAGGGCTGAACCCATGGCATATGGAGGTTCCCAGGCTAGGGGACTAAGCGAAGCTACAGCTGCCATCCTACACCACAGTCACAGCAACGCAAGACCTTCTTAAGGAGAGGCCTCTGCCTTGATAACAGGGCTGAATCTCCTTCTGCCTCTGAATTAAAATCAACTCAGCAAACACTCACTGGGCCATGCCAGGTGCCTGGCTCTGGGCTAGGCATGGCTGAGTTCAAGGACCTTCCTTCAAGGAATTCTTGGTCTAGGAAGGCAGACAAACAAACAAACAAACAAACAAAAAAACAAAACACAACTCCGAGATAAGGGTAAGAGCAGGTCAGGAAAGGAAACAAATTGCTCAATCAGGGAAAGTTTCACAAAAGATATGGTCCCAACCTGGGTTTTGAAGGATGAATAGGAGTCTAATAAACCAAGGCAGAAAAAAGCCTCTGGGCAGAAGCAGCAGAACCTGCAAAGGCACAGAGGTATAAACAGCGTGGCACAGGGGAGAGCTGCAAGGGTCTGAAACGAGATGACCATGAGGAGGAGAAGCACAGCAGGGATGAGGCTGAGGCTATGAGTGAGAGCAAAGCGAGAAGCTGAGTGGGCAGCCTGAAGAGCCCCAGCTTTATCCAGAGGGCCGTGGGGAGCCATTGAAGAGTTTTGGGCAGGAGAATATGATATGAAAATCTGTTTCACAGGGAAAAAAAAAAAAAAAAGCCCTTTAGTGTGGAGGGCAGATCAGGGGTGAGGGTGGATGGGGGAGAGAGTGGAGGCAGAAAAAGCTACTGGGAGCTATTGCAACGGCCCAGTAAGCAGCAAGGAGGGCTGGACACAGTGTGACGGGCGTGGAGTCAACAGCCATCCAGGAGAGAGAAGCAGCGGGAACGGAAACCACCAGAAGTGGCTGGGAGGAAGAAGGCCCACCAAGGCACCAGAAACCAGTTAGGTATGCTTCTTTTTTCGGTTTGGTTGGGTTTTGGTTTCCGGCCACAACCCCGGCATGTGGAAGTTCCCAGGCCAGGGATTGAACCTGCGCCACAGCAACAACTTGAGTCACTGCAGTGACAACACCTGCTGCACCTCAAGAGAATTCCAGTTAGATGTATTTCATGCGTCAGGCAGGCATGATTTCTGCACACCCAGTGAAGCTGTTCCCCACCATCTTCTCTGACCACGTGCCTCCCTCCTAGCGCTCTCTGAGGGGGAGAGTCTGTGACCCCAGCCTGCCCAAACTGACTTAATACAGCGTTCTGGGTCCCAAACAACCTCCCTCCTTCCTGTGCCTCAAGGCTGAGTTCCCATTCCCATGACAAGAGGCAAAAGGTCGAGGAACTGGGTTTGACAAATGAAGGGACCCACCCAAAATCCCGCCAGTCCACCTACTGCTGGTCCCGCGGCTCCTCTGGACCGAAGCCCTCCCCTTAGACCTGTGGTTCCCAATGGGGACGATTTGTCAAAGTCCTGAGACATTTTGGGTTGCAGCAACAGGGCGTTACTGGCATCAAATGGGCAGAGGCAGGTAGGCTGCCAACACACTCTGAAATGCACAGGACAGGCTCCCACAACAAAAGATAATCCAGCCCTCAGAGTCAAGTGCTGAGGTGGAGAAAGCCCACTTTTTTCTTTTTCTTGGCCGCCCCATGGCATAAAGAGTTCTCGGGCTAGGGGTCAGGTTTAAGCCACAGTTGCAATCATTGAGGGATCCTTTAACCCACTGTGCTGAGGCAACAGCCACTGAACCTGCGTCCTGGCACTGGCAGAGATGCTGCCGATCCTGTGGTGCCACAGTGGGAACTCCAGAAAGCCCACTTTAGACAGGGGTACCCTTGCCCGTGGAAGCCAGCAGGAGGCTAGACGCTTAGAGTGGGGCCCCCAGGAAGGTGTCCCAGTGATAAGAGCAATCGGATCAAGAGCCATACCTAGTGTCTGTGTGCCCAGGGTACTGATGTGGCTTGGAGGGACTTCAACCAGCCTAAGGTCTCCCAGGGACAAGGGCAGGGCTGGGCCCGGAACCCACCTCTCCGGCCTCCTCGGCCAAGTCTGAGATCGAAGGGCAGCACCTGCGTGAGTTTAAAGGGCTCCTCCCTTCCCCCTCCCGGTACCCTGACTCCAGTGGGCTAGGTGACCGTTTTTCTTCTTTGGAGCTTACCGTGTGTTCGGCCCTCTGACACCGTGGGCCTGAGGGGCCCGAGCAGGCATCCATCAGGAGCAGCCTAGGGCCCACCTTCCACCAGCCTGGCTCAGGGTGTTTTGGCAACTTATACAAAGCACACACACAGACACCCACAAACGAAAGCAGGGCTGTCTCCAGGACATGTGTCTGCCCCATTGTGGCTCAGTTTTATTTGTTTATAGACAAAACTAGCCTGCATTTGCTGTCCGTTTAACCTTCCAATGCCCTGTACTCCCCACCTCCACACTTGGGCCCATGCCCTGTCCACCCCTCGGACCCCCAGGCCCCACTGCCCAGCTGGCCTCTCTCCTCCTGGGCCCACGGCACAGATCCCAGAGCCCCCACAGTGCCCAGCCTGAATCTGGTGGCATCTGCTGCAAGGACACTCCAAGGGAAAATGCTCCTTCAGATCAGCTGGGCTTGGGGTTGGAGCACAGGCCTGAGAAAGCAGGACTGTCAGGCTTGTCCAGCTGCTCCCCTTCTGCCCTGTGACCTTGGGCAAGTTCCTTCACCTCTCTGAACCCGCCTTCGTTCTGTAAAACGGGAGTGGTAACAGTAGGGCTGTGGTGAGGACTTCCGGCTGCAAAGTACGTAAGAGCACAGCCAAGTGCTAGGTCAAAAGGAACAGCTATGATTATCACGTGTCTTCGTGCTCCTTTGTGAAGCCCGAGCACTGAAGTCCCGGTCTCTGGCCCACCAGTGGGTCTACACAGGGGTGAAAACCACCCTCCTTCCTGGCCAGATCCAAGGCCAGCCTCTCCTACTCATTGCCCCCTGCCCTCCCGGCCAGGGTGTGTCTGATGCTGACGAGCAGGGGACAGTTTTTTGGGCAGAGGGGCTGTCGTATTCCTTCTCCCACTATAGGCACCGGAATCGAGCGGCTCTTTGCTGTGAGCGTGCAGTTCATCGGCAGGAAGGGGTGGGGGGAGTGGGGAGAGCAGAGCCTGGCCCTCACGTCTGGTCAGCTCTCAAGACTGTGGGCCTCACTTCCCATGCCTGGATCCCCCTCTCTGTTCCCCAGGCCGGCCCCACCTTCCCGGTCGCCACATTCAGAGCACCCCTCCCCCATGGTGTCTGTGGGCCCGTCTCTGGGCAGAGGGGCGGGGGCACCGCTCGTCCTGAGGTTGGGGTCAGCCTTCTGCCCTAGGCCTTCATCATCTCCATTTCTTTTCTTCGTCTGTCCCTGTGTATCTGAGATGCACACATTTCTAGGCAAGTTCGGTCTCCTGCCACAGTCCTTATAGGTCGACATACAAGATTTCTAGCCCCTGATACTGTAACCTTGTCCCATTGCTCCCCCGCCCCACCCGGGGCATATTACTGGGCCCCCCCCATCATTTTCACCCAGGAGGTGCTGGGCTGTTTTCTCCTTCCCAATTCCCAAGCTCCTCTCCGTCCCTCCCTCACCCCTCCCCAACCCCATCACAGCAGTCTCACTGCCTTTCCTTTACTTCTCACTTCTGCCCTGTGGTCTTGCAGGAGATTGCCTGTTCCCTGGCCTGGTGACCGCCTCCAAGAGGAGGGAGCGGTCCAGTCTTCAGAAGGCCTGTAGGGGCCTGACATCCAGCCAACCAATCTGTAGGCTCTGGTTTCTATGTTATCTATAATTAATGTTTTGTTATTTAGCACTTTCTTATCAAAGAACTCCTTTATTCCCTGCCACAATCTGACAGACAAGGCCGCGTCTCAGGCTTCTCCTGTGAGTGACTCCAGAGGGAGGAGTGTAAGTCCCAGACGCCTGCCCACCTTGGATTCCCACTGCCAGCGTTAATTAATTGCTTTGAAGGACGGGAAATAGGAAAGGGAGAAATTCCACCTTCCCTTTCAGACCAAGGATGCCTTAAAGGCAATCCCTATGACTGTCTCAAAGATAAAGGCCACATCTCCTCCCAACTGGGACATCCCCAAGCTACTGACCTACTGACCTGGGCATCTGGTTGCCCAGAACTGTAAAAGCTTGGTCTAGAATGCAACTACATCTCCAGACCGAAGCCTGGCCCCCAAATGACAGTCTTTCTGTGCACCTCCACCCCCAGGATAAGAATTTAAAGCCCCCCTTCCCTAGGGACACCACACAGGACTCCTGGCTCCTGGCTAAGCCTGGCCTCTTTGGTCCCACCCCCATCCCCCTATTATCCTAGTCATCGCAGATCCACAGTGAAGGCCTGATAAACCCCGGGCGGAGGAGGAAGGAACCTGATCTTCTGGAACAGTGTTCTCAGGAGCAGCTGAAGAGAATCAAGCTGCCAGCAAGGACCAGGGCAGCTCCTCCCCCCAGTCTCCAGCCCTGAGGGCAGGGCCAGATGGGGGGGGCAGGGGTGGGTAGCTGGAAGAGGGTAAAGGCAATGACAGGAACCAGTAAGTCACAAGGCCCAGGGTGGTGGGAGGAAGTGGCCTCCATGGTCCAAGACCCTCTCTGACTTTTCAACTGGGAATTTCTGCTCCCCACACCCCACCCCCCCATTCCTCACCCCAGAATGCCAGCCTCACTTTGCACAATCAACGGATTCCCGAAAAGATGCCAAGAAACCGTTTTTTGTCTTTTTGGGGTGGGGGAATCATACCCTGTTCTCAACGCCTAGTGGGGAATGCTGTGTTGAAATACATCTTCCATAAATCCTTTTATAAAGAACCCCCGCTCCATCTTCCCCGTTGCCCAGATCAGGTGAGTTCCTCTAGAATGTTCCCTTACCTACTACATTACGAGCTGCCCCTCTCCAGGCTCGCCTGGTTTAGAGGTGAGGGTCAGGCTGGGGGGACCCTCCACCTCAGGGGACAGAAGGACAAATAATGCGAAGTCTGCCCTGTGCCGGCAGGACCTTAGCCCCGCAGCGCTGTGACTCACATGGGATGAGTCACCCCTGCATTGTTTGTGTTGATGATCCTTGGAGGAATCAGACTGTAGGAGAAGCTGACTTTTCTCAGCTCACTCTGGGCTTGTGAATTTGCTGGCGTACACGCCCATGTGAGCGTATGTGCGTGTACGTGCATGCTTACACCCCACCCCCTGGAGAGCATATGGGGCAATATCTACGTGCAAGATCACTATTTCCTAAAAATGACTGTCCTTCAATCACAAGCTTGGGTGTTAAAGACAACAGGGTCTAGACTGTAGAGTATCAGCTTCTGGAACCATCCCTTAGGGGTCCTCTCCTGGGTCACCACCACCCCTCTTACCAGTCACATCAAGGTTGGTTTGGGGGAATTCCCTTCGTGGCTCAGCGGTTAATGAACCTGACTACGAACCATGAGGTTGCGGGTTCTATCCCTGGCCTCGCTCAGTGCATCAAGAATCCGGCGTTGCCGTGAGCTGTGGTGTAGGTTGCAGATGCGGCTCGGATCCCGCGTTGCTGTAGCTGTGGCGAAGGCCAGCAGCTACAGCTCCTGTTAGACCCCTAGCCTGGGAACCTCCATATGCCGCGGGTGCGGCCCTAGATAAGGCAAAAAGACAAAAAAAAAAAAAAAAAAAAAAGGTTGGTTTGGGTCTCCCCGCCAGACTGAGCTCCTTAATGGCAACAGCTGTGGCTCATTCATCTTTGTACACCTGGCACAGCGCACTGCACATAATGGAAGCTCCCTAAATACTTTTGGGCTAATGTCCCAAGGCCACTGTTGACCTTGAACCCCTCTATTCCTTACACACTTAACTAACAGGGCCTCTCCTGCTCTGGTGGAAGCCGGAATTCCCCTGGGCAGACAGGGCCAAGGGCAGCTGGTCTTCACAGGCCTCTCCAACCCCATCCTAGGGCAACTGAGGCAGGAAGGAGTCTGTTTTCTGATCCGGGGAGCATGCTGAAGAACATGAACCCTGCAAGCAGAAGGGCTTGTTTCTGAATTAGTCCAGACATGTTTGGCCACCAGTTAACTAACGCCCCCTGGAGCTGGCCTCAGGGAACTCCGTTTAAGGAATACATGGTGTCTCAAACCAAGGATGCGGGCCTTAGAAATCGTCCCAAACATTTTCTTTAACAAACATGGGTACGAGTGTAATTTGCCCAAATATGAAATCCACCTGCACATCCATGCTTGTTATTGTCCTTCAATGATATATTACAAACATTTTCTCATGTTAACAAATCTGGATTTAACTTCACTCATTACTGGTAATATTTATGTTTCCAGGTCACATGCATGTGCTCTGAGGTCTGTCAGCTTATGTGTCTTTTCTCCATGGCGAACAACATTATGATAGAACCCCATTATACACATCTCGACTGATCGTCTCCATCACACAGTTATTTACAGGAGCATACCTGGCTTACATGGTAGGCAATGGGGTTTTCAAGTGTCTCGAGGCATAACATCTAACTCCTCTCCCGGGAAGGACTGCACCAATGAACTCCCCTCTCCAGCAGCCTAGGAGCATGCACGTCTCCTCACATCTCACTAGGCTGGTTCCTAGGCGCCTGTAAACGATTTTCAAAGAGTCACACAGTCCTAAATTGATTTTCCCCGCCCTGGCTTAAATATGACTTCACAGGGGACAATCCAAAGTCCCTGGGGAGGGACTGCCACTGCTGAACAGCTTCTACCACGTGCCAGGCGCAAGACACGTTCATTCTCATTTCATCCCATGAGGTAGATAGTACTGTTCCCATCTTAGAGATGAGCACGTAAAGGTTCAGAGAAGCTGAGTGACTTGTCCAAGGTCAAACACAACTAGAATACGGCTAGAGTCAGGCTTTGACCACAGGTCAAAGGACAAGGCCCATGACTTTTCTCCAAAGGGCTCCTGGTGACACAGAATAATCTGGCCTTAATCCACACCTCCCAGCCTCATGCCCCACTTTAGCCACACTAGTCCCCTTCAAAGGGTGCACACCCTGTGTGAGCACGGCCACTGCTAGATGGTGGAATCAAAGGTAACTTTTTTCATGGCCTGTTTTCTATGGTTTTTTAATTAAATAGGCAATGTTTAACTTATTTAACAAAGACACAGAGAGTGCTATTTTTTTTTTGAGGTGAGGGGCATGCCCGCAGCATACAGAAGTCCCGGGGCCAGGGACTGAACCCATACCACAGCAGTAACAACACGGGATCCTTAATCTGCTAAGCCACCCAGGAACTCCAGATAGGAGTTTTAATTAAATAAAAAACCTTAAAAGTTCCCCTCTAGTGTTTCCCGAGGTCCCCAAACACAAACACACACACACACACACACACACACACACACACACAGACACTATGACAACCTGGGGTTGGTGGCCACAGGCCCTAGGCAGGAGAGAGCAGAGCATCTCAGAAACACTCTGTGACCTTCCAAGGCCACGAGGGAAGCCTGGGGCCAAGCTCACCCACAGTCAATTCTCCCACAATAGGCCACTGGCCTTTGAGGATGTCCCAGAGCTACTGCTAGCCTCCTCTCGCTCAGGGACCTGACCTCCCCTGACTCAGGCCGGCTGTCTCCGGCATAGACCCTCAACCAGCCAGGCCGTGGGGAAAGAGCTGGAACCAAATACTCTAAGCGGCTGCAGTTAAATGGCCAGACCTTCCAAAATAAGCACAGGGAAGCTGAGGAAGCCAGGGCTGCCAGCATCAAGGAGGGGGTCAGCTGAGGGCAGCGGAAGGGTGGGCTGGGGGTGGAGGCAGAGCCTGGGAACACGTTGCTCAGGGGGAGACAGGGCAGCAGTGGGGGCTGGTCTAGGAAAAGGACAGAAACCAGGGGACAGGATGGAGAGCAGGGCAGGGACTTTTCCCAGTACACCCACATCCACATGCATCTACCAGAATGTATGCTCATTTGGGACTCCTGCAATATAATTAAGGCTTACAAGAAATGCAGTATACACCAGACGGATGGATGGATGGGTAGGTGGGTGGATGAATGGTTGGATGGGTGGGTAGATGTGTGGACTGCTGGATGGATGGATGAGTGGATAGGTGGGTGGATAGATAAGTTTGTGGATGGTTGGATGGATGGGTAGCTGGCTAAACAAAGCAAGGAATGCATACATTGATGGATCACTGATAAACAGGCTTGGTTCCTTCGGAGGTCAATAATACCAAGGTGACCCAAGAGTCATAAAAATATTCACACTCAGAGTTCCTGTTGTAGCACAGCAAAAACGAATCCGACTGGTATCTATGAGGATCCAGGCTTGATCCCTGGCCTCACTCAGTGGTTTAAGGATCCGGCGTTGCCGTGAGCTGTGGTGTAGGTTGCAGACACGGCTCGGATCCCGCATTGCTGTGGCTGTGGTGAAGGCCAGCAGCTACAGCTCCTGTTAGACCCCTAGCCTGGTAACCTCCATATGCCATGGGTGTGGCTCTAGATAAAAGCAAAAAGACAAAAAAAAAAAAAATTTTAGGAAGTTCCCATTGTGGCTCACCGGTAATGCACCCAACTAGTATCCATGAGGATGCAGGTTCGATCCCTGGTCTTGTTCAGTGGGTTAAGGATCTGGTATTGCCATGAGCTGTGGTGTAGGTCACAGAAGTGGCTCAGATCTGGTGTTGCTGTGGCTGTGGTGTAGGCCAGCAGCTACAGCTCTGATTCGACCCCTAGCCTGTGAATTTCCTTATTCCAAGGATGCGGCCAAAGAAAGAAAGGGAATTTAAAATGTATAACTCCATAGAGCTATGTTAAAAATCAAGTGGAAAGTATTTGGTGGCAAGACTTGGACACTGGAAGATCCATATGGAAGCCTACTTGCATCTCAGACATGTCACCTCAATAGCTGCACTTTCCAGACCTCTGAAGCGGGGATGATGCGCATCCGGTTGGGAGGCCTGCGTGAATTCTCACATGAAGCTGCTCTATAAACTCTAAAGCTCAAACCACACACTAGTCAATTCTGGGTTGAGATTAGGAGGAAAGTGAAATAAATACAGTGGTGGGGTCAGAAACGGTATTCAGAGAAATGTAAACTGAAACAAAAACAACATTTCACTTATATGAGATACGCCAAATACCACCAAACAACAAAAAGCACACAAAGAATGTCTTCAAGTCCCGATTAAATTGAACCTGAACCCTAGCTTGGGCTGCCCACCTTGACCAGGCAGAGCTGGGTCATGGATATGCAGTGTGGAACTGGGGTGGGGGACATCCAGAGACAGAGGGCTCTGCTGCCCCCTGCTCCTTGAAAAGGACGAATAAATTCAGATTCACTGGGCTTGAAGTACCTGCCGTGTGCCAGTGCCTTCATGGATGTCAGGATGACAGCAAACACGTACAGCGGGTTTGCTCCGGGCCAGGAACTTTACAAGAGCTTTCTTACATGTTAATCAATCCTCATAACAGCCCACTGAGATGGCTACAGTATCCACACTTTAGAGATAGAGACAGAGGCATGGAGAGCTTAGCTGGTCCCAAGCCCACCAGCTGATGACTGCGAGAACCAGGACTAGGAGCCCTCACCACCTTGCACACACCCTCCCTGACATGCCTGCCTCGGTCTCCTGCCATCACCATCCTAACAGTTTCAGACCTGGAGTCTCTAGCTCCATGGCAGTGCTCTTTCCCGAGGACAAACTCCTGGCTAGTCAGCAATCAGCCGTTTTTTCCTGGGGAGTCAGTGCCTCAGCTGCACTGGAGCAAGTGGACCTAGCCTGCACCAGCCCTCATGCCCATCCTTTCTCTGCCCAGACAGCCTGCTTCCCCATCCCCGGTCCCTGGACCTCTCAGTTCAACACCCCGGCCCTGGGGAGCCGGGCTCCCAAAGTCAGGTTCTCTTCCCTTGAGACTACACTCCCAGGAGAATCCTCCAGGGGCGCTCTCATCCCCCGGGTCAAAGCTGGGCACTGAGATTGGGAAAAATGCCTGAAACAGAGGAACCAGGTCTGTGACCTGGACAAAAAGGTCAGCTCCTCTGAGTCTGTTTCCTCATCTGTCAAGAGGAAGAATGATAGCGATTTTGTTCCTGGGTCTACCTATCACATAGGGTTGCAGGTGAGGTGAGAAGGCCGCCTGAGAAGTGCAAGGGCCTTCAACCTGCCACTAGGGGGCTCCCTCTCAGGGAGGGGGGCGAGCCCTGCGGCAGCACTGGGTACTGAAGGGAGGGCAGGACTTCACCGCAGGGAAGGGGAAGGGGCCTAAAATCCCCCAACAGTATTATCACTGGTCCGAACTCCCCGCCATTTGGAATTCAGAACACAAGTAACTGCCAGCTCCTGCTCAGGTAAAATGGTGTTTGTGTGTTTGGCGCACTGTGGGGAGAGGGAGGGACAGTGGAAATGGAAGCAGCTGTCTGGTGGCTTAAATGAGCCATCACCCACTATACACCAGATTTTTGACATTCACTGCCTCCTTTAATCCTCACATTACCCCCTTTTTACCAATGAGGAAGCAGGAGCCATTCCAGATGTTTCTGCCCTCCTTGGCGTGGTCTGAGTGAACGGGACAGGAAGAGATGCTCCCCAGGGACTCTGGTCCCAGCTGAGTCACCTGGCCTGGATGTCCAGTTCATGTTGCCTCTCTGTTACTCACTGACCAAGAATATGACCTAATTCCCCGTGGGCGACACCACCAGGCATACAAAGAAATGGGTGATGACTGTGACATAGAAGCCAAAAGCCTCAATTACCCTTCGTGACAGGAACATGGGACATTTTTATGAAGAGAGAAACTTTTGCCTCATAAAATTGCAGTTGCGAGAAATCCAGCCCACACTGCTGGTGACCTTGTCACATCTTCCACAACCAGAGGCAGCCTCACAGATGGCAGGGATCATGTCAGCCTCATCCCTGACTATTAAGTCCAAGTATGTATCTTAGAGAGTGGACAGGGGTCAGTCAGGGCCAGGATGAGGCCAGGATCGGCAGCCAAGTGCAGGTATATTCCCAGCTCTCAGCCGCGCTCTGTCTGTTATCAACTGCGGGTCATGGGCATAAGAAGCGGGTCTTTAAAAAGTTTTCTTGACAGGAGTTCCCATCATGGCACAGTGGAAACGAATCCGACTAGGAACCATGAGGTTGCAGGTTCGACCCCTGGCCTCACTCAGTGGGTTAGGGATCCGGCGTTGCCATGAGTTGTAGTGTAGGTTGCAGACGTGGCTCGGCTCTGGCGTTGCTGTGGCTGTGGTGTAGGCCGGCGGCTACAGCTCCGATTAGACCCCTAGCCTGGGAACCGCCATATGCCGCAGGTGCGGACCTAAAAAGACATTAAAAAAAAAAAAGGTTTTCTTGACAGGTCCCACCCACAGAGATTCTGATGTACCTGGTCCAGGGTGGAGCCCGTGCACTGGGAGCTTTAAAAGCTGCTCAGGTGATTCTGACGACAGCCAAGTTGGGAGAGCTTACCCTTACCCTGCCCTGCCAATTGATGAATCAACAGCAAGCTTGTAACAAGTGCAACCCCGTGGGAGGGGGGAGACGAGAAACAGGACAGTTTCTGCCCATGCTCATTCACATGAAGCCATATAGCTGACTCCCCACGCCCCATGGGCCACAGAGACCGTGTGAAGAGGCCTGGGTGCAAGTACCTGGGGGAGCTGAGTCTGTTTCCGGGCTCCCACCAACGCGCACAACTACTGCACGCTTCCCCCCTCCCGCCCCCGCCCCCGTGCCATAGCATCCTCACAGGCACATGCGTCATCTCCTTCCCTCTTTCTTGCTCCCCCGACCTTCACCAAGCGTCCTGACTGAGCGCACCCAGCTGCCTGAGGATCCCCTTTTATTGCACGCACAGACGCTGGCTGACTACCTTGGGCATGCACTGAGCACCAGGACTGCAAAGGGCTGCGGACTGGTAGAAACTGGAACACAGGCAGAAACAAGGCTCCTTCAAGGACAGTGCAGTTCTCATCACAGACAGGGAGAATCCCTTCATTTGTTGCCCTGCCTCAGGAGGCGCACACAGAGGCTCAGAACAGTCTCCAGCAACCTGTGTTCTTCTAATGAAATCGAAACGGGGTTCCACAGTGTTCCAGTCACTCTTGAATATAAATAAAGAGTCTCATCTTCTATAACAAAAAGTCAGTTCACTTAACTATTAAAGCCATAAACTCTCACCCAGTTTCCAGGTCTCCCCTTCCCTTGGCCAGCAGATCAGCCCTTAGGTGTCTTGGGGGTCTCAGGGTCCCGTGCTGACATTTTGGGGGAGACTCTGCATGCTCTTGAGAAACTCCCCAGGGCTGGGGGTCCCTGGACCTGACAATGTCTCCTACCAAAGCTGACATGACAGCAGAAGTCCTGCTCAACATCTGTTTATTTACCCAATATTCAAAATTCTGTGGGTTGCTGGTGTTTGCTATAATGAAGGCATTTTTTCTTTTTTTTTTTGCTTTTGAGGGCCATACCTGCAGCATATGGAGGTTCCCAGGCTAGGGGTCGAATCGGAGCTGTAGCCGCCAGCCTACGCCACAGCCACAGCAATGCCAGATCCAAGCCACGTCTGCGACCTATACCACAGCTCACGGCAATGCCGGATTCTTAACCCACTGAGCGAGGCCAGGGATTGAACCCACGACTTCATGGTTCCTAGTCGGATTTGTTTCCATTGCGCCACGACGGGAACTCCAATGAAGGCATTTAAGGATATAAATTTTCATCCAGAGCACATCTTATTTTTGTATGTTAACATTTATTGCACTCCCTACTCTTCAATACTGATAAAATTATTATATGTTCATTGACCAATTTATACAACCCATAAAAGCAATCATTAATTCATTCAGCGACTATTTATCCAGTGGCTCCTGTATCCTTGAAATGATTCTTGCCACTATGGACACATCAAGAAAGACATTAGCACAGACCCTACATTCAGAGAGCTTACAGTTCACTCAGGCCTCACCCAGAACCTAGTAAGTATGATATCACCTGATGCAGAAAGATGAAAAATACAACTCATGCTTCATCTCAAAGCCCAGAGATTTCCAGAGCTCACATTTCAGTACATGACTTTCTAGTATCAGCATTATCATTGTTATACAGGCATTACATGGTGAATACTTTTCCCATATCAACAAATATTTTTCAGCAAAATGATTTTAGTATTTCCGGATGTGGATGAATCGTGAATATCTTCATCACAGAATATTTAAAGCAAAAAGCGTCCTTACCAGGGCTCCTATTCTGTGGGTGTGTGGAATGGGTGTAAAAATCAGGAAATGGTGAGGATTAGGAATCGTAGCAGTGTCCGCCTCCTAATAGCACACACATTTTGGGAAGAGAAGGGAAGAAAAGTTAAAATTCTGTGTTGGCCAGACTTATCTGTGCAAGATTTAGCCCCAGCCCCTAAAAAGCCACCCCTTCACTGAGCCACAGATGAGGGCTCAATGACCCAGAGGGCTTGTGTGTCCAGGTGGCCCTGGGTGACCTGATCAGGACATCTGATGGTGACCATCATGCCACACCATCTCCAGAAACTAGGGGGCTGGGTCCCCCTCGCTCCCTCTGGATTCTTGAATTATTTGAATAATTGCCTTTATCTTTTCCGCAAAGGCCAAGGTTGAGGTGACCAATTTTGGAAGCCAACTCTTCCCTTTCTAAGGGAGGATATTATGCTCCTTGGAGCTTCAAGGCTGGACCCTTGAATACTTTATGAATGCGAAGGCTGAATCTGGCCCAAATTCGCTTTCCTCAACTACGGCCAAACTGCTGCTGAATTTCAACTTTATTTAAACTTTGGAAAAGTCTGGTGCGTGTCTTTAGCTGGGAGAGATTTTTTTCCCTTCCTTTTAATCAGCTCATAAGTCAATAACCAGCTCGGGCAATAAAGTTCATACTTGGAGAAACCAAAGACTAAATCACCATCTGCATTCACACCCAGGGTGGACGGCCTCAGCTTTCAAGAATTTAGTGTTTATCTTGGAGAAAACCAAGAGCCTAACTGCAGCCAAGGGGAGGAAAAAGAAAGGCCTTCCCCTGCAAATGCCGAGCAAAGGTAACAGAACCACAACACGATCCAGGGAACATGTGCTCGGATTTGTTCATTAGAAGGTTCTGACACCAGCTTGCATCACCTTCCATGTGTCCGAGTGAAGTGCACTCACTAAGTCATCTGCAGATGGCACCCTCTGAGATTCTGCTTGGTACCTTTCCCAAGTGATTCCTTGTAGGTGTTTTAAGTTCTTCAGCTAAACTTTAAGCTTTGGGCAAGATCCTTGTGGAACTTGGGGGTTTGGCTTGTTTTACCACCACCCACCTACTTGCCCAACCAAGGGCTCATTGTGGTGAGGATGGGGAAGAAAAAAAGTTCATCAAAAGCCGTGGTTCCCACCTCGCTTACGAGCCACATGACACAGGGTAACTCACTTTTCTGCAACTCACTTTCCTCATCTGAAGAATGGGGAGAGCAGTGTCTTCCCTGTGAGGCTGTACTGCATGAAATACAGTTGGGTAAACTGTAAAAGGCCATATGAAGTTCATTACTATTATCATTACTGTTAAATGCTAGTTATCCACTGGGAGACTCGAACTGACTCATGAAGAATGTTCATTTCATTCTCTCCCTAGTATGTTCCTAAGGAAAAAACATTATAGGAAACTTCTGGAACAAAAGTATAAACTGCACATTGATGGAGCCTAGCCCTGGGCTAGGTGCTTTCTCATGAACTTGTTTATTCCACTACAACCCCATGAGGTGAGAAATATAATTACCCCCTTTCAGATGGAAAGACAGGCTTACTCAGAGTGGCTTTCCATGATATCCTCCCTCAAGGTCCCCCAGCTAAGGAGAAGTCACAGAGGGTGCTGGTAAACTGACTCGCTGAAAGAAAGAAAGAAAAAAAAAAGGCTCAGCTGGTAGGGTTTGCCCATTGCTCTGGTGTAAATGCTCCCACCATGGCTGATTTCATACTAATGGGCATGCACCAGCTTTAGCACATTACTAGACAAGCAGCATCAGGAAGTAAACTCAGGTTTCCTGGTAAAGATCCTTTCCTGAACCCACAGTTAAGACACTCCCCTCAAGCACAAGAATTCCCTGAAGTCAGGGAGGAGCCAGGGCTGACTGAGCCATCCAGGGCTCCACCCCCTCCTGAACCCAACCAGACCCTCCTGGGCGTGGCCTAAGGCCCTGCGTTCTAAACACCTGAGCTGGAGTTTGAGTACTGCCTCAGCCGTTGAGAAGGTAATGAGTCCAGGCACCCAAAGGCCCTCCCACTCCTGTCTCCCAAAGGCAGCAGGGGACCTGACACAACCAAGGAGTGAGAAGACAGCATCCTGGGTCACCTGTACTAGAATTCTGGGGACTAGACAATGGTGATGAGCTAATGGCCCTGTCTTTATGACGATTACTGTTTTTCACCAACTCTAAAGATTTCATTGATTGTATTCACACCATTATTTCATTTTCATTTACCACCAAGAAATAAAAAATGGTTGCCAAATTCAAAGATGTGAAAATATGAAAAAGTACATTATAGAATCAATGCAATATATGTAGGTGTATACATATCCATACAGCTCCCAGGTTCGCAGTAGCTCATTAAATATTCTGTTCTTTGAGAGCTGAGACTGGGTTTCATTTATCTTTTTTTATGTCCTCAGAGGGCCATAAGATTGGATGAATCTATGCCTAGGAGCATGTGGATATATACAATTTATCAATCATTTATCAATAAATGCCCCAGGCACTTGACATTTAATTTCCACAACAATCCTATGAAATAGGCACTAGGTTACCCACACTTTACAGAGGAAGGAACCAAGAATACTGACTGGAATTTAAACCCCAGGTCTGTAAATACCTGGGAATAAACCTGAGCAAGGAGGTGAAAGACATATGCTAGGAACTATAAAACATTAATCAAGGAAATTAAATAAGAGTCAAAGAAATGGAAAGATATTCCATGCTCCTGGGTTGGAATAATTAATACTGTAAAGATGGCCATACTACCCAAAGCAATCTACAGATTCAATGCAATCCCTGTCAAATTAGCCATGACATTTTTCACAGAACTAGAACAAAACAATCCAAAAATTTATATGGAAACTTAAAAGACCCATAACTGCCAAAGCAATCCTGAGGGGAAAAAAAAAAAAAGCTGGAGGCATAACTCTCCCAGACTTCAGGCAATATTACAAAGCTATGTAATCAAGAGAGCGTGGTACTGGTACCATAACAGACATACAGACCAATGGAACAGAATAAGAACCCAACAATAAACCCAGACACCTATGGTCAATTAATCTTCGACAAAGGAGCCAAGAATATAAAATGGGAAAAAGACAGTGGGAAAACTGGATACCCATATGTAAATCAATGAAACCAAAGCACAGCACACACACCCACACCCCACACACAAAAATAAACTCAAAATGGCTTAAAGACTTAAACGTAAAACAACATCAAACTCCTACAAGAGAACATACAAATGTTTTTTTAGGTCAGTCTTCCAAGGCAACAGAAATAAAAGCAAAATAAACCAATGAGAGCTAATCAAACTGACAAGCTTTTGCACATTAAAAAAAAAAAAAAAAAACAACCTATCGAATGGGAGAAAATAGTTTCAAATGATGCGGTGACAAGGGCTTAATCTCTAACATATACAAATAACTTATACAATTCAACAGCAAAAAAAAAAAAAACCAACTGAAAAATGGGCAAAAGAGCCATTTCTCCAAAGAAGATATACAGATGGCCAACAGGCACATGGAAAAATGCTCAACATCACAAATTATTAAAGAAATGCAAATCAAAACTACCACGAGATACCATCTCACACCTGTCAGAATGGCCATCATTAACAAGTCAACAAATAAATGCTGGAGAGGGTGTGGAAAAAAGGGAACCCTCCTACACTGTTGGTAGGAATGAAAACTGGTACAACCACTACGGAAAACAGTACGGAGGTACTTCAGAAAACTAAATATAGAACTACCATATGACAATCCCACTCTTGGGCACATATCTCGACAAAACTTTCCTTGAAAAAAGACACATGCACCTGCATGTTCACTGCAGCACTGTTAGCCCTAGCCAAGACATGGAAACAACCTAAATGTCCACTGGCAGATGACTGGATTAAGAAGAGGTGGCATATATACACCAGTGAACACTACTCAGCCATAAAAAAGAACAAAATAATGCCATTTGCAGCAACATGGATGGAACCAGAGACTCTCATACTAAGTGAAGTAAGTCAAGAAGAGAAAGACAAATACCACATGATATTACTCATATCTGGAATCTAACATACAGCACAAATGAACCTTTCCATAGAAAAGAAACTCATGGACTTGGAGAACATACTTGTGGTTGCCAAGGGGGTGGGAGAGGGAGTGGGATGGACTGGGAGTTTGGGGTTAACAGGTGCAAACTCTTGCATTTGCAGTGATAAACAATGAGGTCTTGCTGTATAGCACAGGGAACTATATCTAGTCACTCGTGATGGAACATAATGGAGGATAATGTGAGAAAAAAAATGTATATATATGTGTGTGTGACTGGGTCACTTTGCTGTACAGCAGAAAATAAAAGAACACTATAAACCAACTATAATGGAAAAAATAGAAATCATTAAAAATAAAATTAAAGTATACAAACCAAATAAATAAATAAATAAACCGGAGGTCTGAGACTCCTGACTTCTCAAATGCTCTCCGATCCAACTTACAGAGCCCTGTTCCTCAAGGCTTGACAATAAATAAACCATTTTGACTTCTCTTTGGTGCCTATGTTGCTAAAGGATGAATAACATTTCTTTTTTTTTTTTTTTTTTTTGGCTGCACCTACAGCATGTGGAAGTTCCTAGGCCAAGGATTGAACCCGTGCCATGTCAGTGACCAGAACCACATGAGTGACAATGTTGGATACTTAACCTGATGAGCCACCAGGGGACTGCCATGAATAACATTTTTTGTTTGTTTTGTTTTTTTACGGCCGCACCCATCACATATGGAAGTTCCCAGGTCGAATTGGAGCTGCAGCCCCTGGCCTACACCACAGCCACAGCAACACCAGATCCAAGCTGCATCTGCAACCTACACCACAGCTCACGGCAACGCCGGATCCTTAACCCACTGAGCAAGGCCAGGGATCGAACCCACATCCTCATGGATCCTCGTTGAGTTCGTTAACCACTGAGCCACAAGGGAACACACAATAATATTTCTAAAAGCAAACTTTTCTCACCTCTGTTGGGGTTTCAGCCTTCTTAGACTTTCTGACGAGAAGCGTGGCAGGAGGATTTTCTAGCTTTGTAATGCCTTGGGGGCTTGCTGGCACCAAACCTGAAGGATTAAAGTCAGGATGTGAGCCCCAGGGTACAGGCGGCCTAGATTGCATATGCTGCTTTGGCCTGTTCAGAGTTTACTGGACCCACAGCATCATCACCGCCTCTTCCCATCCAGGTTATCACTTCCATTGTTTGGGGAAGGGATAACAACGCCTTTCCCCAAGGTAGTTCAGTCTGAGTGGTTTTATTCTCTTCAAGTTCTTATTCATTTTTGAATGGTATCGTGTTGTTTGTATGGGTGTGTGTGTGTGTCTGTCGGTTTTGGAGGAAGGGTTCTGGTGGCTGTTTGATGCAGGGAGATTCGAAACAGAGTCAGCTTATCTTTCTGTCTGTGTACGTGATCGTGTGGAAGGGAGGGCAAGTCACATTCAATTAAAAAGACCGTGTGATTTGGCTCTGCCACTCAGGAAGCATTTGATGTCAGGCAGCCTGCCTCTTGGATTTGAAGATTAAAAGGAATTTGTTCCACCTTGAGGCAAACAAACCTGCCGACCCCACAAGGAAACGTTCTGTGCTCCTGTCAAGTTCAGTGACCTGAACACAACCTACTCTAAGGTTTCTCACCAAACCCGATTCATCTAAGAATAGCTTGTGTAATAGGTTTGAGGCTAGCTTAATTAAGGTCTACTGATTACTAGCATCATCAATTATGTGCACCTTAATGTTTTCATTTTTTAAATTATATAATGGCATTGTGACAGAGTCATTTCTATAAACAACATTTCATATAACCATTCATTCTTTCAACGGTATCCCAACTACTGACTTCATGTTTGCATGTCACTTTTGAATCTTCGTCCACACACGTTATCTTAGCTTCACTGCAAAGTCCTTGTAACTTAAATTTTCCAAGTGGGGTGATCAGCCCACCGAGAGTAGTGCTCACACACTGCAACTCTAAACCATTCTCCACGCTCCCCACCCCGCCCCAAAGACCACAGATACTCTTTCGCTTCATTCTCAGGACGTGGCCACACATCGGTGACAAGGACAGTCATAGCATTAGGTCTGACACACAGCAGGTGCTCAGTAAATGCTGGGAGGAACTAGCCACATGACCATTCAGATCATTTTGTACGTGACCTTAGACAGCCCACCCACGCACCCACACTCTTCCATTTTTCCCACTACCTTCCCACTGGAGGATAACCCAGTAAGGACTCCAGGAAATCCACCTGGGTAGGGAGAGGTAAGAAGAGAGAGTAAGCTTGGATTTTCCAGAAGAGAAATAGAACTGACTCAAAAAATAAATAGCCCTTGAACAGGATACTAAGGGCTGGGGAAGGACATTCTGTGGGGCGCTGCTGCCATCTAGTGGTTCAAATGCAAATGACAAATTTTGCGTCAAGAGACCTGAGGGGATCACTGGGGTAGATGACAAAAATCTCAGAATCTTAAAACACTGGCAAAGAGTCATCACAGGCAGAGTTAACAAATGCTGACAGAGTGGTCCTCCTGGGCTCAGCCTCTGCCACGCACTCAAGTAGTGGGGGGGGAGGCAGTGGACAAGAGAAGACAGACTCAGGTCCAATGAACATAGGACCCCCACCAACACAATGCTCTGCCTGGTGGAGGGCAGGCAGGCGGAGGAGTGATGGGGCCTGGAACCTCACTTCAATATACATCTATTTGGCATTTTTAAAATACACTATTTCGACAGTTAATGAATTCATTACATGTTAGTGACCATGTACTCTCTAGGGCAACGGTTCTTAACCTCAGGTCTACCGACCATTCCTAGACAGGCTTCAGGGAATCCATAAACATGAGCAGGAAAAAAGCATAGATTTTTATGAACTACTAACCTGAAATTTAGTAGTTTCTTCTATTATGAATTTTGCAACAAACTGGGATGGTATTAGCAGATATTGTGACTTCATTCACAGAAAAATAAAATGTTTTCCTATCACAGTACAGCTGGTGCAGATATCTCAAATCACTTATCACGAATTTGAAATTACAATGATGATTAGAAATGCTGCTAGGGAGTTCTCATGGTGGTGCAGTGGAAACAAGTACTACTAGTATCCGTGAGGATGCCGGTCTGATCCTTGGCCTCACTCAGTGGGTCAGGTATCCAGTACTGACATGAGCTGTGGCGTAGGCCAGCAGCCGTAGCTCTGATTCAACCCCTAGTCTGGGAAACTTCCATATGCCACAGGTGCAGCCCTAAAAAGCAAAAACAGAAAAAGAAAAAAGTGCTGGTAAGTCTTATTAATGCTAACTAAGAAGTACATATATTATTAAGTTGCTCACCCTTCGAAATATCTTGGTATCTCAAGACATCAAGACACCAAGATAAAACATCTTGGTATCTTGGTATTTCAACATTATTTGAAAAATAAAATTGAGCAGGGTCTTTTTAGGGCAGCACCTGAGGCACATGGAGGTACCCAGGATAGGGGTCGAACTGGAGCTACAGCTGCCGACCTATACCACAGCCATAGCACCACCAGATTGAGCCACGTCTGCAAACTACACCATAGCCCATGGCAAGGCCAGATCCTTAACCCATTGAGCAAGGCCAGGGATCAAACTCATGTCCTCATGGATGCTAGATGGGTTCATTACTGCCGCGCCACCACGGGAACTCCTGAAAATTTTTTCTTTTATGCATTTGAAAATATTACTCTGTAAAGGGATCCATGGCACACAAAAGGTCAAGGTCTGCCTTTCCAAAGGCTGAGCTGACCACAGGCTGGACCAGTCAGAAGAGAAGGGATAAAGGTCTTCACATTTCACTAGAACAGGCCCCAAAGAACAGTTTCAATACAAGCCTTTCCTGGGGAAACAGCCACGCTTTGCCAAAATGTAAACATGGGAAGGCGTCCCTGATTTCTCCTGTGTCCAGTCCAATAGATGGCCTCTTTGGAAAGAATCAGAGAAGGAAGGTCCCATGTGGCAGAGCGGGTTAAGAATCCAGCATTGCTGCAGCTGTAGGGCAGGTTTGACCCCTGCCCCGGGAACTTCCACATGCCAAGGGTGAGGCCAAAAAAAAAAAGAAAAAAGAAAAAAGGAATCTGAAAAGATACTTTGTACTAAAGGCTGAATGGCTAAAATCATTTTCTTTCTCTTTTTTTTTTTCTTTTTAGGGCCACACCGGCGGCATATGGAGACTCCCAGGCTAGGGGTCCAATCGGAGCAACAGCTGCCAGCCTGCACCACAGCCACACCAGATCCGAGCCGCATCTGCAAACTACACCACAGCTCACGGCAACGCCGGATCCTTAACCCACTGAGCAAGGCCAGGGATCAGACCTGCAACCTCATGGTTCCTAGTCGGATTCGTTAACCCCTGCACCACGACGGGAACTCCAAAAATCATCTTCATTTTGGGAGGATTTTCATTTAACGTGACTCAAAACATCTATCAGCACAAGAGTACTGACCGCCTATGGATGGAATTCGGCTGGTATGGCTAACCGGGTCAGCCTGCCCTTGAGTTACACTGTCCCCATCAACTTTTCTGTATGCAATGGCAAAGTTCTCTTGGTCATAAACAAGACAGAAACCACACTGAAAGTCTTAGAAAGAGGCAATTTAGTGGAGGCCACCCGAATCCAAGGGAGAGTGGAACCACCCTTCGTAGAGTAGCAGGGGCAGGGCAGCTCAGGGCCTCCTGGTAACAGGTGTCTGGGGACCGTCTCTCTAGAGCAGGCTCTCCAATGTAACTAAGCACACAAGTCACTGGGAGTCTGGTTAAAGAGCTGATCCCGATTAGCTGATAAAGGGTGGCCATTCATAAAGCCGCCAGGTGATGCTGCTGGTCCGTGGACCACACATTGAGTAGCAAGGGCCTCTCACACACACACATGCCTCCACCACTGTGCCTCCTGCTGCTGTGTCCCCCAGTCCAATGCAAAATCCCTGGGAAAGAGAATGAGCTAGCCCAATCTGAGTGGGCATCGAGGCCTCCCTCTGAAACTAAGGTCAGTATGGCCTTAGAGCGTGGGCACCTGCACCCTCCTGGAGGGGGAAAATGTGAGAACAGCACAACTGCCCGAGCTGGAGGTCCCCCCTCGAGGCAGAGGAAGTCTTGTGGTCCCACGGCTTCACCATCTGCTTCTGCCCCTTGCCTCCTGCATCTATACCGTCATCTGCTCAACCAGCCACTTACTCCATCAACCCAAGGATTGTTGACAGGGCCCTGGGCTCTCAGAAACCCCAGGATACAAGAATGGGAACTTTCAAAACTCTCACTTCTTCCGATATGGTCACCCCACTCCCATCACACACCCCACAGAGCCCACAGAATTTAGCTATGGGCGCTGCAGTCTGCTCTGTGGATGAGCCCCACTATTTCCTGCACTCTGGTTCCCTGCCATCCATGAAGCTCCCTAAGATCTTAGACACCTGTCCAGTCCCTCCCCTCAGGTTCACCTCCTACAGCCTCACCTCCCCCTGCTCCACTCCTCTTTGTCTGTACCCACAGCCAGGGGCAAGGGACACACAGCCTCTTCAGTCCCGCAGGACTCCAGCCACTTATACCAGCCCACGGCCGCCCCTCCACCAGGGGACCTGCGCCTTCACCCTTCGTCTCCCGTCCCCGGGCCTTTTAGTCTTGGCAGGCACCCAGTGAGAAGCAATTAGAAATTCATGGACAGAAAATGTCCAGCACAATGTTTCTGGCAGAGCAAAGAGAATTCTCTGAAAGCCTCTGAAAGAAGGCTCTGATTGGGAGCACTGCCAGCATAGCCCTGCGGCAGTAACATCAAGCAACAGGCCTATTCTAACACTGCCAACAGGGTCCCAAGTTTAAAACTGGCAACTTACATGCAGTTGCAAGAATTCATAGGAAGGTCCAGAGTACCCTTGACCCAGTCCCCTCAATGGTAGCACCTCCCAAAACTATAACTCAGTATCTCAACTGGGGTCCTGATGTTGACACAGTCAAGATACCTAAAATTCCCATCACCCAAGCATCCCTCTGGTTGCCCTTTTATAGCCACGCTCACTTCTCTCCTGCTTCCCCCGCCCCTTAATTCTTGGCTACCACAAATCTGCTCTCCATGTCTATAATTCTGTCATTTCAGGAACCCCATATAAATGGAGTCACACAGTATGTAACCCTTGGGGACCGGCTCCTTTTCACTGGAGAGTCATCCCGGTTGCCGCCTGTGTCAAAATTGTTTCATTTGGTTGCTGAGGAGGGCTCCATGATACGGATGTGCTACAGTTTAGTAATTCACATGTGGAGGGACCTCTCAGTTGTTTGTGGCTTTTGACTATTACAAATAAAGCTGCCGCAAACATTCTTAGGCAGGTTTTTTTTATTTTTCTTTTCTTTTTTTTTTTTTTTTGCCTTATCTAGGGCCGCAGCCGCAGCATATGGAGGTTCCCAGGCTAGGGGTCTAACAGGAGCTGTAGCTGCTGGCCTTCACCACAGCCACAGCCACATGGGATCCGAGCCGTGTCTACAACCTACACCACAGCTCATGGCAACACCGGATCCTTAACCCACTGAGCAAGGCCAGGGATCGAACCCGCAACCTCATGGTTCTTAGTCAGATTCGTTAACCACTGAGCCATGACAGGAACTCCTTCTTAGGCAGGTTTTTGTGCAAACATCAGTGCCCAAGAATTCCATTGCTGAGTCACAGACTTAGATTTTTTTTTTTTTTAACTGTCAACTTGTTTTTCAGGGTGGCTGTACCATTTCACTTTCATCATTTTACCAGTTTGAGTGAAGTACAGAAAACTCACCTTTGCATTATTTTACCTTCCTGCATCTGCAATACAACTGTCTTAAATATTTCCTCTAGATACATTTAGAACCACATCAGACTGTGTTATAATCTCTGCTTCAACTAATTTTTTTTGCCCATGCTCCCAGCATGCAGAAATTCCTGGGCCAGGGATTGAGCTCATGCCACAGCAGTGACAACACCAGATACTTAACCCACTAGGCCACCAGGGAACTCCCTCTGCTTCAACTATTAAACATAATTTAGAAAAGTCAAGAGCAGAAGGAAAGCCTATTGTATTTACCTGTATTTTTGTTTACCGTGTTCCTTCTTCCCTCTTATCATTCTAAGTTTCTTTCTTTTTGGTTTTTTGTTTGTTTGTTTTTTTGTCTTTTGTCATTTTAGGGCCGCACCCGTGGCATGTGGAGGTTCCCAGGCTAGGGGTCTAATCTGAGCTATAGCTGACGGCCTACGCCACAGCCATGTGGGATCTGAGCCACGTCTGCAACCTACACCACAGCTCACAGCAACGCCAGATCCTTAACCCACTGAGTGAGGCCAGGGATTGAACCCGCAACTTCATGGTTCCTAGTTGGATTCGTTTCTGCTGAGCCACAACAGGAACTCCTACGTTTCTTTCTTTTATTGCTTCCTCTGTGGATTTTTTGTTGGTTTGTTTTTGCTTTTTAGGGGCATACCTGCAACATACAGAAGTTCCCAGGCCAGGGGTCAACTCGGAGCTGCAGGTGCCAGCCTACACCATAGCCACAGCAATATGGAATCCGAGCCGTGTCTGCAACCTACACCACAGCTCACAGCAATGCTGGGTCCTTGACCTACTGAGTGAGGCCAGGGATCGAAATCAAACCCACATCCTCACGATTACTAGCTGCGTTCGTTAACTGCTGAGCTACAAAGGGAACTCCTCTCTTGCTGCTTTTGAGATGTTATTTTTTTTGCTTTGCTTTTAGTTCTCAGAAGTTTGACTATGTTGAATCTCGGTGCAGATTTCTTTGAGCTTATTATTCTCTTTGGCCTTCACTAAGCTTCTTAAATCTGTAGATTCATGTCTTTTGTCAAATCCATGAAGTTTTCAGCCATTATTCTTTTTGAGTATTGTTCCAGTCTTCTTTTCCTCTTCTCCTGGGACTCTGGTTATGGGAAGAATATTAGATCTTTTGTGATAGTCCCACAGGTCCCTGAGGCTCTGTACACTTTTTTTTTTAATCAGTCCACTTCCTCTGTTGGTCACACTGGGTAACGTCAATTGTTCTATCTTCCAGTTCACTGAGTCTTTCCTCTGTCCCCCCCATTCAGCTGCGGAGACTATCCACTAAGGTTTCTATTTCAGTTATTATGCTTCAGTTCTTAAATTTCCATTTTTTTCTATAAAATTCCTATTTATTTGCAGACTTGGTTTTCCATTTGTTTCATGCATGTTTGTGATTGTTTATTGACTTTTTTTTTAATCATGGCTGCTTTAAAATCTTCGTCAGATAATTCTAACCTATCTGATTATTTTATTTATTTATTTATTTTTTGCTTTTTAGGGCCACACCCTTTGCGGCATATGGAGGTTCCCAGGCTAGGGGTCTAATCGGAGCTACAGCTGCCAGCCTACACCAGAGCCACAGCAACACAGGATCGAAACTGCGTCTGCAACCTACACCACAGGTCACAGCAATGCTGGATCCTTAACCCACTGAGCAAGACCAGGGATTGAACCTGCAACCTCATGGTTCCTAGTTGGATTCATTAACCATTGAACCACGAAGGGAACTCCCAAACCTATCTAATTACTTAACAGTTAAGATAGCCATCTAACAGTGAGCATCTGTTACATTAGTGTAACATCTTTTTTCCTTCAATTTGAGGTCTTCCTGGTTTTTGATATGATGGGTGATTTTTTTTTATTGGCATTTGGACATTTTCCTGTTATGTAATGAGACAGGATCTTATTTAAACCTCATTGTCTGGTTGTCAGTGGCAATGACACAACTCCAGCACGGAGCAGGCAGGGTGCTGCCTCATTACTGAGGGGCAGAGGGAGAAGCCTCCACTGACACCCAAGGCCAGGAGCTCCCCATTACTGCTGGGTGGGAGTTTGGGCTCCCTGCTGGTCTCTACCAACACTGTGGTGGAGGTGGCCTTGTTGCCACTGGGCAGTGGTGAAATCCTAACCCTCCACCAGGCCTCCTCTAACACACCCAGCAGGAAAGGGGAGGGGACCCAGGTGGGGGTGGGTCCGGGTCCCTGTGTGTTCTCTATAAACCCTACAGCCAGGAGGAGGGACTTGACCCTGCTAGAGGTAGGGGGAGAATTAAAGCCCCAGCTCCCTACCTGGCCTCCTCTGGCATCGCCTCAAACACAGCAAGGAAGAGGAGCACCTCACTGTAGCCTGGCAAGGGAGGAAGTCTGGGCTCCCTACTCAGCCTCTGCTGCCAGGGCCACAGTTTTCCCTGTGGTGTTTGGCTGGAGTAGAGCAATTATTGTCTGAAAGTTTTCTGCCTTGTTAGGCTGCCCTTTTCTTCATCCTTGGCTAGAGAGAGCAGGTTTTCACTGGCACTTTTTTATGTCTGCGCCTTTTGGTATTTCTGGGTTACAGACTTCCTTAGCTCCAACTCTGGGACATATGAGGCAAAGAAAAGAAAACAAAGACAGGAAACTCACCACCATGTTGTTGTCTAGGACTCGAGGCCCCTGGCCAGCCCATCTTCTTCTCTCCACCTTTGAGAGCCTTCGTTTTGTATATAATGTCCCAGAGTTTTGTTGCGCTTAGTTGGAGAAACAGAGAGAAGTGTTTCTACTCTATCTTCCCAGAAGCAAAAGTCCTCTATTTTCTTTAACATCCAAAAAGTTTGGGTATAATGTTCATGGTTTCTGCTACTAATTCCCCACTGAAATGCTAGATATTTGGTTGAGTTCTTGATATAATGGATTCCCTCTTGAGATAGAAATGTGGCATAACTTTTGTTTTTATTTGAGATTCTGTGCAAGAATATTTCTGAGTTCCCCTCAGCACCTTCAAGGGAAGCCTGGCCTATGACAAAAAGGCTTCTTTGTTTTTCTCCTCTCCGGGAGATACTGAAATCCAGACACCTGACCAGAGGGGTTATGTGGCAAACACACAATAAATATTCAATGGGTGAATCAACCAATGAACAAATGGTAGATAGACATATAGCACTGGTATAGACTGTGTTATTTTGAACAAAAATGAAAAGGCACTGATGTCTGGTCGCTCTATGTTCAGGGAAACTCGTCGAGATAAGCTATGGGTCTAACCAAAAGAAATGGCCTCTTCATATACAATGGAGATGAGTATTAATTAGCCCAACTCTTCTGGACTGCAATTTAGCAATGCCTATCCAGGCTCAAAATTACTCAAACCTTCATAACTCAATTTCCTCAAGAAATAATAGAAAAGAAAGAAAAGGCTTTTGGCACAAAGACATCACAATGTAATTTTTAACACCACAAGTGGAACGTTCTCACTTGTTATCCAGTTCCTCAAGAGACAAATCGACCTTCATCATAGTCTATCCATTCAACAGAAAAATCTGCAGCCATTAAAAATGAAGTTTAGGAGTTCCCTTGTGGCACAGTGGATTATGGATCTGGTATTGTCACTGCAGCAGCTAGGGCTGCTTCAGGTTTGATCTCTGGCCCTGGAACTTCGATATGCAGCAAGGGCTGCCAAAACAAAAAAATGAAGTTTACATTGAAGTTACTATGAAGTAACTAATGAAGTTACTATGTCATGAGACATGTACATAACTGATAAAAACATACAAATTATATAAATACCATGATGAAAACTATGCAAAAAAAGACAAAAAAAGACTAAAAAGATGATTGTTGTACACCTATAAATGTAATAAAATTCATTAAGTAATTTAAAAAATTAAAAATGGAAAAAAAAATAAAAGGGCAGAGACCTGGGGAAAAAAGAAGAAAAAAAATAGACTAAAAAGAAATACACTATAATACCTGGCTATATTGAATGAGACCATTTTTTTCCTCTCTACTATTCTGGGTTTTCACATTATTTTTATGAAAATATACTATATTCTTACAATAAAATCCCAGCATTTTATTCATATAGCATCAAGAGGGAGAATGGATTGCAGCTGCATATGTAGTGAAGCACAGGGTAGGAAAATGAAGCTGACATATTAATACATTTTAAAGCATATTACTGTGAAAATCAATTACATGTGACATCCAAACTCCCCACCCTTGAGCTTTCCCTGCTGAAGGTTTATCCTCATGGAGCATCCTGTGTACTCTCCCAGCCCTGCTTTGGTCCTCAATTCAGTTCCCTGGGCCCCCTAGCATCCCAGCCACAGGCTGGAGTGCGGCCAACCTTCCTACTGGCCCTCTCTCCCATTTCTCTAGTCTCTCCGTGTGCCCTTGACACTTCCATGCTCTCCTCCCCACTGTGGGATTCAGTCACTTCCTTTCCGTAGGCAGATCTTTCCTCTCATTCAGAAAGCAGCCTCTGAGGGGCTCCTGAGGTCTCCAGACTGCAAAGCCTGCACTCACAGTTCCCAGGGAACACCTAGGATGAGCAGAAGTAACTCCAGTGTAGATCCAGATGTTGAGAGGTGTGATTTGATTCAAAGAGCCCTACTGTGTGCCCTTGCACAGCTAAGCTTTTTTGTCTGTTTATTTTTCTTTTTGGCTGCATATGGAAGTTCCTGGGCCAGGGATCAAATCCGAGCCACAGGTGTGATCCATGCCATAGTGGTGGCAACACCGAATCCTTAATCCACTGAACCAGAAAGGGAACTCCCTGAAGATTTTTTTTCCTAAAATGGTGTCAGGCTGGGGAGTTCCCGTTGTGACTCAGAAGAAACGAATCTGACTAGCATCCAGGAGGATGCAGGTTCGATCCCTGGCCTTGCTCACTGGGTCAAGGATCGGGTGTTGCTGGTGAGCTGTGGTGCAGGTCGCAGACAGAGCTGGGATGGAGGCCAGCAGCTAACAGCTCCAATTGGACCCCTAGCCTGGGAACATCCATATGCTGCAGGTGCGGCCCTAAAAAGACAAAAATAAATAAATACATTAAAATAAAATAGAAATAAAATGGTGTCAGGCTGGACCATGTCTGAAAACACTTCTTTGCTCCAGGAAGGTAAGTGTGAGTGATTCCAGGCAATGAGGAGCTGGATAATGATGTGCTGACAAAAAGAATATGGAGCACAGCTTTCCCTCATGCTCATGATGGAGGCCCAAGTAGGAAGTGGCAGGGAGCCCTGCCTTCAAATAGAGTATTTACTTGTCTCAGTAGACCATGAAGCCAGGCCATTGAAAGAAGGGACTGTGTCACTCAGAGCCACCCACCTTCCTCCTCCAGTAACTGCATCCTTATTTCCTTTGCAGAAACGCTTCCTCCTCACTGTCACTCATTTTATGCTAGTCGGACTCCAGCCCTCCCCAGAAATGCAGCTATAATCAAAGCCTGAGCCCACCGGCCTGTGTGGTATGGCCCCACCTCGGTGATGGGTTCAGGGATGGGCTCAGGACAATAGTTCTACAGCTGAAACAGGTCGAGGATATGGACTCCGTTCTTACGGTTTTGCATGTGTTAACAATAATCCCCGCAAGAGCCTCATGAGGTGAAACATTATCATCCCTGCTGTCAGCTGAGGAAAATGAGGCACAGAGGTGTTGAAGTAACATGCCCAAGTGACACAGCTATTAAGTAGCAAAACCAAGACTCACAAGTCGTCTGATGCCAGGGTTCACGCTCTTCACAGCACGCCATATGGCCTCTGAAGTCGCGGTCAGGGCGACAGAGACAGGCTTTCTTCGCTGCTGAGCTTGAAGCCAAGGAGGAACGGGAGGACGCTCTGATGCTGCAGCCATCTTGAAGTTGCCACGTGGGACCTGTGGGTGGAGCACGCTCTGCGGGGGCGGGGCATGCCCCTCGGGGGGCGGGGCTGAAGATGGGTGAAGAGCAGGTGCTGGTGGCCCAGGAGGCCAGGCTAAGGCCTGGGACTGGCCACGTCCGAAGGCAGCTCGGTAGTGTGGCCAACACATCTTTCTGTTTCCCATCTCCCTCACCCAGTTTTTCCCCTTATTCTAGTGAGCCGGTTTTTGGTTCCTTCCTCACTGTCATGTTTTCTGTTTTCTCTAAGAACTATTGATTGAATGTTAAATCTCCCCAGTAAATCTTGCCTTTTTATCTTTTCTCTGCTATCACCCATCTTTTATTTCCTTTTGTTTTACTTTCCTGGGAGATTTCCTTGACCTTACCTTTTAATGGAAAACATGTGGGTTGGGGGGGGTGTCTGCAGTATTACCTTTTCAATTTCTAGATGGTCTTCTTCCAATTTTTCCTCTTTTATGGCATCCGAATCATGTTCCACGGCTGTGATCAAGTCACACTGAAGGACACTGACTATAATTATTTTATTTATTTATTTATTTATTTATTTATTTATTTATTTACTCGTCTTTTTAGGGCCGCACCCACAGTATATGGAAATTCCCACGCTAGGGGTCAAATCAGAGCTGTAGCTGCCAGCCTACACCACAGCCACAGCAACACCAGATCTGAGCCATGTCTGGGACCGACACCTCAGCTCACAGCAACGCTGAACCTTAACCGACTGAGCAAGGCCGTGGATCAAGCCAGTGTCCTCACGCATACTAGTTGGATTCGTTACCACTAAGCCTGGACAGAACTCCTATAATTTTTTAAATAGTCTGCTCATCCCTGCATTATTTCAGTTTCCTTAATGTTCCTTTTCTGTTTGTTGTGGTCACTGTCTCCTGCATAATGAAAGTTTCCCTAAACTGATTTATGATCCTGAATAACCCATTCATATTTAAGTATATTATAAACAAGCTGATCGGCAGCTATTTAAGTGTGTGGACGGGCTCCATTTAGTGTTTCTCTGCTGGCGGAGTAGATGGCCAGCCTGACTGTTCATTAGGAACCCCCAGGAGTTCCACTTGGGGCACAGCGGAAATGAATCCAATTAGTATCCATGCGGATGCAAGTTCGATCTGCGGCCTCACTCAGTGGGTCAGGGATCAGGTGTTGCCATGAGCTGTAGTATAGGTTGCAGATGCAGCTTGGATCCCGAGTTGCTGTGGCTGTGGTGTAGGCCGGCAGCTGCAGCTCTGATTCAGCCCTTAGCCTGGGAACTTCCATGTGCCATGGGTGCAGCCCTAAAAAGAAAAAGGAAAAAAAACCCTAAATGTCAGTATTTGAAGATCTCGCCTGGGAGCAGTTTAGTTTCTCCAGAAAATGGACTTTGAACTTCCTTCGTAGGGAATGAAGTCTGGCTCCTGGTTGTCTGGAACTATGTGATCACGTGCAGAAGTACGTTTCAGTTCTGTTTTTAGCATGGTCCTCACCCCTACTTCTCTCTGCTTGATATTCCCCAGCCCAGAGCATCTCTGGCTCACCTCCTTCAGGGTCAGCCTGCAGTATTATGAGGAGGGGGCCGGGGGCAGGGAGCTGCCTGAATGCAACAGACTGGGCCTGGCCCCGTCTATCCCCTCCTCTCACAGGGTTGGAACAATCCCTGCCTTTGGCTTCCTGCTTCATGTCCACCTTCCATGATACCTTATTCCTTCAACCCTGAAGTGTGCTAGAATTCTCAGGGACAAAGGAATTGCCTCCCCTCAGTGCTACCCCCATTCCTTCCTTGTCAGCCCACCTACCACTCAGCCTGCTTTCCACTTTCACATCTGGTGAACCCAGTTCACTGAAGAGGAAATTTGGGGTTTTCTTCTTCTTGATTTGGGACAAATTACTTGAGATGGAGATACAGATGCCTTTATTCTGACATCTTGTACTGGCCATTTATTTTTTAAATTGTGTTATTATAGTTGATTTATAAAGTTCTGTCAATTTCTGCTGTTTAGCAAAGTAATCCAGTTATATATATACATAATACATATACACATTTTTTCACACATTATCCATCATGTTCCATCAGCAGTGATTAGATACAGTTCCCTGTGCTATAGAGCAGCATCTCATTGCTTATCCACTCCAAATGCAATAGTTTGCATCTACTAACCACAAACTCCCAGTCCATCCCACTTCCTCCTCCTCCCCTTTGGCAACTGCCATTGATTTTAAAAGCCCATCTCTGGGAGTTCCCACCATGGTACAAGGGGTTAAGAACCCGACTGCAGCAGCTCCACTAGCTGGGGAAGTGATGGTTCAATCCCCAGACCACAGGGACATTTCCTCTGAGGAAAGGCAGGCTAAGAGGACCACAAAGGCCTGCATGGAGTAATTTCAGATTGCAGCCAGATAGAAAGTGGTGTCTATCTGGTCTGTTTAACCAGGTGACTCTGCCTCATAAAGCCCTGTCTCTCTCCCCAGGGCCTCACTTACTCCCTCCCCAGCTGCCAACAATACAAGGTTCTTTCATCCGTGAGCCTGCTCACTAGATCCATCCAGAGGGGCAGGTCTGGATGAAGACGGGCCAGTGCAAGATCCAAGGGTCTCCAAGAGGGGATGGAGGGTTGGGAAGTGGCAAGGGTAACTTCCTTCCTCCCTAGCTTTTCAACTGGCTTATCCAAAAAGCCAGGGGGAGACTGCTTTTTGCTTAGGCCTGAGATGCTTTCAGTAACACCATCTAATTAAATTTTCTGGCAAAGAAAAAACAGTCACCAGACTCAAGGAGAAAACACTCTATTTTCCTAAGCTAGAGAATGCCATTATAATCTGAACTTGGCCAGAGAAAGAAGGTCCAAAAAGTGATTTCATTCAGAGGGAAAAAATGCCTTAAGGGGGAAAGTGATGACTATGAATCCTGGGGATCTAGCCCTGAAGAAAGGAACGGGGTGGTACCGGGGAGGTCCCAGCACCTGGATGAGGGGTCCCGGCGACCTGGGATGGCGAAGGCACATGTAAACATCTGCATTAAACAAAGGCAGGGGTAGAAGAAGCATCCTATGCGGACAAAATCAATGGTTATGGCTTTTGTTTCATCACCTTTATTGGTCATATATCCAGAATTCATTATATAAACCTTTCAAAATAACTGATATTACAAGAATAGTTTACAATTCAGCTCTGATTGCACAAATACTTGACACAGGAAACCATTTTTACAAATACTTATTTTTTTATAAGAATACTTTAATACAGAAAATAAGTCTCTATATATCTTACAGCAAA
>PVHT021183519.1:4951482-5084269 GCA_004024745.2 Catagonus wagneri
TTCTTCTTATGCTGTGGCTTGGAAATAGCCTAATAAATACTCCCTTGGCTAGAATAAGTAAGCATCTAGGCCAGAGGCACTTCACAGAACACTCACCACCTTTCCCTCAAGAGACCTGACCCACGAGGGGAAACATTTGGCATTCATTCCATCCCTTCATTGTTACTGAAAAGTATGTCCAGTGAACAGACCTGGTCCTATTTTCAGGCAGCCTGCCTTAAAACCAAGATCTTGGAAGTATTCTTCAGGCAAGTTCCTGAGTTCTCAGCTCCCATCGTCCAATTTTCTTAAAAGGATTCTTCATAATCAAGCCCTCGTCCAATAAGATTTAACAGTACTTGGGGACTACAATATGTCCCATGTCTCCGCTTTTTAATTTCTCTTGATTTCTCTTTCTCACGCCAGTGTAACAAACTGCTACAGGTTTTTACAAATACTGCTACTGCAGTATTTTGGAAATGAGCTATCTTGCATTATCGAAAGTGTGTGATCACATTATAATGGGTCACATTTGAATCAAACTGGGAGATGGCCACCTTGTATCTATTGTAGTGATTTTGCAAACTCCGCGTAGTCGATGTATCCATCATTGTTCTTGTCGTCATCTCTCAAAACACCATCTATTAAGTTGATCAGTTCGTCTTCACTCATTGGTGCCTGTTCATTCCCTTCCTACAAGATACAAATTAGATAATGATGAGCTGCATCTTGTATTGGAGGTGCCTAGTTAATGTCCAAAGTAAAATGTCCGTGAACTCCTTCAAATGGAGTACTTCTAGGAATCCACAAACCACATATCAGATTCAGAGTCAGCTCATAATAATCTGATTTAGAAATTATATTTGCCAGTTAAAAGGACGATGCATTCAAAGTAGGAGCTTGCTTTTTGTTTTAAAAATTAGTTGTCATCTTTCCTCATTACAAAAGTCAGACAAGTTCCTTGCAGAAGGCTGGGTCTGGCTTATACAGAATTCTGAGCTTCACAGGTTCCAGGATCCACAAACCCATCCTCAAGAGAAGCTCACAGCCACGACCCTCCCGAGGGTCAGCTCTGCTAAAAGTGGCCACAGTCCACACCAGACAACATCTCGGGGTCAGAACAAGAGGAAGAAAGCACTGCTGACAAGCAGCCCCCACGATCTCTGGGGTGAAGGCGCTTCTGCTCCACAGGCAGGTGTGGCAGGGCTCACGGTGCCAAGCGCTGAGCTAATGCTGTTCACGTCCTTGGCTGATCCTTCCTAAGCCCCGTCTCAGGAGCCAGGGCTGCTGAGCCCAACTCCTTTCCCTGTCACCAATCTCTCCTCACCTCTGTCAGTCTGCCTCCCCCAGCCATCACTGCCCTGCTCGTGCCTGTCGCCTATGCAAAGCCACAGGCACTCCCTATTGCTTGCAAAGCAAATGCAGCCCGGCTCAGCTGGCAGCCAGTGCAGGCACACACTCCTCCCCAGCTCGGCCTCTCCCCCTCTCTAGAGATTACAGGGGCACGGAGTGGGAGAGACATCAGACCTGGACACATAAGATCTGAATTTCAGTTTCCTCACCTCTCAAACTGGGGGTAGTACCAAGGCCTGCCCCTTCCTGCTCCCAGGCCACTGCAATGATCAAATGAGATCTCTCACCTGCCAGAAAGTGCTCTGGAAACTAAAAGCACTGTACAGTATCACCCAAGCACTCCATTATCACCAAATCCCTCCATCTCTCAGTCCCCTGATTTGCCATTCTTCCCAAATGCTATCATCTTTCCCCTGTGCTGCATTTTGAGTGTGGTCTGTCTTTTAGGTGCGGGTTCTGAGACATCAGTGTGCAGCAGAAATGTCAGTGGCACTTACTAAAAATACGAGGGGGCTTCTGCCTCAACCAGTCACCCTTTGTGAGAAGGACCAATGAACAGGAAAGGAAGCAGAACACAGGGTTAGCAGAAAAGGAAGCAGCAGCAATAGCGTTGCACAAGGACAGGAGAGGTCATCACGATCGGGGGACTGAGTTACCAAAGAGAGGCCCTTCCAAGACTCTGCTCAGCAAGCCACTGCCTGACCTACCTCCTTATGGACATGAGTGATGGCTGTGGAGAGTTCTAGGCCATCAAGCAAATTATTGCCGTCATAATCATGCATTTTGAAGTAATGGAGCTGCAGTTCTTGGGGGGACATCTCCGCCTCTGGTTTGTTGATGACACCTTCTAGGTGCTCCATGATATGCCTAAAAACCAATAATGACACTCAGACCACTTGGCAGCGACACCAGGATTGTACCAAAATCTTAAGAACTCTCGAAGGTGCAAGATCTTAAAGTTCCTCCATCCCAGAAAAATAAACAGAAACAGCGGCAGACCACGTTCAAGGATGACAGACATAGGCAAAGCCATGAAAGAAGCGGGGGGTGGGAGTGGGGGTCAGGAAATCAAACAGTTCATCTGTTAGACTGGCAAGATTATGGGTGTTTTTTCTATTATATAATATTGTTATAACATTTGGGGGAGCTTTTTTTTTTTCTTAAAGCAATTTAAGGATAACAGAATATAATGTGTTAGGCTAACTGGTCCAGGGCAAAAGTGGCACTATATGAGTCAATGTCTGAAAGTGCCAATAAAAAGTTAAAAAGTCTTGTCAGAAGTAAGAAACCGTAGCTCTATTCTGGACCCTTCCACTACGTGTGTGTGTGTGTGTGTGTGTGTGTGTGTGTCTGCCTATCGCGAAAGAGATAGAATGAATTCAAGCAAATCATTTATTCTTTCAGGGCCTCAAAATCCTCCATCTGTGATATGGTGATGAAAAAGAATACCTGACTTACAGGTGGCTATAAGGAATAAATATCATCCTTGGAAAATGTCAAGGGGTCGCACAAATAGTGGAAAGAAAGTGGACTGAGCGAGGGAGCCTTTACAGCTGGCTGCAGCTGCAGACAGGAAGGCCCCTGGACCACAGCCCTGGCTGAATACGTACTCTTGGTCGTGCACTGCGTTCTTATCCAGGCCCATGCTGCCAGGATGGGAGAAGCTGGCGCCGGGCTCCTCAGCCCTGGCACCTGAGGCACGAAAGGCCCAGAGCAGGCCCCACAGGAAGAACAGCCGCAGGGATCTCATGGTCACAGGTACCTGGGAGGCGGGGAACACAGAAGATGAAGACGATGGAGTTCCTGTCATGGCGCAGTGGAAACGAATCCCACTAGGAACCATAAGGTTGTGGGTTCGATTCCTGGCCTCTCTCAGAGGGTTAGGATCTGGCGTTGCCATGAGCTGTGGTGTAGGTCACAGATACAGCTCAGATCCCGCGTTGCTATGGCTGCAGTGTAGGCCGGCAGCTGTAGCTCCGATTAGACCCCTAGCCTGGGGACCTCCATATTCCCTGTGGTGCGGCCCTAAAAAGCAAAAAAAAAAAAAAAAAAAAGATGAAGACAAGAACACCAGAGCTGAGGTCCTTTCAAGCCGATGCAGTGTGCTCCTGGGAACCCCAGTGAAGGAGCAAGGTTGGGAAAAGGTCCAGGCCAGCTGTGCCACCAGACTACAGGATGACCTTAGGCACTCCGGGGCCCCATCACTCAAATGGGTGGGCAGATCCATGGCATTTCTTGAAGCACCTTCAGAATGCCGAGCAAGTCCGTGAGACCTTACAGGAATGTGAAGAGTATTCCTGCCCACAGGCAGCTTACAGTCTAGTGAGAGAGAAATACTTCCTACTGAGAGCACTAATAAAGGCAGAGAGTCAGGTGTACTCAAGATCAAACCCTCTGAGAGTTCAGAGGATGCAACATCCTTTAGGTGAGGGAGGGAAAACCCGAGAAGATTAACAGGCCCGGGGACACTTCAGCAGGACCAGGACCAAGGAGCGTTCAGCGGACGTGCAGGCTCTGAAGGATCGAGGGCAGGTGCGAGCGGCGGGGCAGGTGCAGACACATGGGAAAGAAACTCCATGTGGCTTAGCTGGGCTGGAGCTTAGCGGGTGTGAAGTAGACACAACAGGACAACAGGCTGCCAGGCGGCCAGGCCATGCTGGGGGCGGCTTTGTGCGCTAAGCAAGGAGGCTGAAGTTTCCTGAGGATAAATAGGAGCCACTGAGGATTCATGAACTCAAGATGAGATCAGAGCTGGGTTTCAGAATGGTCCGTTTCGCAGCACAGTGGGGAAGGTATTTAATGGAGTAAGACCAGAAAGAGGGGTTGAGGGAGCGGCAAGCTGGCCCAGATGGAGGCCTGTGGTAGTGGAGACGGAAAAGAGGGCATTAACCCCTGCCTCGCCCACCCCGGAGCTGTGATGGAGGTGATTATCCGAACCACCATGAAAGAGCACTGGAGAGGCAAGCTCCAGAGGAATTCGGTTCTATTAAGTACCGCCGGGATTCAGCTAGACTTGGAACTGTGGTCCACAGCAAGACAGTCAGCTACACAGCAAAACCCCTGGGGGCAGGAACGCTTTGTTTCCCTCCGTATCTCCATCAAGCCGCAGTCAGACCTTTACTAATTTCTGTCAAGCAAGTCCTGGGAGTTCCCGTCGTGGCGCCACGGAAACGAATACATCTAGTATCCAAGAGGATGCAGATTCAATCCCTGGCATCGCTCAGGGGTCGGGAATCTGGCATTGCTGTGAGCTGTGGTGCAGGCTGCAGACACGGCTCGGATCTGGCATTGTTGTGGCTGTGGCGTAGGCCGGCAGCTGTAGCTCCGATTAGACCCCTAGCCTGGGAACCTCCATATGCCCCAGGTGTGGCCCTAAAAATCTCAAAAAAAAAAAAAGAGCAGGCCACAAAAGTCTGTGAGGAGTAATTCATTTTTGTAAAAATCAAAACAATGTATGTATATTTCTCCCACACAGAGAAAAGATAAAAACTATTAATAAAGATTATTTTCTGAATTATGAGATTAGGAGTAATTCTGATTTTCCTTCTCCTTACTTTTCTTTATTGCTTCTAAAATTTCTACTATACACATTTTTTCTTTACAAATTTTTTTTTTTTTGTCTTTTTGCCTTTCCTAGGGCCGCACTCGCGGCATATGGAGGTTCCCAGGCTAGGGGTTTAATCGGAGCTATAGCCACTGGCCTTTGCCACAGCCACAGCAACGCCAGATCCAAGCCGCGTCTGCAACCTACAACACAGCTCACGGCAACGCCGGATCGTTGACCCACTGAGCAAGGCCAGGAATCGAACCCACAACCTCATGGTTCACAGTCGGATTCGTTAACCAGAGCCATGACGGGAACTCCTACAAACATGGTTTTAATGCAATCCATCCCATAATTTTGTTCCAATACTATATGAACGAAGTAAAAAGGAGGGGTCCAGTTAATTCTCATCTATAAAAAGTAAGTCTGGAACAGCCAGAAACTAGGTCCCAACTTTACCAAATGAGTGTCCAGACCCTGGAGAGTTCCTGTTGTGGCTCAGTGAGTTAAGAACCCACATAGTGTCCGTGAGGATGTGGGTTTGATACCTGGCCTCAGTCAGTGGGTTAAGGATCCGGTAGTGCCGTGAGTCGTAGTGTAAGTCACAGATGCAGCTTGGATCTGGTGTGGCTGTGGCTGTGGTGTAGACCGACAGCTACAAGTCTGATTTGACCCTTAGTCGGGGAACTTCCATACGCTGCAGGTGAGGCCATAAAAAGAAAAAAAAAGTGTCCAGACAATGATGAGGCCACTGCCACTGTACCTGGTAGAGAAAACAAGGTTTCAAGTTACTCTCTGTAGAGACTGCCCCAACCAGAGCAGAACATGTTCTGACCACAAACTGTAGAATTTTGGGACCAGAGGGACCAGAAGCAGGGAGCCAGGTCCTCCCAGGCCTTTCAGATTCATATGCCTTGGAGTTCTCTCTCCAGCAAGCCTTCTTCAACTCCAACTCTAACTTAGGCATTCTTTCCACATGCTCCTAAGTGCTTGCCTTCAGAAGGGTCCTCTCCATTGCTGACAACAGCTGTGCAAGAGACCTTGAACGTGCCTTATAACCTCTCAGTGCCCCCTGCTGGACTGGGCTCTGTGAGGGCAGGGACTGGACCCACATCCCCCGCATTGGGCAGAGTGCCTACACACAGGCTGGTGGCTCTCGGCCCGTGGGCCGTGGTCCTTGGGGGCTGGGTGGATTACCACCTTCACAGATAAGCTGCCAGGTTTTGATGTCCATGTAACTGAAAATAAAACTTGTTTTTTTTTGGAGACATCTACCAGATAGTAGAGCCGAGTGATCATTGGACCCATGGCGCCATTTCCTAGAACTACCTGGCTGGATACTCAGTATATCAGATGGGGAGGGAGGGAGAGATTTTCTATTCAAACAATACCAAAAGGCAGTCAAGTGACTGGTAATACAGTGACTTTGGGTCCAGATGGCCCCTTTTTTTTTTGTCTTTTGTCATTTTAGGGCCGCACCTGAGGCATGTGGAGGTTCCCAGGCTGGGGGTCTAATAGGAGCTATAGCTGCCGGCCTACACCAGAGTCACAGCAATGTGGGATCCGAGCTGCGTCTGCGACCTGCACCATAGCTCATGGCAACGCCGGGTCCTTAACCCACTGAGCAAGGCCAGGGATTGAACCCGCAACCTCACTGTTCCCAGTTGGATTCGTTTCCACTGAGCCACGACGGGAACTCCAAGATGGTCCCCTCTTCAAGGGAGGCAGGATAAAGGGAAGGAACCATCCATTTTGGACTTAGCCCATTTTGGTTAGCTGTTGCAGGTTTCTAAGCATTAGAAAACAACAAAAGCCAAATCTACGAGCACGGAAGAGAAACTCCCTCATTCAAGTGCTACAGTGAGAACAAGGAATCTGACTGCCACCTAACAAGTTAAACTGTTCACACTGAAAAGGAAATATCAGCAACTCCTTTCCGCCCAAAGAACGAGTTGCGTCAGCCACACTCCAACTTAGCTCAAGGCCATAAGCAAAGAGCTTGGCAGATGAGCCCCAGAGTTCCTGGGCTCAGCGACCTTTGAGAAATTATAAAGACTAGGCTGGAGAAACATCCAAAGGAGGACAGACTTCTGAAAGAGACTTCAGAACACAACCCCCGCTCTGAGACATCCTTTATAAGGAGAAGCGCCAGGCCTGGGAGGAAGCTCAGACCTTGGATGGTGGCAGGCTCCCACAGTGCCTTGACGGTGACAGGGCTTCCCTCACTGCTCCAGCAGTCTTTTCCAGTCCTAGAGGCTTTGTTCCCACTGCTTCCATCTGTCTGGCCTCCCTCTTTCTTCCAGGCCCAAATCAAATGTCATCTGGGAGTTCTCCCAGCCAAGACCAACTGTGACCTCCTCTGACCTCAGTCTGCAGTCTCTCACACTCACTTGGCCTTGACATATGGTCCCATATTGTTCTCCTTTTGTTTTTCTCATTTCCTCCCTCTATGAGGGCTGAAAATCTATT
The DNA here is from genome assembly GCA_004024745.2 of Catagonus wagneri. Lineage (NCBI taxonomy): Eukaryota > Metazoa > Chordata > Mammalia > Artiodactyla > Tayassuidae > Catagonus > Catagonus wagneri. Next base: position 4,958,828 of record PVHT021183519.1, read on the forward strand.
TTCTCTGTCTCTCCTTTACCCAGGTGAATTTATCACAAACTGCTGAGCTGACCTGGCATAGCAGCCTTCATCAGAATTGGGGCAGTGGGTCCTGGCACAGAGGCGTGCTGTTCTCTATCACAGAAGATCTGATCTAAGCTAGAAAAGTAAGTTCCCTTTGGAGCCCTCTCACCAGTGGCTTGGCTTGGCCCACCCTTCCTTCTCATTGTATCCGTTAGTTCACACATAAGAGTTTGGACCCAGGCTTCCTCCCATTAAAACCACAGCAGCTGTTAGCAACTTTTGTTTCATGCTGGGAAGAATTCAAACCCAAGGCAGCCACACTCATCAACATCCAGACATCCTGTACTGGGAGTCAATGCCAAAGATAAACTCTGACTGACAGTTCTCCAATTAAAACAGCCATGCTCCTAGACGCAAGGCAAAAAAGGAACCAAGTTCCTAGGCAAAGAAACCTCTACATGGGTTGGGGACTGATAACTGGTTCTGAAAAAGCAGACATTTAATAACTTGCTCTACTTGTTTGTTTGGAGAGCCAGGGAGCTGCCATGCTTCACTTATAGATTTAATTAACACGCTTTACTAGAAGCCTGGTGCTGCACAGGTTCTGAGGATAGGACTGCGATCCAGACTGGCTCCTGTCCCACAGATTACAGCCTGGTGGGAAAAGAGAGACCAGTAAATAAGACAGCTGTAGGGTACCACAGAAGCTCCAGCCCACAACTGGATTAATACAAGAAAGATGATTTCTTCAATTAAAGGACAACACCTCTGGCAGAGGGAAAATGACGTAACAAGTCTTAGCCTTCTAGCCTAAGCCCAAAAGAATGTCAAATCTGAGAACCAAAAAGGGTTCAATGTGGTTGAAAATACAGTATAGACAGATGAGACAGACTAAAGTAAAAAGAGGACAGATCATGAAGGGTCTTATAAGCCCCGTCCAAGAGCTTGAAAGACCAATGGGAATCCACAGAAAGGCAGTAAGAGAAGAGCGAGGGGGTCTGGTGACTTGAGCAGATCTGTGTTTTAATACCATCACTCTGGCTTTCCAGTACATAACAAACTACAGAGGAAAATGAGTGGATACAGGGAACCAGTTAAGACGCTACCAAGGCAGTCCAGGGGAGAGATGATGGTGGAACTAGCTAGAGCAGAGGGACTGCGTGTGACGAAGTGGGTGTATCCAGACAGATTTGTGATGAATTAGATGTGAATGGGCGAAGAGTGCAGCGGATGAGGACGCCCAGGTTTCTGGCTTGGGCAACCGGGTGGATGGCGGTGCCATGCCCAGACAAGGAATACAAGATACAAATTTCCCCCGCCTCCCCGACTCCCCTGGCACAGCATGGCCAAGCTCGCCAGCCCAACAGGACCCGTTTATTTGCCTCTCCTGGAGAGAGACGGAGTACCAGGGGCAGATGGAGAGCAAAGACTCAGGCCCGCGCGCGCAGGTCCTCGGCAGGTCCTCCAAGAGTGGGGGGAATCACCCCGGCCGAGCCCATTAGGCTTATCGCCCCTGCGGCTTCTGCCCGGGGAGACGCTCTTCTCCTAGTCAGCGATCTTCTAGAGGCGGCTCGGGGTCCGAGACCCAGACCCAGGCCGCTCCTGTCTCCCAACCCGAGCCCGAAGCCCCAAGCCCCTTGAAGGGACGCCGGGATCCCGCCTTGCTGAGGACCTCTGAATGCCGCCCCACGGATCTCCCCCTCCAAGGTCGGCTCACAGGTCTCACAGGCCGCAGCCAGATCGCGACTGCTCCGTGAGTCACTCACCCCCTCTGCCACCAGCTGCCAAACAGCTTCCCGCAAAGTGAAGCGCTCCGGCGTGAGCCTCGCCAGCCCGGGTCCTCAGAACTCTTTTCTCTGGCCCCGCCCCACTCCCGGTCCCGCTGTGCGCAAGCGCGCCCCTTCTGCCCGCCCATTGGTGCCGTGAAGCCCCACCCCTGCTCGCCTGGTGTGGTGCCGGCCGCTAGGGTGATTCCACGTGTAAGGGGCTCTGGCGCAGTTAAGGCCAGGCGGAAGCATTTCTTCTGCCCAACCTCCTGAGGGTGAGGCTGGTGGAAACCTCCGTTGGGCCACCTGAACCCCCAGAGCCATGGCAGGTTGCTAGGCAATGGAGGAAGCCCCCAGAGGCGTAGTCCGGGGGAAATGATGGCTAATGCGATGGGGTGGACGCCAAAACTGGCTTTCAACTCCACCTCCACATTTACAGGTTTCTACATTCCTCTGACTGCAATTTGGGAAGGAGTAGAATAGTGTAAAGAAAAAATGTTGCCTGCCATTCCAGTTCTCCGAGGATCAAGATCAAGCCATTAGCCACCGTAGTTGCCCACCCACCCTGTGCCCTCAGGGGAGTTTAGAATGAAGACAAACAGGAAACATGCTGTGTTATTGGATATACTCATTTTCAGATAAGATGCATCTCTAAGGGAAATTTTCAAATGACCCCATATTCTTGCCTCTTCCCGTACACAGAAAGGCACTAAAAGCATTAATTTGAGATGTCTGTTCTACATGATTAGCAGCAATCTTTTGATGCTTGATTACGTCTTTCCCCTCAAAAGAGTTCATATATATCCTACCTCCTTACTTAAATTAACTTGAGAGCAGATCCTCAGAGCAGAGAAGCTGTCTCCTCCACTGTAGTCCCCAGTAAGTTCCCTTAATAAAATTGTAACTCACAACTTCTATGTTGCACTTTTTTCTTTCAGTCAACAGTAAGGAATTTTAATTCTTCTCATGATGAAACAGCCAGAAACACTGGAGCTGGTCTTGAATCCCACATTTCCAAGACTGGCCTACCGATTGCTCCATTCTGCAAGCTACATTATCCACAATACACATTCATTCATATCTGAATCCCTCCAAGACTTTATGGGCGGCCCAGTTCAGACACCACTTTATCTGGGCAGTTCGTGAAATCAGCTATCATTCAAGAGAGGAAAAAGCACTCCAGAAAAACTGAGGCATTAACAAAGATAAGCCCCATATGATTCCGCCCTCACACCTTTCCTCCTATACAAGACTGTTTAATGAATATCTATCGATCAGATGGGTAAGTGAATATGAGACTGTCATTTTTAAAATTCCTTCTCCCATTTGTGTCCATAAAGATACAAAATCTTTTTTTTTTTTTTTTGGTCTTTTTAGGGCCACACCCAAGGCCTATGGAGGTTCCCTGGCTAGGGGTCGAATCAGAGCTGTAGCTGCTGGCCTACGCCAGAACCACAGCCATGCCAGATCTGAGCTGAGTCTGCGAACTGCACCACAGCTCATGGCAACACCGGATCATTAACCCACTGAACAAGGCCAGGGATCGAAACCGCATCTTCATGGATGCTAGTCGGGTTTGCTAACCACTGAGCCATGACAGCAACTCCTGGAGATTTTTAACTGTGTAATATTCGTGCCAGTTTGAGGCTATCCTGTTAGGTGAGGCACCACTTCCCTCCTCAGAGTTTCTCAACAATCCCTCTTGGTGATGATTTCCTCCTACTATTTTAGATGATGAGCTCATCTTTTTGGAGTTTTGTCTACAGGAATCCTGTGTGGTCGGGGCAGAGGGTATGTTCCTTTCAAAGAGATTTTGTGTTTGCTTCTGTTTGGTACCCTTGTTATTTATTTATTTATTTTTGCCGCACCTGCGGCACGTGGAAGTTCCCAGGGCAGGGATCCAACTGGTATCCATTGGTAAGTTAAATTTTTCAACTTGTGGGCCCTGGGTTTCTGTCGTCGGCGTAAGATTGAACTCTACACCTGAAACTAATACAAAACTGTAAATCAACTAAACTGCAGTTAAAAAAAAAAAAAGATTGGACCTGAGTAAGGGCAAACTGGCATTTTGAAATCTCAGGGGAATTTTTTTTTAAACCAAATCAAGAGGCTACAGCAGGAGTTTCTGTTTCCCTGTGCACTTCTGTAGATTTTGCTTCCATCATATACTTTCACCAAAGGGATAACGCTTTCAGAGTTCTAACTCTGTGTGAAACTATCACGTCTGTTCATTCTTGTTAACCCAAAGTTTCTTCTTCTGTTGCTGTAAGTCCATGAAAACTTAGTGTTTGGATCCTGAGACAAGTAAACCCTCAAGCTCCGCCTCAGCTCATTCGATACATACCTCCCACACCCCCAGTTAAATTCCCTCTTAATTTTTTTTTTTTTTTTAGGGCCACACTTGTGGCATATGGAAGTTCCCAGGCTAGGGGTCAAATTGGAGCTGCAGCTGCCAGCCTACACCACAGTCATAGCAACACTGGACCCAAGCCACCTCTGCAACCTACACCACAGCTTGCAGTAATGCTGGATCTGTAACCCACTGAGCAAGGCCAGGAAATGAATGCACATCTTCACGGAGACTAGCCGGGTTCTTAACTGAGCCACAACACAGGATCTCATCCCTCTTAAGTTTTTGACCACTGAGAATTTTCTATACATTTCTGTGAGCTTAGCTTTTCAATTAACAGAAAGCTTAATTTATCTTACCAGCATTTCAAGGTGTTTTGAGAGCAACAGAACTGACTATATTTAGGGAACATATTCATATTCATGAAGAAAAATATATTCTAGAATATATTGAATACAAATGTTTTAAATTAGAATGTGACAAAATTATCTTTTTTTTTGCTTTTTTTTAAGGCTGAACCCGAAGCATATGGAGGTTCCCAGGCTAGCGGTCAAATTTGAGCTACAACTGCCAGCCTATACCATAGCCTCAGCCACAGCAACGCAGGATCCAAGCCGCGTCTGTGACCTACACCACAGCTCACAGAAATATCAAATCCTTAACCCACTGAGCGAGGCCAGGGATTGCAGCCACAACCTCATGGTTCCTAGTCAGATTCATTTCTGCTTCGCCAGGACAGAAACTCCAAAATGTGACAAAAATATCTTGAAGAATATCTTCAATAAAAATACTCCCTGTAATATCCTAAAAATAACTTAATATTCATTGGATATTTTTAAGAGAAAACGTTTTTTGTAATCACACATTTGGCAAACTGAATGTAGTTTGGACATTGAACTAACTGATCTTTCCACGAATTAGCCTTTAGGGATCTGAGCTGCTTCCATTCAGCTTTCAGTATTTTTTTAAAGTACAGGTCAGTTCAGTACACTGTACTTGTTTTTCAGCAAAATGTTGACACAGCCCTGCTCGGAATAAATTAACTTGACTGTATCAACTGACTTACTTGGTGGAAAAAGGCAATTCATAAACCAGTTCCTATGTTGACTTTTCTCGTCTTCTTCCCAAATTTCCATCATTATGGTCATTCTTCTGTAAGTAACATTAATAATTGGCCATTGACCCCTAAGCCATCTTTTTAAGCTTCTTTTTTTTCTGTCTTTTTTTTTTCTTGCCTTATCTAGGGCCTCACCCGTGGCATATGAAGATTCCCAGGCTAGGGGTCTAAGAGGAGCTGTAGCTGCAGGCCTTTACCACAGCCACAGCAACTCGGGATCCAAGCTGCGTCTGCAACCTACACCACAGCTCACAGCAGTGTGGATCCTTAATCTCATGGTTCCTGGTCGGATTTGTTAACCACTGAGCCACAATGGGGAACTCCCATCTTTTTAAACTTCTAAACCTTGAATGCTTTTATCTATCTATCTGTCTATCCACTTACTTATTTATTTATTTATTTTTGGCCACGCCTTTAGCATATGAAAGTTCCCAGCCCAGGGATCAAATCCAGCAGTGACAATGACAAATCCTTACCTACTAGGCCCCTAGGGAACTCCTGAGAAGTTTTTAGGGTCGCACCTGTGGCATATGGAAGTTCCCAGGCTAGGGGTCAAATTGGAGCTGCAGCTGCTGGCCTACACCACAGCCACAGCAACATGGGAATGGAGCCGCGTCTGCGATCTATCCACAGTTCATGGCAACGTTGGCACTCCAACCCATTGGGCGAGGCCAAGAACTGAACCCGCATCCTCATGGACACCAGTTGGATTCATTTCTAAGGCACCACAATGGGAACTTCCTGAGAAGCATTTTTAATTGCATTAAATTAAGTATTGTACAATACGTCTTTTTTTTTAATACTTAAAAAAAAAGCGTTGTAGGAATTAAATAATGAAAGTGATAAGAACTGAACTATAGGACACAGACAATGTTAAAACTGAGTTCAGAGGAGTTCCCGTTGTGGTTCAGCAGTAACAAACCCGACTAGGATCCACGGGGATACGGGTTTGATCCCTGGCCTCACTCAGTGGGTTAAGGAGTCTTGCGTTGCCCTGAGCTGTGCTGTAGGTCGCAGACACAGCTCGGATCTGGCGTTGCTGTGGCTGTTACGGCTCCGATAAGCCCCCCAGCCTGGACACTCCATATGCTGCAGGTGTAGCCCTAAAAAGCCAAAAAAAAAAAAAAAAGAAGAAGAAGAAGAAGAAAAAGAAAAGAAAAACTGAGGTTGGAGATGAATGAAAGTGAATTCTAAAACCCAGGTGGCAGGGAATGGCTTCACTGTGCCAGTGGAGTTAAGCTGGAGGACCGGGGTATTGAGTCAGGAAGCTGGGATCCATACAGGCCATTAGCTAAATAAACCCACTAAACCACAGATTACAGCCTGACTATTCACATCATAAAAGTCTCCTCTTATAGAGGGCATTTTCTATGATGATCATTTCTGCTCTTTTTTTTTTTTTTTTGGACTGCGCCTGCGGCTTATGGAGATTCCCAGGCTAGGGGCTGAATTGGAGCTACAGCTGCCAGCCTATGCCACAGTCAGAGCAACCCAGGATCAGAGCATCTGCAACCTGCATCACAGCTCACAGCAACGCTGGATACTTTATTTTTTATTTATTTATTTTGTCTTTTTGCCTTTTTTATCTAGAGCCGCACCCGCGGCTTATGGAGGTTCCCAGGCTAGGGGTCTAACAGGAGCTGTAGCTGCCGGCCTTTGCCACAGCCACAGCAACGGGGGATCCAAGCCGCGTCTGCAACCTACACCACAGCTCACGGCAACGCCGGATCCTTAACCCACTGAGCAAGGCCAGGGATCAAACCCGCAACCTCATGGTTCTTAGTCGGATTCGTTAACCACTGAGCCACAAAGGGAACTCCAATGCTGGATACTTTAACCCACTGAGCGAGGCCAGGGATCGAACCCACATCCTCATGGATACTAGTCAGGTTTGTTATGGCTGAGCCATGATGGGAACTCCCTGCTTTTTTCTAATAATACTTCATTTAAAAAACTTCAGTTGGTATGTTACTTTTCAGCATCACAGCCACTATATGAACAGAAGTAGTTATTCATTCTGGAGTTTTTCCAGCCACAGTATTTACTCCAAGAATTAATTAAAACCCTCTGCTTAATCATCAGTTAGTTAATTAGGATAAGTGTTTGTAGGGTCTATGGAACACTCAGACCACCCTTGTCTTGGAGAAAAGGAACGTATTAAAATTAAAGGGACTTATCTTGACAGAGCATTTTTTTTCAGAAAAGCGTAAAGGTTCGAATCCTTCTGATCCTTCTGGAAAAATGATCAATTTCAGAAACTGCCTTATATCCAAAGAACTATGCAGAATATTTATATGAATCTTTATGGACTGATTGATGACTTATCCTTTACTATTCAGAGTTAGAGTGGGGGGAGAAGGGATAAAACAAATCCATTTTTAGATGCCATCTTTTTTTTTTTAAACCAGAGTTGCCAAGAGGATTTTTTTTATTTTTATTTTTAGGTCTGCACCTGTGGCATATGGAGGTTCCGAGGCTGGGGGTTGAATCCAAGCTGCAGCTGCCGGCCTACATCATAGCCACTGCAACTTGGGATCCAAGACGAGTCTGCAACCTACACCATAGCTCATGGCAATGCCGGATCCTTAACCCAGTGAGCAAGGCCAGGGATCGAACCTGTATCCTCATGGATGCTAGTTGGGTTTGTTACCTGCTGAGCCATGAGGGGATCTCCGCCAAGAGGATTTTAATAAACAAGCTCTTCCATTCAAGTTTAAGGAGAGAGTTCACCATAAAACACTATCGTGTACTTTGTCTTAATTTTCTTGGAAGGTCCTTAAAAACTTGACCATATCTGCTCAAAACGTTTCAAGAAATGCTCACATCTCCTTTTATCCTTTGTAATGAAAACCTTTCCTATGAGGTTCTGAGTGGCTTGGGGAGGCCAGTCCCATGTCTATCATCAGAGCACCTCTGCCTGCAAATCTGTGATGGATGCAGACCACAACTATGGACATGCTGGGAACACAGACGAAACTGCTGGATTGGAACAGAGCTGAATGCACTGCTGTTTTCTGGTGGACTGGACAACAGAGGGCTGGGCAGCCTCTGATCCTCAGAGCCCGGCAGGTTGGCCACAGCTCCGAGGCTGGAGCCCCAGCTGCAGGGGGAGGTGAGCAGCGCCTCCCCAGTGATGTCCCTGTGTCATGGGGCACAGCATCTCTACTCTGCACATCTTTCTCTCCCTGCTGACTCAGCCTGGCTTGGGCTTGCCCAGAGCTCAATTCTTTATCTCCTTATCTTTACAACTTTACTTCCACAGTTTATAAGAAAATTCTGAGTTCTTTAGTTGACATTCTTAGTTGAAATCCCTAGGAAGAAGAATCTGGTAGAGCCCTTTTTTTTTTTTTTTTTTTTTTGCTTTTTAGGGCCACACCCAAGGCATATGGAAGTTCCCAGGCTAGGAGTCAAATCAGAGCTACAGCTGCTGCCTATGCCACAGCCACAGCAATAAGGGATCCGAGCCACATCTGTGACCTACACCACAGCCCACAGCCTGACCCACTGAGTGAGGCCAGGGATGGAACCCGCATCCTCATGGATCCTAGTCAGGTTCGTTAACCACTGAGCCGCAAAGGGAACTCCACCTTACTTTTTCTTTTTTTGTCTTTTTTCCTTTTTCCTAGGGCCTCACCTGCGGCATGTGGAGGTTCCCAGGCTAGGGGTCTAATCAGAGCTGTAGCTGCCGGCCTTCGCCACAGCCACAGCAACGTGGGATCCGAGCCGCGTCTGCAACCTACACCACAGCTCATGGCAACGCCGGATCCTTAACCCACTGAGCGAGGCCAGGGATCGAACCTGCTACCTCACGGTTCCTAGTCGGATTCGTTAACCACTGAGCCACGACGGGAACTCCCCACACCACTTTTTCTGTCTTCTGTTTTTGTTTTTGGCTGTGCCTGTGGCATGCGGAAGTGCCCAGGCCCAGGAAAAAACCAGAGCCACAGTTCTGACAAGCAAAGCGGTGACAACACTGAATCCTTAATCCCTAGGCCACTGAGGAACTTCCCAGAAGTTCCCACTTTGATCCTGAGGTCACTCATACCTAAATGGAACGAGCCCCTTGGCATGGAATGAGCTGCTCGGGCATAGTTTGGGGCTATGATTGAATGAGGACGAATTCTCCCAGAAGGGAGGAGGATGACTGATCTGGCCTGAAACAATCCTAAGGGTGACCCCTCAAAGTCCCTTGGGGAAGTATCTCCTTCAGTTTTTACTCCCATCTGCGCCCACCCATACCCTGGAGCCTGGGGAAGAAAAAGCTTTAAAAAGGTATATACTGTCCAACCTAGCAATTTTGTTTGCAGTAGGGAGTTGCAAACTTACTTGATATTCCCTAGAGTGAAACACAGAGATAGCCCTTCGGTTTTCCAGAACTGACCTTATTTCCTCCAAAGCAACCATCCTGAAGTGAGAGAAAACTAAATTTAGTCCACTCCACTAAATCACAGTTGAATCAAACAATGTAAACTGTCCATTTAGATATTCAGTCTCTTCAGATAATTGCTCAGTCTCTCAGCTTTTCTCTCTTCTATTCCAATTCAGGATAGTTTTTAGAGGTGAAGGGAGAGATTAAATATCCTTATGAAGGCGGGGAAAAGACTCCTTGGAGGTCATGTATTTCAATCCTGTTTTTTTTTTTTTTTTTTTTTGGTCTTTTTAGGACCACACCCACAGCATATGGAACTTCCCAGGCAAGGGGTCGAATGTGAGCTGTAGCTGCCAGCCTACACCACAGCCACAGCCATGCCAGGTCCTTAACCCACTAAGCAAAGCCAGGGATCCAACCTGCATCCTCATGGATTCCAGTTGGGTTCATTACCTCTGTGCCACAACAGAAGCTCCTACAATCCCAAGAAAAGTTAATAAAAATAAACCTGCAAAAATATATATATATATATTAAAGATAAGCACAGGAGAAAAAAAACCCCACTATTTTCAGGAGTTCCCATTGTGGCACAGTGGAAACAAATCTGACTAGGAACCATGAGGTTGTGGGTTCAATCCCTGCCCTCACTCAGTGGGTTAAGGATCCGGTGTTGCAGTGAGCTGTGGTGTAGGTTGCAGATACGGCTCGGATCTAGCATTGCTGTGGCTGTGGCTTAGGCTGGTGGCTACAGTTCCGATTGGACCCCTAGCCTGGGAACCTCCATATGCCTCAGGTGTGGTCCTAACAAGCCAGAAAAAAAAAAAAAAATTTAATATACCTAATCTACCACCATAGCTCAGCCTTGCCTAACTTAAACATGCTCACCCACTCCAGGGCATCTATCCAGAGAGAACAATGACTCAAAAAGATACATGTACTCCATTGTTCATTGCAGCACTCTATACAATAGCCAAGACATGGAAACAACCTGAATGTCCATCGACAGGGGAGTGGATAAAAAAGATGTGGTACATGTACACACAGGAATATTACTCAGCCATTGAAAGGAAAGAAATAATGGCATTTGCAGGAACATGGATAGACCTAGAAATTATCATGCTAAGTGAAGTCAGACAGAGAGACACCAACATCAAATGCTATCATTTACACGTGGGATCAAAGAAAAGGACACAATGAACTTCTTTGCAGTACAGATACTGACCCACAGGCTTTGAAAAACTTATTGTTTTTACAAATAAGACAGGTTGGGGGTTTGGGATGGAAATGCTATAAAACTGTGATGATCGTTGTATAACTATAAATGTAATTGAGTAATAAGAAAAAAGCAAACTCAAAAATGTGCTCAGAACTATAGTCTATGGTTGGGCAAAATCATCTAATACAAAGCCCATTTTAATTAATTAATTAATTAATTAATTAATTACTTTTGCTTTTTAGGGCCTCACCCTTGGCATTTGGAAGTTCCCAGGCTAAGGGATGAATCAGAGCTGTAGCTGCCGGCCTATGCCATAACCACGGCAATGCGGGATCCTTACCCGACCGTTCAAGGCCAGGGAACCCACACCCTCATGGATATTAGTTGGATTCGTTTCTGCTGCACCATGAAGGGAGTGCCCACAAAGTCTATTTTATAATAAAGTGTTGACTAGCTCTTGTGATTTATTGAACACTGTACTGAAAGTGAAAAACCGGATGGGAATCTTGGTCCAGCATGATTATATGTCAGTGGTTTCCCCTTGTGAACACATGGCTAACTAGGCCGACGCTCACTGCCCTGCCCGGCATCACGAAAGAGGATCTAACTGCATATTGCTAGCCCAGGAAAAGATCAAAATTCAAAAATTTGTGGTTTCCACCGCTATCACTTTCTCAACACTTCAAAGTCAAACCATCATAAGTGAGAGACCATCTGTACAACCTTTTCCTTGGAATCAACAAACTACTCAGGTATCTATCTAATAATCCTCACTACACCTTCTCTAGGCCCCAGCACCTGTCAGCCTTGAACTTTTAACCAAGGAATGTTCTTTTTTCCTTTGTGACCTTACACTCTAATTTAATAGCAAGGGATTTACCTGTGAATGGAACTGCCACATTAAATGCTCTCCTGGAGGCCTCTTCCTTCCAGTCCCTGAAGACCTCCTTGTCATAATGAGGTCCCGGCTAATTTGGATATTGATTTACTGCTCCTTTTGTGTGTAGCCTGGATTGAAATTCTCCAGTGGGCAAACAATTCTACTCACATTCTACTGACACGAAACCCATCAAGGTTCAGACTGACCCACCTAAACCTCTACCCAAACTTTGCACAACAGTCTTTATTTATTTTTTTTTCTTTTTAGGGCCATACCTGCGGCATATGGAGGTTCCCAGGTTAGGGGTCTAATCTGAGCTACAGCTGCCAGCCTACACCACAGCCACAGCAATGGGGGATCCAAGCTGCATCTGCAACCTACAGCAAGGATTATGGCAACGCTGATTCTTAACCCACTGAGCAAGGCCAGGGATCAAACCCACAACCTCATGGTTCCTAGTCAGATTTGTTTCCCCTGAGCCACGACAGGAACGCCCTCTCTTTTTATTTTTCAATGGTACATGGAAGTTCCAGGGCCAGGGATTGAATACAAGCTTTAGCTGCAACCTACACTGCAGGTTAGTTTGCAGTGGCAACAATGGATCCTTTAATCCACTGTGCTGGTCCAGGGTGGAACCTGGAAACTGCACCTCACAGTGACCTGAGCCCTCTGATTCTATTTATTTATTTATTTATTTATTTATTTATTTATTTATTTGCTTTTTAGGGCCACACTGGCGGCATAAGGAGGCTCTCAGGGTAGGGGCTGAATCAGAGCTACAACTGCTGGCCTATACCACAGCAACAGCAACACCAGATCTGAGCTGCATCTGCAACCTACACCACAGCTCATGGCAATCCTGGATCTTTAACACACCGAGTGAGGCCAGGGACTGAACCCACAACCTCATGGTTCCTGGTTGGATTCGTTTCCACTGAGCCACGACAGGAACTCCAAGCCATCTGATTCTTAACCCACTGTGCCACCGTGGGAACTCCTCTTTGGTGTTTCTTTAAGCCAAAAGTTAATACCTGTCTTCTCCAAGGAAAATGAACAGCATACCCAAGCTGCCATGCCTCAGTTGGTGAGGTGCCCTGCTTCTTTTCACAAGTACTCAGCCAGGACCTTCAGAGATTTAAATTGCCCTGTGATCCTATTTTTGTCCAGTAGGTAGACCATTCGTGTTCCAAAGATGAGGTGAGCACTAAGACTATATTCACCTCTCTACTTACTCTTTTAGCTCAGAAAGAGCATGTGGGTTCCAGAGAGAAGTTAACAGTTTGTCAAAGACAAGATTTAACCCATGGAGGTGAAACTCTTACTTCGGATAATTAGCTGTGCAAAAGGCTCCCGGCCAACCACGAGACAATTATGAGGATTCCTGAGTCTCACTGGCCACTGCAGGCAGTGTGTTTCCAAGTTTTCTGAAACTCCCATGCCATTATTATTATTATTATTATTGTTTGCTTTTTAGGGATGCACCTGAGGCATATGGAAGGTTCCCAGGCTAGGGGGTCTAATGGGAGCTCCAGTCACCAGCCTACGCCACAGCCATAGCAACTTGGGATCTGAGTCGTGTCTGCAACCTACACCACAGCTCATGGCAACGCCGGATCCTTAACCCACTGAGCAAGGCCGGGGATCGAACCTCTAACCTCATGGTTCCTAGTCAGAATCGTTTCCCCTGCGCCACGACAGGAACTCCTCCCACAACGTTATTGACTTGGTAACCAAAACCTCTTCTCTGGGAACAAACATGAACTTGTTTATGTGAGTTCAAATGAGCTGTTCAATACCCTCCCATTCGGGGCCTAACTAAACATCATAACCTTTCAACTCTAAGTAAATCAGAGAGCTCATCAAGCCCTTATCTTCTTGAGAATAAAGAGCAATAGCTTAGGAGTTCCCTTCGTGGCTCAGTGGTTAATGAATCAGACTAAGAGTGATGAGGTTGCGGGTTCGATCCCTGGCCTTGCTCAGTGGGTTAAGGATCCGGCATTGCCGTGAGCTGTGGTGAAGGTTGCAGATGTGGTTTGGATCCCGCGTTGCTGTGGCTGTGGCGAAGGCTGGCAGCTACAGCTCCTGTTAGACCCCTAGCCTGGGAACCTCCACATGCCATGGGTGCGGCTCCACATAAAGGCAAAAAGACAAAAAAAAAAAATAATAATAATAATGAAGAGCAATAGCTTAGCATCTCTGGGGATCCAGTGGCAAGAGCCTCCCATTTTGCCGAGGGGCAGGAGCTAAACTAATCATAGTCTCCTATTGGCTTGGCTTCAGAGTCTCCTTTAAACCAAATGGTCCCTTGTGCTGTACCATCTTTTTTGCTCCCTGAAAATACACATTTCTTATCAAGTCCATGTACGTCCTTCAGGCTTCCCTACTTTCTCTGAGATGATACAAAGATTGTCAAGGCAGTGCTCTCCCTCACTCTGGTAAGCAGTGAATTCAGCTTCGATGGATCAGTGAGTTATTTTGGTAGCATTTTTTGAGCTGGCAAATGACAGCAGTCTTTATCAGAATTTTTTTTGTCTTTTTTTTTTTTTAAAGGGCTGCACTTGTGGCATGTGGGAACAACGAGAACTCCTGTTTTTAATTTTTAATAATTGGACTCGCTCAGATAAGAATTTAGGACAAATTCTGATAAAGAGGAGTCCCTGTGGTGGCTCAACGGTAACAAACCAAACTAGTATCCATGAGGATGTAGGTTTGATCCTGGCCTCGCTCAGTGGGTTAAGGATCTGGCACTGTCATGAGCTGTGGTGTAGGTTGCAGATGTGGCTCAGATCTGGCGTGGCTGTGACTGTAGTGTAGGTCAGCAGCTGCAGCTCCAGCCTGGGAACTTCCATGTGCTGCAGGTTTGGCCCTAAAAACAACAACAAAAAAAAAACACCACTCTTTCAATTTGTTGTTAATTTTGGCAAATATTATTGATTCAGTCATGGTTATTTTTTGTTCTTGTTCTACAGTCTCTTACTCCCCTGAAAGATGCTGGTCACTAGCAGGCTGGGGTCTCAGCTCTGCCAGAAAAGAGCCATGCAGGGGTCCAGCACATGTTCCGCAGTGCTGAGGGACAGCTCATCATACGCTTTCACCACCATCCTCTGTTCCTCCATCCCATGCCCCATGTTCACACAAATACTGCTGCACCTGTCAAAGAAACGGGCAGCAATTTCTGCAGTTAGTCCTCTGGAGTCTGGCGACCTGGGGTGGGGGGAGGGGATTAGCAAAAGATCAGCAAGAAAAAGGAGGAGAGTTTTCCATTGTCAGGATTACTCTTATCAACTCTGCTTTTCTTTGCCTGCCCCCGGCTGCCTCTGGGGAATGCCTGACTAGGGCAAATCAGAGGGTGTCCTCAGGCCACCCTCACCTAAAGTACATGTACTGCTCTCGCCAATGACATCAAGTTCTGGTGACCAACAAGGGCGGCGAAAGGGTAACCAAAAGCCAGCTAGAGCGGTTGAGAGGAATAGGCGAGGAGTTTGTGCAAATTGAGTATATTGCCAAAGCTGTCTTCATTTTCCTGCATCTATCTCCTGGTTTCCAGGTGCTCAGAGCAGCAGGCAAGGTGAGGAATTCTGCCTCCCAAGTAAAGTATGGAGTTGCTTTCAGAGCCCAGAGGAGAGGGTACCCATGGAGCTAGTTAGGGGTGAAGCAGGGCAGGAAGGCTGCCTTTAACAGCAACCTCTCGCGGCACCAGAGGCAAAGGGCTTGGGAGCCTGAGCTCCACTTGACAAGAACCACCCATGGTTAGAGTCGTCTAGAAGCGCAAAGCAGCTAGTCTCTTACAACACTGAAAACGGTCAGGCTCACTCCCAAGGTCGTGTGATAGGCAGTGGTTGAGAAGAAAGGTGGACACTTTTCTAACTCTTAGGGCTTAGACTTAAAAGCTTGCTCTGATTATCCGGCCTTCCGGAACCTTCGGTCTGTGCCTTACAGTATGTCACAGAGTTTTATTTTGTTGTTTTGGTATTGCTGTGGTTTCCTGTGCCACGGTCTCCATCCCCACACGGGACTGTAAGCTGTGGTCGCCCCAAAGCAGGGCCACCATAACCGATCTCAGCAGAGTGTCGGTAGGCCTCTTCCTTCCAGGCCGCCCAGTAATCAATCCTTTGAACTTCTTAGTACCCACAGCACCCTGCTAAGCCCTGCTAAGAGCTCGGTACAGCTTTGATCACAGTCTTTAGATACCAGAATTAAGAACTAAGTAAATGCCGACTTGGAGAAACAGCTTAAAGCCTTTAAGAAATCCAGGACAACAGAATTCTGCGGAGGACAGGCCAGCCAGTTGGGGGTAGGGGGAGACAGGTTGGAAAGAGGTACTCTGCTCTTAAAAACGAACGTACAAGTCTCTCCGTGTGGAGTAGCGGGCCTCGGAACAGGCCACCGCTCTCCCGAGCGTCCCCAGGGTGGCGCGCAAGGCTCGCGCGGCCCAGCAGGGCAGGACCCGGGCCGCTGCCGGCGAGGCTCCCCGGGGAGGCTCTCTTTCAGAGTTGGGAGCGACTAGCCGGCGGGCCTCTCCCCGGATTTGTGACGTGCCGAGGACAGACGCGGTGACGGAGTCACCACACAAAGCCGCGTCGTCGGGGCGGGGGGGGTCTCCCAGGCCAAGAGACCCGAAAGGATGGGGAGGGGGCGGGGAACAAGGCGCCCCCGGGCGCCGGGGCTCCTCGCAGCATTAAAGTGAGTGCCGAGTCGGCGGTGGCGGCGGCGCCGGCAAGGGGGTGGCGCCGGTGGGGCCGCGAGCGCCTAACGCGCGCCTGGCTGCTGTGGCCTCGTTGGCCGCCCGCGCGCCCGGCTCGCCGAGGTCGCGCCACGCCCCCGCGGGGGTGGAGCCGCGGCCGGGGGCGGGTCCGCAGCTGGCGGCGCCCGGGCCCGGGGCGGGGGCTGTGGCAGCAGCTGCAGCGGCGGCGGCGGCAGAGGCGGCAGGAGTTGCTGCAGCAGAGGCGGAGGCTGCTCCTGGACGCTTCGGGGCCGCACAGCCGGAGCCCCAGCCCGGAGGCGCCGGGCGGTGCGCTGGGTGCTGCGGTTGCTGCCCGCCCACCGCCGCCCGGGCCCCCGCTGCCACCTGGGCCCCGGCGACCGCTCGCACCCCCGTCGACACCACCAGCGTGTGCGCCCCAGCCCGGACGCCGTCCCCGGCCGGGTCTCCACTTTTCGGCTGCACCTCCCATGACAGCGCCCGTTCGAAGATGGCTGCGAAGGGCGCGCACAGCTCCCACCTGAAGATGGAGAGCGAGCTGGAGCGCTGCCGCGCCGAGGGCCATTGGGATCGCATGCCCGAGCTGGTCCGGCACATGCAGACTCTAGTCGTGCCCGGCGGCGGAGGCGGCCGGCGAGCCAGCCCGAACGCCGCGTTCACCTCTCTGGACACCGGTGAGTGAGGAAAGGGGCTGGTTCACAGACGCAGAGCGCGCGAAATGCGCCGCCTCCTCCAGGAAGCGGCCCCGACTGCCTGGGGCCGGCGATGGCTGCTTTCGGTATTACCCTTCCTTCAGTGCTGCTCTTAGGAGCGGCCGGGGTCTTTAGGAAGGTTCTTCGGCCCCAGGAGAAAACTCACGTGTAGGGAGTTTTGGAGGAAAAAGGCAAACGGCGTTTGTTTTCTGCCCTTTCGGGTTGTGTGGACTACTTAGACTACTGTGAAATGGTGGTATCGGCACGTATCAGATCACGGCATGGGCTAGGCTCTTGAGCCGCCCCTCCAACCCGCATTCTGGTTCCTAAACTCTTATCAGGTGTAGGCTGTCGCTCCTTGCCCGCCCCTTCTTTACCCGAGTCAAATTGACGGCGAAGCTCTGCGCACAGCTAGTACTACTAAAGCGCTTGATGAGCGCCAGGGTGGGGTGGTGGAAAAGTGGGAAAGAGGCCTGGTAAGTCTCAGTGTCCTCTATTCTGATCAGAGCCATCTAGGCCTGGCAGTCAGTGGCTTTAGCAGTAGGCTGGTTTGGCTGGGCTGGGTTCTAGTGCTGTGGCGGGAAAGCACCCTGATGTGGCAGAGGGGGAGCACTCCGCCCCAGTCTCCAACCTCAAATCCTGTTTTTGGTGCCTCGAGCTCAGCCTGGCGAGCCCTCCCTGAGCCCTCTCTTTATGCACAGCCACTTCAGAGCCTATGTAGCAGGAGGCAGGGAGTAAATAAATACAGGTATAAAGAGTTTTATTAAAGACCACCCAGCCTGTGGAAGGCTCTGTGAGTAGACAGAATGATCCTAAGAATAGTAATAGCTGACACTTAGCTAGCTCTCACTGTGTGCCAGTGTCCTAAGCACTGTAATCAGTCGTTTAATTTCTCCCAACAACCCCATGAAGCAGGTACTCTTTTTTTTTTTTTTTTTTTTTGTCACTTACAGGTAAGGAAACTGAGGCACAGGGAACTTATGTAACTTGATCATTCAGCTATTAAGTGGTGGAACCACGATTTAAACCCAGGTTTCTGAGTACATCCTTTTAACCACTTGCGCTGTTACCTCTCGAAATCCCAGCTTGAAGGAGTTCCCATTGTGGCGCAGTGGAAACAAATCTGACTGTCCATGAGGATGCAGGTTCGATCCCAGGCCTCGATCCGGGGGTTAAGGATTGTGCGTTGCCATGAACTGTGGTATAGGTCACAGACGTGGCTTGGATCCTGTGTTGCTGTGGCTGTGGTGCAGGCTGGCAGCTGTAGCTCCAATTCGACCCCTAGCCTGGGAACTTCCTTGTGCTCCGGGTGCGGCCCTAAAAAGCAAAAAAAAAAAAAAAAAAAAAAATCCTGGCTTGAGGAGTTGTCAAAATGGATGGGGAGACAGAAGGGTGATGAGAGGGCAATTGTGTGTTAGATTGTGGAGCTCAGAGGAAGAGGAGGTTACAGAAAGCAGCAGCACTGGCCTCTAACTGGTATTCGCCCAGTGAGGAGGAAGGATAGGTGGACACTGGGCAGGGGGTGCTAGGTTGCAGGGATGGACAGTTGGTTTGAGGCTTTGAGGTGTGTCTGTGAGGGGCAGTGGCCAGAGCTAAAGATGCATGTTTGGGAGAAATTAGTGAGTCCCTCTCTTCCAGGGATGACTAGGGAAATTGTAGGTTCCCCTCTGTCCCCTGCGTGGGGTGACGTGGTGGGGTGGTAAGGGTAGAATGGAAACTGGGGCCCGGACAAGGTGGGGGACTGCATGAGGTTGGCAGCACCTCAGAGAAACATGTTGAGCCCAAGATAGGACCTCCTGGAGTTTGTACAGGGCTGTTCTTCCGAGATCTCAAGGAAGGGAGTTCTTGTCGTGGCTCAGTGGTTAACGAATCCGACTAGGAACAATGAGGTTGCAGGTTCGATCCCTAGCCTTGCTCAGCGGGTTAAGGATCTGGCGTCGCCATGAGCTGTGGTGTAGGTTGCAGACGCGGCTCGGATCCCGCATTGCTGTGGCTGTGGTGTAGGCCAGAGGCTATAGCTCTGATTAGATCCCTAGCCTGGGAACCTCATATACTGCAAGTGCGGCACTAGAAAAAAAGACCAAAAAAAAAAAGAGAGAGAGAGATCTCAAGGAGGTTGAGCAATTAATTCATTGATATTCCAGGGCAAAGGGTTTTTGGAGCCAAAAAGTAGAGACACTGGATTAACAGATTCAGTGTTGTTAAACTGATTTTTTTTTTCACTGCAGGACTTCTCAGAGCCTTTAATATGCTCACCTGCATGTGATATTCAAGCCAAGTTTAAACACCACATTTCTCAAACTTGCTTTGACCAAATTTTGTGAAGCATTATCAGGAAGCACTTGTGTGGCATAGTTTATAAACGGTGTGGTATAGTTATAAAGTGTTTCTTCTATTTGAAAAAACCGTTTTATAGATATCCCTGTGGGGAGGGCAGAAGTTATTGTCCCCATTTTTGTTCTTTCTCTTTGTTTTTCGTTTCTTTTTTTTTTTTTTTTGGCTGTACCCGTGGCATGCCATAGTTCCGGGGTCAGGGATCAAACCCCTGCCGTAGCAGTGACATGAACTACAACAGTAACAATGCCGATCCTTAACTGTTAGGCCACCAGGGAACCCCAGTTGTCCTCATTTTAAACACCAAGGCTAGAAAAGTCACAAAATGAGGAATTCCCATTATGGCGCAGTAGAAACTAATCCGACTAGTATCCACGAGGATGTGGGTTCAGTCCCTGGCCTCGATCAGTGGGTCGGGGATGTGGCATTGCTGTAAGCTGTGGTCGCAGAGATGGCTTGAATCCCATGTTGCTGTGGCTGGCAGCTATAGCTCCGATTCGACCCCTAGCCTGGAAACTTCCATATGCCATAGGTGCGGCCCGAAAAAAAAAGAATGGTCACATGAGTATGTGGCAGAGACTGTACCCAAACCTGTCCCTGTCACCAAGTCTACTAAGGACAGAGGGAGTAGTGTGGAGCCTGGCTTGGCTCCACTGTAGAAACTGACCAGCACAAAGAGGAAGGCTGGGGCCAGTGGGGTCTCTCCTGCCAATTTTGGGGTTTGGTTCTATGAGTGATTTTCTCCCACTTTTAAATCCAGACACGCTTATCCCAAAATAAACACACATCCACACGAGGAAGGAAAATAAATGATTCCTGATGCCCATGCTTAGGGCATTCTTGGTCTTTTATTTTGGTTCTCTCTCTGCTGGCTTCCTTGATCACTGGAGGGATTGAGAGCCTGTTTTTTGAGGGGGTGTTGACACTACCACACCCCGCCCCCCCGCAGTCCTGGAAGGAGGTTTTTGTTTTGTTTTGTTTGCTATTTAGGGACACACCAGCAGCATATGGAAGTTCCCAGGCTAGGGATTGAATCGGAGCTGCAGCTGCTGGCCTACACCACAGCCATGGCAACAGCCGGATCCTTAACCCACTGAGTGAGGCCAGGGATCGAACCTGCACCCTCAGGGATACTAGTTGGGTTCATCACCTTCTGAGCCACGAGATGGGAACTCCCCAGGAGGGAGATTCTTAAAAGTTGCACCTGACTTGTTAGACTCTTATAGTCAGTGATCAGAAGCTTCAACATAATTGTGTAATTTGAACGAGGGGAGGAAGGTACTGAGGGAGGAAACTGAACCCCAGCTGAACCCTATTTTACAGATTGAGGCCCTGCTGAATTCATGGGGTTTCCTACAGAAACAGAATAGCTCCCAGAACATGGGTTTCACTTCAGGATGCAGAAAGCAAAGACCCACCTGGAGGAGGGAGCTCTTTCTGGTCTGGTGGGAGTGAAGGGTCATGCTCCCACAGGGGGGGCCCCTACCCCGTTTTCCTGTCTGGGGATGCTGCTTCCCACCACCTGCCCCGGGGGAAGGTGGTTGCTACTGTTTGCACATTTTCTTTCAAACTCACGTCCAGTTTATATTTGGTCAGGATGGAGCAGGGGAACCCCAGAGTGTGGCTCGCTGTGGTGGGGTTTGTTCGTGTAAAAACAAAGAGCCCATCCAAATGGTTAAAAGAAAGACAGAGAGAGAGAGAAAGAAAGAGAAAGAAAAAGAAAGAAAGAAAGAAAGAAAGAAAGAAAGAAAGAAAGAAAACTTTATTATGAAAAACTTCAGAGGTATCAAAAAAGTAGAGAGAAAAATCCCATATACCCATCAACCAGTGTCAATGATCATGAACTCAGGAATAGTCTTGTTTGATACTTCAGTGCAATATTTCAGGATGTGTTTGTTAATCAAGAACTCTTTTGAAAAATAAAACTGCCATGTTATTATTACAGCCCCCTCATCTAATTATTTTTTACAGTTTGTTTGCTAGAATCAGGATCCAAATGAGGCCATTTGGTTAAGAGGTTAATTCTCTCATTTATCCCCAAAGATTTATTATAAAAATTTCAGATATACAAAATTGAATATTCTGAGCATTTGCCATAAACACCTGTATTCCCACCACCTAGATTCTAACATTCCTTTTTTCTTTTTTTAAGGGCCGTACCCGAGGCATATGGAAGTTTCCAGACTAGGGGTCTAATTGGAGCTACAGCTGCTGGCCTATGCCACAGCCACAGCAATGCCAGATCTGAGCCAAATCTGCAACCTACACCACACCTCATGACAACGTCAGATCCTTAACCCACTGAGCAAGGCCAGGGATCGGACCTGCATCCTCATGGATGCTAGTAAGAGTTGTTTCCAATGAGCCATGACAGGAACTCCTGAACTAGTGCTTTCTAAAAAGAGAATTGGAGATTATTCTGAGCATGTTTTTTCAGCTGAAGCTAGTGGGCGTGTGTTTGAGGCAGGTGGCCTTTCACTCCTGCCACTGTGGTTGGAAGGTCCCAGCCCTTTGCATTCCTGTGAAGTGAGCAGCTGCAGAGACCACGGTGTCCCACTTAACCCAGTAGGAAGGGGCCTGGTTTCTGAGCACCTGGCCTGGTGGCTGGACGCAGCTTTCCTGGCTGAATTGGCAGGTGGAAGAGAGGGAGGCCCTGCCCTGCAAATAAGGGTTCTGGGGAGGAGGCCACCATCCTTGAAGTGAGTTCCTCTGCCCTGTGAGACGCCTGGAGAGGGAGGAAGCTAGCTACCAGCAGCCTCGAAACAAGGTAGGGAGAAGTGTGTGTGCGCACGTGCACTAAGTGGGGGCCTTCTTTGGGCCTCTGCTCTGGGCTGAGGGCTGGGCTGGTCGCCAGAATCAGGAGCCAGGCTCCCAAAGTCTGTTTTACTGACTGAGGAAGGACTTCTTAATGCCCCGGGAAGGGAGAAGCTGGAACACCTCACCCAAACCGGGCTGGGGAGTAGGTTTCAGACCATTTGGAGGATAATAAACAATCTGCATTAGCTTTGGAGGAGGACGGAAAGCCTCCATCCACCTGATTCTTATTTAACAACTGAAAATCTAGACCTTTTGATTTCAAAATACCCTGCAGTTCCATAGACTGACTAGTTGAGAAGAGCGGGATGGGAAATGTGCGGCAGGGAGAAGGAGAGTTGGGCAAGGAAGAAAAGACAGTCAACTCCCCATATCTACTTGAGTGTCCGCTAAAGAAAAAAACAGAGACCGAGTGGAGAGCAGAGAGGGAGGGCACAAAGGCTCTGGAGGAGGATCCAGAGTATTAATTTACAAAAGAGTCTGAAATCACAGGTGTGTGACAAGGAGAACTATTTCTATTCCTGCTGTTGGAATTATGGCTTTCTTTTAACCTACTGCTTACAGCTCTTAGACTGTTCTTCGTTTCCAAAGCTATCAGAAACACTGCTCTGCCCCCAAGATGCAGGGGAGACAGGCTCTTCTTTGGCTGTGTTATGTTATTGTGGGTTGTGACCATAACAATATTGCATCTTTATTATCACCTGTAAGATGGGAAACATTTCTGCCTTTCAGGGGTGTGCAGATCGAGTGATCCTATGTGATAAAGTTTCTGGTCCTCAGTGGGCCCTCAGGAAATACCAGTCCCCCCTCTAGTGGTTTAGAGCAGTGCTTCTCAACTCATCTGTGGTGAAGGCTCAACTTTATGTTCTGTTTCCCCCCCCCCCGATTCCCAATCCATTGTATTGTGATACTTGGTTAAAATACACAGACTGATTACTGTCCCTGCTCCTAATTTTTAAAATATTTGATTCAACAGATCCACAGTTATTCTGTCACATAATTATCAACATTTCTGAACACGTACTATCAATATCTGCACTTACCTGCGGGACTGGGTCACAGACACGCACAGACACCCCCCCACACACACACACACACTACACTTTGAGCAGCACGTGTTCAGAGGATACTCCCATTATTTTGAGGAGAGGTGTGGGCCCTGGGGAGTATTTCAAGATTGAGGCTTGTCTAGAAGAAAGCTGGTTTCTCGTGACATGAAAGGAAAGGAGCCAAGGAGCCCTAAGGAGCTCTGGGCTGGGCAGTCGGTGGCGAAGGCGGGGCCTGGTGGTTCAATGGCTGGGCTGCAGACTGGCCACGCGCTGACCCTGCAAGGGGGGAGCTGGGCGCGCAGGTGCACCTGGTGGCGGGAGGCGGAGCCTGGGCAGGGACCTGGTTGTGCAGAAGGAATAGGTTCCTAACCCTACCTTGAGCTTTACAGATGCAAAACAGATTAGAAGGGGTGGGGGGCAATTTACCCAGTTGCCTGCAGCTCAGGAATGCTGCTCAGGCACCCACTTCTGAGCAGCCCACCTCTCCTGCCTGGGATTTTGGAAACGTAGGAGAAGATTGGCTTTTATTCTTGGGCTGATTTAGATTTTTTTTTTTTTTTTTTTGACTAGGTAATGTGTTCACCTGGGTCAGCCTTCTCAAGGTACCCCAGAGCAGAGAGTGAAAGACCTCCCTTGTCTCTGCCCCCCTCCCCATAAGGCAGCAAGGTTATCAGACGTTTTTTGTGTTACCCTTTTACGTATTTTTATGTGTAAACACACAGTGGTCCACTGTGTATGCTCTGCCTTCCTAATTTATCCTTTTTTTTTTTTTTGCTTTTTAGACCAGAACCCGCGGTATATGGAAGTGCCCAGGCCAGGGGTCAAATTGGAGCTACAGCTGCTGGCCACAGCCACAGCCACAGCAACGCCAGATCTGAGCCATGTCTGTGACCTACACCACAGCTCACGGCAATGCCAGATCCTTAACCCACTGAATGAGAACAGGGATTGAACTTGTGTCCTCATGGATACTAGTCAGTTTTGTTTCTGCTGAGCCATGACGGGAACTCCCCTAATAAGTTTATCTTGACGTTCATTCCACGACAGCCCATACAGAGCTTCCTCATTCCTTTATTCGGTGCCATGGTGTCCCTTTTAATAGATGTATCGTGCTTTATTTAATCAGCTTCCTCTTGGTGGACATAAAAGTTGTCTCTAGTTTTCTGCTCTTGTAAACAGCACTGCAGAAATGACCTTGTTTGTTTGAGGACATATGTAAGCATGGATTGCTGAGTCATGGGGTTGATATATGTTGCCAAACTGCCCTTTCTAGAAGTTCTGCCAACTTCTACCCCAACATTGATGGATGACGGTTTTGAACTGTCACTTTTGACCATTTCCTCCAAATGTGAATTTTAGAAATCATGGGGTAGGTAGCTGACAGTCTGTGGCATCTTCAGGGGGCACAGCTCCTGTGACTGTTCTCTGGGATCTGGGCTTCCGGGATGCTCTCTGTGGGGAGTCTCCCTTATGGAGAGAGACCCTTCTTTGGGGACCTGCGATTTCATTTAATTTAATTATTTTTCTTTTTAGGACCGCACCTGTGGCATATGGTGGTTCCCAGGCTAGGGGCTGAATTGGAGCTACAGCTGCCGGCCTACACCACAGCCACAGCAATGCCAGATCGGAACCACATCTGTGACCTATAGCACAGCTCACAGCAATGCCGATCCTTAACCCACTGAGCGGGGCCAGGGATCAAACCTGCATTCTTTTTTCGTTACTGCTGAGCTGCAGAGGGAACTCCATGGGGACGTACAATTTTACACCAGTGGCTTTGAGCTCTGAGCAGTGGTCCTGAGGGTAAGGAGTGAGTGGCATTCTGAGTCGGCCTGAGAATGCCATCCTGGCAACAGGAAGAGCTCTAGAGGAGGTGGGACCAAGCATGCATTCCTGGAGACACTTTTTTTTTGGCTTTTGTCATTTTAGGGCCGCACCCGTGGCATGTGGAGGTTCCCAGGCTAGGGGTCTAATCGGAGCTGTAGCTGCTGGCCTACACCACAGCTACAGCAACGTGGGATCCGAGCTGCATCTGTGTCCTACACCACAGCTCATGGCAACGCTGGATCCCTAAGCTACTGAGCAAGGCCAGGGATCGAACCCACAACCTCCTGTTTCCAAGTTGGATTCATTAACCACTGAACCATGTGACAGGAACTCCTCCTGGAGGCATTTTGAATTGGCACGTCTGTCTGTCAATCTCGTGCTTTCCCCATGCGGGAGTAGAAGGGATCTGATTGACTCAACAGCTGTTTACTGGGTGCCTGTATTAAGGGGTAGGCCTGGTCCTTGCTCTGTTTGGGGGTGGGGGTGGGCAATGAGCCAGTTACACCAAGCACAGCCACCCGCGGCCATCCTGAAATCACCCTCGACCTCAAACCCCGCACCTTGTGCCCCTGATCCCATCCCACTCAGGTCGTCCCTGCCATAGGTAGAGAAATAAGGTTGTCACAAGACTGGAGATTTTGGTGCTCTGGGAGAGGCAGCAAGTTAAGCCAAACAGTATAAAATCATCAGCCAAGTGGTGATGTCTGTGGACGAGCTAATGTACGTAGAGAACTCCGGCGAGAGCCAGTACTGAAGATGTTCAAGCAGTAAATCTGCTTTCCCCCTTAACTCTGCTTGGCTGCCAGCTTATCCCCGGGTCCTATTAAAATGCCTTAAAAAAAGAGAAAACCAGTTCAGGTTATGTGGAAGTTAGGAGCATGTGAAAATGCATGATTAAGCCTTTGCGTATTTTTCCTCTTCACTTGACTGGGGGGAACCCCTCTTTGGAGCACCCACAGTGGAGCATGGGGTTGACTTTGTCCCTCATTTGAAATTCTGGGAATTTGTTCCAAGTCCTGGGAAATTCCACCTCCCCCACCAGTGAACTACAGAAAATAAACCCAAGGGGAAGTTTGTGCTCTGACCGTGGTAGACTGTGTTTTTTCTTTCAAGGCTGTTTAAGTTTGTGTTTAAGTTTTCATTTATTTTCTCACACCTGGGCCATTCAGGTGCTGGGGCAGGTGGCTGGGTGGGTACGGGGTGAATACTAGTCTCCACGTCTGCGGTGTTTGGGGACCATGGCCCTCGCTGCTGCCACTCTGATTCCTGCTCTGTTTTGCAGATGACTTCGGGAAATTGCTCCTGGCCGAGGCCCTCCTGGAACAGTGTTTGAAGGAGAACCACGCCAAGATAAAAGACTCCATCCCTTTGCTGGAGAAGAATGAGCCGAAGATGAATGAAGCCAGAAACTACCTGAGCAGTATCCTTAACCACGGGAAACTGCCGGTAAGTCGTCAGCGCCCGAGCCTGGGGCTTCTCTCTCTCTCTCTCCTGCCTCCCACCTGCTGTTAAGCCTTTCTGGGGTCCATGTCTCTTAGGGGTTGGCCCTGTGCTGTTCAGTACAGTAGCCAGTAGCCACCTGGCTCGTCCGAATTGAGATGGGCTGTGAGTGTAAAACATACACTGGATTTCAGAGACTTGGCACAAAATGCAAAAGGTGAAGGATCAGTTATTTATATCGATTACATATTCAAATGATGATATTTTGGCTATGTTAAATAAAGTATGTCGTTAAAATTAATTTTACCTACTTTTACCTTTTTTGGGGGGAGTGGGCTGCAGGTGCGGCATATGGGAGTTCCCAGGCTAGGGGTCGAATCAGAGCTGCAGCTGCTAGTCTACATCACAGCCGCAGGAATCCCAGATCCAAGCTGCGTCTGCAATCTACACCACAGCTCATGGCAACGCCAGATCCTTAACCCACTGAGTGAGGCCAGGGATCGAACCCACATCCTCATGGATACTAGTCGGGTTTGTTTCCACGGGGCCACAATGGGAACGCCTACTATTACCTTTTTTTAATGAGACTAGAAATTTTTATTAGAAAAATCTAAATTATTTTTGGCCTGTACTTGTGGCCCAAGTTATATTTCTGTTACACAGTGTTTGGTTTTTCTAGTTTGTGCCTGATCCTTTGGTCTCTTCGAGGGGCTCAGGGAAATAATACCTCAGTGAACCTGTGATCTAGCTGGAAACAGATGTGCATGCTGAGTTGGCCAGCAGTGAAGTGCTCCATAACATGGCAGTCAGTTTTGAGACCGTGTGCACTTATTGAGCACCCACTGTATACAAGGCACCAAGGGGCAGTTTAGAGGGGAGTATCATCACGGCTTTCTTTAGATCTTTACGGCTTAGAGCACTGTGCACCCTCCTGCAGTGTGGGCATCATCTAGGAGCTGGTTAGGAATGCAAAATCTGAATCAGAATCTGCATTTTAACAGGCTCTCCTGATGATTCTCATGCACACTGACGTTTGAGACTGTTCTAGTTTACACTGTGTCCTGAGCTATAACAGAAGTACAGGTGTGTCATTAGAGATCCAAAGAGGACCTGATTTTTTAAGAGGTGTTGCAGAGTAATGCATTTCCTGTCTTAAATACTTTTTTGCAACCTACTGTGTGCAAGGCATTGCACACAACCTACTGTGTGCAAGGTATTGTGTACTTTGAAGGCAATAAAGATGAGTCCAGCAGGGACCTTCCCTTCAGGGAGGTTACAGGGCTACCGAGAAGATAGTCCTGTTGGCAAATTGTCCAAGGCGGACTGTGACCCATGTCACATGAGTAGCCTGTGTGGGGTGGGAGTCCAAGGGAACTCCCTGGGAGTGAGGTTGGGAGTCAGCTAGGGGTGATTAACCCTTTGGGGAGCTGAACCTTGAAGGGGGTCGTGATATGAACATACAGAGGTAGGACAGGGTCTTCCAAGCTATGGAAGCAGTGTGTAATGTAAGAGTTCCTGTTAGAAGAATTTCCTTCAAATATGTCAGTTAGCAGGAGGGAAAGGGAATGGTGTGTAACTAGGTATAAAGGGACATTGGGCCAGAGAGTGACTCTGAACACCAGGCCAAGAAGCAGGGGGCATTGTTGGTAAGCATTGTGGGGAGAGTGTACTGGAAGTTTAAGGTTACTGCCTTTAGATTTCTTGACAGGGATTATTGTAGCTCTGCGAGGTTTTGTCTTGGATTAAAATAGCTGCTTGATCCTGAGCCTGTCCCTTGATCTCTTCATCTGCCAGTGAAAATGGTTAGACTTGATGCGCGAGTCCCAAGCTTTTCCCCCCAAGATCCTTTTAATTTTTTCCCCCCAAAATACTCTATTAAATAGTTAAACATTCTTTTTAAAATGAAAATGACTCAGGCTCTTTGTAAAAAAAAAAAAAAATTCACTAATTCGGAGTTCTTGTCATGGCTCAGTGGGTTAAGAACCCAGCTAGTGTCCATGCGGATGTGGGTTCCATCCCTGGCCTCGCTCAGTGGGTTAAGGATCCAGCATTGCTGTAAGCTGCAGTGTAAGCTGCAGATGCGGCTGAGATCCAGTGTTGCTGGGGCTGTGGCGTAGGCCGGCAGCTGCTGCTCCAGTTTGACCCCTAGCCTGGGAACTTCCATGTGCTGCAGGTGTGGCCATTAAAAAAAAAAAAAAATCTCAGGTGGATGCCCATACATCCCGAGTAACTCTGAAAGGATGAAGAGAGGGGGGTCCTGTGGCACCTCTTCAGTGGTGTGGAACCTTCTACACTTGGTCACCTCTGAGATCCTATACAGCTCAGTGCTTTGGAGGCTAGTGAAAAGGAGCCATTTGTCGTAACTTCTGTTAACCAGTAAGTGCCAGGCAGGCCTTGCACCAGCTTATTGCTGCCTTACAGCAATCTTCAGAAATGGTATTTACTATTATCCCCATTTTCCAGATGAGGAAACTGAGGCCCAGGAGACATTAGTTACTTAGCCAAGGACTACAGTGCAGGTTTTTTTTTTTTTTTTTTTGCTTTTTAGCACTGCACCCACGGCGTATGGAGATTCCCAGGCTAGGGGTCGAATCAGAGCTAGGCCACAGCCATAGCAATGCAGGATCCGAGCCGTGTCTACGACCTACACCACAGCTCATGGCAATGCCAGATCCTTAACCCACTGAGCGAGGCCAGGGATCCAACCCACAACCTCACAGTTCCTAGTTGGACTCGTTTCCGCTGTGCCACGATGGGAACTCCTGCAGTGCGGGTCTGAAAGGCAGGCCTGCATACTTTTACTCCCAAGTTCTCATGCTCTTTGCCACTTCTTGGGGCTGCCTCCCTTGTGCTGGAGTAGAAATAAAATGACTGCGAAACTTGGACTGATGTTGGTGGTGATGCTGACCTGCTTTTATAGGTCTCATTTTGCACCTGTCAAGTATTTCCTCATCGCTTCCTCCTCTTACCCGAGTATCCACATGAGGTCATTCTTCCCCATTTATTGACAGAAGCAATGAGGCACAAAAAGACTAGGTGACATGCCTGACCCACCCAGCCACTTGGTCTTCCTCAGACCAAGTGACCTCCTGCATGACGTCCTTCCACGCAGCCAGGGCTCTATGGTTCCCTGACTGTTGGATTGACAGGCCAGGTTCAAATTCAGATGTATGGGTCCTGATGAAGGTAGGCAACTTTTCGTTTTGCCAAGTAAGGACATTAACAAAGCCAAACAAACACAGCAGCAAAACTGTGCTATCTTCCAATTTCATCACTCCGTGAAAGAAAAAACATCTTAACACCAAAACGCAAGACAGATATGCCTAAGAATCAAGGGCAGCGAAGTTCCCATCATGGCTCAGTGGAAACAAATCTGACTAGCATCCATGAGGACGAAGGTTTGATCCCTGGCCTTGCTCAGTGGATTAAGGACCCGGCATTGCCATGAGCTGTGGTGTAGGTCACAGATGCGGCTTGGATCCTGTGTTGCTGTGGCTGTGGCGTAGGCCAGCAGCTGTAGCTCTGATAAGACCCCTAGCCTGGGAACCTCCATATGCTGCAGGAGCGGCCATAAAAAGACAAAAAAAAGAAAGAAAGAAAAGAATCTGGGACAACTTTTTAAATAGTATATATTTAGCTTTATGAAACATTCACCACTTTGTCCTTAATTTTTGATGGAAGCTTTGTTGTAAAGTGCCATTGGTCCAGCAGAAACCACTGCAGGCAACACCCTGTCATCTTGTCCTGAAATGTGTCCTAGGCTTAGCTGCCCTTTCCCCCCCTTTACAGTAAAACAGGCTAATAATAATAATTACTCACTGGCCTGTGTTTATCTAGCTCCTTTCTAAAGAGAAGTTCAAAGCTCTTTTCTGGACTTTGCCCTATTAATGCTCTTGGCATTGCTGTGACAGGAGGCGAGGGGTGGCTGTTATTATCTTGCTCTCAGCAATGGGGGAAACCAGGCCAGAGCAGGGAGGAAACGTGCCTGTGTCTTAAGACCTGGGGAGCGGGGACAGCAGAGTTGTTACCCATCTTGGAGGGACTGTGGGGGCCATATGCCTCGGGGAGGGGTGTGTGTGTCCGTCAGGGTGTAGGTTGCCCCACTGGAGAGACTAACACATGCCCCGGAAACACTCAGCCTCTGAGAAGTAATCACTGGGTCAGCAGGTCAGGGGTGCAGAGCCCCAGTGGGCCCCCGTGGTAGAGACGTTGTAGATCCCCAGACGGTGCTCTGATAATCAGGGTGGCTTCTAGGAGGAGGTGGGCCTGAGCAAGGCCTCAAAGGATGGCGGAGGAGCTGGATAGACCAAGAGGAAGGGTTCCAGATGGGTGCTTGTCTGAGCAGAGGCAAAGGAAGCTTATATATTTACAAACAGCAAGGACTGGTTCAAATTCAGCGAGGAAGGGGAGTTTGGCTTTGTTGCATTTCTCTTCATGGGCTTCTGAGAGGGGAGGAGATGGTGGAGAGTCGTGGACCCTTCCCCTGGGGTCACAGGTACCCTGGACTTTCATCTCCTTGCAGGTAGTCAGGGCAGCACCTTCCTGTTGGTGACAGAGGCCAGGGGGTGGGGACCGGCATGGCATCTCCTGGGAGCTCCGTGGACAGAATAGATGCTGTGTGGCGGGGGTGGCACCCAGAGCCTGGCCAAAGGGGTGTTAGGCCGGCCGAGCCCAGAAATGGAGGCAGAGGGCGAGAAAAACTGGCTTCAGAAGGTGGGAGATTTTAGAGCAAGTCTGGGTCCATCTTCAAGGCGAGAACTCTTGGCCAGGGCTGTTGAGACTCCCTTGGGAGGCCTGCGGGAGGCCCTGAGATACCTTGTACGGGGCAGAATTTGGGTGTAAGCAGCACTCGAGAAAGTAAAAGAAAGAAAACCTGTTTGAATGCAGGTGCTTGACTGTGATGAGATGTGGACAGTGGCCTCACAGGCCTTCACTCGCCTCCTGTCTCCTGTCCACGGCTGCTGTTTCCATCTCTCCACAGGGTCCTGCTGCTGTGCTGGGGTCTGGGGGCTTCAGCTTTAGGCCCCTCACCTGCAGGACTCTTTCCAAGGCCTTTCACCCAATTGTATGTTTGTACACATATGTGAATATAGAGGAGCCTCAAACTGTATACGCCTTGGGCCCCTCAGAACCTGGCTCACCGCTTGTATTAAGAACAAGTGCCCAGGAGTTCCTGTCATGGCACAGTGGAGACGAATCCGACTAGGAACCATGAGGTTGCAAGTTTGCTCCCTGGCCTTGCTCAGTGGGTTAAGGATCTGTCATTGCTGTGAGCTGTGGGGTAGGTCGCAGACACGGTCCCTATCCTGCATTGCTGTGGCTCTGGCATAGGCCTGTGGCTACAGCTCAGATTCGACCCCTAGCCTGGGAACCTCCATATGCTGTGGGTTTGGCCCTAAAAAAAAAAAATGGAACAGGTGCCTGAACTCCTGAGCACCAGTCTTGGGCCAAAGCCTCTGGGAGCTTCAAGAGAGAGGGGTCAGGGCCTACAGTCTAGTTGGGGACCTGAGACGCACACACACAGAACAATTTGCGACTTGTGTAAGAATGTCACTAAGGAGGAGTTCCCTTCGTGGCTCAGTGGTTAACGAATCCGACTAAGAACCGTGAGGTTGCGGGTTCGATCCCTGGCCTTGCTCAGTGGGTTAAGGATCCGGCGTTGCCGTGAGCTGTGGTGTAGGTTGCAGACGTGGCTCGGATCCCGTGTTGCTGTGGCTGTGGCGAAGGCCGGCAGCTATAGCTCCTGTTAGACCCCTAGCCTGGGAACCTCCATATGCTGCAGGTGCGGCTCTAGATAAAGGCAAAAAAGACCAAAAAAAAAAGAATGTCACTAAGGAGTTCCCATTGTGGCTAAGTGGGTTAAGAACCCAACAACTAGTATCCATGGGGATGCGGGTTCGATCCCTGGCCTCACTCAGTGGGTTAAGGATCCAGTGTTGCCATGAGCTGTGGTGTAGGTTGCAGCCATGGCACGGATCCCCCATCGCTGTGGCTGTGGTGTAGGTTGGTGGCTGCAGCTCCAACTCACTCCCTATCCTGGGAACTTCCATATGCCGTGAGTGTGGCCCTAAAAGAGCAAAAAAAAAAAAAAAAAAAAGAATCTCAGTAAAACCCATGGTGTAGGCAATTGACTGCAGGTGTGGAGAGAGGGATGCTGTGCATGTGTTTGAGGGTTGGGAAGGCTTCCTGAAGGATGAGGGCAGTTCTGAGTAGGGTCTTAGGCAAAATCACCATGGTTCAGCGAGGGGGCCCTTCCTCCTCAGGTACCCAGTGGGCGGGTGGGGCAGGGACTTTGGGACAGGAGCCTACTGATGTGGTCCTTGTCCTTTCAGCCACAGTACATGTGTGAGGCCATGCTGATCCTGGGCAAGCTGCATTACGTGGAAGGCTCGTACCGAGATGCCATCAGCATGTACGCGAGGGCCGGGATCGATGACATGTCCATGGAGAACAAGCCCCTGTATCAGATGCGGCTGCTGGCGGAGGCCTTTGTCATCAAAGGTAGGTGTGGGAGCTGGCCAGGGCTCCTCACCACCGTACCTAGCACCTTACACTCCGGCCTGCATGTGCTGGGAGCAGGTGACAGCTGCAGGGCAGCTGTGCTGTGTTGAGGGTGGGCCTTTAGGGCAGGTGTTTAAGATACTTAACCCCTGTGAGTACCCTGGGCACTGACTAGCCACGTGGATGCCAGGGTGTCCAGCCACACCAGCACATACTGGGTGACAGCAGGTGCCAGGTCAGAATCAGGTCAGAAGATGTGGGTTCTTACCCTGGCTCTGACGACAGCTAGTTACCCAGCTGTGTGCCTTTGGGCATATAGCTCTTCACCTTTCTTGGCCTCAGTTGATTTATCTGTAAGACAGGGTTGTAATACCCGCCCTCACGAGGTTACTGTGACCAAGAGAGATCAGTTATGTGACCAGGTGGAGAGAGGCTTAAAAAATGTGCCACCCTGTCATCAGGTTGGTGCTAGTGACTGACATTGGCTACAGATGAGGTGCTCGATGGCACAGAGTGGCCTGTCCCTTCTTAGGTATCTGCTAGGCACCTCTCGTGAGTGGCCCAGGGAGGCAATGCTGGAATCCAGTGATGGGCAGGTTAGAACCAGTTCCCGGGGCCACTGGTGCTCTGGCGGGGAGCCAGGCAACACAGGGTCAGTGATGTAGGAATTTCAGGTGATGCCCACCTGGGGAAAGAGTGCCCTTGAACTGACCCTGAAGGTGTTCCATGGCAGGAAAAGCCTTATCCCATACTCTGTTCTTGAGGCTCTCTCATCATTGGATCCTTGGGCCCTGGTATCACAGAGCCTTAGGGGGTGGCTTTTGGTGGCAGTGAGGTCCCAGGAGCCCCTCTATCTAGACTATTGCCAGGAATCTTGGATGTTTGATCATCCCTCTGCTCTGGAACAAACCAAACCCCAGAGAAAAGCCTAGAAACACGTGGTTCCCCAGTGGGGATTTGGTGTCTGCCATTGGTAGAGTATTTGTCGGCTTCTTTTCTTTTATCGTAGTTGAGGACCTTCTCCCAGCTTGTATGTAGGGAAACTGAGGCCCAGAGAAGAGACGTACCTTGCTCGAAGTTACCCAGAGATTTGTGGTGGAGCCAGGATGGGAACCTCCACTCTGACGCTGGCCTTGGACTCTGAGTCCCCACCCCCACTCCTCTTGCCTTTGGGTCCCGGGGGGTTGACTGTGACATCTGTGCAGGGCACAGGCTCCCTTTGACCCCGGCCGGTGGGGCTTCTTGAGAGCTGCTTGTCCCTCCCTGGGTCTTGGGTCCCTTTTCTCATTGACTGTTCATGCCATCCCGGGAAATCTGCTGAGCCTCACCCCGGACAGACCGGGTGCCAGCCTGCGGGAGGCAGGTACCCATCTGGGATGGTCCCTGTGTGTTGAGGGGGCCTCTCCCTTTGCACCCTCTTCCCCTTCTCCATGTCCCTGGCACAGGCTAGTCCGGGGGATGGTATTTGTCGGGCATTCAGGTCTTTCGGGCCTCTTGGAGACCACTTCTGCCGTGGACTCCCCGAACCTAACACCCTTCCTTAGGGCTCCTTTCCGGCACTTTTTCCTGTAGACCTGGCTCGGTA
Organism: Catagonus wagneri; assembly: GCA_004024745.2. Lineage (NCBI taxonomy): Eukaryota > Metazoa > Chordata > Mammalia > Artiodactyla > Tayassuidae > Catagonus > Catagonus wagneri. The sequence goes on from PVHT021183519.1 coordinate 4,993,473, forward strand.
CCTGCCGCTCCCTGTCTCCTGCTCTCTATTCTTTCCAGCACGCCTCCAGCTTCTTGGGGGAACACAGGCCCGGTGGCCAGAGGTGCTGCAGGGGAGGTAAGGAGCCGGGTGTCCCCAGCGTGGGCTGCTCGGGCATAGGCTGTGCTAGCCCCCGGCCCCCCCGCCACTGACTGCATGCAGCCTCCCAGTTGCCTTCCTCCTCTCTGCCTGTCCTGCCTGTCCCGTTGCAGTGCTTGCGCCCTGCTGCTTGGCATGCTGAGGCTCACTGACCCTGCGTGTGCCTGAGACTGTGCACGTGGCCTCCAGGTTGTGCGTGGTGCGATTTTCGGGTTTCTGGGGACCCGGTGGGGCTCCCCATGAAGAAAGTAGGGGAGGGGGATGGCTGGTCATTGGTCCTGACTCCAGTTATGAGCATGGGCTTGTCTTAGCCTGTTAGGTTGCCATAACAAAATATCAGAGATTGGGTGGCTTAAACCATAGGATTTGCTTCTCACAGTTCTGGAGTCTGGGAAAACCAAGATCTGTATACCAGCAGCATGGGTGTTTGGTGAGGGCTCTCTCTTTGGGTTGCGGATGGCCGCCTTCTTGCTCTGTCTTCCCTTAGCCTTTCCTCGTGTGTGCTCATGGAGCCACCCCTTTCTCTTTGCCTTCTTATAAAGCCACTAATCCCAGAGTTCCCACTGTGGCTTACCAGGTTAAGAATCCGACTAGTATCCTTGAGGAGGCGGGTTCGATCCTGGCCTCGCTCAGTGGGTTAAGCATCCAGCATTGTCGAAAGCTGTAGTGTAGGTTGCAGATGTGGCTTGGATCCTGCATTGCTGTGGCTGTGGCTGTGGCGCAGAGTGGCAGCTGCAGCTACGGTTTGACCCCTAGCCCCGGAACATCCGTATGCCACAGGTGTGGCCCCCAAAAAAAAAGAAAAAGTGGTAAAACGCTTATGACCTCATCTAACCCTAATTACCTCCCAAAGGTGCCATCTCCAAATACCATCACACTGGAGTTTAGAGCCACAACATGTGACTTTGGCAAGACACAAAACGTTCAGTGCATAAGAAGAATGGTGACAGTGACATGCCAGAGTTCACAGAATAATCATAGATCTTTATTAAGCCCTCATTCCATGTGAGGTGCGTCTTCAATCAGTCCACCCAGTAACCCCGCTGAGTAGGTATTTCTCATTCCTGCGTTACAGGGGAGGAGTTATGACTAAAGAGGTGAAGGGACTCCTGTGGATTGTATTGCAAGTGGCAGAGCCGGGATTTGAACCCAGGCAGCCAGAGCTCGTTAACACCCCATGATGGTGCGGCTCAGAACTCTAGACGGAAAGGAATCGTAGAAATGATCTAGACCGATTCTTACATTACAGATAAGGAAACAGAGGCTGATGAAATAGAGAGTTCCCATGGTGGCTCAGCTGTAATGAACCCGACTAGGATCTGTGAGGACAGGAGTTCGATCTCTGGCCTTGTTCAGTGGGTTAAGGATCTGGCATTGCCGTGAGCTGTGGTGTAGGTTGCAGACACAGCTCGGATCCCGCATTGCTGTGGCTGTGGTGTAGGCTGGTGGCTACAGGTCTGATTCGACCCCTAGCCTGGGAATCTCATAAATAAATAAATAAATAAATACATAAAAGTAAAGTGACTTACCTGGGATGACCATTGGCAGAAGGCCCCATCCCCAAGCTACCTCTTTTCAGGCTCTCTCAGACACCAGGTGTCCTCTTGCAGGAGTCTGACGTGCCTGCTCCCCAGCACTCGGCCTGGCCAGGCAGTTATATATCAGCTTATTTACTGTTTTGCCGTGGATTCTGCTCCCTGGTTCCACTTGGTACCTTGCGGTGGGAGGGGGCGGGGCCATGTGTCACAGGGCGGGGCCTGAGCTGGGAGAGGGCGGGGCCGTGTGTCACAGGGCGGGGTCTGAGCCGCCAGGACTGGGGGCTCAGTGGGGGCGTGTCTGAGGAGCAGGCCCTGGTTCTTGCTTCACGTGTAAGAGACATAAGCCACACCCAGCTCACCTGCTCTCCCTTTTGGAGCAGAGGGACTTGGCAGTGTGTCCTGCGACGGGGTCGCTCTCAAGGACTAGGTTATACTCTGAAGTCAGGGGACATGGGTTAGACCAGAAGATGCTTTCTGGTTCTCAGGGAGGGCTTCATTCACACACCTTCCTGGGAGCTGAGGAGGAGGAGGCAGTTGCAGCAGCTGTGGGTTCCTCTTGCCCGAAGTGCAGAAACATGACCTGCTCATACGTGGCTATTGGAAGGGAGATTCATGACCCTCCAGCTTCTCTAAGGGGAAAATCATGTCCATGGCAAGCTTGTTCAGAAACATTGTAAAAACCACAGATTTTTTTCACTAAGATAGAAAAATAAAACAGCTTCATTCCCATGTCTGAGCGAACTGTCCCCCAGCATCACAGCTGGGCTCAGACTGACCTGGTCCTGCCAGGAGTGGAGGACTGGATTTTAGGCACCTGGCAGGTGAGCAGAGCTCTGTTGGAGCCTCTGGCTTTGGAGGAAGTGCCACCTCTCCCTAGGTCCTCCCTCCAGCTCCTCTTGGCTGCCAGGGTGATAGAGCTGCCACTTAGCAATCACCTGAGTACAGCCGAGGGCCCTTCCCCTGCCTGTCAGAATCCCCCATTCAGCCCCTCCTCCCCCCACTTTCCAAGCTCCTCTGGTGTACCGGGCTTCGATAGTGTACCCAGAAATGTAGAGTGTGGACACTTCGCCTTGGACGCTGAATGTTGGATGGGGGGTCGCGGGGAAGATGTCGGGGTGCAGGATTATCATGTGCACTACCCAGGAGCTTGTTGGAAATGTGGGCTCTCAGGCCCCTCACCAGACCTAGTGAATCAGAATCTGCATTTTCACAGCATCACCGGGTGATGTCTGTGCACCTTACACATGAGAGCCACACTGGGATTCTTTTGGGGGTCCTGGGGGTATCAGGCCTTTCCCTGGACCCAGCCTTAGCTCCTGGTGGGGTCTGGGTTTCCTGCCTCCATCGGCACTACCTTTAGCAGGTACAAAGAATTTCCAACTGCAGTGGTCTGACTTGCTTCTCAGCTGTCTGTGATTGTTGTCTGCAGGCAAAAAGGGCCTTTTGCAGTTCCTGTGTGGTTCGGCAGAAATGAATCTGACTAGCATCCGTGAGTACGCAGGTTTGATCCCTGGCCTTGCTCAGTGGGTTAAGGTTCCGGTGTTGCCGTGAGCTGTGCTGTAGGCTGGCAGCTACAGTTCTGATTTGGCCCCTAACCTGGGAACCTCCATATGCTGCGGGTGCAGCCCTAAAAAAAAAAAGGACAAAAAAAAAACCCCCCTTAAAGCTGTGTCATTCAGAGGAGTTGCCGAAAAGGGATTGCCCCTTTTCATAGGACTTACCGTGGGCCCCAACATAGGCCAACACCCTGATATGTTCTACCAGACACCCCAGAGCTCCAGCCTCTGTGGCCCAAGTTCTCGCCTCAAGACAAAATAGGCTGCCTTTCGACTGGCACTGCTACCACCATGGATCTGAGTTTCCTGACTTAGAGATGGCCAAATCCTCACTCCTGTACCTGACCTCAGCTCAGCCAGTCCTGCACTTCAGGAATTGTCTGTCCTTCTAACATTATGCTTCTAGGCACTGGTTTATGTATCACCAGTCTTACTGTAATGACAAAAACGCTACCTTAACTAGCTGGAAGAGCAGCAACCAAAAGGGGAAAGGACTAGAAATGTATGGGCCTGTGTTAACTAGAAAGTTGTTGAGATAGGTGGCATCAGGCATAGCTGGATCCAGGAGCTCTGTATGTTGAGGTTTTTCTCAGCAGCTCCAGGTTTGCATGGTCCTGCAGCCTAGACTCACAACCTCATAAGGAGAGAGTGCCTCAGGGAAGGTTCTCATTGACCTGGCTTGGTTTTCATGCCCATCCTGGACCCACTTTTGGTGATCAGCATCTAGGTTGCTGAGTGGGTGCCTGGGGTGGGATTTCCCCACTCGAATCTTGGGGACTGAGTTGGAGGAATGGTTCCTTGAAGGAAAATTGGGGTTCTGTTACCAAAGTAGGTGAAAGGTATGGAGGGCAGAGCCCCAGAACTCAGGCAGAATTGACTCACCTCAGGTTACAGCAGTAGTGACCGGGTCAGGGTTTCAACTTGGCTCCCTCTCATTCTGGCTTTGGGGCTCATTCCTGACGCCCTGGGATTACTTGTTTGACTGACCTGCTGTGTTCCAGAGAGGGAAGTGAGTGAGACCCAGCCAGCTGTGGGGCCTTCACGGGTGAGCTGGGAGGGGAGGCTGAACTTCAGGAGTAATCGGTTGCAAGTGAGTGATGGAGGTGTCCTCCATGTAAAGGAAAAATCCAGAGGATGCCCTGGGGAAATGGATGGGGCCTGTTTGGAATGGGGTGTAGTCACACCTTTTTGGAACTACAAGGGGGTGTGCATGGGAGGGACTGGGAAACAGGGGCATTGAGAGCCCTGAAGTAAGGCCCAGGGTGTCCCTTTTGCTGGTGTTCCAGAATCTGGGCCTTCGGTAGCCGCACTGTGAGCTGTGGCACAGCCTGTTTCCTATAAAACCAGACTCACCTGTTGGTCAGCACGCTGTCTGGGTCCATCTGGAGCAGAGGGCTCTGGGCCCCAGACCAGGCAAAGCCTTTGTGGATCCAGATGACAAACTGTCCTTTCTCTCTCTCTCTCTCTCTCTCTCTCTCTCTTTCTTTTTTTTGCCTTTTTAGAGCCATATCCATGACATATGGAAGTTCCCAGGCTAAGGGTCGAATTGGAGCTGCACCTGCCACAGCCACAGCAATGCCAGATCACAACCACGTCTGTGACCTGCACCACAGCTCACGGCAACGCCGGGTCCTTTAACCCACTGAGCGAGGCCAGGGATCAAACCCGCATCCTCATGGATACTAGTCGGGTTTGTTACCGCTGAGCCATGATGGGAACTCCCTGTCCTCTTTTCTGTTGAGCTGAGTCCTAAGGGGTATCCCTTGCTTTGATGGGTGTGCAGGATGCTTCAGGGCCTGTTCTTTCGACATCTCAGGCCTTACCCAGTTTAAAGCCCTGGTGCCATTGGCCACCTCTCAGAGGGTTGTTCTGTGACAAATGGCTTCCTTCTCTCCTCTGGCCTGTGTTGCTTCCGCGTCTCTGGTGCTTGCTCAGTGTGGTAACAGTGTGTGGAACGACCCCCCGTTTCTCCAGCCAAGAGTCCTGCCCTGAGCCCTATAGACAGACTTAGCATTGCTGCCTAACTGGGGGCTTGTCGTGGCCAAGGGCCCCTTGAAAACCCCTGCTGCCCTGTGTTGGAACCTAGCCCACCCCTTTTCCTCTTGCTCACAGCCCAGCACCAGGGAGGCCACTCTGGGCAGGCTCGCCTGCCAGCTGACAGTTAAAAGGTTGGCCCGACTATGGAGAAAAGTGACCCGAGTTCACCCAAAGTCCTGCAGCGAGTTGCTAAATTGTGAAGGTGCTGTGAAAAGTAAAAATGTAGAAATCATTAAGCAGATGTGAGAATTATCCTTTGCAAATTATGAGCTTCAAATTCTCTTCTTCTCACCCTTCCAGACCTTCCTTCCTTCCTTCCTTCCTTCCTTCCTTCCTTCCTTTCTTTCTTTCTTTCTTCTTTCTTCTTTCTTCTTTCTTTTCTTTTGTTCTGTGCAAGCCCCAGCTCTCCTGTTCTCACCTGGGATCTTAAGGCTTTAGGAAAGCTCTCAAAAATGAAAGAAAGAACACCAGGCTGCTCCTAAGTAGGGCAGGGTATGGTGGGATATATTTGGTTCGCTTTTTTTTTTTTTCTTTAGTCCTGGTATGGCAGGAATTAGCTGTTTATTTTGGCTTCCTCCTCAAAGAGGCGTCGGCCATCTGCCTGGTGGGGAAGCAGGTCAGCACTTGCGGTGCAGCTGCCCTGGCCCCAGACTGTGGCCCACGGAGTGAGAGGCTGGCTTCCGGATGGAGAGGAACGAGCCGGCCAGGGTGTCTTGGAAGGAGGCTGGGTGTGTTAATCGACCGTGTGGTCACCAAGTCTGCCTTGGAGGCCTGCCTGGGCAGTGAGTTACAACCCAGGGAGGCGGTGGGGAAGTGGGGTCACAGGAAGGAGAGCACGGGGCGGGAGGGGAAGAGGTTGGCGAGCTCTCCTCGCATCTTCTCCCGGAGCCCCTGCTCCTCCGTTGGGGGCCGCTGCAGAGAGAAGTCGGTGGGGACAGAGCTCTAAGGGTGCATTTGAGAAACCAGCACCAACACTAGGGCCCATCCTCTGCCAGTTCCTCTGCCAGCGTAGACAGCCGAAATTCAGCCTTCGGATACACACAGGAAAGGGGAACCATTGTGGGCTGGCCAGAAGCCTGGGATTTCGGAACCCCTGGTGGGTCATTGGGGGTTAAGGAAGATGCATGGAGTCTGGGTGAGAGAATGGATTGTTTTGAAGCCAGAAGACTTGAGTCTAGTTGGTGCATTTATTTACTTATTTATTTTTATTTATTGTTTTTTAAGGCCACGCTTGTGGCCTACGGAAGTTCCCGGGCTAGGGGTTGAATCGAAGATGCACCTGCCGGCCTACGCCACAGCCACAGCAACGCGACATCCAAGCTGTGCCTGCGACCTACACCACAGCTCATAGAAACGCCAGGTCCCTATGAGTGAGGCCAGGGATCGAACCCACTTCCTCTTGGATACTAGCCGGGTTCATAACTGCTGAGCCACAACAGGAGCTAAATGCCACAGCTGGCGCATTTAGCTGAGGGGTGTTGGACAGAAACTTTTCCCCTTGAATTAGATTTCTTATTTGTCCTTCTAGGGACGGGCTAAACCCCTACCTAAGCGGTCATTATGAGCATCACTTGAAAGCGTTTTCTGAGCATGTGTTCTGTTCTTTATAATACCATTTAATTTAATTTTCACAGCCACTCTATGAGGTAGGCATATTAGCGATCCCGTTTTGTGGCTGGGGAAACTGAGATCTCTGTAAACATTTTGAGGTATATCCTTCCAGTCTTTTTTCCTACACATTTGTATGTTTTAAGTAAAAATACATTCATATAATCATATATTTTAAATCATATCTTATAACTTGTTTTTAATTTTATTTATTTTTATTTTTTATTGAAGTGCAGTTGATCATACAATGTTGTGTTAATTTCAGGTGTAGAGCAAAGTGATTCAGTTACATATATATATTCTTTTTGCTTTTTAGGGCCGTACCCACGCAGCATATGGAGGTTCTCAGGCTAAGGGTCTAATCAGAGCTACAGGTGCCGGCCTACACCACAGCCACAGCAATGCGGGATCTGAGCCATATCTGCAAACTACACCACAGCTCGTGGCAACACCAGATCCTTAACCCACTGAGCGAGGCCAGGGATTGAACCCGCAACCTCATGGTTCCTAGACAGATTTGTTTCCGCTGTGTCATGACGGGAACTCCTACATATATACTCTTTTTCAGATTCTTTTCTCATATAGGTTATTACAGAATACTGAGTATAGTTCCTGGTGCTGTGCAGCAGGTCATTCTCATTTTATCTTTTTTTTTTTTTTTTAATGGCCTCATCCACGGCATATGGAAGTTCCTGGGCTAGGGATTGAATCTGAGCTGCAGCTGCAACCTAGGCCGCAGCTGTGGCAATGCCAGATCCTTTAACCCAGCGCACTGGGCTGGGGATCAAACTCACATCTCCACTGCGACCGAAGCCACTGCAGTCAGATTCTTAACCCCTACTGAGTCACAGTGGGAACTCTCATTTATCTGTTTTGTATAGAGCAGTGTGTATGTGTTACTGAGCATTGTGTATGTGTTACTCCCAAGTTCCTAATTTATCCCTTCCCTGCGCCTTTCCTTTTCGGTAACTTTAAGTTTGTTTTCTATGTCTGTGCATCTGTTTCTGTTTTATAAATAAGTTCATTTGTATCATTCTTTCTTAGATTCCACATATAAGTGATATCATATGATAGTTGTCTTTCCCTGCCTGACTTCACTTGGTATGATAATCTCTGGGTCCATCAGTCATAACTTGTTTCTTTTCTTTTTTTTTTTTTTTGTCTTTTTAGGGCCGCACCTGTGCCTTATGGAGGTTCCCAGGCTAGGCGTCGAATCAGAGCTGTAGCTTCTGGCTTACACCACAGCCACAGCAATGCCAGATCTAAGGCATGTCTGTGACCCACACCACAGCTGATGGCAACGCTGGATCCTTAACCCACTGAGCAAGGCCAGGGATTGAACCCTCATCTTCATGGATACCAGTTGGGGACATTACCACTGAGCCATAACGGGAATTCTGCCTTAACCTTTTGTAAGTGTACAGTTCAGTACTACTGAACATTCACAGTGTTGTGCAGCCATTGTCTAGAACACTTTATCTTATAAAACTCAAACTCCATACCCAGTAAACAGCTCCCTGTTCCCCTCCCCGAGCCCCTGGCAGTCACCATTCTACTTTCTATGCGTTTTTCTATTCTAGGGGCCTTATAGAATTAGACTCATGCAGACTTTGTCTTTTGTGAGCAGCTTGTTTCACTTAGCATCATGTCCTTAAGTTCATCCACGTCGTTGCATATGGCAGGATGTCCTTCAAGGCTGACTAATATTCCATGGTGTGTATATACTAGATTTTCTCTATCTATTCATCCATCAGTGGACACTTGGGTTGCTTCTACGTTTTTGCTCTTGTGAGTAATGCTGCTTTGAACACGGGCACACACATAGGTCTTCTAGACCCTTTTCCAGTTCTTTTCCATATGTACCCAGAAGTGGAGTTCCTGGATCATATGGGAATTCTGTTTTTGATTGAGCAACAGCCACACTGTTTTCCACAGCAGCGGTACCGTTTTATGTTCCCACAGCTGGCCGCTTTTGAGTGCGATTCATGAGGCCTCTTCCCAACCTGGCCCTGAGGCTTCCTCCCTGAGGCCCGAAGCCATGGCTTGCACTTCTTCCTCCCCCCATCCCCCACCTCAGGGTACCCAGTTCTGGGCGGAGCCCTCTGGGGTGCCCTGTGCTCTTGGATCAGCTGGGCAGGCAGGAGGGAGGGGTCCACCAGTTTGGAAAGTTCCACTGCGGAGGAAGCATTGTGTTCTCCATCTCCGCATCCAGGCCCCAGGGCTCCAAGGGCGGGACTTCTTGGAAGGGCTGCTGTCTGGGCTGTGATGAGTCACTCAGACAGATGGGGCCCGGACCAGCCTGGGTGTTGAGCCGGGGCCGTGCCAGGATCAGCTTGCCTCCAAACCGAAAGTTTGGCGTAACGAACAAGCAAGCGCTCCTCTTGAAAGGGGACCTCCATTGGTTTGTCGAGCTGGGTGCTTTCACAGAAAGGCACCTCTGCCAGTGGGAGTCAGGAGGCAGTGCCTGGTGCGTCCTGCCCGCCGGACAGGGCTGCGTTGCAACCACTGGGGATCCTTTGCGCCGGGCTCAGGGGCAGCCTCTCTCCGTCGGATCTAGTGCTGTGCTCTGGCCCTTGTGCAGAAATACACGGGGCAGACGGTGAAGGAACCCGAGGTAGGAGTGCCCAGTAGTTTTCCCAACCAGACGTTTGTGGACAGGAAGATGGATCTTCTTATGAATCAAAGAGCAAGTATAAGGCAAAGAAGACCGCTTTTGTGAGCAGAACTGGACGACTGGGCCGTGACGCTCCCTAGGAAGAGCCATTGCCAGGCCAGGAAGCCTTTTGGTCTTATGTATAGTGGAAATTATTTCACAGAGGGCCACCTCAGTGACTGTCACCCCTTCACTGTGATCTTTATTAGTCTCTGGAATTACAACTGCTTCCTTTAAAAAAGGCATTATACCTGTTATTTTTAGATACATGTTCATACTGGGAGGCACATAGAACTTCAGTGTATAATTTGATGGGTTAGGCAAGTATAAATACCTGTGGACCCAAAACCCCAATAAAGACAAAGGACATTTCCATCACCCCCAGGAAATTCCCTCAGGTCCTTTCCCAACTGATTCCTTCCCCACCCCCACCCCAGGCAGTGATTGAGGGGTTTTTACTAATATAGGTCATAATTTGGCTCCTTTAAAAAAATGTCATCTGACTAAAATCATACAGCATGTACCTTTTGATATCTGGCTTCTTCTATACAATGTAATTTTTAAGAGGTACATCCATGTTGTATTACATCAAGAGTTTGGCTTTCTGATTTTTTTTTTCTTCTTTGGCTGCCCAGAAGCATATGGAATTTCAGCGCCAGGGTTCAGGTCTGAAATGCAGTTGTGACCTATGGCGCTGCTGTGGCAATGCGGGATCCTTTAACACACTGTGCCGGGCTGGGGGTCGAACCTGCGTCCTTGGTGCTGCAGAGACACAGCCAATCCCATTGCTCCACAGTCTCCTCATTATTTCTACGTAGTGTTTCATTGCATGAATATGCCACTGTGATCTTTATTAGTTTTTGGAATTACAACTGCTTCCTTTAAAAAAGGCATTATACCTGTTATTTTTAGATACATGTTCATGTTTATGAATTCTTCAAGAACCACTTTTTTAGTTGGAGAGGGAGAAACCCTGCCAAACTCTACCTTCGGCGTGAGTGAATGTGTGCACTTGTCTGTGCTTCTAAACTTTCATGAAACACCAGGCCTTGCTCCCCCTGGGTGCAGAGATCAACCAGAAGTGAGTGGGTAGAGAGGATGGTTAAGAGATAGGGGAGGAGTTCCTGTCGTGGCTCAGCGGAAACGAATCCGACTAGGAACCATGAGGTTGTGGGTTCCATCCCTGGCCTCACTCTGTGGGTTAAGGATCCAGTGTTGCCGTGAGCTGTGGTGTAGGTGGCAGATGCAGCTTGGATCTGGCGTTGCTGTGGCTGTGGTGTAGGCCGGCAGCTCTAGCTCTGATTCGACCCCTAGCCTGGGAACCTCCATACACCGTGGGTGTGGCCCTAAAAAAGCAAAAAAAAAAAGACATAGGGGAAAGGCATGCACAGAGGAGACACAGCTAAATGTTCTGCTGGTTCTGACACTGGGAGGCTTAAGAAAGAAGCCTTCAGAGGAGAGGTGGTTTTGCTGTGGACTTTTAAGGAGGATGGGGTTTAGAATTCTGGGGGAAGCATAGTGCAGAGGCCCCTGCTAGGAGCAGAAGGAACAGTGAAGCACAGGGAAGGTGGCGGCTTCAGAGACAGATATTCCTGAATTCACCGCTTCCAGGTGGCCAGCCCATCGCCTTGGAACTGGCAGCCTGAACCTGCCAGGCAGCTGGCATCATTCCAGTTCTGGGCCCCAGAGGTGGGGCCGGAGGGAAACAGCCAGCAGCACACCCGGAAGGTGGCGGAATGAGGAGGGTGTGTTAAAACAGACCCTTCTGTGTCTTCCGGAGTGGGTTGTGCCCTCCTGCCATCTGCACTTGGCTTCCAGGCCCCTGAACGGTTTCTGTGTCCCACCGTTCTGCAGGGTGTACAGACCACCGGTCTGGAGAGGAGGGGCCGCACCAGCACCAGCGGTGAGTGGAAGCCCCGCCTTCTGCCTTCTCGCTGCGTCTCCTCCAGCGCCCTCTCTGTTCCTCCTCCCTCTTCAGACCTCTCCTGGTCATGAGTCATTTGGCAGGAGGCACGCTGACACTTGGTGACCCGGGGAACTGAGACTTTGTCTTGAGCAAGGGCCTTCATGGTCTGTGCCTGCCTTTCTCCTTTGGACCTGTTCACACCCCAGCTTGGCAGAGGGCGGGGTCACCGAATCCACATGAATTGGGATCTAGCCAGGAAAAGCAACCCTTCCTTACCTTGTATTTGTAGAGCGCTCGGTACTTTGTCAGACACCATCAGGCTTGTCATTTCTTCAGCCAGCCAGTACTTGCTGAGTGCCTACTGTGCGCCAGGTTGCAGAAAGGTGAACATGATAAGGTCGATGCCTTTAAGGAGCCTGCAGTCTAGCTGAACAGGTGAACAAATAAGTATAAGAAGTGGAAAAAAAATGAAAATAATATATGTATATGTATAACTGGGTCACTCTGCTGTGTAGCAGGAATTGACAGGAAATTTGTAAATCAACAATAAAAACTTTTTTTTTTTTTTTCAGCATATGGAGGTTCCCAGGCTAGGGGTCGAATCGGAGCTGTAGCCGCTGGCCTATGCCACAGCCACAGCAATACCAGATCTGAGCCGTGTCTCCAACCTACATCACAGCTCACAGCAACGCCATATTCTTAACCCACTGAGCAAGGCCAGGGATTGAACCCACAACCTCATCGTTCCTAGTCGGATTCGTTTCCACCAAGACACGACAGGAACTCCAAAATTTTCTTTTAAATAATAAGTGGTGGGGCAGGAATATGTAGAGTGTAGACCAGGGCCCACGGGAAGAATGGTTGGTTATACCAGGTTGTATCTGGAGGGGCTCCACTGAGGAGGTGGCACTCAGTGGGGCAGAAGGTGAGCTGTCATTTGGGGTGATCTTTGGGGGGTGGGTTAGGGGTGCATTCCAGGCAGGAGAAGCAGCCTGAGCAAGGTCAGCATTTGGGAGGGTTGGGTGTGGATGCAACGGGTATGGTGTCGTTGGCAGCCTGGGCTGCTATAACGAGGTACCACACACTGGGTGGCTTATACCCAGCAGACACTTATTTCTCACTGTCCTGGAGGCTGGCTGTCCGAGATCAGGGCACCAGCATGGTCGGCTTCTGGCTAGAGCCCTCTTCTAGGTTGCAGGCTGCCAACTTCTTGCTGTGCGCTCACCTGACAGAAGGGGTGAGGGAGCTCTCTGGGGTCTCTTTTCTTTTTTGCTTGTTTAGGGCCATACCTACGGCATATGGAAGTTCCCAGGCTAGGGGTCAAATTGGAACTACAGTTGCTGGCCTATGCCACAGCAACGCAGGATCTGAGCCACATCTGTGACCTACACCACAGCTCATGGCAACGCCAGATCCTTAACCCACTGAGCGAGGCCAGGGATCTAACCCACATCCTCATGGATCCTAGTCGGGTTCATTAACCGCTGAGCCACGAAGGGGACTCCCCTGTGGTCTCTTTTATAAGGACACTGATCCCTATCAGGAGGTCTCCTCTCCCAGGACTAAATCACTTCTCCACCTCCTATTACCATCTTCGTGGGCATAGCACTTTTCACGGGACACAAACACTCAAGCTATAATGTCTGGTGGGAGACAAGGCTCCAGAGTGACAGGGTTGGATCTTAGAGGGCCTGGAGTGGAGTGTAGGAATTTGGGCCTTCTTCCCCTGTGGCAATGGGGACCCTTGGAGGGTTTTAAGCACTGAAGTTTCAGAAGGATCACCCAGGAGCCATGAGCAGGTTGGGTGAGAGTGAGACCGGAGGCAGGGAGGCCAGCTAGGAGACTGACACGGTCATCCACTTAGGAGATAAAGCCTGAAATAAAGAGATAAGAGAAGGGAAGGGGAGGGAGGTTTGAAATGCTCAGGGCTATCATCAGTTGGCTATTGGAGCCAAAGGGCAGGAGAGAGTTGAGGTTTCTCATACCTTCTTCCTTCAGTCATTTCGTCTTCAACACCTACTACATGTAAAATAATCTGTGGGGGAGTTCCCGTCATGGCTCAGTGGTTAACGAATCCAACTAACAACCATGAGGTTGCGGGTTCGATCCCTGGCCTTGCTCAGTGGGTTAAGGATCCAGCGTTGCTGTGAGCTGTGGTGAAGGTTGCAGACGCGGCTCGGATCCCACGTTGCTGTGGCTGTGGCTGTGGCGAAGGCCGGCGGCTACAGCTCCTGTTAGACCCCTAGCCTGGGAACCTGCATATGCCGCGAGTGCAGCTCTACATAAATGGGAAAAAGACACACACACACAAAAATACTCTGTGGGCACCGAGAGGAGGAAGGTCTGGATTCTGCCTACCAGGAACCACAGTCTAGAAGGGCACTCGCTGGTCAGGACTATAAGTAGTGACAGGAACACCATTTAAGTGGACTTTGATCCCTACTTGCCTGAGAAAAACGTAGGGGGAGGGGCTATCGCTGCATATTCTGGAAAGTTTCAGGGGGCAGAGCTTCAGGCAGGGTGCTCAAACGCTGTCTTTGGAAGTCTGCCCTTTTCCATCATGTCTCATCTCTGCTTTGTGTAGTTTTTCTTTTTTTTTATGACTAAGAGTTTATTCAGTTTTTTTCCTATCTCCAAAAAAAAAAAAGACATAAATATAGTTGTTTTCCTTTACAGCTTTTCCCTTCTTGGTTTCTTCTAGTTGTTTTTTTTTTTGTTTGTTTGTTTTATGGCTTTAGAGCTATGCTTTTATATTTAAAAAGATTTTTTAAAATTTTGGTTAAAAAACAGGTAACGTAAAATTTACCATCGTAACCATTTTCAAGTGTGCAATCATGTTAACAACGTTCATATGGTGTAGTGTTTTTTTTTGGTCTTTTTTAGGGCCACACCCATGGCATATGGAAGTTCCCAGGCTGGGGGTCGAATCACAGCTACAGCTGTGGGCCTGCGGCGCAGCCACAGCAACGCAGGATCGGCATCTGCGACCTACACCACAGCTCACGGCCACGACGGATCCTTAACCCACTGAGCAAGGCCAGGGATCGAATCTGAATCCTCATGGATACTAGTCGGATTCGTTTCCGCTGAGCCTCGACGGGAACTCCCGCGGTGTAGCTTCATTTTATGTTGTGAGCCACACGGGAAGACCTATAGCTTCATTTTAAGGCAGCCTCTCCCAACATTTCCAGGCCGGCCTCTTAGCAGCTTAAGGAGCCGGTGGAAACGCTAAGCATTCTGGGATTGGGTCTGCTCCGCCCAGACCAGGCCACGTGCACACCCTTAGCCAATCACTGTGGCCCTGATGATGCGTCTGCCCGCCCCCGTGCCTGCCTCGGAAGTGGGGCGGGGTATTTGCCCTGGGAACCCTGGGGGCTGAGGCTGCAGGAGTGGTGCTCAGGCCTAGGACGCAAATAAAAATGTCAGGCTCCACTGAAGACTCACGGGACCTAGGAGGCTAACTCAGGCAAGGTAGAAACGGTTTAGTTCCACGGGAGGGTGGCTTATAAATGCTGTGTAACTCGAGCTAGGGACTGGGGTAATCTAAAAAGACACACTTTTAGCCTCTATTAACTACCAGGGGAGAGAAGAGCTGGCTGTAAATAACCACCCCACGGTGTAGACATGGTGAGTGCTGGGGGAGGGGATGTTTTCTCCTAGCACCTGGGAGGAGGGGTTGAGACTGGTTCCTGGAGGCACTGCCTGGAAGGACAGGCGGGAGTGGGGGTGCCACAGCCTGGTTCCCCCAAGGGGCATGGGCCACTGCTTGATCCCAGCTGCCGCTAATACCATCCTTGCTTGAGCTGCCTCCTTCCTCTCCCAGGACCTCCGCCTCCCACTGGCTGCTTCACAGTCTCCTTGGATGAGCCCACCCTGGGCCCCTGGGAGGGGTCCCCAGCAGGGTAGGTCCGAGGTGCTCTCCTCCTCCCACAGGCCTCTCCCTGGAACGCCTACCCAACTCTATCGCCTCCCGCCACCGCCTGACTGAGAGGGAGGAGGAAGTGATCACCTGTTTTGAGAGGGCCTCCTGGATCGCTCAGGTGTTCCTGCAGGAACTGGAGAAGGTGAGCTGAGAATAACAGCCCTGTGGTCCTCGCTGCCCTCTATTAAGCGCCTGTATCTCTGTGCCTCTGCCCCCCACTGGCTTGTAGGGCTCACCTGTGCAGATTAGGAAAGAGGATCCTCCACCAGCCCCTGAAGATGCTCTGCTTCATCTGCTGGAGGACTCATTCTAGTATCCTGAGTCTATCAGCATGAGACTCTTTATTGCCAGAAACCGGTTTTACAGAGTTGCCCTTGTGGCTCAGTGGGTTACAAACCCAGTTAGTATCCATGAGGATGCAGGTTCGATCCCTGGCCTTGCTCAGTGGGTTAAGGATCC
Organism: Catagonus wagneri; assembly: GCA_004024745.2. Taxonomy (NCBI): domain Eukaryota; kingdom Metazoa; phylum Chordata; class Mammalia; order Artiodactyla; family Tayassuidae; genus Catagonus; species Catagonus wagneri. The sequence continues at coordinate 5,009,269 of PVHT021183519.1, forward strand.
AGTGTTGCCGTGAGTTGTGGTGTAGGTCACAGTTGCGGCTCCGATCCCGAGTTGCTGTGGCACAGGCCGGCGGCTGTAGTTCTGATTCGACCTCTAGCCTGGGAAACTTCCACATGCTGCACGTGCAGCCCTAAAAAAAGCAAAAAAAAAAAAATCCCCAAAACCCTAGTTTTAATAAATAGATGAGTACATGCCATCTGTCAGGGGCTGAGAACCTTCTTAGCTTCCGTGACCAAAGGTGAAAGCCCTGTTTGTGTCCATTAACTGGTTTACCCCTCATAGCAGCTCTATGAAGCAGGTATGATATTCATCCCTGTTTGAGCCATTTTCCTACTACTTACTCTCCCCTTGGAAGGGAGCAGTCAGGCCGGTTTTTGTAGATACCCTTCCTGGCTCTCAGCTTCCCCAGAGGCTCCCTGCTAGATCCCCTCAGGGGGAGGAGATCTTGGGGCCCATTTTTCAAGTCTTGCAGAGGCTGCCAGAGCTGGCCAATGGGGGTCAGGAAGTTCTCAGGCCTCCTGGATCCTGCGTCAAGGTGCCTCTATGGACTGTCTGTAGAACAGCAGATCCAGGTGTTAGCAGCAACTGTGATGTTACCTGATTTCTTCCCTTCTGAGGGGTTTGCGGGGAGGACAAGGCTGCCAGTAGTCAACAGAGATACTGCTGACAGTTATTGCTTTCCTGTCAGGTGCTACCCTGAGTACTTTGCAGTTGTTTTCTAAGTGAACCCTCAAACAACCAGCTGGAACTTGTTACTGTTTGTTATTCTGATTTTGTAAGTGAGCAAACTCTGGTTGGGAGAGGAGTTAAATAGCTTCCTGGCATTCCGACAGCTCATAAGTGGCACTGGCAGGGTTTGAAGCCTGAGGGGCTTGTGACTTTGGGGTGGTACTTAAGCATCCTATTTAGTAGACGTTAGATGGCAGGCTCTGTGGCACAGTGGATTGGGGTTGGCGTCCACATGGAGGAGGCAGTCACAAGCTGAGACACTCAGCACCTGAACTTCACCTACTTTGGCAAATGTCAAAATGTCAACCCAGCACCTGTTTTTGTGACAGGCCTTTTTGGAGGAGTCCTCCTCAGGCCAGGTCAGTTCCCTTAGAGCAGGGAGTCTCAGCCTCAGCACGGTCGATGTTTGGGGCCGGGCAGTTCTTGGGGTGGGGCTGCTCCAGGTGCTGAAAAATGTCAAGCAGCAGCCCTGGCCTCTACGCCCTGGATACCAGCAGCCACACTCCCCCGACTATGATAACCAAAATGTCTCCAGATGTTGCCAAGTGTCCCAAGGGGGCCAAACTGCCCCCCTGTTGAGAGTCCCTGCCTTAGAGTCCCTCTGTTTGGCTGGACTTCAGGGGGAAGGGAGAAGTGACTGGGAGGCTCAGGAGAATCAGGACGTGAGTGTAGTCCCTGGCAGAGGGCCGCGTGGAGACTTGAGTTGACCTCTGCCAAGGTCACACGCAGTGTTTTAGGAGCTCTTCACATTTGAATTGCATGTGGAAAGGTGCAAAGTTTGGAGGAAGCATGCATGAAATAGAGAAAATCTCCCATTTGGTCAGAAGCCCAGGCTTTGGACTCTTAAAAGGGGATTAGAGTGATGTGCTGTCATGGTGTCCAGGGCTGGAATCAGTGCCTGGGGGCACTGGGCAGCCAAATGGGCTCTGATACCTGGTTATCTGGGGTCGAGGGAGAGCAGGCCATGGGACCCTGTGCATTCTCAGTGATGCGGGGTGTCCCTCCTGCTGTGTGACCCAGCCCCGACCTCTGAGGCACTAAGAATCTCTCTTAAACCTACTTCAGTTTCTGCAAGACATGGTGGATGACTTGTGATCCCCTCCCCCCGGGTTAGAGGAGGAGGTGACATAGGGAAGGCAGGCCATCAGTGGGTCTGGGTGACCCTCTCAGAGCTGAGGCTTAAGCGATAGCTCAACTAATGTAATTGGCTTTCCCTGGAACCAGGGGTTCCAGCCCTTTGGGCTGTTCTGAGGTTCCAAGATTATGTGATAGGGACCATGGTGTCTGGTAGGGACTCAGGTGTTTGTTGAATGAATATATAGTAAGAATCAATGTATGGTAGAAATAGCCTGGAATGTGTAGCTGGCCAGATTTGAGTTTGAGGCCCAGGCCAGCTTTGTGATGTCAGGCACTTTCTGAGCCTCGGTTTCCTCATCTATAAAAACCAGCCTTCTAGGGCTCTTGAGGGCATCCAGCGTTTGCTCCAGAAGGATGCTTTAGACCCGTTTTAAATTGAAGCCTGCTAGGTTGAGTTTGGTCTGAGTATTGCACAAAGTGCCCCTAGGGTGGCTGGGGGCTTGGGTGCTGATGCGGCCACTGCTCTGCCTGGGCTGGCCCTGGCCCCAGCCCCCGTGCCTCGGAACTTCCAGACAGTGACTGCCGGTGTTTCTTTCTCAGGTCACAAGTAACACCACATCCCGGCATCTGAAAGGCTCTCACCTGGCTGACTATGAGCTCACCTACTTCCTGGAAGCCGCCCTCCAGAGCGCTTACGTGAAAAACCTGAAGAAGGGGTAGGTCGTGGCAGCCGAGCGGGGCCTGGGCACTTCTTAGGGGCTGGGGGTGGAGCCTGGATGTTTCTTGGGGGCAGGAGCAGGATGCTTCTTCTGGGCTGAGAGCTGTCAGCGAAGGTTGCTCTGAGTCAGACATCCCTCTCCTTTGGCCTCGGTGTGTCCAGGCTCCCCGGGAGGAAGATGGAGGCTGGCTTGTTCACGTCTTGTCCCACGCAGCTTGCCCAGGCGCTCGGGCGACCGTCGGGGCTTCAGGAGGCTACTGAAGCAGTGAAGCCCCCGCGCGTGTTGGGGGTGGTGGCCGTCTTTAGAAGCGCAGTGCGGGAAGAGTGCGATGCCCTGGGGCGTCTGGTGATCGTCACTGTCACCCAAAGTGTCACCTAAAGCCATTTTGCTTCTCTGGGCCTCATTCTCCCCAAAATTTAATGGAAAAGGGGATCCCTGCCTATCCCAACTTTCAAGGAGCTGTGAGATGTGAGCGAAAAGTGGTGAAAATAAAGGTCCGGGATCATTTTAGGGGTGTGTCTGCCCTGCTGATGAGGGGGCTGGAAGCTTGTTCTGTGCATCAGCTGAAGGGCCCTGGGACCCAAGAACGTGGTGCCCAGAACCTCTTTCTACTTAGTCTTTTACTCCTTGGGGTTAAGCAGAGCGCCCTCCCTCCATGAAGAGTGGTGGGTGCTTCCTTGTGGGTGGGAGGGGCTGGGGTGCAGGTGCCAGGCCCCGTGTGGTGGCTGGATGGTGGGGAGGGAGGAAGGAGAAGGGGCATAATCAGGGGGGTGTGTTGTTGACAACTGTGGCCCTTTTGGTGGTTCTGCGGGGCTCAGTGCCTCCCTGAGTCTGGAGACCAGCAAGTGGGGGGCCGGGTTTCCTGTGCCCCGTCGGCTTCTCCCTTGGCATCGTTGTCACCCTCTGCAGACACCTTGGGCTGGGCTAGGAGGACAGGCGGACAAGTGGAGGGACTCGTGAGTGCAGCCAGTCACCGTGGGGGCCGGGCACACCCCTCAGTGTGTGGAGCTGGGCCAGCCACACAGGTGTTACCGCCTCCACAAGGGTGAGGAAACAGGTTCAGGATCACCAAGCTGTCTTTGCTCTGATTGGCGAGAGTCCTTTGAAGCCCCTATTTCATTTTTGGTATGCTTTATTTGGTTGAATTTTACTTTATTCATTCTTTTAAGCTTAACATTTTTGGAATAGATAATTCTTGCACCTGATACCAAATTAAAAGTCACAGGGAGTTCCCTTTGTGGTGCAGCGGAAACAAATCTGACTGGTATCCCTGAGGATGCACGTTTGATCCCTAGCCTCCCTCAGTGGGTTTGGGGATCCAGCGTTGCCATGGGCTGTGGTGTAGGCTGCAGACGCGGCTTGGATCCTGTGTTGCTGTGGCTGTGGCGTAGACTGGCAACTGTAGCTCCGATTTGACCCCTAGCCTGGGAACCTCTATGTGTTGCAGATAAGGCCCTAAAAAGAAAAAAAGGGGGTGGGGGGCACAAAAGAATAAACAATAAGATATTTCCCTTCTATCTACACCCCCTGCCTCCTGGTTCCTCTGTCGGTAGTGCTCCTCGGCTCCTATATTATTCCAAGATAATTAGCAGTGTACACAATTATATGCATATATTGTTTTCTTTTTTTAGCGCATGTTCTCTCCTTTGCCTTTTTTCATTTAAAAGGTATCTCTTGAAAAAAATATTTAAAATAAATTTTAAAAATCTCCTGGAGATTTTCCATAACACGGCTGCCCTTTCTTTGTACTGCCGCATAGTGTGTGTGATATGCGGAGTACAGCTGTCCTATAATTTGTTTACTTGGTTCCCAACCGAGAAACGGGCAGGTCACGTCTCTCTGACTCGGTCTGTTTTCAGCTTATGCCAGAATCCAGAACCGAACCTGTGCATCATTTCAGTGGGAGACTGTCTGCAGAGGGAATTCCTGGATAGGAAAGTCCTGGGTCAGAAGGTGTGAGCATCGGTCATTGGGGTAGAGATTGTCAACTTGGACCTTGTAGGGGTTGTTTCAATTTCTTTGCCTACAAGATGTGTGAGAGAGGCTGCTTCCTAAAACCCCTCTAACCCAACTTAGTGCAAGTTTTTTGATGTTTATCCATTTTTATTCATGAAATATGCTATCTCAGCATCATTGTAAATTTGCACTTTTCTTAGGAGGGAGATTAAATTTTTATGTTTTAAGAGTTGTTTGCATCTTTAAAAATGCATATTGATCCCTCCATCCCTCATAGTTTAGGTAAGTAATATAATAATAATGCTTATGGTAGAAAATTTGGAAAATACATTAAAATCTGAAATGGGGATATTAAAAATCACATATTCGCAGTTCCTGCTGTGGCGCAAGGGGGTCAGTGGTATGTTGGGAGCACTGGGACCCAGGCTCGATCCCTGGCCTGGCACAGTGGGTTAAGGATCTTACGTTGCTGTAGCTTAGGTCGAAACTGCAGCTCGGATATGATCCCTGGCCTGGGAACTCCATATGCCACAGAGTGACCAAAACAAAAAATCACGTTTTCAATTTTAGATCATGGGAGTTCCCATTGTGGCTCAGCAGTTAATGAGCCTGACTGGTATCCATGAGGATGCAAGTTCGATCCCTGGCCTCGCTCAGTGCATTAAGGATCCAGTGTTGCCGTGAGCTGTGGTGTGGGTTGCAGATGTGGCTTGGATTCCAACGTTGCTGTGGTCCTGGCATAGGCCGGTGGCTACAGCTCCGATTGGACCCCTAGCCACGGAACCTCCATATACCCCGGATGCGGCCCTAAAAAGAGGGAAAGATCAAATAAATACATAAATAAATAAATCTTTAGGTTATGGACTGACAGATGATGGCCTTCTGGCCAGCTACCTGCTTATGTAAATAAGTTTTCTTGCAGCACAGCTTGCCCATTCATTTAGGCAGCCTCTGTATCTATGGCTGCTTTAGAGCAGCAACTGCAGAGTTCTGTGCCTCCAAGCCTAAAACTTGTCTGGCCCTTTAGAGAAAAAAAAATTTGCTGTACTCTAGAATCACTGTTGACATTTTGATGTATGTCTTCTCATGTTTTTCTGTGTATACACATGCAGGTGCATATTTTCGTTTTTAAACAACAGCAAAGTAGTATCTTAGAGTACCACTGCTTTTCCCACTCAGGACTTGGTTGTGTGCCTCTTTCGTGTTCCTGCTCATCTTTCTTCCCCATGAAGCTGCTCTCTGTGGGGTCAAGGGGAAGGCAGCTAAGCTCATGCCTGCAGGTGGGCTTGGGACTTGGTGGCCTGTGTGTCTGGAGCAGGCATCTTTGTGTGGGGGGGGGGGGGGGGGGATTCCTAGAGACAGGAGGAGTCTGGGTGGGGCTGAAGAAATGAGGATGAGGCTGAGGATTCTAGGATTGTCTGGAAACAGTGAGTCAAAGACTTCTCAAACCCTTTAGGACGGAAACTCCAAGAAGCTTGAATGCAGGTAGTAAATTTTTGGGAGAAGGCAAAGTGTCCTGAAGTTCTCGACTTAGTTTGACATGGAGCCCTTACTGGAGTTGGGTCTCTGGGGGACCAAGCTTCAGGAATCAGTGCTCTGAGACTCTGAGGGGAGCAGCTGGACTGAAATGCAGGATCTGACCCAGCAGCTATGCATCCGAGGGCATCCCTGTCCTATCAGAGCTACAGCCTGTTCAGGGTGTGGGAAGCCTGGGAGAGAAGGAAATGGGGTCCTTGCCCAGAAGGCCAAGCAGGCTGTAGTGAGGCCACTTCCAGGAGGCAGAGATGGCTGAGATGACCGGGGCTGGGCCTGGGCTTGGGCATGGAGGGAGGCAGCCTCGCCTTAAGTGGACCCCGGCCTGGAGGAGGCCTGTGCTGCTTCTCTCTTTCCACTCTGCCCTCATGTTAGAGGAGGTGGGGGTGCTCCAAATGGTGAGAACAGGGAGTGGGACCCGGCCAGGAAACAGGCTCTCTCCTTGCTCTCACCTCGTGCGTGAACACCCACTGGAGTGCCTATTTCATCACAGCTACTTAGAAAATTAAAGTCAGTATTATCATTTATTTGCAATTTTTTTTTTTTTTTTTGCCCATCTACAACTGGATGGGCAGCTGGCTCAAGCTTAAAAATTATTTATACCTTCTTTTCTTTCTTTCTTTCTTTTTTTTTAATTTTTCAACTTCTAGGCCAGTGGGGCGGTGGTGTCCCCATTTGGGACACGAGGGTCTGGAGGCCCAGAGCGCCAAGGTGGTTTACTTCCCAAGGGTGGGCCTGGCCCAGGAGCCCTGGGTGCCCCAGACTGACTACCCTGTGGCAAGGGGAGTCACCAGCACCCTGGGCAGCAAGCATGCTGCCTTTGCTCTGGCTCCACCACCAGCTTTTCTGTTCTTTTTTCGGTTCCTGATCTTGAGTTTCAGTGAGATGGTGGCCTAGGGGACTGGTTCCTGTTTTTACTGCCCAGGCAGCTGCCACCTGCCACCAGCTGCTTCCCTCTAGGTGGAGACTGTCATCGCCCTGTGTTTGCAAATAAAGTTTTATTGGCACACAGCTACACCCATTCATTTAGGTTGTAGGCAGCTCCCAGCTACCCACAGAGCTGAGTAACTAGGATTGAGACTGAATGGCTGACCCGAAAGTATTTACTCCCTGGCCGTTACAGGAAAGAGTTTGCTGACACCCACTCTCCATTTAAGAAGTTCTCTCTCCCAAGGCCTCTTGCAGAAGAAGTGCCCTTCTTCTGTACGGGAGCCCCATGGAGAAGAGTTTGTGGGGAGGGGACAGTTCCTATTTTAGTGTTCTGTGCCCTTCATTCAGTCATTTAACCAAATATTCGTTATACTTACGTGTGTCACCTGTTAGGTGCTGAATTTGAGCCAGACGCTTAGTGCTTTGCTTGCTTACGTATTCAGTCCTCCCAGCAGCCCTCTGAGATCAGTGCTGTGGTCACAGCCCCATTTTACAGATGAGAAAGTGAGGCACAGAGAATCCTGCAGGTCTGAGACCTTTAACCGCCAGGCTGCACAGCCCACAGCAGAAACCCTGTGGCTGAGACCCTGCTGCCGCCCCCGAGATGCTCACAGCCTGGTGTCCGTCCCCCCCACCAAGTATGCCCCTGCTTGGGGTGTGCTGTCCATGCTTCCGGTTTGAAGAGCTGGTGGGCGTCAGGGCCGGGAGGGGGGCTGGGAGGCCACTTAGTGACCGCAGGCGCGCTTCCCCTCCACCGCCTCAGCCCCCCTCTAACAGGGGGCGTCCGTTTGCCCTGCATCCCAGGGTGTGAGGGTCCAGAGGGCAGGAGGGAATGAAAAGCACTTGACTCTGGGAGTTCCTGTTGTGGCGCAGCAGAAGCGAACCCGACTAGTATCCATGAGGATTCGGGTTCAATCTCTGGCCTCGCTCAGTGGGTTAAGGATCCACTGTTGCTGTGAGCTGTGGTGTAGGTGGCAGATGAGGCTCAGATCTTGAGTCGCTGAGGCCGTGGTGTAGGATGGCAGTTGTAGCTTTGATCGGACCCCTAGCCTGGGAACTTCCATGTGCTGGGGGTGCTGCTGTAAAAAGCAAAAAAAAAAAAAAAAAGGGAAGGCACTTGAGTCTGGAATTCGGAGCATATTAACCCCCTCTCTGCCAGGGTCCCCCCACTTCCACCCCCCCAGGGCTGCCTGCTTCCTTCCTCATACCTCCTCCTCTGCAGGTTAAGGGGAAAGTCAAGAACAGCTGGGAGGGAAGGAGGGAGAGAGCCAGCAGTTCTCAGGTACTTGCTGTGTTCCAGGCTGGACCATGTGCTCTGTGGACGACACTCTGTGAAGGAGGTCATGTGAACCCTGTCCCCTGGTGAGGGGACAGGGCTACAGGAGGTTGAGTCATTTGCCCGACCTCCCCTGCTGGGATTCCAACCTGACATCTGAATGGCCTGGAAACCCATACCCTTTCCAGTTTTGGTGTGTCCCAGGGCAGCCTAGACATCTGTGGGTGTGGGAGAATAGTCCCGGTGGTGGGTCTTATCCTGGTGGGCTGAGTCAGGGCCCTCCTCCCTTCTCCGGGACCCTGAGTCACATTCTCAGAGGGTGGCTTCTCTTCCTGGAACCAGGCAGGCTCCTTCCCAGAGTGCGCCTGCTTCCTCCCCTGTCTTTGTTCTGTACACTCAGGCCGTGTGTGTGTGTGTGTACACGCGTGTGTGTGTGTGCACGTGTGTGGGCAGAGGCATTGACTGACCATCACCCCTCCAGGCAAGCCCACGTGACGTGACTTCAGTTACTTTTCTGTTTCTGTAGCTTCGTCCCCCTCCCTTTGTCCTCTTTTCCTCCTGAAGCACAGATTTTGGTCCTTCAAGCCAGGATGCTGACTCCCCTGCCCAGTCCCGCCCCCTAAATAAAGAAGTGGAAATTGGCTCATTTCCAAGCACACAGCCCAAACATTTGAAAGCCTGAGTGTGAGCAGCAGTTCCGAGCACGCGTGGCAGCCGCTCAGCCCCTGTCTCGGTTTCCTGTGGACACTTTCAGCCCAGAGGTGGTCCTGGGACGTGACAGCCTTGGTTGCCTGGGTGGGCTTTAAATCATTTCTTTACACCTTTCCTTTTCATAGTAGCTCATATTCATTGACTACTGACTGCATGTCAGGCAGCATGGTAACGCCTTGACATGTAGTCCTGTGAAGTTGCAACTAATAGTCCCATTTCACTGAAGGAGAGCTTAAGTAACTTGTCCAAAGTCCCAAGGCTGACAGGTGGTGTTGCCAGCAAAGCTGGTGCTAAACTGGGTCTGTCCAACCCCCACAGCCCGAGGCCATGCTCATTACACAGCACCAGGCCCAGCTTGCCGACCGTCCACGGTGGGTCTGCAGCAGTGAGCTCTTGCTATTATATATCATGGTCTTCCGGTCAAAGTTAGGTCTTCCTAGGTGAATCACCGGTTCCAGTATTTTTCTTACACATTTGTCATTGTTAGGGAGTTTAAAAAAAAGGCCACTTTAGCTGAGGATTTTTTTGGGGGGTGGGGGGTAACACCTGCGGCATATGGAAGTTCCCAGGCTAGGGGTTGAATCGGAGCTGCAGCCACTGGCCTACGCCACAGCCACAGCAACGTGGGATCCAAAACTCTTCTGCGACCTACACCGCAGCTCAAGGCAACACAGTATCCTTAACCCACTAAGCGAGGCCGGGGATCGAACCCACAACCTCATGGCTACTAGTTGGATTTGTTTCCACTGCACCACAATCTCCAGCCCAAGATTTTTCAGCATCGGCACTGTTGATGTTCAGAGCTGACACCCTTCATTGTGGGGGCCTGTCCTGTAGATTGTAGGTTTTAATGACATCCCTGGCCTCTATCCCCTAGAAGTTAGCGGATCGCTGTGCCCCCAGGTGTGACAACTAAATGTCTCCATTGAGATCATGTCCGAGGGTGGGGTTAGGGGGTAAAATCACCCCAACTTGAGCACCTCTGTCTGAGCCCAAGGTACGAGAGGCAGGAGGTCAGGGGGAGATTGGGACGTAAACACCTGACATCAGTCACGTTCGCCAGGGCAGCTCTGAAGTGTTTCCAGGGGCTCCAGAGCCACTTCTGCTAGTTAAATTCACCCTCACTTGCCTGGGCTCTTGAGGTGCTTGGGGAAGGGCAGAAACCCTTCGCTGTGTTCTGAGAGCTCATGGCCCAGCGTGCGGGGGCAGGGAGGGGGCAGGCCGAGGTGGAAAAGCCCTGAGAAGAGCCCAGCAGTTCACTTCCCAGGCCCCCACGCCGGCCCAGGGCAGGATGGGGACCTTCCTTACCTGGGGTGGGGGCTCACATTCCAGCGGGGCGCTGACTGCATAGGAGCCCACCCTCTGTGCTAGAGGAAAAGAAGACGGAGAGGTGGGGTCCTGCTGCTGCCTGGGACAGGGTGGATCTAAGGAGACAGTTGGTTCTTGTCCTCGGGGCTGGTGCAGTGGGCCCCCGGGGCTCGGGCGTTGCCGGGCGTAGGAGAGGTCCCTGAGGGCTAAAGGAACAGGAGGAGACGGTGGGACCCGTTTCCGGGCTAGAGTCTGAGCGCCGAGCTCATTCCCCCGTGGACATGGGGTGGACCCAGGCCCCAGAGGGGCCGGAGGACACCTGCTGAAAGTGGGGCGCTCAGCCCCGGGGGCCAGATGGCCACAAGCAAGGCCTGCTCCCGAGGTCCCCTCCAGTTGAGGTTTGACATAATTTAAAGGGTGTGGTGGTTTCCCCTGCACCATGTGGTGATGTTTGCTCAGCCTCCAGAAACTGCTTTTCCTCAAATTCTGGGCTTCAGTGAGGCCTGAGCCTCCCTCAGGCTGCCACTTACTCTTTCAGTGTCTGAGAGACAATTTTTTCCAAGGGCCTTGCCCTCTTGATCCAGCAGTTGATTCCCTTGGCTGACTCCTGCCTCTTGCTCTGTGCTGATGGCAGGGTCCCTAATCGACCTGGGACTGAAAGTACTGGCTCAGAAGTCAGGAGTTGGGAGGCCCCTCCCCAAACCCGGGTACCTGGGGTCCGCTTCTCCTCGCCGCCACCAGAGGGCAGCCGTGGACTCTGGTTGAGCCTCGCCCTAGGCAGTTCTGCGGTTGCCAGCTACCCGGAGGAGGCACCTTTCTGTTGGGGGGAGCAGGCGGCCGCGGGGGGGGGGGGCGAGGGGGGGTAATGGCAGCTGGGTCCAGGGTCCTGGCTGTGGGGGAGGCTTGGTTCTCTTTCACCCGATGCAGCCATAACGGCGAGGCAGCACGAGGAGCTGAGGGTGATGCAATGCCAGGGAAGCTCTTGGTGACCCCGACCTCACCAGCACCGAGTCTCTGGGCATTTCCCAAGAAAAGAACGCGAGCCAACTTGGCTCCATCCCCTAGAATGGCAAGGGGCCATTTGTCTTTGGGGTGGTTTTTTCCCTTTCCTTCTCTCTGGACCGGCAGAATCCTTTGTTGGCTCAGGGCTGGGAGTGAGCTTGAGCCATGTGTGTTGAACTAGGTGGGCTGTGTGTTCTGTGCGTGTTTTTAAAAAAAAAAAAAAAATTCTTTTTTAATTACTAAAACAATATATGCTCATCGTACCAAAACCAAACAATAGAGAAGGGAGTGTGTGTTTTCTGAGGGAGTTCCCCAGGGCTTGGCAGGTTGTGCAGCTTTATGAAAACACTCTCCCCTTCTGCTGTGTGTGTGTGTTTGTGTGTGTGTTGGGGGGCACCTTACAGCCCAGCCTGCTGTTGGGTGTGACCCCCTGAGGGGTGCATTCAGTCAGCAGTAATTTTTATTCTCAGCAGCCACCCAGTATCAGCAGCGGGAGCGGGGCGGGGGGGATGGTGGGAAGGCAGGGTCTAAGGAGCATTCAGGGATCAGAATCACCCAACAGTAAAGCCCAGGAGAGCCATGTCAGGCTTTGGGCACAGGGAGACTTCTGAGGCCCATCGAAGAGAGCATCCTTCTAGCCTCTCAACGCACAGCCTTCGTTGTCTGTACCCACGGCCCATCGCCCACCTCATTAGAAAGGTCCCCTTACGTCCTCAGTGCCCTGCCAAGGAAATGTCACAGCCTCTTTCTGGGCTGCGAGTAAAGGGGAGAGCTTTAGGTTTGGAAACTGAGGATGTGGGTCTATGGCAGGAGGGAGTAGCTTGCTAACCATTTGAACTTCACCTGAGCTTGTCTCCTGATTCAGCCGTCCAGCTGTTGGGATCTGCCAGCTGGCTGTGCGTTTCTGGGCCCTTGACTGGAAACCTCTCATACACAGTTAGCAGTGCCAGCCCTGAAATGGGGGCTTCTGGCCAGGGCCGTACATGCCAGAGTCTGTTTAGGTTCCATTCAGTGATAAATTCCATACATTTTTTCCTTCTCCGTTTCAAATGCAACCAAATTCCGCATTCTACAGAAAATTGGTTGAGCACCTACTGTATGCAAGACATTTTAGCAAGCTCTTGAATAAATCAAGAGCATGGCTAATTTTATAGACTGTATAGGGCTGTGAATGAGCAATTCATTTACTCGTTTGACCTCTTAATTCATTCCCCCAGAATTAGTTGAATGCCTGTTGGGAACACAACACTTGGTATATATTAGGCACTTTGTAAAGACTGAGTCAGTGGGGTCTTGGAGTTCAAATGGCCGGGAAAGGAAAGGGTAACTGTGCCAGGTCAGAAAACATGCATTGTCTTTCTTGAGGATTAAAAGGGAGTAAACTCTGAACCCCTTGGTGCCTGTGGGGAGCTCACTTCTCCCCTTGGGTGAGTGATGGCCTGAGAAGGCAGCATCTTGCAGGCTTGGATTTTCCCATTGGAAAATGAGGGATTTTTTGTTCTATGATGATTTCTTTTCATGTTTTTATTTTTTTCTCTTTTTTTTCTGTCGTTTTAGGGCTGCACCTACAGCATATGGGGTTTTCCAGGCTAGGGATCTAATTGGAGCTGTTGCTGCTGGCCTACGCCAGAGCCACATCAATGCCAGATCCGAGTCATGTTTGCAACCTACACCGCAGCTCACGGCAACGCTGGTTCCTTAACCCACTGAGCGATGCCAGGGATCGAACCTGCAACCTCACGGTTCCTAGTTGGATTTGTTTCTGCTGCGCCACGACGGGTACTCCTATGATGATTTTCTCTCTCCTTTTTTTTTTTTTTAGGGCCACACCCTCAACATATGGCAGTTCCCAGGCTAGGGGTCTAATCTGAGCTACAGCTGCCTGCCTACGCCACAGCCACAGCAATGCAGGATCCAAGCCACTTCTGTGACCTACACCACAGCTTACGGCAATGCCGGATCCTTAACCCACTGAGCAAGGTTAGGGATCAAACCTTGGTCCTCAAGGATGCTAGTAAGAGTCATTAACTGCTGAGCTATGAGGGGAACTCCCATGATGATTTCTTAAATGCCTTTTATGTTCCAGGCATTGTGTTGGTACCCAGGAGTGTGACACTTGCTTGCCTCACCAACCTTGTTAGAAGTTGCAAAGACCGGATGAGATGAACGAAGTGCTTAGGAAAATCTGCCCCCTAGCCTGCTGCTGACCAAGGAGGGGCCCAGGGGAGCTTGCGTGGCCCACCTGCAGGCCCGCCTAAGACAGGCTGTTTCTCTCAACACATCCCCCCTCGCCCATCTCCTCTTTCCCTCTGCTCCCAGCCAGCTGGGGTTTACCTGAGTTGGAATCCATGGCCTCCTGGCTTCTCCACATGCAGACCTATTCTGGGCCAGGGCCCTGCTGGGATATTGTTGAAAGTGGCAGCTTTGCTTAGAAAGGTCAGCGTAAGCAACCAGAACAAAGAGATCTTTCAAGCTGGTCTCTCACTGGAAAGCTTCAGCTCTACCTGGCACCCGCAGTATAGACCTGGGGCAGGATTGCTCAAGGTAGTGGGAGAAACCCCAGCTAGCTTCCCACTTCCCAGAGGGGCGCTGAGGCACAGGGGCATTCCCGACAGCTCGGGACGGGTCGGCGCACCAGCCAGGGTTCCCGATCTCTCCTTGTCTGGCCCTGGCCACCAGAACCTATATTGGTTTTTCTCTTTACCGGCATTCAGTAAAAATTGGAGAGTTCCCGCTGTGACTCAGCAGGTTACAAACTTGACTTGGATCCATGAAGATGTAGGTTCGATCCCTGGCTTCCTTGCTCTGTGAGTTAAGGATCCTGTGTTGCCGTGAGCTGTGGTGTAGGTTGCAGACGGGGCTCGGATCCCGTGTTGCCGTGGCTGTGGTGTAGGCCAGCAGCATAGCTTCGATTAGACCCCCAGCCTGGGAACTTCCATATGCTGCGGTTGCAGCCCTAAAAAAAGAGCAAAAATAAATAAATAAATAGGGACTTACCCAAAAGATATGTAAGGGTGATTGTAGTTTTGAAACTGGTAAAAATATACGACGTTGGGGGCACAGGATCTTGTTAAGTTGCAGTTCTCATTCCTAAAGTATGGTTGTTGGGGGAGGCAGGGTCCCTGGCAGTCTGCATTTCTCCCAGGCCCCCAGGTGACGCCCATGCTACTGGTCCAGGAGCGCTCTTTGAAGGCAAATGATGTAGAAACTAAAGGCAGAGAGGGAGAAGGACCAAAGTCCCTCTTGGCTCAGGCCTCCTGGTAGCAGGCGGCCAGGATGGTCTGGGTTGCTGCCGGGGGCCCAGCTGCCCTCAGCCCATAGTTTTGTGGCCCAGCTGCCAGGGCCAGCCGTTTGCTCTTTTTCCTGGGTGCTGGTGTAGTCGGTCTTTTTTTCTCTCTCCTGGTAGTGGCTGCTGTCTGGTTTTCCCCTTAGCTGACCTGGCCTGTGGCCTGTTGTCCAGCTCTGCACCCTTTTTGAAGGCAGAGGCCTCGTGGGCCTGAGGGACTTCTGCTGCAGACTCTTCCACTTGGGCTCGTGGGGGCTCGTGGGGGCTCCCAGCCTCCCCCCCCTCCCCCCCCCACCCTGGGTGTGGTTTGCCTACCATGGAATCCTGTTCTTTTTTTTTTTTTGGTAGGGCCGAACCCATACCATATGGAGGTTCCCAGGCTAGGGGTCCAATCAGAGCTGTAGCTGCTGGCCTACGCCACGGCCACAGCAATGCGGGGTCCAAGCCGTATCTGTGACCTGCAACACAGCTCATGGCAATGCAGGATCCTTAACCCACTGCGCAAGTCCAGGGATCGAACCCACAACCTCATGGTTCCTAGTTGGATTCATTTCCGCTGCGCCACGAGGGGAACTCTCCAGGGATCCTGTTCTTATGTGCCCTGTGGAGGTGGGCCTGAGAGAAAGAGAAAGATGGAAGCTGGAGGATGCCTTCAGGTCATTCATTCCCCCCACTCCATCCCACTCATTAGCTCTTGAACTTCCATGCAAAGTAAATTAAACATAAGTGAGATGATCGTAAGGACCCAGATGAGAAGGGGAAAGGAAAATAGCTTCATGAGCCTTTATCACCTGCCCAGTGTGCTCAGGGCTTCACGTGTAGTCATCTTCCTAACAGCAATACGAGCAGGTGAGAAGTCCTTCTGCACATGGGAGACTCAGAGAGGCTACTTTGCTTTCCAGAGATGACAGATTTAGGATATGACTGCAAAGCTGGGGTTTCTGTGTCCAGGTTGTCCCTTTGGAACCTGACTTCTTAGCATAGGATAACTAGAAGACACTCGGGAATCATCCACACCAATGGTTCTTAAACTTGTGCATCATCAGAATGCTCTGCAAACTTGATAAAACATGGATTGCTGGGCCCTGCCCCAGAGAGTCCGATTCAGCAGATCTAGAGTAGAGAACTCAGTTTGTGTTTCTTTTTCTTTCCTTTTTTTTTTTCCTTTTTAGGGCCACACCCATGGCATATGGAAGTTCCCGGGCTAGGGGTTGAATGGGAGCTGCAGCTGCCAGCCTACTACATAGCAACAGCCACACTGGATACAAGCCACATCTGCGACCTACACCACAGCTCACAGCAATGCTGTATCCTTAACCCACTGAGAGAGGCCAGGGATTGAACCCGCTTGCTTATGGATACTAGTCGGTTTCTTACTGCTGAGCCTTGATGGGAACTCCAGAGTTGGCATTTCTCACAAGTTCCCAGGGTGCTGATGCTGGTGGTTCCTTTAGATCTGTGGTCTAAGCCATTGTTTGTCAAAGTGTGGGCTGAGTACCTCTAGTGATACATGAGGTGGTTTTAAGTGATACACAGACTTTTTTTAAAGTTTTATTGTATTGTATTGTTTTATTTTATTTTATTTTGTTTTATTTTATTTTATTTTGCCTTTATGTGGAGCCGCACCCGCAGCATATGGAAGTTCCCCAGCCAGGGGTCTAACAGGAGCTATAGCTGCCGGCCTTCGTCACAGCCACAGCAACGCGGGATCCGAGCCGCGTCTGCAACCTTCACCACAGCTCACGGCAATGCCGGATCCTTAACCCAGTGAGCAAGGTCAGGGATCGAACCCGCAACCTCATGGTTTTTAGTCGGATTCGTTAACCACTGAGCTACAAAGGGAACTCCAGACTTTTTTTTTAAAGCACTTCTGTGTTTAGTATTGATCGGCAACTCTCTCCAAAACAAAAACCTAAAACAAAACAACTAGTACACCACATCCATGATTTCAGGTGTGTTTGATTAAGGTGAGAAAATTACGGAAGTATAAAAAGAAGATATAAAGTATTACATGAAATAATAATGCTGATGACACACGACTAGCAGCAAACATTGTAGCTAGAGGCAGTATGCACATGACAGGTCGGGGAGATGCTGATCCAAACCGAAGACCTGCCTTTGTAGAGGAGAGGACCGTGCGGAGCCCACAGAGGTGAGCCCCACTGCTCTCAGTGGCAGCACCCAGACAGGAACTGTCTTGTCTCTTAGCGCCCTGTGGTGCCCTGTGCTGCCGGCCCCTTTTGTTCTTCAGAAGCTCTAGGCAGACTGGGGAAGATTGCTGTGACTCTGCCTGTATCCCACAGGTTTTTGTCTCCTTCTCAGCCTTACAGACAGGGGTCTGAGTTTATCATGCTGCTCGCTGGCACATCTGGGGCTTGCTTGTCCGAAAGCAGAGGTTTCCCAGAAGGCCGAGCATTGGTCTCCTATCCCTTTATGGCTCCAGGCGCCAAAGCTCCCAGGAATTTGTTTCACGCGTAAAAGTTACAGGAGAGGCGGACGTGACTTTCCTGGCCGCCACCTTTGGCTTTTCACCCTCCGTGATCTTTCATTTCTAAATTTGCTGACCTGGCAGCCTCCGCTTTCGCCTGCCAGCTGTGATCCTGGGAATGCCCAAAACGAGAGAGCAGGGCCCTGCTCAGACCTTAGCTGAGCGCACGCTGCGTGCCAGGGCTGAGCTTCAGGGACAGGCAGGAGCCCTGCCCTCTGGGGATGCTCAGTGTGAGAGGGGTCAGCTTGTAAATGGAAAGTGACTGCTACGCTGTGCTTGCTTCAAAAGGGGGATTAACACGGGACAGGAGCTTTGCAGTCCGGAGGAGTAGCTGCGGGGAGGGCCTGGGAAGGCTGCAAGAAGGAAGTGATGTTAAGGATGAAAGGGGCAGGATTCTTTAAGGTGGGAGGGGAAGCCTGTGCTAAGACCTGACGTAGGGAACTGTGGCTGGTTGTTCAGAAAGGATCGAGTGGGAGTTCCCATTGTGGCTTATCGGTAACAAACCTGACTCATATCTGTGAGGTTGTGGGTACGATCCCTGGCCCTGTTCAGTGGGTTAAGGGTCCAGAGTTGTTGTGAGCTGCGGTGTAGGTTGCAGACGCGGCTCGGATCTGGTATTGCTGTGGCCGTGCTGTAGGTTGGCAGCTGCAGCTCTGACTCAATCCCTAGCCTGGGAACTTCCATATGCCACGGGTGCGGCCTTAAATTAAAAAAAAAAAAAAAAAAAAAGGAAGGATTGAGCGGTGTGAGGTGAGATGGAAAGAGGTGAGGGGCAGACCCAATACCCTGGGAACTCAAGCTGAGGGTCTAGACTGGGCTCTGTGAGCCTGGGGCCGCCGACCAAGGGCCAACATGATGAGGAACAAGCTGACTTTTGCAGGTCAGATAAAGCCCTCAAGGGGCAGAGGGAGCAGGTTTTCCAACTCAGGCCACACCCTGTAATAGGTTGCAAGGTCCGTTTCATGAACTGCCATTAGCAGTTTTAGAATGGGGAAGTGGGGAGAGATGTAAAATAGCAAAAAATCAGACTGGACTGCATTGCACGTGGTAGAGAAAGTACTGTGTCAAGAAACTTCAGTTTTCTGTAAGCAGTGTGTGCACGTATGCTGAGTGGCAGTATCAAATGTCTGTCTTACTACCGATCGTACTTTAAAAAGCTGGAAAAGGCCTTTAAGGCCCAGGGGCCTGATTGGAGGGGGTGAAACCAGCTGTCACTGTCATGTAGGTCCTGGTGACGCAGACCAGTCTAGGGCTCGGGTGGCAAGGACTGAGAGGTGAGGCTGAATTCCAGCGTAGATGGATGTGGCAGGTGAAGATGGAGAATTTGAGGCTGCTTCACATCAGAAAGTCTGACACCAGCCCAAGCTCTTGGGCCAAGATAACATCTTGTTTGAAATACTCGATCTTGGTCCCTTTCTGGTGGTGAATTGGAAGCCTGAGTTTCTGGAGGACCAGGGAGGAGAAGGATCCTTTCTACTCTGTTTTTGGTTTTTGGGTTTTTTTTTTTTTTTTTCTTTTTAGGGCCGCACCTGCGACATATGGAAATTCCCAGGCTATGGGTGGAACTGGAGCTACAGCTGCTGACCACAGCCACAGCTACAGCCACGCAGGATCCGAGGCATGTCTGTGACCTACACCATGGCCCACCTCAATTCCGGATCCCCGACCCACTGAGCGAAGCCAGGGATCGAACCCGCATCCTCATGGATACTGGTCGGCTTCCGTCCCACTGCGCCACAAAGGGAACTCCCTTTCTGTTCTTTGATCGTTGATGTCCTGGGTCTCTAGGCTCCTGGTGTTACAACTCTGACCTTTCACGCCAATTATTGGATGTTTTCAAATAACACTCAAACAGGCTCCTGCTAGTGCCTGCAGGTTTGATGAGGCTGGTAATGACCCTACTTCTGCTGTCTTCCCGCTAGGAACATCGTGAAAGGCATGAGACAGCTCCGGGAGGTCCTGCGCACTGTGGAGACCAAAGCAACCCAGAACTTCAAAGTGGTAACAGGGCTGGGTGCTGACTGTGGCTGGTTTATGCGGGGCTTTATTTCAGTGGGAAGCAGTTGAATTCCTGGAAGGCAGCCCCTGAATCAGGGAGGACCATACCTCACACACACGCTTCTCCTCCATCACAGTCATGGCAGACATTGCTAGTCAGTCTCCGCGTTCTTCTCCTCTGATCCTGGGACACGCCCTCAGCATCCTTCTCAGCACAGCACTGCACGTAGTCCCTTGCATTAGATCGGAGCTGAAACCTCCTGTAATTCTTAGGAATTGGTTTACAGTGTGTTTTTGTTTTTGTTTTGTTTTTTTGTCTTTTTGTCTTTTTGTCTTTTCCAGGACCGCACCCGCGGCATATGGAGGTTCCCAGGCTAGAGGTCTAATGGGAACTACAGCCGCTGGACTTTGTCACAGCCACAGCAATGCGGGATCCGAGCCACATCTGCGGCCTACACCACAGCTCACGGCAATGCCGGATCCTTAACCCACTGAGCGAGGCCAGGGATCGAACCCGCAACCTCACGGTTCCTAGTAGGATTCATTAACCACTGAGCCACAACGGGAACCGTGGTTTACAGTCTTAATAAATAAGCTTGGCTCACTTTCTTGCCTCCATTCGGGCCTGCCCTCTTAGGCTTTAATTCACCCCAAATCAGAGCCATAGCCACTTCTCCCTCTAGAATTTAGAAGAGAGAGGGCCAAAGACGAAGTAGGAGCTATCAAAGGCCAGTGGAAGGGGTGGGGCAGCTCAGTAGGCTGGAGACGCATAGATGCCAGGGGGCTCCGTAGGGCCTGGGTGCTGGGCCTCTGGGAGGGGCCGCGCCTTGCAAGGGGGCAGACCTGGCCGGGTGGAGGGTGCGCCGGACGCTGGGCAGGAGCCAGCCTGTGCCCGCACCTGAGTTCCGCCCTCTCTGTAGATGGCGGCCAAGCATCTGGCAGGCGTCCTGCTGCACTCCCTGAGTGAGGAGTGCTACTGGAGCCCCCTGTCGCACCCGCTGCCCGAGTTCATGAGCAAGGAGGAGAATTCCTTCATCACGCAGGCCCTGCGGAAACCTCACCTCTACGAAGGAGACAAGTAAGCCCTGCCTGCTCTGGGGACCACGCCAGGCTCACGCCACCACACCTAGGGTTTGGCCCCCACTGGTGGCCCCTGTCTCTGCCCCATGCTCTCCTCCAGCTGATGTCCGCTCACTGCCAGGCAGGCCCTTCAGAATCAGCAGGAGCTGAAGAGACTAGAAAAGGCAGATCTCGGGGTGAGGGTTGGGGGAGAATCCTATGACATCCGAAGGCCAAACAACAAATTATTTGAGGAGGGGTGACTCCTGCCTTCCTGATAGGCTTAATGCGCAGTCTGTCTTGTTTGTGCCAGTGATCGAAGGTGGGGTCTGTGCCCAGCCCAGCAGAGCCTCTCTCCCGCTCTTCTCTGCTGCGCTGGGGGCTGGAAGGGACCTCCCCCGTCCCCGCCAAGAGCATCACAGTATTTCCAGCCCTTGCTCGCCACAGCCTTTTGGACCCATAACTCTGGGTTGTGAGAAAGAGCTGCAGGTGGGATCCGGTGCCCGTGAATTATGCAGGAGAAGGTCACCTTACCAGGGCCGGCGCTGACTCCGGGGCAGGAGGGCCTGTGTGGTGGGCCTGCCGTGCTGGAGCCAGGCTGCCGTTTGTGTCTTCCAGCCTCTACTGCCCCAAGGATAACATCGAGGAAGCCCTCCTGCTGCTGCTCATCAGCGAGTCCATGGTAAGCTCCCGGGATTCCTCCTGGGTCTCTGCCCCCGCCCCAGGGTTGGGCCATCAGTCCTGGCCCCCACCTCGGCCACGGCCCTGAAGCGGGCTTCTTGGATCTGCTCCCCACTTCGGGGAATGGGCCTCGCTCATGGAGATTTAGGTCTGGGCGCTGAAGTCTTCATTCGGGGGCCTGGGTCCTGCCCCCAGATGAGTAGGCCTTGAGCACGTCCCCACCTCCCGCCTCTGGAATTACCAAAGGTGTTATCAGCAAGTCGGCAGAATGTTGCACGAACAGCTCTGGGCTGGGGCTGTGAGGATGGAAGGGAGTGGAGGGAGTATGTGCTTTCAAGGCAGGAGGCCTGGCTTCGGGCTCCAGCTCTGCCACTCAAGCTGAGGCCCTGGGACCTCAGCTCCTTGCCTCTAAGGGGCCCGTGCAAAGAGTGCCCTCATTCATACCACTCTTAATGTGGAGTATCATCTACTTTATGCCAGGCCCTGTTCTAGACGCCAGAGAAGCGGCAGCACACAAAACGGAGGAAGCTCCCTGCCCTCGTGGAGCTTACATTCTAGTGAGGGAGGTGGGCAATAAATGAATTCGTGACTCAGTTAACCAGGCGTTCAGTTTTCTGAGTGCCATGGAAAAATAAGGCACAGGGCATAAGGCGTGCTGGACAGAGCACACGTGAAATGCTCTCTTGGTTTTTTTTTCTCTCGAGACCCACCTCTCCTGCCCCCAGCAAACACACATGCATGTGTGTGCCTTGGAGGCTCAGCCGGGGCCAGGGCAGTGGGGGTAGGTTGGGTCCCGGAGGTGGTGAGATGAAAGATGGGTGGTCTGAGCAAGCTGGAGGAGGGGTGGACAGAAGCAGCAAGCCAGGTGTCCTCTGACTGAGGGCCCCTCAGGGATTATGAGCTGGGGGGCCCTCCAGATTTAAAAAAACTAGTTTTTTTAAAATGATGCGTCTGAGGGAGTTCCCTGGTGGTCTAATGGTCAGGATTTGGCGTTTTCACTGCTGCAGCCCAGGTTCAATCCCTAGCCTGGGAACTAAGATCCCTCATCAAGCTGCTGTGAGAGGCAGCCAAAAAAAAAAAAAAAAATGCATCTTGCATCTGAGAGCAGTGTGTGAAAGTGGAGTTTAAGAAACTGCGTCTCAGGAGTTCCCATTGTGGCTCAGCAGTCACAAACCTGACTCATATCCATGAGGATACAGGATTGGATCCTGGCCTCACTCAGTGGGTTTAAGGATCCAGTGTTGCCATGAGCTGTGGTGTAGGTTGCAGACGTGGCCTGGATCTGGTGTTGCTGCGGCTGTGGTGTTGGCCAGTGGCTACAGCTCTGATTCAGCCCTTAGCCTGGGAATTTCCATAAGCTGTGGGTGTGGCCCTAAAAAGACCAAAAGACAAAAGATTGGGAACAGCCAGAAACAAATGTCCCTTTGGACACCTGGGACTGTATGATGCCAGGGTTTGTTTAGAGAACTTGGGTCAATGGGTTGCTTCCGGTGGAGCAAGTAGACAGGAAGAGGGGCGCTGGCCTGAGGGGCGAGAGAGTGTTTCCTTTCCCAGCCAGGCGGGGTCCATTCGTGAAGGGCGTGGATATTTGGATCCTAAGGGCAACCTGGCATTGTGGTTCTAAAAGGTTTGCCAGGTGCATACTTGTGTGGGGGTAGGTGGCTGCTCCTAGTTGGGGACATCTAGCTCGTTAGCCCGATGTGGAGATAAAGCTGCCAAATGCCAGATCTGACTTTCATGGGAGAACTGTGCATTTCGCAGACTCACCCCAGTTTGAAATTATGGAACCTCAGCGATAGACCCAACCTATCACCTGCATACACCTCAGCCATCTCAGCACCTGTACCGTCAGGTCAGACTGTACCGAAGTCGCCTGTCCTGGGAAACACTGATTGTTCTTGTCACCTTCCTGTGCTGAGGGTTACAGTGTGGTCCCCAGGTTTGAAGTAAAAAGGTGAAAATGGAAACAGTTCTTAGGTCCTTTCTTTGCCCGGTTCCAAGCTGATTATCTCACATAGTTAGGCACCGTGCTGAGCCGTATGAAAAATAACAGTTTCACTTGGTTCAGTCTAATACTAATATATTCCCATCTTACAGATGAGGAAAGTAAGGTGTAGGACAGGTACATGCCTTGGTTCAGGTCACATGCAGCCGTGGTTCAAATCGCACCTGTGATTCACTGACTGCTTTGATACTCATTTTTCTCATCTGTAGAAGGGCCAAGATTAGATTTGGCCAAGATGAAGAGGAAGGGGGTATTTGAATCAGATCTGGGTAACTGTGAGGATCAGATGAGAAAGGGCCTCGGGGGTTGGGTGGGTCCTCTGTAAACAAGGTCATGGCTGTCCATGTGAGGATGGGCTCTGCCCCCCTCCCCCTGCCCCAAGCATTTTCTTTTTTTCTTCTTAGGACCACATGTGTGGTATATGGAGGTTCCCAGGCTGGGTGTCAAATTGGAGCTGCAGCTGCTGGCCTACACCACATCCACAGCAACTCAGGATCTGAGCCGTATCTGCCACCTACACCACAGCTCACAGCAACGCCGGATCCCTAACCCACTGAGCAAGGCCGGGGATCGAACCTGCATCCCGTGGATACTAGTCAGGTTTGTTACTGCTGAGCCACAACCAGGAACTCCCGCAAGCATTTTCTGTGGCTACTGTTTGATCTGGGTGCCCAGAAGCAGAGTTCACGTGCCTTTCTATTAAAGTTATGCCCCCCTCAAACCCTCAAGGTGCCCTGTATCTCAAATATGGCCCACACTTGGAGCCAAGGTGAATTTTCCAGAATAATTGGTTCCCCTCCAAGCAGCTCTTTCCCTTTAGCAAGACGGTGTGTGGCTGCTTGGCCTGCCCAGGTGACGCGGGGGGGTCCAGGCCTGCTGGCCAGGGGTGTGTCGTGGGAATTGCGCGTGGCTTGCGAGGCAGAGGAAGTGCTCGGATGCTGCATGTGCCGTAGCTGGGGGGAGGCCCTCTTCCGGGGTTGGCTGGTTGGTTTCCTGCCCGCACCCAGCCTGTCACACATCTAGAAGCTTAAGGTGTTTGAGAGAGTTTATTGGCAATGGACGTTGCTTTGATGGCTCATCTGCTGAGGGCTTTCCTCCCAGGATCCGAATCTGGCCACTAGGGCTCCGAGCAGTTTATCCGAGTGACCAAGCCACCTCTGATTTGTCATTTGCTCTGGTTTTACCCCCTCCTTCCTGGTAGGTCACATTCTCCATCAGCTGTGGGCGCCACTGCCAACCTCCTGGGCTCCCGCTCTGACCCCTCAGCTGACCCCCAAGGCTCCATCTGGCCTGCGGGTACCAGCAGGGTTTTCTTCTTCTCCCTTTAGCGATGGCTGGATTTGGCTGCACCTGATAGAAGCTTCTAGACGCAGGCGGCTGCCTTGGCTGCTCTGTGGTTTCTCCTAATCCCTGCAGAATTCATTATCCTGCAGGAAAAGCTATTCCAGCACTTCCCACGCAGGGGGCATCATCATCACAGCTCTCCACCTCCAGGGTCGCCAGAGCAGCTGCTGCAGGAGAGGGTGTCTGTGGGTTTCCTGAGCGCATCAGCCCCTGTTTTATGGTGTGGAACTCAAGGGAGCAGCCTGCATGGGGTCTGGGTGTGGGCCTGGTACTAACGTAGGTATGGCTTGTGTTTTGGGCTTAGTGTGATTAGAATGAACACAGAAATCCTTGTCTTTCAAGAGGTAAAGAGGAACCCTTACAAATGCTTTCGCAGAAATGTAGGGGCTGTGAGGTATTACTGGGCAAAGGATACTTGTCTTTTGGACCCGGTTGTGAGTTTAGGGACCAAAAGGACATTTAAAAATGCCCACCCACCTACACATCTCTCCATCCGTCCAGTTTAGTCTGAGTAGTGACAGTCTGTGAGGTACTCAGCACCAGAGATACAGTGACAAACAGCTAAATCATAGTCCTTGTCCCAGATGTCCTCCCACCTAGTGGAGTGTGTGTGTCTAGGGACGTGGGGGAAATCTTGGTCCCCAACTCAGGTGGAATTATCTCGACCTGATGAACCCCAAATGCATAGTCCAGTTTTTTAAAGAATCGTGTATCAAAATCAGCTTGATTTTTCTCAGTGGGGTAGCCAGGAGTACAGGATTCCGCCATTTCTAATTTTTTTGGATTTTTTGGGGTAGAATTTATTTAATTAAATTTTTTTTTATTTGGTCTTTTTAGGGCCGCACCTGAGGCATATGCAAGTTCCCAGGCTAGGAGTCAAATCAGAGCTGCAGCTGCTGGCCTACATTATAGCCACAGCAACGCCAGATCCAAGGCATGTCTGCAACCTACACCACAGCTCACAGCAGTGCTGGATCCTTAACCCACTGAGCGAGGCCAGGGATTGAACCAGCATCCTTACGGATACTTGTCAGGTTCGTTACCATTGAGTCACAACGGGAATTCCTTTTTTAATTTATTTTTAAAATTTGTATTTTATTTTTGTTTTTTAAGGCCGCACCTGCAGCATATGAAGGTTCCTGGACTTGGGGTCTAATCAGAGCTGTAGCCGCTGGCCAACACCATAGCCGCAGCAATACCAGATCTGAGCCATGTCTGCAACCTACACCACAGCTCACAGAAACGCTGGATCCTTAATCCACTGTGTGAGGTCAGGGATCGAACCTGTATCCTCATGGATGCTAATCAGATTTGTTTCTGCTGAGCCATGACAGGAACTCCTTATTTTTTTAATTTATTTTTATTCTTTTTTTTTTTTTTTTTTGGCCATAGTGTGCAGCAGCTTGATGTGGGGTCTTAGTTCCAAGACCAGAGATTGAACCTGGGCCACAGTAGTGAAAGCACTTGATCATAACCACTAGACCACCAGGGAACTCCCATCTGAAATCTTGATCTAAGGCATAAAAAATAGATGCTACAACAAACTGAATCTTTGGGGCCTTGTTTAATTAGCTGGGGGAGAAGCTGCTGCTGGTATCAGACTCTTGGGAACCGAAAGGACACAAAGGCTCAGCTTGAATGAGGACAGGGGTGGGGGTAAGCCTCTGGGCCTTGGCTCCCTGCAGGTTAACAGACTGACATCCAAGGCTGAGGGCAGGCATCCAGTGATCTGAATCTTGAATTGGCCATTCACAACCTGTACAGCCTGGGCAAGTTTCTTACCTCCCTGATCCTCAGCTTTCTCTTCTGTAAAATGGGGCGAGTAGGGTCTCTCTTGGTGACTGGGTAGATGGCATAAGAAAATGAACATGGAAATGCCTGGTGCATTGTGGATGTTCAGTGCGTGTTCATTTTATCCTGGTAAATGCTTGGTTCTGACTCAGTCGTTTTAGAAAACATTTGGGTTCAGGTCTGGTTGGGAGGAAGATTGGTTTGAGGATGCCATTTGATTTGTAAAAAAAATGCTTCCTGGGCTTGATTCCATTTGGGACTTGGCAGATGAGCATGGGTTGTTCCAGCTTTTGGCACTTGGTTTGCTCTAACACGAGGCCCTGCTGTGCTACAAAGGGAAAGGATCGGTTAACGCTGCCAGCTCAGGACACTGGTGACAGTAGAGGTGGGAGAGCCTTGTGCCCCCACTGGTGGGAAGATTTCTGCTTCAGGAGCCCAAGGTGCAGGGGAGCAGGGGCTGGCGTGGGCCTGGCCAGGGCCCCTGGGAGGTTGGGACACATCACAGCATGTATATTTCTTGGCTCTGTAGACTGGCAGCTGGAGAGCTGGTGGTAATTATGTCTGCTGGTGGGGGACAGGTGACAGCACGAGCAGACTGGGACAGCATCCTCCAGAGAGGGGCAAGCCCCAAGCCAGATGTCGCCAGGAGACTCCTTTCTGGGGTGATGGTTGTGGGGGGTGAGTTCTGGACCAGATCAGAGGCTATCTCTGAGCACAGGGCTGAGCAGAGCCCTGGGCATGTGTGCAACATGCTTGTTCTTTGCAGAGAAGCAGCACCTGGTGTCTGATTGAGAGAGACCAGCCTTATGTTTTGCTTTGGTGCTTCCCTAAGCAGAGCAGGCCTCTGGGGCTAGTGGACACTTCCTCAAAGACACTTAAGGCAGAGGAAGAGCCAGGAGTGAAGTCAGAATGTCTGTGTTCTAATCGGGGTCCTAAACCCCCTATTTGTGTGCCTCTGGGAGCCTCCCTGGTCTCTCTGGGCCTGAGTTTTCTCATCTATAAAACAGGACAATAGAACAGGAGATGGTCATCGTATTATGAGATACCACTTAGAAAGTGCTCCACAAGTCGGTTCCCTTCTCCTACCTTGTTTGTGTGCAGGATCAGAGAAAAGAGACGGGGCTGGGCAAAGTGACGGTCAGTGCCATCTGGGGCCCTACAGCCAGCAGAGGGTCAGAACCGGGGCTGGCAGAGGAGGCCCATGAGGCTGCAGAAGCCGCCCTGGACTGGCCGTCGGAGGTTCAGCCTTAATTCCCGGGACCTTGCACAAATTTGTTCACCCCCTGGGGCTCAGTTTCCCCATCTGCAAAAGCGGCATCAGTGATATCATCCCGCCCCTCCATGGGGTTACTGTGAGGCCAGACGAGATGCTGGCAGTGGTGATTCAGCTCCTAAAACACATGACACACCCATAAGCAACGGCTGTTTGAGCCAGAACCACCCTGCCTGAGGTGTTTGACACGGGCAGGCCCTCATTAGGGAATGGAGGTGTCCTTGTGGGCATTTTCTCGAGGCCCCATCTTTGCTTCATGGCTGGAGAGGCCCAAAGGCAATGGGTCACACTGGATCATGGGGGGAATGAGGAAGAGCACGTGTGGCTTTTCTTTGGCTTTTCCTTTCCTGGCCTGCCGGAGGCCTGGGGCGAATGTCAATCAGTATGGGGAGGCTGCCCCTGGGAGAACAGCAGAGGGCCCAAGGCTAGGGACGGGGACAGCTGCTGAGCCCTGCTTGGGATGAAATGCACAGATTATGCAAGAGCAGGGCACCCCCAGAGGCGGAGGCTGGGGGTTTTGCAGGGGAAAGTGTAGGACAGCAACCTGCCATCATTCCAAGGCCAGTAAGGAGGCTGGTGTTGAGAAGAGCATTTAGTTTCTGTATAATTTATGTCTGTCACTGCATTTGATCTGAAAGATTTCCTTGTGAAGACACTGCAGTGGTGGAAGAGAAAGATTGTGGCTGGGACTAGTTCAAGGCAGGCTGCTGATGGGGCTGGAGGTATTAAGTGGCCTAAAGGAGGTGAGCCCAGCAGAGGAGAGAGCAGGGCAGCTGGGGTGCCCTGGGCAGAGACTTGAAGCTCCCAGAGAGTCTGAGGCTTGCTCTGGTTCCTGAGCTGCACATGAATTCCTACCGCCGTGGACAGCCCCCTTGCTTCCTTTTTGCTGTCCCTTCTCCCCACTCCACCCCGTTGCCATGGCTACATACACACCCGCTGCCCAGCTGCCTTTCAAGCACTGGAGCGTTTCACCGCAGCCCTGCCCCAAAGCCATGGTAACCACTCAGCAAACTTCTGCTTTTGGTTGTCCTTTGAGGACCTGCGCTTCCCTCTTGGCACAAGTGCCAAGGCCTGAGGACGCTTGAGAAGGTGCCTTCCCCACTGTCTGCCTGTTGTGGGGAGGGGCTGTCCCCTGGCGAAGGAGATGCTGCTGGGAACCCCTCTTCTGTGACCTAATGCTTGCCCAGCCCAGGGCTGGAAATCTGTGACTCCCTCCCAGCAGGCACACACCTTCAGAGACGCTGTTCTGGGTCAAGGTCAAGGTCTAGGGCAACAGGAGGAGGTTGCCACACCCGGCCCAGAAATCTTTCTCTCTGAATGTCACTTGTAAATGCCCTGTGTGGGCCTGTGCTGGGGCTGGGAGGCGAGAGGAGTGTGATGCATCCTTGCCCTGGGGATTGATGCCAGTGCGGTGCGGGATTCAGGGTTGGGAGAGGACGAGGGGTGCCCAGCCTCCCCTGGCAAGTTGAGTCAGGGTCGGAGGCAGAAGGAAGGGGTCCCCAAATTGAGCTGGAGGAGCCAGAAGTCTCCTCCCCCTTGACAGAGGGAACAAAGACAGGCCTTGGTGAGGAGCAGGAGCCATGAGGAAGGACTTGGGAGCTGGTGAAGAGAAGCCAGCCTGGTGGGCGGGGCCTGGAGCTCAGACTTTGCCCTGGTGGAGGTGGTGGGGGCGGGATTGGGAGTTGGGGTCTGGCAGGGGCTGCTGTGCTTGGAGGACAGGCCAACTAGAGCTCCCTGCTCACCATCGCCTGCGTGAGACTAGTCCGCATGGGTGGGTTCCCAATCCTGGATGTGCCTGGCAGGAGGGCCACCCCTGCAGGCTGCCTGCCCCGCCCCCTTTCCATCCCCATCCCCCCCACCCCAGCCCAGAGTTCTAGGTCAGATTCCTCTCATGCCCTGGGTACTGCTGCTGCCGCCAGTTCCATGGCTCCTCTCTGAGGGCAGGGACGGTCCCCCCACACACACCCGGCCACCCCGTTGCCTGGTGGGGCCAGAGCTGGGGAGCTACTGGAGGTGGAGAAGCGGGGAGGTACATGGCCTGGCACAGAGCGAGTTTTGTGTTCTTCGGTGAAATAGCTCCTGCCAAGGCTCTCCTTAGAATTTCTTCTCTCTTCCTGTTGGTGCCTGTGTGGGTGGATTTCATCAGGAAGGCGGGGGATTTCTCTGGCACTTTCCGTCTCCGCACCTCTCCGTTAACCCTCTGGAGCCTGACCAGCTTCTGCTTACCAGGCTGGCACCAGTACCCTTCTAGGTATCACCTGGCATTCCCGGCACCGTTTCCTGGGGCAGGCCCAGGTCCACTGGGATGATAGGTGAGCTTATTGTGCCTGGCGGGGCAGCCAACGGGACCCCCAGCCAGTGGCTCGCCTTACTGAAAATGCCCCAGAGGGTGAGTCACGTCCTAGGGTCTTACAGGCATTTTGGCTTCTAGAAGCCTCTATGGGAGTGCACGTCAGGCCTGCTAGACAGGACGTGTCTAGAACCTGTAGTCCGAAGGCCTCTGCGGCCGTCACCCTTGGGAGCCTTGGCCCCTGACCCGGGGGAGGGGACAGTAGTCTTGTCCAGGGGAAGGTTGGAAGGACCATCAGTGGACATGTTGTTTGAATCTGACCAGCGGGATCTGGGTTTTAAGTGTCAGCAGCTCCTTTTTATTCTTTCAAAAAGGCCAAGTCCTTGGATCTGAGGCCTCAACTGGGGAAGTAAAGGAAGCCGAGTCCCAGCTCGATGGAAGGGGTTCAGCGCCTTCTACCGAGGGAGGGAGATGCTGGGAAGAAACCCTTTTGGCAGAGG
Organism: Catagonus wagneri; assembly: GCA_004024745.2. NCBI lineage: Eukaryota > Metazoa > Chordata > Mammalia > Artiodactyla > Tayassuidae > Catagonus > Catagonus wagneri. The sequence goes on from PVHT021183519.1 coordinate 5,039,225, forward strand.
GGAGAAGAGGCAGGAGAGGGAGGATGCTGGGAGCAGCCTGTGCGTGTGTCTGGCTAGAACCTGGCTTTGCTTCTGCTGAGGCATGGCCCTCAGAGTGAGGGGCGGGCAGTGAACGTGTGCGTGCGCACGCGGGGGGACCCAGAGCATCTCCAGTCTGACTCCCGCCCTGTTGGGGGGCCCCGCGACTCCTGTTTAGCTACCCCCGAGCCTGAGTGCTGTCCCCAGGGTGTGAGTATACAAGAGGGGGTGGGACCACAGGCTGTAGAACAGGACCCCAGTTTCTGATGGGGAGATTTCAGGCTTGGTGATACCGAGCTCCCCCCTTCAGATGGTGCAGAATCGCCCACTCCTAAAGCACGTTTCCCCTCACCCCTCCCCTCCTTGAGCAGCCCCCTGGTGACTCCGAGCTACTGGACTCCTGAGTGCGGACACCAAGCATGGAGACCTCGGGTTGTGGGAAGACTCGTGGGGCGGGACAGAGGAGAGTTCCGTGGTTAGAAGGAGTCGGGGGTAGTGTCCGGGCTGGGAGCAGGGCTGATGGGAAGGAGGTGTGGGGGATCCTTACTGGAGGGGCCACAGCCCAGGCTCCCATCCTGTGAGTCAAGCAGCCGAGCCACCCTCCTGATCCAGTCAGTTCAGGTATTCTCTGAAGCTCTTTTGGTGAGTGGATGATTACAAACTCACAGGGAGCTCTCCCACAAAACAGCTGCCTGTACCCTCAAAAATGCTAGCGTCCTGGAGACAGAGAAGAGCTGTGGGGCTCTTCCAGCAAAAGGAGACTCGCCAGACGTGGCACCTGCACGCAGGTGTGATCTTGAGTTGGATCCTGACTCAAGAGAACACTACCAGAAGGGCCGTCTGTGAGACGGGTGGCCAAATCTGAATGTGAGCTGGGATCAGAGAATAGAAATAAGTGTTCCCTTTCCTGAATTTGGCATCTCCGTTGTAGGTATAAAAAGAATGGCCTCTTATATTTAGGGATGAAAGGCCCTGTTGCCCTAATTGCCTGCAATTAATATTGTGGTTATCGTTTGACAAAGCAGATGTGGTCAGTGTTAACAGCTGGGTTTCCTGCTCTAGTACTATTCTTGTCACTTTTCTGTAGCTTTGAGAGTTTGCAGAGTAAGGCACCAAACGCCAGGAGCGTGGTCCTCGGCGCTGCTGCCTCACGCCAGCCCCGGCCGCGGATGGAGGATTCGCTCCCTCCCGTGCGGGTGGGGAGAGGCTCCGGCCAGTTCTAGGAGCATGGCCTTGGGCCAGTGACGCAAGGGGCAAGGTCACTCAGAGGCAGGGGCCCTGTGGGGACAAGCACCCGCTTATTTCCTGTCCTCGTGCATTCCTAAGCCGTGTCTCCTCACAGGCTACTCGGGATGTGGTGCTGAGCCGGGCGCCGGAGCAGGAGAAGGACCGGGCGGTGAGCCTGCAGAACGCGGCGGCCATCTACGACCTCCTGAGCATCACGCTGGGCAGGAGGGGGCAGTACGTCATGCTCTCCGAGGTACCCCCACCCCCGGGGGGTCGGTGGCACATGGGGGGATCTTCCTCCTCCACTGCCCTTCCCTGCCTCCACCAAGGAGTACAGCTCCGTGGGAGACCAAGCTAGGGACGGTCCCATTTCCAGTGCCGCAGGCGGCACCCTTCATTGGCAGGGTGGTTTTTCTGGTTTTACTAATGTTTTTACGTGGGTGTTTTGTTTTGTCTTTATTTTTGGGGCTGCATGGGGCATATGGAAATTCCTAGGCTAGGGGTCAAATCAGAGCTACTGCTGCCAGCTGCACCACAGCCACAGCAATGCCAGATCTGAGCCACCTCTGCGACATACACCACAGCTCACAGCAATGCTGGATCCTTAACCCACTGAGCGAGGCCAGGGATCGAACCCTCATCCTCATGGACACTGGTCAGGCTCGTGTATAGAGAAGCCCTAGAGGACAGTCACGCCCCCCTCAGTTTCCCGCAGAGGTGACATGGTGTTTTGTGACTGCCTCTCCTGGCAGGGTTCTGAGCTGGGTGTGGTCGGGGAGCCTGGGTTCCCCTCCCACGCCGGCCGAACAGAGCACCCGCCTTGTGTTGGGCAAACCCTTCTGGGGCTGCGCTCTGTGGGCTGGGCCCAGGGAGTGGTCCCTGTCCAGGTGTGGGGACCGGGGACAGCTCGGCGCCCCTTTCCTTGGCCCCCTGCCCACAGGGTGAATGGCATACACCCATTTTTGAGCTTTCAGATCCAGGCTGGCATCTAGGATGGCCCCGGGCTTCTTGTGCAGGTGGCTCTCTCGGTTGCAGATTCTCGTCCCACGTGTTCAGGGGGCCTCCCAGGAGGAGGAGGGGTGACACCTGCTGAGCCCCTACTGGGCACCCTGTGAGGTCCTTCCAGAATATACCTTCTCTAATATGGGGGGATAAGTGGTTTCTCAAGTGTACCAGAGAGGAAGGTGAGGCCCAGGAAGGTGGGTTTCTGCTCAGGGGGTGCATGCTGAACCAGCATGGGGGGACCCAGGCCACCAAGCTCTGAAAGTGTCTGCCGTGGGGTCCTGTACCCCTTAGCCCTGTCCCCCACCCACCTGATGATGGCCACGCGGTGGGTGAATCCCAGCCTCACATGCGGGCTTCTGGAGTTCCCATCGTGGCTCAGTGGTTAATGAGCCCGACTAGTATCCATGAGGATGCGGGTTTGATCCCTGGCCTTGCTCAGTGGGTTAAGGATCCGGCATTGCCATGAGCCGTAGTGTAGGTCAGACGCAGCTTGGATCCCGCGTTGCTGTGGCTGTGGTGAAGGCCGGCAGCTACAGCTCCAATTCCACCCCTCGCCTGGGAACGAACCTCCATATGCCGCGGGTGTGGCCCTAAAAAGACAAAAAAAAAAACATTCCAGTTTACTCATATACTAGCTTCTGCCTCAGTCATCTGGAACCACTTCTGTTAGGGACTGTCAGATGTCACAGGCAGTCCTTGACTTGGGGTGGCCCAAGATCGGGCAGGCTGGGGAACAGATAATTCTTCTCAGTGGTGGTAAAGAAGAGCAATGGGGAAGCCTGTACATTTGGGGGGGGCATTTTACGCGCGGGCATTGGAGTCGGCCTGCTCTGCCACTTACCGGCTCTGTGACTCTGTCAAGTCATTCAAGCCTCAGCTGCTTCATCTGTGGACTGAGGGTAATTAGAGCACCCGCCTCACCGGGTTGTTAGAAGAGTGAATGAATTAATACAGGCAGAAAGCTGAGAAGAGTATGGGCACAACGGTAAGAAGAAATGTCAGCTGTAATCCTTTTTATTAGACATTTACATGTTGAAAGCGCCAGTCTCGTTTCACTTGCTTTCCACCATCGCCCTGAGAGGCGTTCACATGACCTGGAGGTGGGAACTGGGAGCCAGAGAGGGTGAGAGATTCTCCTCAGGTCACACGGCAGACCAGTGGCAAGGACAACTTACCTCTGGAGTTTTCTTTTTTTTAATTTCTTTTTTACTTTTTCATTATAGTTGATTTACAGTGTTCTGTCAGTTTCTGCTGTACAGCAAAGGGACCCATTCATACGTACATGTGTATATTTTTCTCATTTCTCATGTAATCCTTCATTCACCCCTGGAGTTTTCTGACGGGAACCAAGTGTGAGCTCTGGTGGCCTCACCCCAGAGGCCACCAGAGGTGGGAAGTGACATGGGCAGTGATTACCCCGGGAGGGCGTGGGGTGGGCTGGGGCTGGGAGGACCTGGGGAGGTGCTGACCATGCCCTTCTCCCCAGTGCCTGGAGCGAGCCATGAAGTTTGCCTTTGGAGAATTTCACCTTTGGTACCAAGTGGCCCTCTCCATGGTGGCCTGTGGTAAGGTAAGGCCCAGGGCGCCCTGGGGGGCTGCACACTCAGCCACGGGGACTCTGCTCTCCTCTGGTCCCTGCCGGACCTTGGGGGGTTGGGGGGACAGTGATTCAGGACTGTTGTCCAGCAGCTGATTCTCATCTCTAGGCGAATGAGGGGCACGGAGGATCACACACAGACCTCCTGTGTGACTCTGCTGTCTTACCTGGGAGTTAGGAGCATGCCAGGTGTGCAGGTGTGAGTCTGTGGATGCCTTTCTCTGAGCGTGTGTGCACACCTGGGGCATCGCAGCATTTCCGCCTGTGAGATGGTTGGCGTGACTGCGGGAGACGGACGTGGATGTGGGTTCCAGGCCAAGGGAACGCTTCCATTTGGGCCGCAGCTCTCTTCCTGCCCATGAGCATGGAGTCAGAAAAGAACCTTCCCACAAATCCCAAACTCGCCAAGGATGGAGGGGGTGAGGGCTAGAGGGCAGTAGAGCCCCCGCGGGGGAGGTTGCGCTGCGGGGTGGACGTGGCTGGGGGCGGTCAGCAGGAGCTGTGCCCAGCCGGAGGCTGACGTTAGTTACCCCGTGTCTCCTGAGCTGCCTCTGCTTTTCACCCACCAAGTTCCATCCCAGCCCCCCACCTGGCTTTCCCTCTGATGAGAATCCCGCTTACATAAGCCTCTATTCTCAGCAATGACATGAAAGGAAAACCTTTCCGGAGCTGGGTGCTGAGGGGTGTTGGGGCTGAGGATGCTACGAATGCAGGAAGTAAGGAGGCATGAGCTCGCAGATCATTCCAAGAGCTATAAACACCCGGAGCCCATTTGTGGGGCTGAGGGAATTCCTCCCCCGCCCCCACCCCCCACCCCATCTGTGCCACCTGCCATTTCTAGCCCGGCGGCCGTCTCTGAGGAGGGCCCTCCTAGGCTTGCCAGCGTCTCCTCTGCGAATGGAGGGCGTTGATGGCCAGGTCCTGGCAGGGAGCGGGGACAAGAGCAGGTGCTGCAGCCTGAAAACTGGGGAGGGGCCGGGCCTTCCTGCCCCCTCCGTACCTTGCTGGGCACTTGTCTTCCCAGACCTCCTCCCCTTCCTCCATCACACGGGCCGCTTCCCAGAGCGTCCTGAAGTCATGACATGATGTCCTCAGGCTCTGCACTCAGCAAGGCTCAGGGAGAATTCAGAACACACACAGGGTGAGGCCGAGAGAGGGGTCGGGTGGAAGGCTGAAGCGTGTATGGAGCCTGGGCAGACAGCTCATGGTGGCATGCTTCTTCCCGCCTCCAGGAAGCAGAGAAGGCACCTCTTGTCTTGTAAAAGTCCATGGAGCATGGTTCAGGAGGAGAGACCCAGGGCCAGAACAATGGTTCTTACCCTTCTGTGGGTCATGGACCCTTTTGAGAAGCTGAGGAAAGCGGGGACCCCTCCTCAGGAGAATGCATTGCTCTCTGCAGTTAGCTTTAATCTCTAGGGATGCTCCTGGAAGCCCCTCAGTCTTAGGACAAGGTGTCCTGTTCACTTGAGAAGGATAGGGGTCTCCTTACTAAGAAAAGCCTGGCTCAGAGAGGTCCGGATGCAGCCTGGCATGCCCCGGCATCTGGGGATCTGATGTCCTGGCCCGGCTCCTTTCCAGACCAGCAAAGCGGGCATGAGAATGGGCTTACTGGCAGGAAGTCGAGGTGATGGGTGGGTTCCTCATGCGTGAGGCTGCACAGGCTGGAGACCCCGGGGTTACACCCACCCCTGCCTTCAGTGCAACAGGAGATTGTTCTGGAAGCACACCCTCCACCCCTGCCCCTCAGGAACCCTGCATACCAGATCAGTCTGCCTGTTTGGCCCAGGCAGCCCTCGCAAGAGTGGCCGGACCACACACCTTTGCCAAGAGCCTAAGGTGGGCGTCAAGGCCCCGTACCTGTGATTGTTCCCAGAAGTTCTACCAAAAGGCGAGGCCGGGCAGATATGACTATATCTGGCCCCTCCACCTGCAGGAAGAGAGAATGAGCTCCACGACTGAGGTTGCTCCTTCTCTTGGTCTCCTCGGCAATCACTGTGTTGCTAGGTAACCAGTAGGGCAAAAAAGAGAAAAAAAGAGCCAGCAGCTCCAACTGCGGAGTCCTCAGATGGCTCCTTAAATATCAGTGTTTCGTGGTCGGGGTGGCGGTGGAACCTGGGAGGTCAGGGTTCGAAGCCAAGGAAGGAAGCCCAGGCTTGCTGGGCTTTGTGGGCACAGGGGGCTGTGGTCAGGGGGCTGGGAGTGGCCTTCACGGAAGAGGGTCTCAGGAGATGGGCGTGGCCTGGCAGCTCCTGTAAGCCCCTCACTTGGCCTCCCTCACTCCAGCCTAGGCTGAACACCAGCCTCCCAGCTGGTTCTATGCCAGCATCTCTTGGTCTCACCTGACAGGCGAGAGCCGTGGCCTCTTCCTCTTCCTGCAGTGACCCCGCAACCCCCAACCCGGTGCTTGGCCTGGCTGAGAAAAGCTCTTTCTTTCTCAGCAGGGAAAGGAGGCGGGGCTAGAGGAAGGCAAGGGGTCAGGGTAGACCCAGACTCGTGGGCTCTCAGCTCTGCACCACCTCAGCATCAAGCTGTGCTGTGGACAGGCGAGCCCTCCAGAGCCCCCAGGTCCTCGAGGATGAGAGTGGATTCATGGTGGGGAGCTTGGCCTACAGTAATAACTGCAGTTACACACACTTGCCCTGCCGTGTGCGTGCGTGTGTGTGTGTGTGTGTGTGTGTGTGTGTGTGTGTGTGTATGCGCGCATGCGTGCAGTGGTTACAAGCTTAGAGCCACAGAGGCTGGATAGGACAGTGGTTACAAGCTCAGAGCCAGACAGTTCAAACCCCAGCTCAGCCGCTGATGGGCAGTGAGGCTTCAAACACGCTGCTTCACTTCTCTGCGTTTCAGTTTCCTCATCTGTCAATAGGGACGTAGCAACCTACCTCACAGGAGGGTTGTGGAAATGAAATGGCTTAGTGTTTACAAAGCACTTAGAACAGGAGTCAGTAACCTTTCTGCAAAGGGTCGGAGAGTAGTCATCGCTGACCTTGCAGGCCAAAGCGGCTCTGAGGGGACTGCCCCACTCTGCATCGTGAAAACAGCCGTAGGAAATGTGAAAATACCCGCGGGATCAGACGTGGCCGAATTCCGATAAAACTTTATTTACAGAAGCAGCAGCGAGAGGGCCAAATGTGGCCTGTGGGCTGGGCTTCGCTGGTCCTCCATACTCATGGCTGCTCTCCTGCTGCTTCTACCAGCCTTTATGCTCCCCCGACTCACCACCACCAGCCCTGCCTCCAAGTCCCCGTGTGGGTTTGTGCTCATCTCGCCACCTAAAAACTGAGCACATTGAATTCAGACCTTCGGGAGAGTCCCTGCTGTCTCTGAAATTTCTGTGGTTCACGTTTGAACCTCTTTTGAAGAGCGCACATCTGTTGTCACCTTAGCTCTTGTCACATCATCTCTGGGCAAGAGTCGTGACCCCCGTTTTCCAGACGAGGAAACTGAGACCTGGGGCAGCGACGGTGAGGGGGGGCGGGCCTTGCCTGCCACCCCCACCTGTTGGGCCTCTTCCTGGCTCAGGAGGAAAGGGGTGCAGAGCAGGGGCTGGCTATTTGGGAGTTACCCCCACTGCAGGCAGGAGGCACCTAACCTGTCGCAATCCAGGGCCATGAGTAACCGTGTTGCCTGTGTTTTCCCCCGCAGTCATCCTACGCCGTGTCGCTGCTGCGGGAGTGCGTGAAGCTGCGGCCCTCGGACCCGACCGTGCCCCTGATGGCCGCCAAGGTCTGCCTGGGGTCCCTACACTGGGTGAGTGTGCTGCGGGGGCAGGGCCCAGGCGGTGGCGGCCTCCTGGGCTTCCTGCAGGAGGACGGTGGCAGGTGGGCCCGAGGTGGCCGCGTGAGCACCGTGCTGTGCGTGTGAGGGGTCTGGGGGAGCGTGGGGAGCTGCAAGGCAGGTGGGGAGGGTGGAGAACGGCTGCTGAGAAAACTCCAGCCTCCGCCCCCAACTCAGGATGGTGTCTAGTCTGTAGTTCAGCCTCGAAGTGTCCCCCAGGGAGCCGAATGTGGAGTCGGAAGTCAAGGTGCCCCTGACCCGCCCGCAGCAGCGTGAGTGGGCAGGACCTTGGAGTTCTGGGCCAACCCACTGTTTTAGAAACAGCTCTGGGTGGGATGGGAAGACGCCCTCTTCTGTCAGCCCTTGACCTTCCTCTGGGCTCCAGCCCTCAGGTCCCTGCCCTGTGGAGTGAAGGGGGGAGGCCTGGGGCTCTGGTTCCCGGCCCGGGGGTCTTTCCCTGCTCCCCGCTGCCCACCTCCTCGGGGTAAAGCCGCTGCTGGGCAGAGGGCACACGTCCAGCTCCTCTTCCCAGGCCTCCCCCCTCCACCCAGGCTCCCTCGGCTGCTGCTCCGGGCCTGGGGCTCTTGGGCCCGGGCTGCTGCTCTGGTGTCTCCTCTGACTGGGAGCTCCCCGGCTGACCTCCCCGGCTTCCTCGGGGCCACATCAGCCTCCTGACATCAGGGCCTGTCCTGTTTCCACCCTCCTGAGCGACACGGAACCGTGCAGCCTTCTTCCCACCTCCCCCTTCTTCAGGCTAAACAAGCCCACCTCCTTCATGGGCCCAACTTCTCCCCCACCTGCTCCTCCCCTTCCTGCTGTCCTGACACCCCAGCTGAGCCTCACTGTCAAGCGCCCAGCTTGTTCCAAGGCCGCAGGGGCCAGGCTCCAGATGGTACCCTCCAAGGTTCTTGACCTCCTTAATCAGTAGAAATTGATACATCCAGGCAAGGCTTTATTCAGGGCTCCTGCCTCCGCAGAGGGGAGCGAAAACAAGCAGGAGGTTTCCTTGCTGTCTTGCTCCCTGAGGGGGCTGAGCGAGTCCCTTTTATGGGCTGACCATAGGGCCAGGTCCAGGGGTCGGGCCGGTGGGGTGGCTTGGGTGGTCTGCTCCCGCCTTTGGTGGCATCCTGTGCAGGGGTGTGTGTGTCTGTGTGCATACACCCTGCTTTTCTTTTTGTATCTTTTTTTTTAATTACTTCATAAATTTTATTACATTTATAGGTGTACAAAAAATCATCATAACCAAATTTTATAGCATTTCCATCACAAACCCTCAGTGCATCTCCCCACCCCCCAACCTGTCTCATTTGGAAACCATAAGTTTTTCAAAGTCTGTGAGTCAGTATCTGTTCTGCAAAGAAGTTCATTGTATCCTTTTTTTTATTTTATTTTACTTTTTTTTCTTGTATTTTTGCCTTATTTGGGCTGCACCCACGGCATATGAAAGTTCCCGGGCTAGGGGTCTAGCAGGAGCTGTAGCTGCTGGCCTACACCACAGCCACAGCAACGTGCGATCCGAGCCATGTCTGTAACCTACACCACAGCTCACGGCAACGCCGGATCCTTAAGCCACTGAGCAAGGCCAGGGATCGAACCCGCAACCTCATGGTTTGTAGTCGGATTCGTTAACCACTGTGCCACGATGGGAACTCCATGTCCTTTTTTTAGATTCCACATGTAAGTGGTGGCATTTGGTGTTGGTGTCTCATTGTCTGACTGACTTCACTTAGCATGATAATTTCTAGGTCCATCCATGATGCTGCAAATGCTGTTATTTCTTTCCTTTTGATGGCTGAGTAATATTCCATTGTGTATATGTACCACCTCTTCTTTATCCACTCCTCTGTTGATGGACCTTTAGGTTGTTTCTGTGACTTGGCTATTGTATAGAGGGCTATAATGAACACTGGCGTACATGTGTCTTTTCGAGTCGTGGTTTTCTCTGGAGAGATGCCCAGGAGTGGGGTTGCTGGATCAAATGGTAATTCTGTGTTTAGTTTTCTAAGGAATCTCCATACTGTTTTCCACAGTGGTTGCACCAGTTTGCATTCCCACCAACAGTGTAATAGGGATCCTTTTTCTCCACACCCTCTCCAGCACTTATTGTTGGTAGACTTTCTGATGATGGCCATTCTGGCTCGTGTAAGGTGGTACCTCATAGTGGTTTTGATTTGCATTTCTCTAAGAACGAATGATGTTGAACATCTTTTCATGTCTTTTTGTATCTTGTTGTCGAGGATTTGCCTGAGCTGCTCGTGCGCACAGTTATTTTCAGTCCCTTCTAGATTCTTTGCATTTTGTTGCTGGAGAAGACATTTGTCCAGGTGCAAGCGCTGCAGGAAAGGGCCCCTGCTCCCAGCCAGTCTCGCAGGTGCCTACAGCAGGTGCTTCAGAATTGGTGGTCTCCCAACTCCTCCAGCCCTGGGAAGGGAGGCTCCGGGTTCTAACCCTTCTCACCAACTATCCAGAGAACACCCTCCTGGGTCCCTGCCTTGCTGCACAGTGGGCCTCATCCCCTCCCTGCTGCGGGGATTGAGGAGCAGGAGAAGCAGCCTCTTCCCCTCTGTTCCATGGTCCTTGGGCCCCATGGCTAAAGTGCCCCCATGGCCCTGCCTCGGCGCCTCCAACCGTGGATGATGGGAGATGGGAAGAGGGGAGCATGATTTTTGGCCCCAGGCTTTATGCCGCTGTTAAGATTGATCTGTAACAGGCTCTAAGCCTTTGGGAGAGGCAGGGTGATGAGGTGGGTAAGAGTTTCACTGTTCCTTGTGTGTGGCATAAATGACATAAAATATGGAGAGAGATGGACAAGTCAGGAGGGCTTCCAGGAGGAAGAGGCCTGGGACTGGGCTCAGTGGCAGGCCAGTGGAGGGCCCTTCCATCACAGCTTGCTTTCTTCAGCCCCATTTCCCCTAGCAGGGAAACTCCATGCTCCCCAGGGGTCCTTAGGAAGGCTGTTGGCCTCTTACATCCTAGAAGGTAGGGTGCTGTTGGGTGCCAGCAGAGTGGGGATGCCAGGCTGACACCTGCAGCAGTGGGCGGTGCCGTGGGCTGGGGGATGCAGAAGGTGGGTTCACTGACCCCTAGCTCACAGCCCTGCGTGTTCCCGGGGCTCCCATCAAGCCCATCACTGGGATGAAGCCCAAATACCCACCTCACCGAGAGCATCTGTGCTCCCACGGGCGGGGCTGCCGGCTCTAAGGGGGCTGTGGGTCCACCTAGCCAACAGCTGCCCTTGCCAGGAAGCCCTAAATTTAGGTCTTCCCGCCGCGGAGGAGCTGTTTCCCTCAGCAGCATAATTACAGTAATTATGTGCATTCAGATTACATGGTAATAAAATTAGGATCAAATCAGTCCAAATTGAAATCAGATGAGTTAGGAGCAAAGTAATCAATGACAACATAAATAGAAAAGCCCAAAAGGAAACTTAAACATGCCGACTTGTCATCGGAATTGGGGAGGAGGGCGAGTTGTTTAACCTCAGCTGAGAAGCATATTTGGGTTTGCAGGGCTGGTTAGAGCCAGGGTTTAAATTGGGTACAGGCCAGCACATTGTCTAATTGGGGGACTGGGGGTGGGCTCCTGGCAGCCTTCCCTGCCCTGGAACTGCACATTCTATACCTCCCTAAAGCCCCTTTTATACCTGCTTAGACACTCAGCCTGTGCCTTTGCATTTCTTTTCCTTTTTTTGTTTTTGCTGCAGGGCCACACCTGCAGCATATGGGGGTTCCCAGGCTAGGGGCTGAATCGGAGCTGCAGGCCTACACCACAGCACAGCGATGCCAGGTCTGAGCCACGTCTGTGACGTGCTCCATAGCTCATGGCAATGCCAGATCCCTAACCCACTGAGCGAGGCCAGAGGTTGAACCGGAATCCTCATGAATGCTAGTCGGGTTCCTTATTGCTGAGCCACAACAGGAACTCCGTTTTTTTGTTTGTGTATTTTGGCATTCCATTTCTTGTTGCATGTGTGTTTCATTCTTTTGTCTTTTTTTTTTTTTTTTTTGTCTTTTTGCCTTTTCTAGGGCTGCACTCGCGGCACATGGAGGTTCCCAGGCTAGGGGTCTAATCAGAGCTGCAGCCGCCCACCTACACCAGAGCCACAGCAATGCCAGATCCGAGCTGCGTCTGCAACTTACACCACAGCTCATGGCAACGCCTGATTGTTAACCCACTGAGTGATGCCAGGGATTGAACCTGCAACCTCATGGTTCCTAGTCAGATTCATTAACCACTGAGTCACGACGGGAACTCCCGCATGTGTGTTTCTTGAAGGAAGGGAACCAGCTCTCCTCTTTCTTGAAATCCCAGCCCAACATCAATGCCTAGTGCTTATTGAATAGATCCTACTTGCCAATGAACATAATCTCTGGGCAAGGAAATCTGCCTTATAGGGTACTTGCCTTTCCAGGTCTTACACCCTCAGCCCCTCTCCCCGTGAAGAACCATGCGTATAGTAGGTGTTCACAAATATCTCGTAGAATGACATCCGCACCAGCTGGCTGGGAGGGACAGGTGTGGGAAGTCTGCATCTGGTTCATGGTTCTCTTTGGCTCCCTGGCTTGGCGTTGGGCCGAGTGCAGGCTGTGGGTGGCCAAGGACAGCCTGCTGTCCTAGGAAACAGGAGAGGAGGGCCCAGCACTCTCTGTCCTCAAGGCCGAGAACAGGAAGAATGGGTCTGACCGGCAGGCGGAGGGGTGCTGGTGCTGGCGACAGGGCCCAGATCCTGAAAGGCGTCTGACGCCCCCTCCATCTCCTGCCTTCATGGCTATTCTGGCTCACATCAGCCCCCAGCAGGCACGCCCAGCCAAGCTCCGCGAGCAGGGGACAGAGATCTGGGGGTGGACAGTCTGGCCCAGGTTGCAGGAAGGGAAGCTGAAACTGGGACATTGGCAAAACGGCTTGTGCTGGGTGAAACCGGACTAGGTGGCCATGTGCCCAGAGGCAGAGCACCTGCTGTCCCTGCGTCCTGTCCCCATGCCTAGAGCCGGTGGAGGACGCCCCAGGGTGGGTCTGGCTCTGAGAGCAAGGTTGCCCCTGGGTGAGTGGAGGTGAGGGGGCGCCGGGCAGAGGGACCCATGCGGCCACTACTGGGTGCCCTGGGGGTTAGAGCAGGCTGGGTTGGGTGTGTGTGCCCTGGCCCGCCGCTTAGGGGAGGGCACCCCAGGCTCTGACCTGGTAACAGCAGTGGGGCAGCCTCCTGCCTCAGCATGGCCAGCATCTTGCCAGGGTCCCTAGCCAGTGATTTGGGGGCAGGAGGGAAAAAAACGAGCTGTAACTATTTTTTCACATCCCTCCAAACACAATCCAAAATCGTTTATTTAAAAAAGTTAACACCTTTCCAGGAGGACAGGAGATGGGGGTGTGCTGTGTGTCACACACAGAAGGAAATGGGATGGAAAGACAGGCCCTGCTCACAGGTGCTGTCTCTCGGTCTTTTCTCCAGGGGTCTTGGTCGGAGTGGTTTCAAATCCTTGCCTCCCTCCACCCCCCAACTTAGTAGCTCTGTGACTTTGGGTGAGTTATTTACCATCTCTGTGCCTCATCAGTAACCTGGAAACAATCACATCCACTGTTGCAGGGTCGCGGTCACCATCAGAGATGCAGAATGTCCCTTCCTCACACGGGGGAGGTACATGGTAGACGGGAGCCATCCTTGTGACAGCCCCTTCAAAAGAGCAGCCTCTCGGAAAGGATGTGCCTTTATGGTTTTGCCTTCATTTTCGAGGTTCAGGGTGGAGAGGGCCGGGAAGACAGATAAAGTGTTTGGAAGGCCCGAAAGAATGGCTGTCCTCTTGCCATCAGCTTCTGGAACTTAGGAAGAGTTCTTTCCAGGAAGAGGAAAAAAAACAAAACAAAACAAAACACCTTTTCAGCAGAGCAGATAACAACAGGTCCAGGGCCCTTTGGGAAGCAACTCCGGAGAAACCAAGAGGTGCTGTTTAAGCAGAGCGCTGCAGGCTCAGAAATGACCTTTCTCAGGTTTCCGGGGAGGGAGGAGGGGGTGAGGATTCTAGGGGTACCACCTCTTTGGCAAGATGAACGGGCAGCCCAAACAGGAGCAGAGTGTACAAGCCAGGAGCCTGTGTGTTCAAGCACCAAATTAGGAGAACTGGAGAAGTGCCAAACTCGCAAAGGCAGGGGAGCACTTTCCTCACTTACGGGAAGCGAAAGCCAAGGGTCAACACGTACATGCTTCAGTGCGTCCTCTTTGCAGAGGATCAGGGAGGAGAAAAATGAAGCCCCACCTAGGGCAGCCCTGAATCAGGCCCTCGGAAGACCTGGGCTGCAAACTCAGGTGTTCTACTTACTAGCCCGGTGACCTTGGGTAGGACCCCTAAACTCCGTGTCCCCTCAGAGCCCTTAGCTGTGAAACACCTGTTCCGTCAGGTGGCTGCGGTGCTGTGACACTCCGGGGGAGCACCCAGCTTCCCCGGAGTTGAGGAGGAGGGAGAGGATCGCCATCTGGGCTTTGTGGCAAAGTTACATGGCTGCCTCGGGAAAGGAGGTGTTAAAAAGCAGTCTAGGAGGGAGTTCCCGCTGTGGCTTGGTGCGTTAAGAACGTGACATAGTATCTGTGAGGAGGTGCCTTAGATCCCTGGCATTGCTCAGTGGGTTAAGGATCTGGCATTGCTGTGAGCTATGGTGTAGGTCGCAGACGTGGCTCGGATCCTGCGTGGCTGTGACATAGGCCAGCAGCTGCAGCTCCGATTTGACCCTTAGCCTGGGAACTTCCGTATCCTGCAGATGCACCTGTAAAAAGAAAAAAAGAAAAGAAACAGAGAATAGAGTAGAAAATATCCAAGTTTATTACCCACACTGGAGGTGACTGTGGTGACAGCAGTAGGCGAGTGGTTGCATGTGTGTGTCCTAGACCGTGGGGAGGGATCAGAGAGGGTGACTGACCCGGCACAGCAGACCGCACAGGGAGACCCGTTGTCCTTGTATAAAGTCACTCCTGTGAGTAAAGTTCAGGCCAGAGACAAAAGGCTACCAATAGTGTCACCTGTCTGGATTCCAAGAGGGTGTTTGAAGCCACATCCTAATTTGTTAATGAGCCCACGTAGCTGTAAGGGACGGGAACTCTACTCAGACGGCACATCTACCAGGCTGAGACTTTAAAAAAATTCTGGAAGGTTAATTACAGATAGAAAATCACAGTAAGTTTCTGTTTATTCAGGCACCACTCTGAGTGTTCATTGCGTCTTTATCTTGTTCAATCCTCCCTGCAGCCCTGTGGACAGACGCCCATTATCCCATTTTATAGAAGAGCCTACTGAGGCACAGCCAAGTGCAGTGACTTAGCCAAGGTCACGCAGTTAGTAAGTAGCCAGAGCAGGATTTGAGCCCAGAAAGCCTGGCCCCAGAGCTCGTGTGCTCAGCTGCCCTGCTCTCTGCGTGGAAAGCTTACTCATGGGCATGGAGCCAGCTCTGGATTTGGGTGGGACCATCCTGCTTCAGGACCCAGGTGGCAAAGCCACGTTCTCAAGGGCTGTGGGATTCCCACTCTTGTCTTAGATGAAGGGGAATTGTGCACTGGGTACATATTTTTAATGTTTTTAAAATATGTTATATTTAAAATAGTACATATAGGGTTTTTTGTTGATTTTTAATGCGGCAGCATTTTTGCCTTTTGCTGGCTAGTTACAGCACCAGTGTATAAATATATTAACACTATATGTAAACTGTTCTGTGGGAGGTAATAGAAATCAGATACATGTATGAACAATACAATCAGGTACATGTATGAACACGGTACCATGAAGCCTGGTGGGTTTGATTTGAGACAAATGCTGGCACCAGGCTTAGAGACCATTTTAAGCTACTGGGCAAGTCTGGCAAATACTGGCCAAGGGTGGTTGCTCACCTGGGGTCAGAGTGGACCACAAGTTGGGCAAGCTAAAGTTGTAGGTTGTCACTTTTTTTTTTTTTAGGGCCACACCCGCGGCATATGAAGTTCCCAGGCTAGGGGTCGAATTGGAGCTACCGCTGCCGGCCTGTGCCACAGCCACAGCAATGTGGGATTGAGCCACATCTGCAACCTACACCACAGCTTACGGCAATACCGGATCCTTAACCCACTGAACGAGGCTAGCGATCGAACCTGCATCCTCATGGGTGCTAGTTAGATTCATTTCCGTGGAGCCACAAGGGGAACTCCCAGCATAGGATGTATATGAATTGGGGCATAACTTTCCCCTGCTTGCCAGTAACTGCTGAGCTTTGTTCTTGGCACGCTGTCTGCATGGACTGCAGGAGACAGAAGCTGGCATTTGCCAAGAAGGACATGGCCGTGACAAGAGTGTATATACACAGAGTGCAGCAGGTTTCTGGATTCTGTCAATAACTCATACTTGGTGGTTTAGAAAAAAGCTGGCTCCTGTTTGGGGAATAACGATGCCTAAAGATAGAGTGGGAGACGAGCCACGCCAGCAGTGGGGCTATATGCAGGATGAGCAAGATGCTGTTTGTTCACTTTGCCTTCTCTTGGTGTCCCCCATCCCCTCCTCTGCCATGAGGCCTCCGTGGACAACCCCAGCCAGGCGGTTACTCCTCCTGGGAGCTCCCGTAGCCCTGGGCCAGCACCTGTCCTGTATGGTGCCGCCCTCTTGTGAGATTCTGTGCGTGCTCATCTGGCTGTCCTGCCCCCGTGTCACTGGGCCTCCCCAGCCAGGCCCAGCATAGAGCCTGGTCCTGCAGAAGCCTCGGGGCGGGGGGGAGGTTTGTAGGGAGGAGGAGCAGTGGGAGGTTTTTTTTGGGGGTGGGGAGGATTGTCCAGCTCCTCATTTAACAGATGAGGACCTTTGGGAGACAGAAACAAAAGTCACCTTCTCAAGGCCCAGTGTCTATCACGTGTCGTGCTAGTGTTGGGTAGCCTTTCCTCTCAGCCTGACTCTGACTTCAGGGACCCACAGTCTTCCTTCCTAGGCCACGTGCTCTAGGAGAGAGACCTCGGCGTCTGCAGCGTGGGGCCCACGTCGCCAGCCGAGCCTGGGCGGCAGGCAGCTATGGGGTTTCCTGAGCAGCTACCTCCCCCTGAGCCCCGAGACCTCAGGGCCTGATGGTATTACAGGCCCAGCTGCCCAGACACCCACGTCCTTTCGGTGACCTGGAGGCTGGCGGCTTCAGCCCCCGTTCCGCCAGCTCTCTCTTGCCAGGCCGTCAGCTCACCTTTCTTGTACTTTTTTTTCCTCTTGTACTTTTTTTTTCTTCCTCTTTAAGATCTCTCGGTTCAGTGGGTTCTCTGCCCTGTCAGCCTTTTCTTTGCACGTCGCTCACCACAGCCATTCCCAAATGATGAATGCAGCCCAACTTGCCCCCCGCCCCTGACGGCTAGTGGCCTTTATCTCAGGGTCCCTCATGCTCCGGGAGGGCGAGTCCACCCGTGCCCTCAGCTGGGGCCAGTGGTCAGGCCACGAGATGCACAGAGCTTCCTCCCTCTCCTGCTGGCTTGTGGGGGTGGTGGCAGGGAAGGGAGCAGGGTGGGGGCACGCTGGCTGGGGTGCCGGAACCCAGCTTAACTCCGGCGGTTGGGGAGGGGAGACGCCCCACACCAAGAGGCCTTGACATCTGGGTGGCAGTGGGGCTTTGGACATGAATCATGCAGCTTCTCGTTGAGGGCGGTACCAGTCGTTTTTGGTGACACTGCCACACCAGGCACGTGGGCAGATGGCATTCCTGGGTTGGGCAGGAGGGAGGGGGCCTCCGAGAGGCCTGTGGTTCATCAGTGGGTGCAACTAGGCCCCCAGCTGTCCCCTGCCTCCCACCCGGCCCGACTGCCGTGCGTGCCCCACAGGGCTCCTAAGGGCTGCCTGGTGTGTGCCCTTCTCTTTGTGTCACATGTTGTGTGTGATGTGTGCACACGTGGCCTGAGTCTGTTGGGCCCTTTCCAACTGGAACAGTCCCTCCTGCTCCCAGGACAAAAACAGCCCCAGGCCTTTTTCCCCTGAAAAGTTAGAGCTCCCTGTGTCAGGGAGCGAGGTCACAGCTGGAGCCAGGGTGGCGGCCTGCCTGCTGTGCAGGGTCAGCTGTGTCCCTGAGGCCCAGACCCCTGCTCCTGGCTTCCCTCTCTCTGCTGAGTGGGACGGGGACAGACCCAGGCACCTACAGACGCCAGGTGAGGAAGGGAGCTGGCCCAGACTGGCCTGCTCCTGGGTCCGGGCTTCAGCAGAGCAGCTACTGGGGGGCTTTGCCTGTGAGAGGCAGCATCCTGTGACCTTGAGCACAAGGCCTTCTTTGGGGGAAGGGTCCGGGAAGTCAGTGGTGGAATAAACAGCTGCCCTTCCGTTCAGTGGCTGTGTGGCCTCAGACCAGCCACCTGGCCTCTCTGGTGAGGCGCGAGGGACTTGCCGTTCTGAGGGTCCCAGGCCGGCGACGGGGAATGGCTGCCCTCCCCCAGTGACCTTCGCCTCTCCTCTTTGCAGCTGGAGGAGGCAGAGCGCTTTGCCATGATGGTGATCCACCTCGGGGAGGAAGCCGGGGAGTTCCTCTGCAAGGGCTACCTGGCGCTGGGGCTCACCTACAGCCTGCAGGCCACCGACGGTGAGTGCCACGGCCCGGGAGCCTCTGCTCGGGGTGCCTCAGGCCTCCTCAGGGCCTCCCAGGCCTCCTGTCCCACCAGTGTCCACCCCCCCCCCATCAACACACTTCCATCAACTCCTCTGGGGCGGATGTGCACATTCTCGGGAACGAACACACACACACACACACACACCCCGTCCATTACCAGCCCCAACCCTTCACTCTTACACACAGACACACACGCACGCACGCATGCACACACACACACACACACACACACACACACACACACACACTCCATTACCAGCCCCAACCCTTCACTCTTCATGGACCCGGTTCTTCCTCCCTTTAAGGCCCGGCCCCAGCTCCTGGCACAGCCCACGCTGAGTCTGCCCCAGAACTCCTGTGACACTTGCTCTCTGATGTGCCACTGGCCCAGACCTCAGAGGGTCTTGGATCTGGTTCACCCATACCCTCAGCACCGCTGTCATCTTCTGGGGTCTTTAAAATCCCCCCAGTGCTGGCCTAGAGCTGGGTACACAGCAGGTGATTACACAGTACTCGTGCTTGGTGCATGGGTTCCACGCCTGCCGCCAAGACCCTGGTGTTCTCTCCCCAACCCCGCCAGCTCAGCCGCGAGTCCCTTAGGGCCCAACTGCCACCTACTTCTGTATCCTGGAGCTTGAGGGGAAGGGCTTGATGGGCCACCACCCAGACCACCCTCGGAATATAATCAACCCCCACCCAGACCCTGAAGGCCAGTCGCTGGGAGCAGGCTTCGGAGTCCCCACACAACGGGCGGCAGGTAGCAAGAGCTGGCACTTGCACAGGGAAGGGAGGGTGAGGGATGAGATCCTGGTGCAGTGCCAGCTCCTTGTTCTTTGGTGACAGTGGTCCCCCTTTCTTCAAGGTGTCAGTGAGTTAGGGAGCTCTGGGGTCAAGTGAGGGAGTCATCAGTCCTTTCGCCAGAGTCCGTTTTGCTTTGAGCAAGACACCTTCCTTGTGCCTTGCATCCTCTAGAACAGCGGTTCTCAACCCTGCCGCACACACGTCAGAAGCAGGCACGTCAGAAGCCGGGCCGCTTTCTAAGCGGGGGACCCCTGGCGTCGCTCCATGCCTCGCCCCGCGGGCAGCATTCTGACCTAGCCTGGTCCGAGTCATTTGAAGGCTTTCCTGGGGGTGCAGTGGGCCCCTGAGACTTCAGATGCCTTTCCTACCGAATTCGAAGTCGGATTCAGTTTACCAGAAAAGTGCCTAGTTTGGGTGAAAGCCAAGAGCCTCATGGCGAAAGTGTAATAGAGGTTTCTGGTGGGCTGGGTGTTAGTGGTCAGTGGGTACAGACACTCTGGTGGGGATGATAAGAAAGTTCCGGGGCTGGATGGTGGCCGTAGCTGCACGACATGGTGAGTGTACTTAATGCCTCTCAGTTGTCCACTTGAAACTTGTTGAGATGGTTAGAAAAGAAGCCTCTTGGGTGAGGAAGCCCAGGGAGGCATATGGCAAGCGTAGAGGCTTGGGCCTTTGAAAGGGTCAAGTTGGCCAGGTAGCACAGCCGGCAAAGGAGCAAAAGGATCTCTTGTGCCAAGAAACATGCTGGGACGCTGGGGACGGGGACACCTAGGCACACCTGCATCCCCTGCCCCAGTCACCGGGGTAGAGGGTGGCAGCCGCCAGAAATGCTGAAGCGGGAGCATTTGCCAGACAGAGTCCCAGTGGGGCCTACCCCCGCAGAGCTCTGTCCCCGGGTGCGCCCCTCTCCAGCGGCCCCTCACGGCTCCGTCTCCATCCTGTCTCCCCCGCAGCGACTCTGAAGTCCAAGCAAGACGAGTTGCACCGTAAAGCCCTGCAGACGCTGGAGAGGTGAGAAGGCCCGAGTGGCAGCATTGGCATGAGGTGGTTTGTGTTCTCTCAGGCGACCCTTTGGTGTAGACAGAGCAAAGGTTTCTGTCCCCATTTTGTTTTATTTATTTATTTGTCTTTTGAGGGCCGCACCCGCGGCATATGGAGGTTCCCAGTCTAGGAGTCGAATCAGAGCTGCAGCCGCCAGCCTGCACCACAGCCACAGCAATGCTAGATCCAAGTCATCACCTTGACTGCGACCTACATTGCAGCTCACAGCGACGCCGGGTCCTCAACCTGCTGAGTGAGGCCAGGGATCAAACCCGCGCCCTTATGGATACAAGGCGGGTCCATTACCTCTGAGCCTTGATGGGAACTCCTGTCCCCATTTTATTGAGCAGCAAACCGAGGCTCTGAGAGCTCACATTGGAAGCAGGGAGCGGCCTTTGGGGTTGGGTGGGCAGGTGGAGCCCTCCACTCCCGGACTCAGCTCCCACCCAACCCTGCCCCCCACCCCGAGCTCATGGCTCTAAAAGAGAATATCACCCGTTAGTTTTGTGATAATTACGTGTGATAAAGCAGGAGAGCACCTTGCACAGAAATCTATAAGCAGCAGGGTCCCACAGAGGGTGCTGGCCTTCTCCCAGCTCCTCCCCAGCCTGGGGGCTGTGAGGACCCCAGCCCCGGTCCTCAACGAGATTTCCTGGGAGCCCAGATTCCGGGTGGGAGGGCGGGGGAGGGGGAGGCAGAGAAGCCCCTCCCCCCGCGGCATCCCTGCCTCCCTCCGTCAGGCGCATCCTCTCCTCCAACAGCCTGGGCCACCTCAGCATCCCTCCCATCCCTCCTCTGGCCCATCGCAGGGTTCTTCCCCTGAGCCCCGTGCGTCTTGGTTCCTCCGAGCTGAGCGCTGATGGAAGCTGCCGGGCAGGGGCCTGCCCCGGACTCCGTGTGCCAGCTTCCTTGGGTCCAGCTCCCCTTTGTGGACAGTGGTTCTCAAACCCATGCAAGTAGGAGGGTCCCATCCTGGCCACCCCACCCCCGAACTCCCAGGATCAGGGGACACTGCCCCGCTTCCCCACCAGCTCTTCATTCCCAGGGCTTCTTGCCCAGAGAGGCCAGTCCGAGCCTCTCCACTCTCAGGAAGGTGTCCCTTCTGTCTGTGGTGGAGAGGGCAGGCTCCGGGCTCTGAGCAGCCCATGGCCGGGCCAACTGCTGCCCACAGGAGAGGGGCCTCCCCCACCCACATCGTACCCTCTAAGACGGCCCCCACCTGCGCCAGAGCCGGCCCTCTGGGCACCCACCGCCCCCACCCTCGGGCTTTCTGCCCCAGCCCCTGGGCACCCACAAGAGCGGGGCTGGGCAGAATCCTCAGCGTTCTGCCCCGCAGTGGCCAGCACAGGGCTGGCGTGCTGGGGGCCCCCCTCACACACTGGTTGCTGCCCTTTAGTGACTGACTTGCTACCCACCTTCCCCATACAGAGCCCAGCAGCTGGCGCCCGGCGACCCCCAGGTCATCCTCTACGTCTCCCTGCAGCTGGCCCTCGTCCGCCAGGTGAGTCCCCATAGTTCCTAACATCTGGGTCCCTGGGGGCTGCTGATCATCTCCTGCTCCACTGCTTTTACCAGCTGTGTGACCCTTGGCAATTGCCTTGACCTCTCTGAGCCTCTGTTTCCTTCTCTGTTATGGGGGCACCTTCGCACGCCACCTCAGAGGGGCCTGGTGAGGATTAAATCAGCTAATGTGGCCCTGGCCCATGGTGGGCACACAGGAAGGGGTTTTTGTCTGCTCACTCTCCCTACAGCATCCTAGTCTCCTGAGAAGTTGACAGGTGACCACAGTAAGCGTTTGTTGGTGTCCTCACCTTCCGCCGAGCTTTCTCCAAGGTCTGGGGGGATAGAGTGATTGGCATGTGGACCTTTTCTATGTGACCCAAAGTTTTTCTGTGACCCAGTGGACGCCACCATCAGGCTCGGCCTCTGGGGGCTGATGGGGGCCTCCCATCCGCTGACCGCCTTTGCCCCGCTCTGGGGACCACCGATGGCTCGCCAGGCCCACCTGCCCGCCTTGTCCAAGCTGAATGGCTGAGCTCTTGGTGCCAAGAGGACCCTGGTCTGCCCAGCGAGTGAGGCCGAGCAGTTCCCCCCCGCAGCGGGGTGCCTCTCAGAAAACAGTGAGGGCTCCCACCCCGGGGCCCCTCAGAGCCTCGGCTTTCACGTGTGTCTCGGCCCCTCAGCCCGATGCTCTGTGCAAAGCAGGACCTCCCGGTGGCTTTGATCCTGAGGGCGTGAACACTGGACCACTTGGGGACTGCAGACGGTTCAGCGGGGAGCCGGGCTGGGACTGCCGGAGGGGAGCCCGCAGAGCCCCCATCTGCTTGTGGTCAGGTGACGGGCAGCGAGGGTGCTGCCGTGCCCCACACTGGCCTGGGCGACCCCTGCATCTGGGGCGGAGGGTGCCGCTGGCCGGCCCCATTTGACACCTGCGGCGCCAAGGCTCTCCTGAGCTCAGGGACTGGGAACTGGGCAGATCAGCACCATGTCCGCGCCAGAGCCCACAGTCACCCAGTTAAGAAGCCCCATGTGGCTTTCAGTATCCCGTTCCCCTGTCCCATCAGGAGGCAGGGACCTTGGAGCCTGTTCACCGGCCTGGAGGTCGGTTTTACTGGTTGTGTGTCGACTTCGGCCCCTCATCTCGTCATCACTTAATTCAGGGGGCTCTGTTTCCAGCCCCTCTCCCCCTCTCTCCTGGCGCGTCCGTCTGCTCTAGTGCCGCCGGGGCTCGGACACAAGGATACCTGAGACCGCTTTATTTTTAGCCTTCTGTAAAAGAACTGGTGCTTCTTCTTGCCAGCTGAGTTCCTGGGAAGCCTTGGGTGATGCCTTTTTTAATATCTTGAATTATTCAGCCACCTCCTGTGAGGGGTGTCTGTGCTCCCAGAGAGATGGCTGGGCCAGGCACCCAGTTTCCTTGGGGACCTCAGATCTTGGTAGCCTCAGAGTAGGGATAGGGTCAAGGGCCCCTGAATGGATCTAGGCTGGTCCTGCCTCCCCGGGACTCTGAGCCCCTCCAGCCTGTCCTGCCCAGAGCGTGTATCGCTGCCCAGGTTTGGATACTCGGCCCAAGGTAGTGGGGTCCACACTAGAGACTCACCGGGGCAGGAGCAGCCTTGAGGAGGCTCGGGCGAGCTGACCCTGCGGTAAAGGAGCTGACCCTCCTTTACCTTCCGTGACCTTTTTGCAAAGGGAGGTCCCCGTGGGAGGACTGGGCCTGGCAGTAGTGCCCACAGTCCAGGCAGAGGCCAGATGGAGACCTGGCAGGGGCAGGCACACTGGGGACCCGAGGCCCCAGCCAACCTGCGCTGTAGGCCCCTCAAGGGTATCGGAGCCTGGGGTCTGAGGTTTGAGAAATAACTAGACCTTTTTTTTTTTTTTGTCCTAGTGCCATACCCGCGGCATATGGAGGTTCCCAGGCTAGGGGTCCAATAAGAGCTGTAGCTGCCAGCCTTTGCCACAGCCACAGCCACGCCAGATCCAAGCTGTGTCTGTGACCTACACCACAGCTCACGGCAACGCCAGATCCTTAACCCACTGAGCACGGCCAGGAATCGAACCCACAACCTCACAGTTCCTAGTCAGATTCGTTAACCACTGAGCCACGACGGGAACTCCAGAAATAACTAGACTTTCTGAAGAGGACGTAGGAGGTTCCTGGGAGGACGGGGCCCTTGTGAGGACAGAGTCCTAGGAGCTGACACAACCGTCAGGCCCGAGCACCTTCCAAAACACATCCCTCGGGACGTGAGAGGAAGGCAGGATCTTCTCACCTGTTCGTCAGCTGCCTGGGCTGTGGGGGCTTGAAGAGGAAACTCACATGTTCAAGTGCGCTGGGTACGCGGCAGGACCTTTCTCCTCCCTGTCTGGCCCTCTCAGCCACTGTCATAGGTTGCAGCTGTGACCCTCGTTGTGCAGCCTAAGGACTGCAGCTCAGAGGCCAAGTCCCCTGCACAAGGCGCCAGCTAGGCGGTGGCTGAACTGGGATCCCCACCCCCACATGAACCCCAGAGCCTAAGCTCTTTGCCACTGTGAGCCCCGAGTAGGAGGTGGTGTTTGTCTGTCAGCCCCATGACCAGGCTCAGAGAAGAAGTCTGAATGAAGCTCGTGGTCTGGGTGGCGTCTCCTCACAGCCCCCAGACCTCGGGTTTAGGAAGTGCTTTGTAGCCAGTCCTTCATGCTACACTGTGAGCCTGTCCCTCTCCATCAGCTCTCTTGCTTGGGGACAGCACTGGCTGCCCCAGGCCCGACTTGGGACAGCAGATCCTTCTCGTCCTGTTGTTTGGGGGCATGTTTTCTCACCAGAGCGGCACCCCCCCCCCACCACCCCCAGTGACCGGGGTCTCACTTGAGCCTGCCGCACCCTCATTGGCTGGCACCCTACCCCAGAGCAGGGGGCGAGGTGGGGGCCGTGGGGAAGGTCGCTAAGCTGGCGGTTTTCTCCGGCAGATCTCCAGCGCCATGGAGCAGCTGCAGGAGGCCCTGAAAGTGTGCAAGGATGACGCCAATGCGCTCCACCTGCTGGCGCTCCTCTTCTCCGCCCAGAAGCACTACCAGCACGCCCTGGACGTCATCAACATGGCCGTCGCAGAGTATCCTGAGAATTTCAGGTGAGTTCCCTGTGGACACCCCGCCTTGCCACTCACCAGCCAGCGCACACGGATTAAGTGCCCGCTACAGGCGTGCGCACACACGCACGCACACCCCGGCTGCAGAGTCAAGGCGGGGCGCGACATACGGAGTCGGAGCCTGGCTCTGGCGTTCTCTTTGGGGCCGGGCGGCCCATGTGGGAAGTGGGGAGCTCTCTGCACAGGCTCCACGGGGGCTGCGCAGACCACCGAGGAAGCTGTGCTCCAGTGCATGTACTCGAGCTGCTTCCGTCCCTCCCTGGGCTCTGCATTTGCGCCTCATGGGGACCCTGACTTGTGTGAGTTCGTCATGACCCTGGCCGGGCTGATGGAGGCCATGCGAGCCATCCCCCTACTTCCAAGCGGGCCGGGCAGTCAGGGGGAAGAGGGACCATCCTTCCAGGGTGCTCCTGGCCTCTCCTCCTGTCCCCGGCTCCTCCACAGCCCCGTTTACCACGTTGCCCAGAGGCCAGTCTCTGTGGAGCAGGGTTCATGCTGCACTTGGCCTTGGTGGTGGTGGGCGGGGCAGGCCTAGGCCCACGTGTCCCCACCTGTTCACGGAAGAGCCCCTGCCACCCGCCCAGGACGTTGGGGAATAAGAGCCTACTGGGCAGCTGAGGCCAGAGGGTGCCTGGCTCTGTTGAGGGGGATGAGGCAGAGGGTGATCGTCTTGTTTTCGTCCCTCCTTCCCAGGGGCAGGTGACACTGGGTGTAATAGACCCCGTTTCTCGGAAGCCCGTGATCCCGGGAGGAGCGGCCCTGAGCACCGCCCCTCCCACCATGCCCACCTTAGCGCCGGAAGGAGGGCCATTTAGAACCAGGCAAAGGCATTCGGAGAGCAGATTTCCTTTCAGAGAGCAGAACGGAACGTGGTACCCTGAGAGGTGCCTCACGCCAGCAGTGCAAACAGGTTCACAGAGAATTAGGGAAATTGGTGGGTGCCACAGCCCTGACCGGTGATCAAGGCGAGCTGCAGCCAGTCCAGCCCAGGGAGGTCCCTTTCACACGGAGGGCCCAAGCATCCGTCTGTCCATCCTTAGCCCACTTGGGGTGGGACTGGCCAGGTTTCAGGCTTTCCTGTGCCTTTGGACTTCTTCAGAAGTTGCTGCAGTGGCCTTGCCTGTGGACTTTGCTGGAGATGGCTTCCTCCTCACCAGGCTTCAAGCAGGGTGCTTGGGGAATGGCAGAGTCTTAACCACAAACTCCCAGTGTCCCCACTGAAGAGGGAGCCCCAGGGAAAAGGCCAAGAGTGGGCGTTTGCCCCGCAGGTCAGCCCTGCTTACCCTAGTCCAGATTGACCCCCTGCCCAAAACACCCTGGCACCTGACCCCACTGTCCTGGGCCAGGTGGGTCCCAGATAACCATGGCCAGGAGTACGCAGGTGCAGTACATGGCCAGCTCAACATAGCCTGTTCTGTGTTTGCGAGATGGCCCTGGCTCTTGGCCTCTACCCGCATTTGCGAAATTATTAAAATTGAAATCAGTTCATTTTAATTTTTTTTTTTTTTTTTTTTTTTGTCTTTTTAGGGTCATACCCTAGGTATGTGGAAATTCCCAGGCTAGGATTCGAATCGGAGCTGCAGCTGCTGGGCTACACCACAGCCACAGCAACGCCAGATCCCTAACCCACTGAATGAGGCCAAGGGTCGAACCCATGATCTCATAGATACTAGTTGGGTTCGTTACCCGCTGCACCACAACGGGAACTCTGAATTAAAAGGCAGATTGTAGAGTTCCCATTGTGGCTCAGTGAATTAAGGACCTGACGCTGTCTCTGAGGATGTGGGTTCGGTGCCTGGCCTCACTCAGTGGGTTAAGGATCCAGCATTGCCCTGAGCTGCAGAGTAGGTCACAGACAGTTCAGATCTGGCGTTGCTGTGACTGTGGCATAGGCTTGTGGCTATAGCTCCAATTCAGCCCCTAGCCTGGGAACCTCCATATGCCAAGGGTATGGCCCTAAAATGGGGGGAAAAAAATCCAGGTCACTTAGAGAATGCTAAACATATTAGATAAAGCTGTGTGTGTGGATAGAAAATCAGTTACCTGATCCCAAATGCAGCACAGCAGGACTTGCTGTGCAGAAGCTTGTTTTCTACTTTTATGAAAATACACGAAGGAAGAAGGTCCTCCTCTTCCAGTCCCAGTTACCGGGTTTTTTCCGAGCTCCATCCTCACACCTGTCTGGCAGGGTCCGACCCCGGCTGCCGCCGGCCATGTGTGCACACCTTTGTGTGCGTGAGTGTGCCTGTGTGTGTGTGTGTGTGTGTGTTCATTGTCAGGGTTCAGTGGAAACAGAAACCATCACAAGACCAGGCTTAGAATCCTAGAGTTGAGAAAGGGGTCCTCGCCCAGCCCCTGAATCGGAGTATGTGTCATAGAACAAACAAGAGACTAGGCCAGGCCTCAGACATTGTCCTTCTTCCAAGTGAAATCGTCCACGCGGGTGGAGTCTGAACAGATGGGAGCAGGGCCGTGTCAGGGAAGCTGGCGCAGCGGTGTCAGGTGCTCCCACCTCGGTCCCTCGGCCCCTGGTCCCAGTGCAGGAGCCCCCATTCCAGCATCTCTCATTTCATTGCACATCCAGGCTGAATGCTTTCTGCTGGCAGAAAGGCCACTCTTTGAAAGTCGGCTTGAAGCCCATGCTGCGTGTGTGAGGCACGACGGGGGAGTAGGCTTTGTCTGTGGGGACAGCATCCCCCGTCCCGGGGCCAGTCAGGAGCTACCCCTGCCGCCCACCCTTTCCCGCCTCGCTCCCGGCTCCTGGGCTGGGTGAGGAAGCCTTCCTCTTCATCTTCCCCCAAGTGCACTCTTCCTCCTCCCGTCCCACCTCGGTCAGGCGCCAGCTGTCGGCTGCTTCCCCACTCAAAGTGTCTTCCCCGGGCCAGCGGAGGATGTGGTCCTTGCCATGAGGTTGGTGACTCTCCTCCAGGTGGCCCATGGATGGACTTATGAACCTCCAGAGACACCTGAACCTGAACGATCGCATTTGCGCCTGTGTGCAGGCAGCCGGGGGAAATGGCTTTCCGCCGACCCTCCGAGGGATCCTGAACTCAAAATAGACGGGAAGCGCAGGTGCAGATTTGTGCGGTCGGTCGGCGTGCAGGACAGCTGCCGCTCTGTGTCAGCTGTGTCCCCACTTCTGCAGGCCGGAGCCTTCTGAAGGGACAGCCTCCGCCGTGGGAACAGAGCTCCCCCGTCCAGACACCGCAGAGCCAGGGGCTCTCAGGGGCTGGGGTCGTGAGGAGACACCTCTGAGGTCCCAGCCTAAGGGAGGAAAACGTTTGAGTCCCATCCTCAGAGGCCTCCTCGGGGCTCCTGTGTTTCTGCTCTGTGCCCACAGAGGGACCAACTATGGCGCGTTGGGGACCAGAGCGTCCCAGCCCCCGTGGTGCCTCACTCCATGCAGTCCACCCGTCCAGTGGCTGCGGGGACAGAGAAATAGAGCCAGGTTCTTCATCTCTGAGCCACTGTGGGGCCCTGACATCCAGACCCTGAGGGGCTCCTTCTTGATCTGAGCCAGCCCTAAAAGTAACTGGAAAAAACACAGGAGGTTTCTGGCTTCCAGAACTGTGAGAGAATGTATTTCTGTTGTCTTAAGACGAAACGAACAAAAACAAACCAACCAAAGAAACGCCTTAAAAAAATAGGGAGGGAGGGAGAGAGAGTTGGGAATGGGAGTGGATGCGCCACCTGCCGCGCAGCATTCTGGAGTGACCCTTGGGTGTGCCCGTGGCTCTTTGCAAATAAGTCAGTCACTTTTCCCCACAGATGAAACCCATGGATTAGCAGGAAATGTCATTGAGTCCATTACCGGTCAGGGATCACTGAAGAATGTCATTGCTCTTCAATTGAAACTACATCCTGCCTCTCCAGCTGCTCCCTGCATTGGGAACACGCTGTGTGTGGCTCCAGCTGTTGCCACGGCAGTTAATGAAACCTCTCATCCAATAAATATCACTGCAGCCAAAGGAGGGGGAAAAAAAAAAACCCTTCGCCCTGATCCCAGCATCCCCAACAAAGGTCTGTATTCCGGGCACTTAAAGGACCATGGTCTGGGCCTGTCTGCCACCCAGTGCCTCGCCGATGGCCGTGTCAGGTGGCTCTTCCTTTGTGCACAGGCTGCCTTAGTGAAGGAGAGGCTGGCAGGCCAGTGTCAGGGGCAGAGGAGGCCTGGTACGGGGGGTGCAGGTGGGTGGCACAGACCTGTCTCCTCGTGAGCCCGTCCCCACGTGGGAGCCACAGCAGGTCCCTGCCCGTGCTACCTCCAGCTTGCCTGTCCTTCACTTGCCTGCATTTTCTCCTCGGCTCAAAGGCTCCCATCTGTCCTGCCTCCAAGGTCTTTTGTGAGACTCAGACAAGAAAAGATCTCAGAAGCGGTTTACACCTGGGTTCAAGGACAGCAGTGTGTGTGGGGGGCGGGGGCTGGATCTGGAAGATGCTCCGTAGTGTCAGGCTGAGACCTGGGGCCTGAGGGGGGCGGTGGGCCAGGAGGTGGGAGAGGCGGATACTGTGAAAAGGTGTTCAGGCTCCTTAGCCTCCCAAGAAGTCACCACTCCTCCGGGTAGACTTAAGACTCCTGGAGAAAAATCCAGCTTTCGCGGAGTTGACTTTTGAAAACGCTCCTGAATTCAGGGATTAGAAGGCAAAGCAAAGAGGATCTCCATTTCCGTGCTGTGGGGTGGCCGTTAGTTAATGGAGCTTGAGTTTCAAAAGGCAGAAACATGCTGAAGCAGAGAATGATGCCCGATGGGGACAGTGTGAACCTGGCGCGTGGGAACCGGACACCCGAGCGGCTTTCCGAAATCCTGAGAGCTTCCCACTAAGCCCTGGACACACGTGCTGGCCAGGCTGTCGCTGGCCGGTTTGCGGGGGGCCTCAAGGGGGCAGCAGGCTCCCTGTTTGGACCTGGATTCTGAGCCAGACCAGGCCTCAGAATGGGAGAGGTCCAGCAGCTAGCTCAGAGATGCCTGCGCTGGTCGCGTCTCCGGATTGGGACCCGGCTGGGAGGGTCACAGGGAACAGGCCTCCGATAAGCATGGTTCCTGAAGCCGTGGGCTCCGCGGGGCGCTGGTTTTAGGTAACAGATTCCTTGCGCTTTAGTCACGACGCTTGGAGGGAAGGTCGCCATGGTAACCAAACAACACTCCTGGGCTAATGATGGGAGCTTTCCAATAACCAGCCCGGCAGCCACTGCTCCCACCCTAGGCCTGGCAGCCTGCCAGACCAGTTTTGAAAGCCCAGACTGTGGGCTGGTTGGCAGAAGAGGAGCCAACCGGTTTGTCCTTCCCTTCCCCTCGGTGGCGGCGGTACGGCGGGCCACCTCCACCCGCTCTGCCTGGGAGCTTCTGCCCTGCCCAGCCCAGGTCCTGGGGGAAGGGAGCCCTAGGGAGCACTCCCCAGAGCAGGAGCTGTATGGCCCTCTTGACAAGCCGGAGCTCGTCACTTATAAACAAATGGAACCAGTCACAGCATCTCCCCCAGGAAACCTGGGCTGTTTTGGAAAATGTCTGAGCTGATAAACTAGGCGTTAGCTGGTTTACTGAATCCGGGTAAGGCCGACCTTAGCTTCAGGGCCTCCCCTCTCGTCTCTCCCTGGCCAGCCTCAGCTTTTTCTTAGGTTTGCGTGTGTTAAATTTCTAGTCGTGCATTCCTCCCGAGCAGAAATGATCAGAGTCCTGGGGCTTCCATGAATGTCTCTGATTTCAGCCCAGCGTGTCCGCTGGTTGGTTCTTATGAGGGACTTGCTGTAGATCAAAAGGACACTTAAAAGACCAGCGCTTCAGTGAGGGGGCTGGAATCAAAGGTATTAGCACAAACAGAGTTTATCACTTTGCCAGGTTCGTTAGACGTTTTTGGCTGCCACAGCCCCTGATGAGGACAAGAGCCCCAAGGTAAACTTGCAGGCCATGTGGCTGGGGAAGCGTTAAGCCAGGCGTGATCATGGGCAGCGGTCCGCTCTTGCCCAAAGGTCAGTTCCTGCTCAGCTAAGCTGGTTTGACATTCAGCATTTCCCTTCGCTGGTGGTTCTGTGGAGCCTGCTGTGACCTCACTGTGTGACACTGCATTTGGCTAGAGTCCTCACTCTTTCTGTGGCTTCTGCTTACCCTCCAGCTAGGGGGTGTAGATGATCTAGGTGGTTTGATTTGGGCAAGAAGAGGGAAATGAAGGAAGACAGGTATCTGCAGCCTTTCCAGAAGGAATTCTTTGTTTGAAAGTGGTTTGAGGAGGAGTACCCTTCGTGGAGCAGCGGAAACGAATCCAACTGGGAACCACGAGGTTGCAGGTTTGGTCCCTGGCCTGGCTCGGTGGGTTAAGGATCCGGCGTTGCCGTGAGCTGTGGTGTAGGTCGCAGATCTGGTTTTGCTGTGGCTGTGGTATAGGCTGGCAGCTGTAGCTCCGATTAGACCCCTAGCCTGGGAATCTCCATATGCTGCGGCCCTAAAAAGCAAAAAAAAAAAAAAAAAAGCAAGTGGTTTGAGGGAGTTCCCATTGTAGCTCAGAGGTAACGAACCCGACTACTGTCCATGAGGATGTGGGTTTGATCCCTGGCCCCACTCAGTGGGTTAAGGATCCTGTGCTGCCGTGAGCTGTGACTTAGGTCGCAGATGCAACTTGGATCCTGTGTTGCCGTGGCTGTTGCGTAGGCCGGTAGCTACAGCTCCAAGGCGACCCCTAGCCTGGGAACTTCCATATGCCAGCGGAGGGGGGGCTAAAAAGACAAATAAATAAAGTGGTTAGCCCTTTGCTTCCTGATCCTTGACATTTGCTGGAGGACCTGATGGTTTTCAAGCAGGAGTGGCCCATCCCCGAGCCTCTGGTAAAGTGCCCAGGAGCCTTATTCATGCTCATGAAGTAAGGCTGCCCCTGACCCTGCAGTGGGTGGTCTTAGGTCCCCAGGTCAAGATTATAGTCCAAGGCCAAGGTGTATGCTCTTTGGTGTCTTATAGTGGGCCGGAACCAACTTTTATTCTCTTTAGGGACCTGCTTTCTGGAAATTCTTCCACCCTGGAATGGTTTTCGAATGGGTCTGTGGGGTTTGGTTCATATCTTCCAAGATTAAGAATTTGTTTCAGGGAGTTCCCGTCGTGGCTCAGTGGTTAACGAAACCTACTAGGAACCACGAGGTTGAGGGTTCGATCCCTGGCCTCGCTCAGTGGGTTAAGGATCCAGCGTTGTCGTGAGCTGTGGTGTAGGTTGCAGACGCGGCTCGGATCCCACGTTGCTGTGGCCGTGGTGTAGGCCGGCAGCTACAGCTCCTGTTAGACCCCTAGCCTGGGAACCTCCATATGCCGCGGGTGTGGCCCTAAGAATAAGACCAAAAAAAGAAAAAATAACACCCTCAAAGAGCAAGTGTGTGGGCGCGTCATCAGTTCATTGCCCTGGTGAAGTCTCTCCCAGGGGCGTGGAATTCAGAGGCGTTGGGAGACCTGTGCCCTTCAGTACTTCCTGGTTTTGCTGGTCAGCGTGAGCACCAGACCACAGCCCCAATAGAGGCAAGGGCCTGGCTGCCTCCTCCTCAGACGCTGCTCCTCCCCTTCTCCCCACCGCCCATCCTGTGCCAGGGGAGGGGCCTCGGAGCCCCACCTCCAGGCTTTCATTCCCGGCCCTGCCGGTCAGATCCCAGGGGCTACCCTCCTTACCTGGCTTTGCTTCCAAATCCATCCTCACAGGCTCCACTTTGCCTTGAAGCTCCTGCACTTAAAGCTGAACCACTCAGGAGCTCCCGCTGTGGTGCAACGGGATTGACAGCATCTTGGGAGCACTGGGACATGGGTTTGATCCCTGGCCCGGCATGGCGGGTTAAGGATCCAGCGTTTCTGCAGCTGCGGCTTAGTTTGAGGCTGCGGATCAGATCTGATCCCTGGCCTGGAAGGTTCATATGCTGCGAAACGCCCCCCCAAGAAAAATAAACCTGAACCGCTCTGTTGAGTATCAGATGCTTCTTCTGTTTCATTTCCTAGTTGCCTTGGGTGTGTGGTTGAGCTTCCCTGAGGGTATGGAGCCCCAGACCACAGCCCCAATAGAGGCGAGGTCGCGGCTGCCTCCTCCTCAGACCCTGACGGCTGTTGGGAGGACTAAGGCAACAGAATGTCTAAAGGCAGCCACCCCTGGCACACGGCCACCCCCAAGAAGGGTCAGCGGTCATCCTGAGACCACACCATCGTTACCAGTCCCCTCTCCCAGACCCTGTGCCCCATCAGGGACCGTGTCTCTCTTATCTTTGAATTTCCAGCGCCTCTTTCCCTTCAGGGCAGAGAAGACCTGCCCACTGTCTCCCTTCCCTCCCTGTAGGAAACCCAAGGCTGGGCACCCAGCACACCAGTAGATCCTCCCACGGGTAGACTGTGGTTGTCGTTTTGTTTGTTGTTCTGGAGGGAAGGGAACAGGGGAACACATGGGGTGTTGGCTTCTTACAGCCCTCATAGTGCTCTTACATCCTCTTAACCTGGTTTTGTTATTGTTTGGGTTCGATTTAGTGTTGATAACCCTCCTACTCTAAAAGTGAAAAAACTTAACAGGAAAATTAGATGGTATCTCAGGGTCAGCTGACTGACGCGATTGGCAAAACAGGAACTAGAACCCAAGCCAGCTGATTGGCTGAACAACCCCTAACATGCTTGAACTCCAGGAGCTTCAGCAATAGCACCACAGTGGTACACCCAGTGCTTGCTCTGCACCAGGCACCACTCTAAGCACTTTTCGTGCATTAACTGTTTTGTTTTGTTTTGTTTTGTTTTGTTTTGTTTTGTTTTGTTTTGTTTTGTTTTGTCTTTTCAGGGCTGCATCCATGCCATATGGAAGTCCCCAGGCTAGGGGTCAAATTGGAGCTGCAGCCGCCAGCCTACACCACAGCCACAGCAATGCAGGATCCGAGCCACCTCTGCAACCTACACCACAGCTCACGCCAGTACCAGATCCTTAACCCACTGGGCAAGGCCAGGGATCGAACCCACATCCTCATGGATCCTGGTTGGGTTCATTACTGCTGAGGCACCACAGAAACTCTGTGCATTAACTCATTTAATCCCCTTGGCAACTCTGGGAGGTGTAGGAATTGTTACTCCCACTTTCCAGATGAGGAAACGGCAGCACAGAGGGCAAAAGTCAGCAGCTGTGTTATAATAGGGGCTAGGTGAGTCATAACAAAAGGACACAGGTGGACTGAACCCCTTATGTACATTGTTTCCACATAACAACCCTCAGAGCTTAGTGGTACTGTCATTGCCATTTTATAGATGTGAAGTTGAAGCTCTAAGTTAAAATGACTGGCCGGGGTGTGGGGGGAGAGGGGGTCACATAACTAGCAGAGAAGCTGGGATTTGAACTTGGGTTGTCAGACTTGGGCCCCGGTTTCCCAGATGAGCCCTGCTTCCTGTAGAGCCCCACGCGGTGCACAGGCTCTGGCCTCCTGGCCGAGGAGTTAGACTTTCCAGAGGCGTGGCTGCCTGACTCAGAGAATAGCCTGCTTTTTCCACTCAATTATGTGTTTTCTATAAAAATAGAACTCTTCATTAAAATAACACAGTACAGCCATCAGCTGGAATTACTAATTACTGTCCTTTAAAGAGATAATAGCCCCTTTTGTGTATTCCCCATACCTGCCACCACCCTCT
Organism: Catagonus wagneri; assembly: GCA_004024745.2. Classification (NCBI taxonomy): domain Eukaryota; kingdom Metazoa; phylum Chordata; class Mammalia; order Artiodactyla; family Tayassuidae; genus Catagonus; species Catagonus wagneri. The sequence continues at coordinate 5,073,502 of PVHT021183519.1, forward strand.
CCCCCACTACGGCAGCGGCAGCGGGGCCAGGAGCCCGGGCCATGTTCGGGGAACATGCAGGTGGGGCAGTGGGACCTGAAAGAGGGGAGCGTTCCCACAGGCCGCTTTGCAGCTTTGCTTCCTCGGGTGCTGGTCCTGGGGCCCCTACAGCTTTCCCAGCCTCAGCGAGTCCTTGTGACTCAACTTCCTTCTTCTGTTACCCAACAAAGACTTGTTGAATGACATTGCGTGAGGCGCTGGAAATTCAAAGATAAGAGAGACACGGTCCCTGATGGGGCACAGGGTCTGGGAGAGGGGACTGGTAACGATGGCGTGGTCTCAGGATGACCGCTGACCCTTCTTGGGGGTGGCCGTGTGCCAGGGGTGGCTGCCTTTAGACTTTCTGTTGCCTTAGTCCTCCCAATAGCCCTCCTTGGTGGCACTATTATGGTCCCCATTTAACAGCCAACTGAGCTCAGAGAGGCAGACACCTGCTAGGAGGCAGCCGGGCCGGGAAGTGTACCCATGTCGCCTGATGCCAAAGTCCCTGTTCCAGCACGACATCCTCCTGTTTGATGGGGAGTGAGTCAGGGACCAGAGGCAGCTCCCTCAGGTACACAGCAGTTACTGTGTTCGTGTTTCTTGCCCACGCTGAGTAAAATGCATAGGGAACTTCTTTTAAGGAACATGAAAGTAAAAATGTGGACCCGTCGTGCTTGCCGCCCACACAACCCCTGTCCTTCCCTGCAGCCAGCTCGGCTCTGCCAGCGTCCCCCTGCCACCGAGAGTCAGGTGCTGGGGTGAGCAGCAGGGAGGGGGCACAGGGGAAGATGACTGGAGGCCTTGGATGAGGGCGATGGACACGATGACCTCTGACCTCAGGACAGTGCTTGCTTAGCCAGAACTGTTGTCATAGAAATACCCTGTTTACAAAATAATTCTTTTAAAAAAATTTTTTTGTTTTTTTGGAAAGGCTCATGGTCACCCCGATCTGAAGAAGCCCATCCTAAGATATTTCCTCTTCACAGCAATGCAAAGAAATGATTTGTCTTTGCCTCCAGTGAGAACAGCTCTAAGTCTTCCGCTTTTGACAAATAATTAGCAGGGTGATCCCAGCCCAGGATGGCAGGCCGGGCAGGGCCTGGGAGGGGACGGAGGAAGGGGAGGCAGGTACGAGGCTCACCCGCGCTTTCCCCTGGGTCCTCCGTCCTCAGCCCCACGCTGGGGCCATCAGGAAGACTGGCAAAGCCAGTGAGTGACCGGGGGTGATACCCAGGGACGCTGACCTCACTGGTCTCTGTCCTCCCCCAGGGGAGAAGGGCTGACCAGACGTAGACCGACTGCAGGGCTGAGATCCCTCAGCAGGGGTTGGTTCCATTCAGGTCCGATGAGCACCCGCCTCTGGCCCCAGGTGCCGGCCTGTGCAAGTGACTTGGCAGGTGGCAGGTCCCAGCCTTGTCCAGAGCATAGAGGCAGATGAGGTGTGCGGTGAGGATGGTGGCTGAGGAAGCCCTGAGCCTGGGCCTGGGGTGGCCGGCATGGGCTGCCAGGGCTCCCACAGCTGTCAGGAAGGGCGTGAGCTCTTAGAGCGTGGACCTGCGGCCACGCGGGGCCTCCTCGCTAGGAATAGGGCACACGTGCCTCAGCCTTTGGACTGTGGAGACAGCTGCGACGCAGGACTTCCCTCAGCCCCAGCGGCCTCACCCGCGCGGTGGGGACAGAGGGCATGGGGTTGCCACTGACCCTTGCTCCTCCGCCTTCCCCGGAGAGAACACTCACTTTCACATCTGCCTTCAGATGCAGTGGTGGTGTGGCAGAGGCTTCAGTGTTGGAGTTCCCGTTGTGGCGCAGCGGAAACAAACCCGGCTAATATCCATGAGGATACAGGTTCGATCCCTGGCCTCACTCAGTGGGTTAAGGATCCGGCATTGCCGTGAGCTGTGGTGTAGGTCACAGACGCGGCTCGGATCCCGCGTTGCTGTGGCTGTGATAGAGGCTGGCAGCTGTAGCTCTGATTTGACGCCTAGCCCGGGTACATTCATATGCTGCATGTTCGGCCCTAAAAAAGGGAAAAAAAGAGAAAGAAAAAAAAGGTTTATTCTGCATCTAAAAAACAGGAAAGTGCTTGCAAGAGGGGTCACAGCCAAGGCTGTTTGGTCCTGAGCGAGTTGGCTGCAGCTCTGCTCGTCCCCTCTGCGCCTCTTCCCTTCTCATGCCCTTCTCTGGTCCCAGGAGCTGTGAAGAGGACCACCTGCCTTGCTGAACAGGCTGTGAGCTCTGGGGTTGTCAGAGCCTGCAGAGGCACCTGGCCGGGACACTGCTTTTTGGCATCTGCTGGGCCTGCATTTTTATTTTTATTTTTATTTTATTTTATTTCATTTTTTAGGGCCACACCTATAGCATATGGAGGTTCCCAGGCTAGGAGTCGAATTGGAGCTGCAGCTGCCAGCCTGTGCCACAGCCACAGCAACGCAGGATCTGAGCCACATCTGTGACCTACACCACAGCTCACAGCAATGCCGGATTGGTAATCTACCAAGCCGGGCCAGGGATCAAACCTTCATCCTTACGGATTCTTAACCCACTGAGCCACAATGGGAACTCCAGGCCTGCGTTTTTAAAGGAATCTCTGCCTGGAGCCCCAGGCAGGTCTGTGCTTGAGGACTTAGCACAGCTGTGGCTTTCTCAGCTGCTGCTTCTGGGTCACCACAGTTCATCCTGCAGGAGTCCCGGGGCAGACAGGGCAGGGGACTGCACTCCTGTTTCACAGGCCAGGGACCTGGGACAGGACCAGCAGGTTGGCAGCAAAGCTGGGCCTTTGGCTCAGGTTTCTTACCGCAGGGCCAGTGTCTCTCTACTGAGTGACGTCACAGTGCAGGGTCAGAACAGCAGTGTGGCCATGCCTGTCCGGGAATAGCTTTTGTCAGGGGGTTGGAGGGCCGCTGGATGGCGTTATCTCGGCCTACCTGTCTCATAGACTCTCCTTAGTTGGACTCTTGGCCCCACCTGGGTCACCATCCTCTGGGCTGAAGACCCCCTGTCACAAGGAGCCGGATGCCTTCATGTCGTGTCCAGAACTCCCTGTTCCTCCCCTGGCCCCGGGAAGCTGCTTCTGGACAGCTGAAAACACAGTCAGCCAGCACTCCGCTTGTTGGCTGTGAGTCCAGCCCACGCTGCAGTTCGGAGGCATCCGTGAACAGAGTCCTCACCTGCCTCTTAGCCAGGCCCCGGAGTGGGGCGTGGCGCTGTCAGAAGTTAGCTCTGATTTAACATGGATTGCGAGACCCAGAACATGGCTGGGTGGTTGTAACAACACACGTTTTCACAATATTAAGCTAAGCAGCACTGTGTGTCAGCTCTGTGCCAGGCACTGGGGAAGCGAGGCCACTGACGTGGAGGGAGGCAGGGTCCTGTCTTGCAGGCACTCGTCAGCCAGGGGCAGATGTACAGCAAGACACAGGACAAGATCAAGGGTGCTTTTAACACCTATAGGCAAGACTGGCCACAAACTTTCTAGAGTATCTGAATTAGAAAATGCTAGATTTATCATCCTTGTTAAATGCATAGGCCTATGTGGCAAAAGATAAAAATGTGTGTCTGTGTTTTTATGTACGAGAGAGAGAGAGAGAGAGAGAGAGAGAGAGAGGGAGAGTGTGTGTGTGTGTGTGTGTGTGTGTGTGTGTGTGTGTAATTAAATGCTGAATGAAGATTGTCCTGAGCATTCAGAACATTTAGAGAAGGGTGGGGTTGGTCAACCCTCTCAGAGGAGGGTGGGAACTATTGAATTAAAATAGTGAGGTTTTTTTTTTTTTATTTTTTTGAGTTCCCATTGTGGCTCAGCAGGTTAAGAATCCAACTTGTATCCATGAGGATGCAGGTTCGATCCCTGGCCTTGCTCAGTGGGTTAAAGGATCGAGCATTGCTGCAACTGCAGCGTAGGTTGCAGACATGGCTTGGATCTGGCATTGCTGTGGTATAGGCTGGCAGCTGCAGCTCCGATTCGATCCCTAGTGTAGAAACTTCCACATGCCACAGATGTGGCCCTAAAGAGAAAAGAAAAGGTAGTGTTTTTTTTTTTTTAATCTCAGGATCCTTTCTTCAAATGACATTTTAGACTTATTTCCTTCAGCATATAGAAGTATGCCCAGGAGCTGGGCTGGTTGAAGAGGGTGGGGAGCCCAGGCGTGCCCTCTGCTCCACAGCCCCACCCAGGAGGCACAGTGTCCTGATGAGGCCGTGGCCCGTGGTGTGGGCACCACCAGCCACAGTGGCACCTAGGGCTCTATGAGCCTTCTTATCGTTTGAAGAACTAGGTCACCCATCCTGGCAGACGAGATGGAGAAGGAGCCCTGGTCTCCAGCAGGGCCAGTAGTTTGGTTGCATTAGCAGAGCGGCAAGGAGTGGGGTTGTTTGCTGACCCCCATTGCCAGGTGGAGAGAGGCCAGCAGTGAGTTATAGGCATGCTTGCCATGCGCGGATGGTCACTGCAGCGGGGGGAGTAATGTGCAGCCCCCATAAGGACACATAGAAAGTCAGAGGGTGACATCTGGTTAAGAGTGGGACGGATGTTAGAGGGGGAGGGTGGGCACCAGTCGTGGCGACAATGTGAACCGAAGCCCGGATGAGCCCAGGAGCCTGTTCTGCGACCCAGGGAGCCACTGGTACCCAGTGCACACACACAGGTGCCCAAGATTGGGGCAGCGGTGGCAGGAATGGGAGGTGGCGCGCAAAGGCACTTAAATTGATGGCATGGACAGTCCGGGCAGCACTCCTTTTGAGGAAGGTGGTTCTGGCCGTGCCGCACTGCACGGAAGTCTCAGGGGCTGATCTGGAGCCTCCCGGGATCTGGGAGCGAAGGATCCGACCACCAACCGAAGGGTGACTGTTGGAAGCGCTCGTCCCAGCCCAGAAAGGATGTGGTTGAGTTGAGAAATTCCGCTCTGGGTCACTCATGCTAATGGAATGTCAGAAGCCACGGGGATGAGAGCCTGCGCTGGTAGAAGTCGCTGTAACGCCAGCTCAGCTTTCAGCCACTTCTGTTCCAGGCACATGGTGTGGTCAGGGCTGCCACGGACCCCTGCTGGCTCTCGGGGATGCGGGGAGCAGGAGGGGGAAGGGCCCTGGGAGAGAGGTGCAGGCTGAAGAGGCGGCCTGTGTGGGCAGATCTGGGATCCGCCGGGTGCTGCCGAAGGGTTAGTCTACCCAGGGAACCGGCTGGGAAAACGGCCCCCAGGGCCCTGCCCAGGGAGGGGACTCTGCTGCTCTGGCTGCCGAGGGGAGGGACAGCCCTGGAGTGGAACAGCGCCATGCTTCTGTTCCCTCCCCCAGCTCCCAGCCATATCCCACCCCACCCTCCTCCTCATCCAGCACCAGCCCCAGCAAGACCCCTCACCTGTTCTTTCCTTGCACCGAGTCTCAGCTACAGTCCTGGATTCTTTGGCAATTTCTCATTTGGGGCATTAATTATCACCCTGAAGGCAGAAATTGTGCCTCCTTCTTCCTATTCCTAAAGCAGAGGCTCCTAGTACTTGTGGAGTGTTGGACCTTTTGAGAATCTGGGAAAGGGAGTGGGGGTGGCAGGACTGGTGTCCCTAGCAACTTCCACCCAAGTGCTGAGATCATCCACATTCTTGCCCAGGCCCGTGCAGTCTACACTGCAGGGAACACGCTTTCTGCCCTCAGGACTGTGTGGGGGCAGCTGGGCAATTCCCCAGTATATGTTCTGAGGGGTGCTTAGGGTGTCTTGAGAGTCCAGGAAGCCTTCCTGGGGGAGGTGGGATTTCAAGTTGGGTGTGGGGGAAGGGATGAAAATGTTGAGGAAGGGCCATGTGGGGGTGGGGACAGCCCTGTGACCAGGGGCAGAGAAGGCATGTGGCATTTCTGAACAAAAGTGAGGAAGAAAATACTTGCCCAGAACTCAAACGCTCTCCACTAAAAAGAGGCAAATTCTACCCTTTTTATTCTCTACCAACAAATCACAATTCGAGGAAAAACAAGGGGTGGCAAGAAAGGCATAGGGTGAGGCTGTCAAAATCCTTTATGAGGCTGGAGGCCCACGGCTCAGTAGAGGCAGGGAGGCCAGCGCCCCGCCTGAGGGGGAAGACGCCGCAGCCCTGGTCCCGAGGATGTACCGTCTGCATGCGGAACTCAGCTTCCGTGGTCCACGAGGGCCCGTGTGCCACCCTCAGGTGGGCGGGCAGAAGCAGCAGACAGCAGGCGAGTTCAGGGCCCGAGACTCATGTAGGTGTGCCTGACAGCAGTGCCGTAAATGAAAGGGCCTCACTGCTCACCACCCATGAGAACCAGGAGTCACAGGCTCGTTTTGGGCCTCAGCGGCTCAGCCAGGTCCTCTGCAGGCTGCCCGGGCAGCTGGTGTGCATCAGCGTGGCTGGCAGTGCCCATGATAAAAAGATCGCAGTGCGTCCTTATCTTGGTAAATAGCCACTGCCTTGACCCTCCCCAGGATTCCAAGGTCTAACGCTGGGCACCACGGTGTGTCCAGACCCCACCCGGTCCAGGCGAGCCAGTGTTCTGCTGGTCACTGCCGTGTCGTGGGCGGAGGGAGGCAGCCATCGACCCCTCCAGCCCTCTCCCTCTCTTCCCAGCCCCTCTCTGGGCCACATCCCTGCTGTTCTTACCCCAGAGGACTTCAGGTTTGGGGGTTGAAAGAGATTCTGAAGTCGCTGTCTCCCTTTGCACAGTACCTGTTCCTGCATGGTAACTGAATGGGGCTTCATGTCGCTTTCATCCAATCAGATATGTAAGGATAGCTGGCAACTCTAGGCTATTCAGTGAAGAAGTCTTTGATAAAGTTAAAACCTGTGGGTCCTTCTGTATCCAGGGTCAGGAAACAAGATTTGCATTGGCGAGGTGACGCCGATTCAGTACCCGTTGTGTGCTGGCGGGGTGAAAAGCTGAACTCTGCCCTTCTCTGATTTTCTCACCAGTTTCTTGCTTAGCCTCTTGCCTTGAGTCAGAACTGCCTTCTGGGTCCGTCTGGTCCCATCGTGGGCCTAGGGAGGCGTGGAAGGAAAAAGAGCCTCGTGTTTGCTGGGGATGCTGCAGAGCTGGGGGTTGGGGGGAGCCAGAAAGCCAGGCCGGTTACCACCCTGGACAGTGCTTTGCAGGGTGGGTGGGGTGGTACACGACCAGGGGACAAGTGCAAGAGCAACACGGACAGTGACGAGTGCGGGGAGTGCTCTGCGCTTTGGCAGACAGGATGGAGAAACTGAGACAGGGAGCCTGTGATCCAGGGGTATGGCCGAGGCCGCCGTGCCGTGGGCACTCTGCCTTCGGAGGGCCAGGGAGATGAGCAGAACGTCTTAAGGTTCCACCTGGGAGAAAAGCCAGGGCACGGGGGCCCCCTTGAGGGCGGTCTGACTGCCTCTCTTCTTCCCCACAGCCTGATGTTTACCAAGGTGAAGCTGGAGCAGGCACTGAAAGGCCCAGAGGAAGCGCTGGTGACTTGCAGACAGATGCTGCGGCTGTGGCAGACCCTGTACAGCTTCTCCCAGCTGGGGTGAGTGGCTGGTCCCTCGGGCTGCCGGAGCGTGGAGGACAAGCTGGGCGGCGGAGGTTGCCTGGGCAACAGCCCACAGCTGAGCCGCCATGCTGCTGGCTGGGTGGGGGGGTGAGGGTGTTTGAGTGAGAGAGTAGGACTCACTGCTCCTGGGCCTTCTACATCCCTGCTCTAATTTTAACCTCTTGACAGTCCTCTGCAAAGGACACGAAGAAGCTGTTTTAGGGAACTGGAGTTCAGAGGGGCAAGAAGGAAGAAAAATCATTGTTAAGCATCTGGGCCAGGCGTTGGGGGCCTGCTGCTCTATCTCGTCCATCAGCTGCTGTTATTTTATCCACTGTCAGGTGCTGTCCTCACCCCAGGGGGTAAACTGAGGCTTAGAGACCTCATATAAAGTACCATAGCCACGCTCCTGTCAACTGTAGTGGTGGGGCTTGAACCCAGGTCTCCTAAGTTCTAGCCTGTGGCGCCTGTCACCTTCCTGATTCCATCTGGAAGCTAGGAGAGGAGGAGGAGGAAGCCAGGCTCCTAAAGGGCCCCCCCTCCTCCCTCCTTGCCCAGTGTGTGCACACATCGCCTCTCCTGCTCCGGTCCCCAGCCCAAGCTCCAGGGTTTTTCCTGGGCCAGAGCAGGGCACTTTTGTCCAGGCCGCAACTGCAGAAAGTCTTAGCTCACCCCTGCTGCTGGGACAGCTGGGCTTCCTTGGCCCGTGCAGCCCAGAGCAGAAATGGGCCTGATTTCTGAGTAGAGCGGTGTCCTGCGGCTTCCCGGCCCTGTGCCACCCCTCCCCTTGGCCGGCTGTGTCATCTCCCCAAGGCCTCAGGGGACACCCCCACCCCAGCCCACCCCCACCCTGTCTGCTGGGTATTTGCATTTTCACAGGGACTCTGGGAGCCTAGTAAGCAGCCTCTTACAATCCCCAGAGGGATGTCTCTAAAGGAGGCCCTGGGGTAACCTGATGGAGTAAAATTCTTGAGCCTGCAGTGGGGGCGAGGGGGGCGGTGAGGTAGGGTCAGCCCTTTTCTTTGCAGGCCTTGGGGCCTGGGCGATCCCAGGGCTGAGCAGGACCAGTGGGTGGAAACTGCCAGAAGGGTGAGGGACTTTTCGGGAAGGAAATAGGAGACCACCTGGCCAGCTGGGTGATGTGAGGGTGAGTGCCGGATGCTGGTATAGAGGAACTCACGTTCAGATGCCCCTCGCTGTGCCACTCACTGGCTGTGACAGGTCCCACAGGTGCACAGCCTGGCTCCCCTTGCAGAGCGGAGCTGTCTCCGGAGCTGGCAGGAAACGCCTCTTAGCTGGATGGTGGTTGCCTGCTCATCCAGGAGTTCACGGTCGTGGCAGGGTTGGGTGGCGCCTCTGAGCTGCGGTCTTGTCTCCCTCGTGTAGGGCTTAGCCTGAGCTGTGGAGCTACCCAGTGCCCTCGGGGCAGGTCAGTCGGGTTTGCCTTGGGGTCTTTTCAAGTCACCACCCACCCTACACCCTCATCTCTGGGGAACCTCCCAGCAACTAACCCCCGCCCCCCGCCCCAGGGTGGAGCAGGGCTTAGCCTGGCCAGCCACCTGGAGGCAAGCTGTTGGGACCAGGGTGTTGGATCCAGTTCCCTCCTGGCTTTCCCAAGAACGGGCAGCATTCTTTCTGGACCTGGAGCCAGAGAGCAGAAACTGGGGCTCATAAAGTCTGGTCTGGGGCAACTGAGGATCAAGGCCAGAGTCCACAGCCTGAAGGTCTGTCCTACCCAGCCCCACCCAGCCGTCCCCTCCCCCTGCTCTGTTCCCTGGCGTGCCTCCTTCCTCTGCGCTGCCTGCCAGCCCACACGGCACCCTCCCCACCGCCCGCCCACCCCGGGCCCCGCTCGGAGGCCCTCCTTCCGGCCTCTGATGCCCCAGCACAGCCTTCTCCATCTGGGTCTTTGTTAAGTGCTCAGCTTGGACTGTCTCTTCTTGTCCCATCTGGCTGTCAGGTCCTTTAGGGTAGGGGCCTAGGACCAGGTAGCAAGAGGTCTCTGAGATGGGCTGTTTCTGGAGCCCTGGAAGAGCCCCCTTCAGGGGCTGGAAGGGGGAACAGGACCACAAGCTCCTGCCCGCATGCCCGTTTAGTCCTCACCGTGACCCCTTGTGAGGTCAGCCTTCTCATGCTCATTAACTTCACACAATAACCGTGCTCATTTCAAGAAGACAGCGCTAGGGTCTGGAAAGGTTAGGTAGCTAAGCCCTGTGGCTTTCCGCCAGCGTCCTGGCTCTTTTGCACCAGGTGCCTCCCAGGAATGGGAAGAGGGCGAGAGGAAGGGAACCAGCCCTTGACCCGCTGTGTTTTGTGGATGGTTTCCTCTAATGCCCACAAAGACGGCTGTGCACCCAGAGGCCCAAGTTCAGTGGGAACCCGAGTTACGATGGCAAGAATAGTGACCCTGGAGCTCTTTGTGGGACCAACGTCTCGGTGCCCCTCTGCAGGGAGGAGGCCTCTGGCCCCCGCTGGGCCCGCCTTCTCCTCTCCTGCCCTTTCTGCTCAGTCCTCTAAGCTCCCCCCGTCAGCAGATTCAAGGGCATCCTCAGCAGTGGGCAGGGGCTTCCTGGCGGCTGCGCCACCTTGCTGAACTGGCCCCCCCATATCCCATCTGAGAAAAGAGGAGCCTCTAGCCGTGCAGAAGCTGTAGGGACCTGGGAAACTGGGAAGGGTGATAGGATCAGCTTGTTTATCTGCCACCCCAGGGCCCCCTCTGGCTCATCCAGGGCCCCTCTGGCAGCCTGTGGTATGGGAGCCTGAGGCAGGGCATGCATCTGGGACTTCCTTCCGGGGGGGGGTGCGGGGTGGACAGGCTTGGTCTGTAAAACTAGGCTTTCCTTGGAAGCCAGTCCACAGGGTCTGCCCTGTGCCTGGCTCTCCGCTAGGCACTGAGAGGGCAGCAGAAGGCAGGAGGGCCCTCCCCCTGGCCTGGGGGAGCTTCTGGCCTCTGCCGCTTCAGAGGAGGGGAAGAGATGGCTGGGAGAGTTGCTCATCATCAGCGTACATGGTGCTGGGATCCATCCTGATGGAGAACCGGGTGTGTGGCGGGGCGGGGGGGCAGTGTGAGGGCAGGGGAGTCGCAGGAGGCCTCTAGACGGAAGAGAGGCCCTCGGGCTGGGTTCTAAAGGATGGATGGTAGACCGAGAAGAACAGCGAGAACGTTCTTGGTGACAGCGGCATGAATATAGGCATGTAGCTTTGGAAACAAAATGTGGCAGCGTCAGGGACCAGCGCGGAGACTGATGTCCCCACAAGCACACAGCG
>PVHT021183519.1:5090794-5212154 GCA_004024745.2 Catagonus wagneri
TTTTTTTTTTTTTGTCTTTTTGCCCTTTCTAGGGTCACACTCGCGGCATATGGAGGTTCCCTGGCTAGGGGTCTAACAGGAGCTGTTAGATTCGTTAACCACTGAGCCACAATGGGAACTCCTGCCCCTTTCTCATTTTGGAATGAGCTTATCCCCCTGGTTTGAAGAGAAATTGCATCCCCAGTCCGTTTGGGCAGTGAGTGCCGTCATTAACCTACTCTTAGGCTGGGAAATCTTGGATCCTTCCTCGCCCAGCAGTTGTCCTCCCTGCTCCCTCTTCAGCCTTCGTCCCATCCCAGTGTGACGTGGGAAGCCTCGCAGAGGGTTCCCACCTGAGAGATGAGTTTCAAAACCATCGCCTCTGGGGCCGTGGGTCTGTGTGAAAATGGGAGAGGCATCCGGCCCTGTGGACGCTCCTGAGCTTGAGAGGGGCTCCCCAGAAGAGCAGGACGGCCTGCCTTCCTCTCCCGAGGCAGCTCTTGTCTCAGGGCAGACAGTGCCCTAGATGGGGGGGAAATGATGGAGCGAGAGCCCCTGCGCTGGAGGCCACGGGCTCACGGGCGGCCCTGGGCTTTCCCCACGTCCGGGGAGTCAGCCCAAGTCTCAGCTCCCGAATGGCAGATCCGCACTGTCTGGGCGCTGGTGTCCTGGTTCTTTAGGGCCCCTGAAGCGGGAGTTCCCCCCCTGCTGTCGGCTGCACAGACTGGGGACCTGGCAGTTGGTGGCAGGAGGCAGCGGTCAGGGTTGTGTCTCACGAGCGTATTTATGATAGTTATAGTCAAGGCGGCGGCTGTGTCGGACCCGTGGTCCCACAGGCTCCTCTGATTCTTTGGTTTCCCTCTTTCCTGCTCCTCTCCCCCCTTCTCTTCCTCCACTCTGTCTTCTCTCCCAGCCCCCGCCCTTCTCGCTCCAGCCTCCTGTGCCTGCTCCCCCGCCTGTCGCCCTTCGTTCCTGCTTGCCCTTCTTCTCTCCAGGACAGCGCTCCCAGGACAGGAAGTTGGGGGCCCTGATGCCCGCGTGGTCCGAGGCAAACGGTGCCCCTCTCTGGGTCGCAGCCCAGCCCCCAGATCCCTTCAGACCTTAGGACTCGGTGTGACTCTCCTGGCTGGTCCCCCCCCCACTTCTTCTCTCTCACTCCTTCCCCACCCCCCGCTTCCTTCTCCTTTATTCTGAGCATCCATATGTCTGAGGGTTTGCTCCGTGAGTTAGTGCTTATTTCCTTTAGAGTACAGTTTTGGGGGCCCCCAGCCCCCGGAGGCTTACGTTAGCTTCTTTTTAGGGTCTAAGCTTCTCTCCTGCCCTGAGGGGCTTCCCTCCTTTCTGAGGTCTCATGCAAGGTCTCTAGGAAGCACATCTCACCTAGGGAGAGGCCTTCAGAGGGCAAGGCCCTGGGCTTTGCCTCGCCTTGCTCCTCGGCTCAGGACCCAGGACCCGCCAAGCAAGGCCCTCCCCCCTGCAGAGCGGGCTCAGCCTTGGCAAGAACGGCGGGAAGCCTGGAGCCAGCTCTGGGTGCAGGGTTAGAGCGGGATGCCTCAGAACAAAATCATAAAAGGGACTGTTGCAAAGCTCCAGGGAACAGATGTTTTCCATTTGGAGCCTGCCGAGAGAAGCCCAGAGGGGGGCGGGTAGAGAGAGATGGAAGGAAGAAGAAGAAAAGCCGAGACACACAAGAGAGGAGGACAGGAGTAGGCGGAGGGGAAGACGAGAGAAGTGGGACTCAGAAGGGAGGGAGAGAAGAGGGAGGGACCCAGGGGATTGGAGAGGGGCCCCTGACACTGAGCGGGCAGCAAGGCCCCCGTTCAGCCTTGCCCATGAAAATTCAAGGAAAATCCAGTAACACTGACGGTGCCTCCAGCCCTGGCTGGAGGAGGCCGGGATGGGTGTGGGCTGGGGCGCTGACGGCCAGGGCTGCGAGGTGGAGGATGGGGCACTGGGCGGGCACGGTGCCATGTGGCTCCCGCTGCAGCCCAGGCCGGCTGTCTGGGGAGCACCAAGTTTGGTAAAACAACTGTCCAGGGACACTGAGGCTGTGAAGAAGGGGTGCATTGCAGCCCCCAGACCTGTGGGTCTGTGTGCAGGTCGAGGGCCCCATCCTGGAGGCCGGGCCTGCCAGGGGCTGTCTGCCAGGCGGCCAGGAGCCTTCAGGAGACCTCACTCCTCTGGCTCTGTTCTGTGTCATCTCCTCTGGCTCTGTTCTGTGTCATCCTGCCTAACGGGTACTGAAGTCCATCGGAGCAGAGTGGCCCTACCTATTTTTCAGGGCATGTCCTCTGGCGTGTGCCCCAGGACGAGGCCCGGGGCCCCGAGGAAGGAGGGAGGTGGGGAGCCTGTAATTGAAATCTGTTGATGTGAAGACACTAGGAAATGTGCCCAAGGGAGGGACAGGCTTCAGAGACTGGCCTCAAGAGACAGCATGGCACGTTGTCAACAGCTTGATGAGCCGTGCCAGGACCGGGTGGGCAGGTGGGCCAGGCCTGGGGCAGCCCTGCCGGGACACAGGTAGGGAAGCGGGGAGCCCGGCCTCTGAGCCGAGCTCCTGGCAATGGAGGAAGCAGCCCCGGGGCTGGTGCAGGACAGACCTCCGCACCCCCACCCCTCACACCGCACTCTTCCTCCTGCTTCTCCCTTCTCCTCTGTGACCCTGGAAGTCCCGCCGCAGTGGGGCCCAGCCTCCCTTCTCTCTGCTAATCTGCGTGCCCCTGTGCCTTCACGCCCCAGCTCAGATGCCGCCTCCCCCAGGAAGACTCCCTTGACCACACCAGCACAGCTGGCCTGACCCCTTCTGAGTGCCTGGCACGCTTGGCATTGGCACTTGTCACTCCCTTGCCCTGGGTCACTCCAGTGGTTTGGTGGCTCAGCTGCTCTACTTTCCCGAACTGCCCTTTTTCTCCTTCCCGTGGGAGGGCCAGGCGCACAGTCAGTAGGCCACAGCTGGGCCTCGGACTCTCAGGTGTGAGTGAGGGCAGCCTGCTGAGGGCCCCGGGCGGCAGAAGGGAACAGGACAGCAGGGCAGAGGAGCACCGAGGCTGAGGGAGCCAATCCCCTGCCCTCTGGGCCTACCCTCCCTGCGAGGCCCAGGGTTCAAAGCTCGCCCCGCCTGTCCTGGCCTTCCTGAGCTTCCCCCCGGAAGTCTTCAGTTCACAGGGTCTCTGAAGACAAAAGCCTGTGCTTCTCTCTCCCACCTTGTCGTGGGCGCCTGGCGTGAGTTCTTACTCTCCCACGTTCTCATCTCTGGTAAAGAAAAGGGGTTCCCTGCTCAGAAGCCCTCTGCTGTGGTTAGGGTGCAGCGGGCTACTTGAATACACGGTGGGCCCCCTGTGCTGTGCGCTACAGTCAAGGCCTTGGTTAGGCCTCCTTCCTGCTTATTCTTGGAACGAGAAGGGATGACTGGGCCCAGGTTTTCCACCCCTTCTGGAAGCTTCCTTTAGGAAATCTATTATCCACTCCTCACCCCCAGACCTAATCCAAACTAGAGTAACCTCAGCCCTCAGCTGTTGCTGGGAACAGCTCCTTCTGTGCCCCACCTATCCGTGTGGGGCACCAACCAGCCCCAGAGGCGGCAGCCGAGCCCGGCCGCCGCAAGGGGAGGGCTGGGGGCTGTGAGGCAACTCCGACGAGTCCAGCTTCTAAAAATGCCTCCAGTGGGTCTGTACCCGCGCAGTGTGGGTTTGAAATGTGCGTTTACGGGGGCTGGCCCAGGATTGGAGGAACCGCCCCATTTTCTGCTGATCTGGGGGAAGACCACAAACTGGCTGTGGGGCAGATCTGCCCCGTCTGTCAGTTGAAAGGCGTTTGCGTCCCCGATTCCTCTCCCTGCGACAGAAAGTTTAGAGGGAGGCCAGAGCTTGCCCTCCCACCGAGGGACGGGGGTGAGGCCTGGCGTGTTAGCCTGGAGCGCAGGAGAGCACCTGCCTGCCCGCCTCCCAGACCCGGGAGGATTAAATGAGAGAAGATGCTTCCTCGGCCCACGGGCAGCTCTCTGCAAGCGCGGGCAGTTCTGTGGCTGTTACCAGCTCTCCTTGGTGTCGGCCCCCGTCCTGCCCTTTGCGGGTGTTCCCTGGGCCTCTTTCCTCCTCATCCTCCCACCTGCCTTTGGTGGCGTCGCTCGGCTCTCCTCTTCCTGATCCCGCAGGCGGAGTTAGCTCTGCAGTCAGCCTCCCTTCCCGGAGAGCCGCCTCATCTGCATCCCACCCCGTCTGCAGATACGTGGTGAACAACTGAAGGGCTGGGACGAAAGTCAGAGTCACCTGAATAAACTCTCGGCTGCAGGGGACCACTCGTGCCCTCACTGCCACGGTCTGAAGTCAGCCTGGTGCTGACCCCAGCTCCCTCGCTTACTCTGCCGGTAGCTTAGTTCCTCTCTGTGCCCTTTTCCTCCTCCCTGAAGCCGGGTAGAAGTGCTCGTTCATAGGGTTTTGTGAGTGTTGGCAGAGTTAGTGTCCGTGCAACACGTAGCATGAACCTGACACAGCAAGCGCTCAGAAACTATTGCCTGGTGCTACCACCCTGCCCCAGAGCGAGCCCAGCCTGTGCTGTCTCTCAGTGGGATGGTTTCTGTCACCCAAGACGATTCCCGAACTCTGGGGGCCAAGAGTCAGAAGTGGGAGGGGGCCGCCGCCTCCTGTGACTCCCCCCACCACCACCTCACCTGCCCTTCTGGTCTTGCAGCCGAGCTGTTCATGGAGCAGCAGCACCTCAAGGAAGCGGGCTTCTGCATCCAGGAGGCAGCGGGCCTCTTCCCCACCTCGCACTCGGTGCTGTACATGCGGGGCCGGCTGGCTGAGATGAAGGGCAGCTTGGAGGAGGCTGAGCAGCTGTACAAGGAGGCGCTCATGGTGAACCCCGACGGCGTGCGCATCATGCACAGCCTGGTGAGTCAGCCCCCCACCCCCCACCCTGCCGCCTCTGGTCCCTGCTGTCCGGGGGGGGTGGCCTTCTCCCTGCTCTGCTGGGAGAGACCTCTGTCTTTCTCGGAGAGGCAGGCCAATCCAATTCAGTCAGAGCCTGCCTGAGTTGATGAACAAATCTGGAAGGATCGGTCAATTCTTTGTGACTTCCCTTTCGCGGTGTTTCTGGAAGACAATCTAGCCCCAAAGGTTTTCGCTGTTATTCATCAGATCCTTGCCCTGGAGACTCAAAGCAGATGCCAAAATGCCTTTTTTGGGGTGTGTGTGTATGTGTTGAGGGTGTCGCCAGGCCCTCCCTGATCGTGGGGCTGCCTCCCCCATTTCAGAGGAGCTCTAAGCCTCCTTGTGGGATTCTGCTTGGTGCCCTGTCATGTCAGGCCTGACCGAAGCGCATGGCCTATGTCCCCAGGGTGCTGAGAGAGGCCGGCAGCCCCAAGTCCTAGGACATGGAGCCAGGACTCGGGTGTCCAGAGCTAAGTGACTTTCCTGTAGGAAGTTTCAGTGGCTGAGAGCCAGGTGCCATTGCTCTTGTCCTGGCCTTGTCACGCCCGCCCTGGGTGATCATGGGCAAGTCAGCTGCTTCTCGGAACCTCAGTTTTGCTTACCTGTGCAGTGGGAATTATCTGGTCCAGGATACTCCTCCTTGACAGGCGGTGTAGTAGGTATCAGTGTTTGTTTTCTGTGCCTTCTTTAGCCGCTTTCAGAGAGCAGGTGTCAGGATAAATGCAATGATCTGAACATGCACAGGCCTGCGTGGGCACCGTGATTTCCGCAGTGTGACTTAGGAGCCCCCAGCTTAGCTACACAGTCCTCCCCGTTGGGGTCTGGGTTCCGCCTCAGATGTCCCACTTCGAGAGTGCTTGGAAGAGAATGGCTCCAGGTGGCTGAAGGGTTATCGTTGCCAGAAGGGGTCTGATTGGTTCATGGAGTTGATGCTTCGGGGAGTTTGATATCGGCTCCGTGTCAGGGAAAACAGTTTAACTCTGAGCATCACCCGGGCGCCGACTCAGGGGTCATTTTGTGAGAATGTAACTGTCACGTGGGGGAGGAGCCGGACTAGGTCATCTTTATTTAGGTCCTTGCTCGCTCCGAGAGTCCCTGAACACAGACTAGAACCGAGATTCCCACCTCAGCCGTTATTCCCCCTGCCTGATTTCTTAGAGGGTTCCTAGCTGAGGCCCACGCACATGTCCGGTGTCGCTTGCAGGAAGCCTGCGTGGCAGCATCACATGCTGGTCCAAGTTCCCCGCTTCTGCACGGCTCTGGGCTGGTTGCCTTCCAGTCCGCTCAGCACATGTTTGCATTTGGCAAAGCACATCTTCCTCCGTCCCGCCGTTCAGACGTTAGCTCCTCTGATAAATGCCTCCCCGGAGGTCACATCCAGAAACTTGATTAGGGAGCTGAGAAGGAGGATGCGGGCTCTGTCGTCAGGCCTGCAGCCAGACGGCTGTCTTCCACTGCGCTCTTGGATGTGAGCCTGCTGTGTCAGTCCCCCCAGCCCCACCAGATCGGTAACAAGCACTGTTGTGAAGCAACAGCGTACCATTTTTCATTTATGCTTATTACTGTTTGTAGCCATTTTCCTGAAATCGAAGCAGGTTCCAAGGGTGGGTTTCCATGGTAACCAAATGGCTGTCCAGAGTGGCTCCCTACAGATGTTTCTGAAATGGTCCCTTTCTCTCCCCGGGGTGCCTTGCTGATTTGATGAAGTCGGAGCCAGGACTGCCCACTGTTCAAGTTACAGGCAGCCAGAGGGGCAGTCACTCCAGCGTGGGCAGCCCATCCCCTTTCCGCACTCTCTGTTCCTGCCAGCGTCCCACACACATGCATGCGGAATAGCGAATTTCAAGCCCGGGGAAGGTTTACTAAGCACTCTTCTCCCCAAGATATGCAAACGCTTGGGTGCCTTGGTCTCCAGCGTCTGCTGATCTAAGTGTCTTCCCTGTGCTTGTCTCAGACTTAGGACATCTGGGATCTAATCCTGGCTCTGGCACTAATTCACTGGGGTGATTTAGGAAAAGACACGCTTCCATGCTCCCGCTGTCTCCTTACGTAAATGAATAATGATCTTCCTCATTCCCTAGACCAGCGTGGTGCTAATCAAATGAGGTGACGCATGTGGAAGTGCTTCTGAACGTCTGCCGCGCCATGTCAGAGGCAGAACACAGCACGCACACCACACGCTCCCGTCCCTCACCCGAGGCAGCGTCGCTGGTCGGTCACAGCACTGTTTCCCACTGAGCACAGATGGGACCTGGGGATCTTGTTCACCATGGTACTGTACGCTGGGAGCCACTCCCTTTGGTCGAAGTCAGCTTGGCACTTATGTAAGGGATTCATTGTAAAAACAGTCAGTAGAGCGTGCAAGAGACACAGCAGTTGTCTTAGCCTGAGGTTGGAGGATTATCCAGAGAAAGAAATACAGAGAGGAACAGATTACCACCCCCCTGCCCCCACTGGAGTCCTTGCCAAGGCAGGTTCCCAGGGGGACATCCTGGCCTTACCACGCCACTGCGGCTTTGTGAGGACAAGGGGAAGGAGACACAGCGCCCCGAGAGCACGGCCACCCAGTGCCTGGACTGGAGGAGCTCTGGGTCCCCCGACGAGCTCCTGGTATAGTGCCCGAGTCCCGCTCTCCGGGGTCTGGAGAGAGGAGGGCATGGAGCCACTCGGTGAGCTGGGTGGATGCCCGGTTCTGCCTTGCAGTTCCCAGGGCTGGATGGTCACACAGCAAGAGGCCAGCCTGGGGGCCTCTCTGGGGCTGCGTGCTTGGGACAGGAAATTTCGAGACAGGTTAGGGAAAAATCTCTCAGAGGAGAAGGCTATTGCTCTTGGGAGCCGGCGTTCGGGCTTCCGAGAACAGGACCTTCAGCCCAGAAGCACGTTCTCTGCTCGCTCTGTCCCGCTGCCGTCCCCGCCCCGGATGGGATGGGAACGTCTCCACCCTGGGCTCGGTTCAGGCTTTTCCACCCAAATCAGGCAGGAAGGAGACACCTCTCCGGCAGAGCTGTATGAGCGAAGAGTCCCCATGGGGTATACAGCAGCGCCTCAAAGGGGCCTGTGCCGTCCGGCCCTGGTCCTGTAGGCTGCCGCCTCCGCCGGGCTCAGGGACGACCAGGTGGCTTGGGGAGCCTGCCAGGTGCAGAAAGGAAAGGCGTGCTCTCTGCGGATGGAAATTCCCAGTGAAACCCCAGGAGCAGATTCTGATGGTCCCTGCCAGCTCGGCCTCAGGTAGCTGGAAACCCCACTCACTCAACCTGGGGGTCCGGAACTGATTTTACTGGCAGAAGGATGTAGTTAAGAAGGGAGAACCTGAACTTGACCTGCCTGCCCCCAAGGAAACCTGAGAAGGGAAGCACGGTCCTTCCCAAGGTCAGCAGAGGAGCTGGCTCTCAGGTGGCCCTGTTTCTCAGAGAGGGCTCCGTGGGCTTGGCCTCCAAGGGAGCAGAGATCCTTTGGGAAGACAGGGAGCCCCAGAATGACTGATGGAGCAATCAAGTCACGGGGACACCGCCCCCAAGAGGGGGCTCCTTTGAGGTCGCCTGCCCTTAACGGTGGGAGGGTCACTAGCTCTGGCCACGGACTGACTCACTCTCCCTGCGCCCCGCTTGGCTGAGCCGGGAGTATGGATGCTCTCGTGTAACCGGTTTCACTGCAAGTGATGGCGTGAGAGCCTCAGCCAGGGGTGGGCATGCACGGCTGCATCCCTGTGTGTGTGGTGGGGGCTCTGCTCCCAGGGACAGATCCTGAGCGGTTGGGGTTCCTGGCCCCTCTGGCCAGGTTTCCCGGCTCCTTGGGTCATGCTTTCTTCTGGAGACAGAGCTCCAGACTCCTGCTGCGCCATCTTTCTGAACCCCTTTCCTCCTCGGGCACCCCAGCAGCGGGGGGGAACCCCAGCAGCGGGGGGCGAGGGAGGCTGCCGTGGCTGAGGTTGGGCTCTTGTGGACGAGATGATTTCTGGAGCCATCCTGGCCGCGTGACCCGGCCTGTTCTCTCTCATCCTGGAAAGATGGCAAGACCGTGTTCCGTTGCCCTCTGATGAGAGCTGGGATGCATTGTTCTGCTTTCCCTCGGGCTCCCAGTGGCACTGTCTTTAAGTGGGTTTGAGGATCAAGGGCTCGGCCGTGGCGTGCAGCCACCCCCAGAGGGCCCCCGAGCTTCTTGCCTCCCTCTCTCCAGGCTGGGGTGTGCCACTTCAGGATGTAAGTCCCCAGAAGCTCCCCGCCACCACGCCTCTTCCCCGCCAAGGCGGAGCCTGAGTCTGGGAGGCCCAGGGCTCCGCCCCACCCAAACCTGAGGTTGGGCCTTTTGCAGGTGTTCGAGGAATCCAGGCGGAAGGCTCTGCTAGGGTCAAAGAGGTGACCTCTGGAGTTCCTGTCGTGGCGCAGTGGTTAACAAATCCGACTAGGAACCATGAGGTTGTGGGTTCGATCCTTGGTCTTGTTCAGTGAGTTAAGGATCCGGTGTTGCTGCGAGCTGTGGTGTAGGTTTTAGACGTGTCTCGGATCCCTCGTTGCTGTGGCTCTGGCTTAGACTGGCAGCTGTAGCTCTGATTAGACCCCTAGCCTGGGAACCTCCATATGCCATGGGTGCGGCCCTAAAAAGCGGGAGAAAAAAAAAAGGGGGGGGAGGCGACCTCTAGCTGCACAGAGCTTCCCCCTCCCTCCTCCCCGACTGGCCCCAGCCCCGTTTCTGGAGGGCGGGACCAGACAGGACGGGCGACACTGAGGCAGACCGCCAGCCCTGCCAGCCCTCCGGTTACTGGGGGCGCTGGGAGATTACTTCCCCTCACTGTCTCAGTTGCTCTTCTGTCAAATGGAGATAATTCAGGCCTTCGTAACCTCGAGGGGTCGTTTCAGGGCTCAGATGAACCAAGAGCTGTGAAAAGATAAGGCAGCACTGGGTATTTTTGCTACCACTTACGTGGAAGACTTGGTGGCAGGTGGGCAGGGACCAAGGACTTCAGGACTGCCTTAGGGGTTGCTTCTGGGGCTGGGTGGCTGGGACGGTTTTAAGTCTCCAGTATCAGAGGCACCTGTGCCTGGAGGTTGGAGCCCAGCCTTCGAGTCTGACTGACCTGGACTTGAATTTTACTTTACCTGTACGTGCCCGGTAACCTTGACCAAGTTCTTGAGCCTCCCAGATCCTCAGTATTCTAATCTGTAAAATGGAAATGGCAACACCCAGTACCCAGGAATTAGGTTACAGAATTCTGTAAGTTAATGGCCCTGCGGTTGGGGTTCCTTTTACCTTTTTCGCTTTGAAGTGTGGCTTCCAGGCCAGGTTCAGGTGCCCTTGGTTTGCAGAGGGAAGGGGAAGCCCAGAGCCGACCCCCGGACACCCCACTGTCGCCAAGCCTAGGCACAGAGGTGCACGCCGTCAGCCCAGCCACTCTGCAGATGAGCGGGAGTGTACACAGTGCGAGGCCAGGCCGGCCTCAGGTGGCTAGTGGCCTAGAGTCTGTGTTGAGGGACCAGGGGGATTTGAGACCCGGTCTTGCTCTCGTATACTAATAGGTGGCATTCTGTACAGCTAAAGGGGCATGCTGGGCCCTGAGGCTGCTAGAGCGGAGGGGTCGGGAAGGCCAGGCCCTGGAGAGGCCCTGCCCTCTGGCCCATAGTTGGATTAGCCTGGCCCAGCCACTGCTTCCTGTCTTGAAGGAGGAAGGGCGTCCTGAGCAGCTGAGAAGTGAAATTTGGTGTCCGGCCTTCTGGAGTTTCCGGGACGCTGGACAAGGTGGGCGGTACCTAGAAGAGCAAGGTCTTTGCCTCCGCGCCCGGGGCACCCCGCCTGCTCTGGGATTCTCCCGCCTTGTTGGCTTCCTGAGCTGTAGCAGGGAGGGGGCTGAGGGCCCAGGCGTGGCCTCTTGTGTGTGTGTGTGTGTGTGTGTGTCAGGGGCGGTGTGCCGAGTTCCTGCACAGGCCCAGCGCCTCGTCCTCGTCCTCGGGGTCTGTGCCCGCCCCGGCCGCTCCAGCCAGGGAGGAATATTGCTTCTCAGTGGGAATGTCTTGCTGGCCATCCGACCTCCTAGAGCGGTGGTTTTCTCGCGCGTTCTCTTCCTGGCCCTCCCCGGCGCTGCCTTCCCCAGTGGGGGTGGGGAGGAGGAGGAGACTCCGCCATGTGGGGGTGCAGGGGTGCCAGGGCTCCCAGGGGCAGAGACCCCTCCCCAGCCCGCCTCGTGCCCGCGCTGGCACAGCCCCGGCGCACACCCTGAACCCGCGCCCCACACTTGTGAAGGTGGAGGCGGGGCCCCCTGCCTCTGGCCCAGGGCTTTAGGCAAACCTTAGGCCGGTGTGCGGACTCAAGTCCACCCCCACAGGAGGAGGCGGCGGATGGGAAGTTTACTGTCACAGACTAGATCAGAGCCATGGGTGAGCACGGTTGGCGTAATTTAGTCCCAGAATCAGTGATTGGAAAAACTCATGTGTCTGGAGAGTGCAGCGGGGTTCAGCCCTTCCGCCTTGTACAGAAGGCCAGCGCACACCCCAGAAAGGCAAGCACACCCTCCGCCATTAGGCTCTGCCTCCTGCCCAGAGGGGAGCATCTGCCACGGGGTCCCCTTCTCACTGCCCGGCACAGGCTATTCACTTCCAGAACCCAAAGTCCAGAGGCCTCGCCACAGCCTCCTGACCTGGGCCCCGTGGGCCCAGCCATGTTCCAGGGGTGCAGAGCCCCCTGCCTCGAGGCGGGACCGGCAAAGGAATCCCCCTGGGCTGTGACTCGCCCTCTCACCAAGCTTGTGCTTGTCCTCAAGCCTGGCTGTGACCCTCTGACGGTGGACACCACCCTTAGCAGAGGGACCCACTGGTAGTTTCGACATCTCACCCATGGAGGCCCCCGGAGGAGGAAGGGACGGGGTGAGCTCTGCCATGTGAGAAGCACAGCCACCTCTGCTGCCCTGGGAGACCCCCACCGAGGCCAGAGGAACCTGGCAGCCAGGTGTTGGGGTCTGGAAGGAGCTGTGTCCCTCTGCCCCTCCTACTACGGGAGGTGGGACCAGCCTGAGGCCTTGGAGCCGCCCCTGCCTGGAGAAGGAAGTGGCCGGCTGTGGGCTAGGTTCCCAGCCTTGAGAGTCCTCCTTCCTGGTCGGGTTGGACAGGTTGAAGTGACACACCTGGGAGAAGCCAGAGTGTGAGGAGAGGGCCTGCGCTGGCTGGAAGGCGGGCCTCCCAGCGGGGTGCGTCCGCGCCCCAGGGTGGCTGAAGGGAGGACCACGCCTTTCCAGGTGCAGCGCTGGCTCCTGCCTGCAGCCCCCTGGTCCCCAGGCAGGGGGCTCCAGGGACCAGGAGGCTCCAGCAGCCTCCAGCTGATCCCCGGCTTCCCAGCTGGAAAGGCTGTTATAGAATCCCAGGAATGTGGCTTGAGCTCAGAAAGAAAATTCCCAAAATAACCTCTATAAATACTTGAGGGCAGGGGCAGGGGCAGGGGCGGGGAGAGGGCTCAGCCTGGCGGCCAAGCCCGCAGCTGGCCTCGCGCTAGGGGCAGACCGCCCCCAAAGAAGCTGGCGGCTCCCCCAGCCCTGGCCTTCCTGCGGCCCCACCCCTCTGGGGGGACAGTGTCGGCCTCTGGGTGAGGTGGGGTGCGGTGGCAGTTCTGAGAAGGGCAGGCGGGATCACCCCACTCCTTCGTCCCCATACCTGCTGCCGTGCCCGACCTCACCCTGTATTTCCGCAGGGAGCCTGGCTTCCGAACAGGGACAGTCCCCTCGCAGTCTCCCTACAAACCTGAGACCAGACCCCTCTCAGGCTGCCCGCCTTCGTGGCCCTAAGGGGAGGTCACTAAGTACAGGTAAAGGCCGCTGGTGTGCCAGGTTTTGTATCCAGGACACCCTGCCACCCAGACCCGGTGGGGCTGCCGTCCTGTGGGGCTGGCCGGGCGCCCTGGCTCAGCCTCAGAGGGCCGCGTCAGGGAAGGCCTTCTCGGGGTGACGGTGCGGGCAGAAAGTGCCATCTTAGGGGAGGACTTCCGGAGGAGTAGGGTCCCAGGTAGAGGCAAGGTGGCCAGAGGTTCCCCCATCGCTGCGGTCCAGGAATGGACAAGGGTGGGAATTTCTGGGGAGTCCCTGGCCCTGCCCCTCCCTGAGCGGCGCCGTTATAGGCGCGATGCTCCGTCACCATAAGCAGCTCGCACTTGGCTCTAATGCCTGCCTGGGCGGCACAGCCGTGCCATCTCCCAGGTCAAGTGTCAGAAACTGCAAGTCACTCGGCAGGTCTGGCCTCCTGTCTCAGCACAGGGTGGGGAGGGGTCAGCAGGGACATTCGGATGGAATCGAGATGCCGGTTCTGCGTTCCCATCATCTCCCTGGAGACCTGTGCCCGAGGCAGCTGGGGCTCAGGGTGCCAGGAGGGTGCCTGACGGTGGGCCCTTGGCCCGGCGCCAGGCTGGGGGCAGAGCAGGTGAGACCTCGCATCTTCCTGGGGCGGGGCCCCGCCCAGTTGTCAGGCAGCAAACAGCTCGAGTTGCTACCAAACATGAACTGAACAGGCTGGTGTCTCGGGCAGGTGGCAGCAGATCCTGTTACAGGCCCTGGGCCTCCGGGCCCCAGCCTGACCCCGGTGTCTCCTTTCAGGCGCTAAGGTCGGCACCCCAGGGTGGGGGCGGGACGTGATCCAACCCGGGGTGGGGGGCTTGCCCTCTAAAGTAGTCCGCTCTTCTGTGCCCTCCTTGTCCCCCCTCCCCCCGATCCTGACTTGCCGTTCATTCTGGAGACACTGCCATTTGCTGCCAGCCCCACCCTGCGCCCCGCTACACAGTTTCAAATCCATCCTTGCAGAATCCCCACGGTAGCCTGCAAAGTAGGACTGTTCTCTGCCCCGGTTTATAGACGAGGAAACAGCGGCTCAGAGAAAATGGGCCACTTGCCCACAGTCACGGCCCTTGTCAGTGACAGAGCTGGGATTCCAGCCCAGTCCGGTCTTCTGGCAGCGCAGCCCTGGGCTTTTTCCCCTCTGTGCAGAACATGCAGAGAAGCCTCCCGAAAACCTTCAACACCGCGAGTAAAACCGGCCCCCCCTCCAGACAGATGTGTGCCCTGTTGAGCCTGCAGACACACCTGGGCCCCTTCCCGAACTCCTCCACACTTCTAGACATCAGGGGTTTTCAAACTCGTTTTTTTAGCTGTAGAGCCCACTTTGCAAACAAAAATCTCACGTGGACGCTCCATATAGAAAGCATGGTGTATACAAGCCACTGGGGCCCCACCCCGCCCTGGGCGGCCCCGCTGGCCTTCCCCTCTGTCCTCGCCGTCGCTCCCCCATGGGCAGCGCTCACAGGGCTCAAACCTTCCATTTTTGGTGCTTAATTTTGGTGTCTGGCGGCCTGTCGTCTCGCCTTCCTGCCCTCCTCCCTGCGGGCCCTGTTCCATCGTGAGCCGCTCAGGGTCCAGCTCCCAGGCTATGCGGGCAGGAGATCTTGGCCTGGAGTCCTGCCAATCAGACCGGGCACTGCCCTCCGGGCCCGGGCAGCCCTGAGTCAGCACTGCTCCTCTCTGGCCAGATCCAGGCGCTGTGCCTCAGCCTGCACCCTGCCCCTGGCCGCCCTGTCCTCCCCCCGTCCCTGCGGCTCCTCAGGGACGGCTCTGCCCTGGGTTGAAAAGCTCCCCTTCCCTGCCCGGCCCCCGGGCCACCAGACTGCCAGCCTGCGCCTCCCGAGGTGGTGGTGGGGCTTTTCCTAGGGCTTCCTGAGTCCCGTCTTTCACTCTTGCCTAATTGGTGGTGTTCCAAGCCCTCAGAGGACTTTATGAAATCAGGCCTGTGCATCTTCCCCGGTGGGTCTCCATAGCAACGGAGGGCCTAACTCTGGGGAGTGCGGCGAGGAGGAAAATGTTCCAGCTAAAAATGTACATGGCCATCAGTGGGCGGGCACTCGAGAGGGGGCTCCAGGCACATAGAAGGCAGCTCCTCAGCCCCCGCCTGTCCAGGAAGCCGGTGTGGTTTGGGCTTTATCTCATGTCTTTGAATGAGAGGCTGGCCCCCTGTGCCGTGTGCCCCTCTGTGACCCCTTTGAGGGCTGGAACACAGATGGGTGGGATGGCGCAGAGCAACTTTTCTGGTACTGGAGGTCAAAAGAGGACCCGGGCCCCCCACCTCCTCCTCAGTGTGGGTGGACAAGGACATCAAGGGAACAGGGTGCCAGTTTCACTTCCCAACCCTTCTGTGACCATTCCCGTCACTTCCTCTCTCTCTCTGGTCGTTGGAGCCAAACAGCAGGGCCAAGCCCTCCTGGGCAGTCCTGACCCCTTCTCAGAGGCCCTCCCCTCAGCCAGCATCCGTCTGTCCCTGTCTCTGGCCATCTGACTCTCTCCCTGCACCCCTCGCCTGCCAGGCTGGGCTGGGATGAGCTTTAGGTCCTAGGAGGACAGGCTGCTGCTGCAGGCACAGCAGCTGCCCATCCGCCCTCAAGCCTGGAGTGCACCCTCCTCGGTCGGTCTCAGTGTCCCTGGGGAGAAGGGCGGTGCCACAGTGCTACACAGGGACTCAGGGGTCCACACCCACCGACTTTGAGTTCACACATGCCAGGCATCGTTCAAGTGCTTTGCATCTCCTGTCGTGGGAACGTCACAACCCTAGAGGTGGGCACGGTGGTCCTTCGCATTTACAGATGAGGAAACCGAGGGCCCGAGAGCGGTGACTTGGTCAGAATCCCTCAGCTGTAACGGGGAGACCCCAAGCCAGGTCTGCTGCCTTGGAAGCCCATCCCCTGGATCCAGGAGGGACAGAGTTCCCACTGCGGGTGACCCAGGAGGCCGGGCTGCAAGCCAGGTGGGGACGGACACAGGCAGGATTTGCATGGGTCACGTGCTGTCACTTGACAGTACCCAAGCCTGAGAGGTGGGCCCACCCTGGCTCGTGGCCGCACTTGCTTCTGCTTCTTAGCCCGGTAGACGCCCCCGCCCGAGACAGCCTCACTCACCCCGCCCCGTGCTTGCTCCCCAGGGTCTGATGCTGAGTCGGCTGGGCCGTAAGAGCCTGGCCCAGAAGGTGCTCCGGGACGCCGTGGAGAGGCAGAGCACCTGCCACGAGGCCTGGCAGGGCCTGGGCGAGGTGCTGCAGGCCCAGGGCCAGAGCGAGGCCGCCACCGACTGCTTCCTCACCGCCCTCGAGCTGGAGGCCAGCAGCCCCGTGTTGCCCTTCTCCGTCATCCCCCGAGAACTCTGATGCCACGCGGCAGCAGCTGGAGGGGCGGGCAGCAGGAGCCCAGGTCAGGGGAGGTGCAGGGCCTCGGGGAAATACAGCTCTAGGGGAGACTTGTGCAGGCTGCAGCTCTCCTTCTCCTCGCCTCCCCCACCTGCCCCGCTTTCCCTCAGGCCCAGCTGGGCCTGGGAGCTGCTCATCTGGGGCTGTGTGGACCAGATTTGCATAAAAAACAAATCCCTTGTCCCTTTGGGACTCAGACATCATGGCCTTTATGAGCAAGCAGGCAGCTGGGGGGCCACGTCGACGTGGGGACCCCTCCACAGAGCGTCTGCATCATCTAAACGTGCAGGAAGGCTCTCTGAGGCCTGGGTACCTCCCCGCGCCTGCCACTCTCCCGCAGCATCCCCGACCCTGGATTTTCCAACTTTGCACAAGCTGTAGTCTCGAACCGCAGCTCTCTGCCAACCAAAGAGGAGCCCGGTGAGCTGCCCTTAGGCTGGGCCGTGAGGGTTCTGCTGAGTTCCCTCCTCGACCCCTCAGGAGACAGTCTGCCTGAACCCTAAGCGGCTTCGAGCCGCGGTGACTGGACTGATCTCCCAGGAACCGTGGCGGGGGAGCCTCACAGCGGTACCGCACTGCCCCCGCCAGGCCTCTGTGCCCTGGGGAAGCCCCGTGGCCCTGGTCTCACACCCTCCTCTCAGGTCCTGCCCAGGGCGCTCCCTGCTTGAAGGGTCTGCCGGCAGGTGGGAAGAGGAGGGACCTCTGGGTCCCCTCCCAGGCCTGAGTTAGTGGGCGGTGCGTGGCCTTGCCCCGCTTTGCCCGATGAGGCCAGCTGGGCCCCACTGTGCTCTCCCCCTCTGTTGCCAAGTGCCTTTGGGGCCTCTGGGGTCTGGCCAGGGCCACTGAGTTCCAGCTGTAACTAACCTTCCATTTCTGTCTGCCCCCACCGCTCTGGAGACGTGCCAGCCTCCTCCTGCGCCGGGCCGTAGCCCCCGGGGTACACACAGGGCTGCTGCACACAGCCCTCGCTCACCTTGCGTCAGAACCTCGTGCCTTCCAGCCGTATCTTTCTGGGCAATGGGTACAGTTAAACCCTCCAGGGGTTATAATATAGACACTTGCAATCTCTAGGACTGTCCTTAACACCTCTCAGCACCCACAGCCCACTTTCTCCTCAGGCTTTCTTGGGTGACCCAGGCCCCACCCTGGCCATTTTGGGTCTGCCCCCTGCCTGCGTCCAAAGGGGGACTGTGATTAGAGACCCAACGAGAGGCCAGAGCCCAGCCCCTCTTCTCTGAACAGGCCTCTATGTCTCTACAGGGGTCCCGGGGTGCTGGTGGGTGGGTCACTTCCCTGCCGGCCCCCGGCCCTGCGGCAAAATGCTCTTGGAATTCTCCCCGGAAAGTCGGTCCCTGTGGGCCGATCCAGGAATTCCTTTTTTATCTGCACTTTGGGTTTTCGTTTTAAAGCACCATCTGGTACATTTCTCACTTGAAGGTGTATGGAAGGGTTGGGCCGGGGCTGCCCTGTTTGTCGGGGCCTCTTCTGTTCCTCGGAAGGGAGGGGGGCTGTTAGAGACCCACCCAGCTCCCGGCCCTGGCTCAACACTGCGCACACCCGGGGTGCTTCCCAGGAGAGCCCGCGCCTCCTGGCCTTCCCACGCCGGGCCGAGCGACGCTGCAAGGACAGCAGGTGCTTCACCTGCGGGTGGGAGGGTCGCTGTGTGTCTGTGTACAAATATATATATATATATATGTGATAGAGATCTATTTTTATTCTCGAATTCTGTTAGAAAAAAAAATAAGACAAAGCAAATGCTGTTGGTTTACACGGAGATGCCCACCGATGCTGGCAGTGACCCCTTGGCAATAGGAGAGGCAACAATTGCACTTTGACTTGAAGCGTTCCTCACAGGAAGCCTCAGAGGGCCGGGCAAGTTGCTGACAGTTTGAAACAAAGGTCTGAAATAAAGAGACCCGTGAAGGGAGAGCAGGCTTGTGTGAAGCAGTGTGTTCATTTATCCCCTGAGACAAGCCTTGAGAGGGCCCTGGAGAGGAGGCCGAGGCCTGAGAGGTCCTGAAGGCCAGGGCAGGCCGGGCGGGTGGGGAGGGGGTGGGGGCGTGGCCAAAGCCGGGGCGTGGCCAAAGCCTGGAGGCAGGTGGGAGGGGGCCAGAGGGGTCCAAGCAGGGCCAGCTGGAGTGGGCCTCCTTCTGGCCTGCCACCTGTCCCTCGGGTGGGCCTGAGACCCCTGCTGCCTCCAGAGCCCAGGGCTAGACTTGCCACCTGAACGGGAGAGACCACCCCAAGGGCACTGCCAGTGCAGCATCTTCAGCACTGGGGGAGAGACCACTAGATCTGGGCTGGTCCAGATCGGCCCCCTGCTCTGACAAGAGCCATGCCAATTCTCTAACAGAGGTTATGCCACGTGCCAACATACCGCGTGCGTTATAAAACGTGCATCAGAGGATGAGGTAAATTGACATAGAAGCCCTGTTTGCTTCATGCACCCCAGGGGGATTATCTGCTGTACCCCCAAAACCGCACCCATGCAGTTTGAACACAGCTGCCCTTAAGGCTTCCTCTGGAACTCGGGGTTGGCCTCGACAGAGCTGCCCACTCAGCACCCTGGCTGCCTCCACCCCGACCGTCAGCCCTATGCTTGGGATTTCGGTTCTGCTGTCCTAGTGAGAAGGGCCCTTCTTGGCGCTTCTGGTGCCCAGTGTCTCTTTCACTGTGATACTTTATTTCGAGAAAATGCATTTAGTCTTTAGTGATTAAACAATTAGTATCAGACTATTCATCACACACCCTCACCGCTGGCTCCCGGCCCCCCTGGGGTGAGAATAACGGCTGCTTTAGGCTATAGGTCTGCCAGCCTGGGAGAAAGGTCTAGAAAAGCTCATTCTACAAGAATGAGAATGGAAGCCACTGGGAGGGAGGGAGGGGAGGCCTTCCTGTTCCTGAGGAAGGCTTGGCTGAGCTGACTGACCTCGAGCTGGTCAGATGTCAGGCGGTAGTGGGGACCCAGGGATTTCCCCATCTCCAGCTTCCCGTCTGCAGACCTCTCACTTACACACAAGCCCTCCCTGGAGAGGAAGGGAACCAGCCCCGTGTCCAACCCATTGTGCCAGAAGGGCTGGAGTTTGGGAATAAGACTCAGGGTTGCACTATCACCCCGTGGACCTCTGGCCCACGGCCCTTCAAGTATTAATAGTGTTTAATCTGCAGCGCAAGTACGAACGGCATTTCAGCCACCACCACCCGGCTCCTCTCTGGTACCAAAGTACTCATTGTTACATTCACACCCCACCCCGACCGCAGCACTCAGATGTCGTCACCCTGCAAATATTTGTCGGCCTTGCTTGGGAAGCGTCCAGCTAAACAAACCTCCCCCAGCCCATGCTGCCAGCTGTAGACGACAGCCCACCGTCAGCGAGCGCCTCACGCGTAAGCGACCTGTGGGACCATCCACGTGGTGCTGACTTGCATTCTGGAGGCTAAGAAATCCTGCCCGGAAACCATCCTGTGCCAGAAAGTGCTTCGTATTTTCATCCAGCTCTTTCAGTTGCAGAGGCGCATTGCAGACAGTTCCAGGAAAGAGACGGGGGGGGGGGGGGTGTCGGGGGGGTCCCCGGAGCCCTAGGGCGGGGACTGCAGTACACAGATCTGAGGCCAAAGCAACCACTCATCCCCCTTTGGTGGTGGAGTCAGCACCCAGCCTGAGCTCAAAGGCCCAGCTTTACCATTGGTTGGCCCTGTGCCCTTGAGCAAGTCACCTAACCTCTGTGTCTCCTCATCTGTCAAGTAAAAAATAACCTTAGAATAATGCCTACTTTGTAGACTGTCGTGATGATTAAATGAGAAAAGCATGGAAAGAGCCTAGACCAGTGCCTGGCCCATAATAACCACTTGCCGCTACGTGTGTGATGATTTCCTCTGCGCGCCTGCTCCCTCCTCTCTCCCCAGGGGCCGGCCCTGCTCGCTCAGAGATGCCCCCGTGGCCACGTTCTGTCTACATAGCCTGGCTGACCTTCCGCTTCCAGCACTGCAGCAGCCCCACTAAGCGTCTTTAGTTTAGATTCTTGGATGAGAGGATCCCATTGGTCCCACTCGCTTCTCCATGGGTCCCTAAGAGCAATCAGCTGCGACCGACTGGAGCGCACGGGCCTCAGGACACAAACTGCAGCTGGAGGTCCGGGCCCCTGCATCAGCGCATCGTTCCCTCCAGCCTCGGCCTCCTGGGCACTGGGTGCAATGCCGGTCCCTCCGGAAGAGGCAGACAACAGAAGTCACGCCGCCTGAGCACCCACCCCTCCCCTTCCCTCTCATCGTCACATTACGGCGCACCCACCCAGGCTCCTGTCCTGGCTCTTCTCTCGATGACAGTGACAATGCTAACATTCCCCCCGCCCTATACTAGGCATAAGGCCCTTGGCTTATCCGTGAACTCCGTCTCTAGCACTGCTCCTTGGTCGTCAGCGACCCAGGGAAGTGAATTTTGTCCCCTTGAAAGGTGACGAGATCATGGTGCCTCCACTCCTGGCTTGGACTATGGCAAAGCCTGAGAATAAGGTCCTTGCCCACCGAGCCAGCACCCGCTTGCCAGCGCCCGTCGCTGAGGCAGCAGAACGGCCCCTCCAGGATCCACGGAAACACGTGTCACCAGGAATCCTCTGCTGAAGCGTCACGGGGCAGACACACGGGTCCAGAAACCCTCCCCCCCTGCTGGCAGCTGCGGCCCACGGCTGGAGGCCCAGCTCCGACGCTCAGTGCTCAGAGGCACCCTCGCCCCTTCTGTAGTCAGAGAGGAGGGTCCTTAAACCTCCTGGAAAGTTCCTCCAATAGCGAGAGGGTTCTCAAGATGCCAGGTAGCCCAGAAACGAGAAAAGGTCACCGTGGGAGCTGTGCACTGGGCCACGTGACCCCACTGTCCTGCCCACCAGCTGACTGGGCCATGGGTGGTTTCCAGAACCCAGGTTCCTCCTCTGTGGACAGGCTCCCAGCCTACGAGGTAGCCTGGGCACCCCTCAGACTGGCGGTGACATCTGAACCAACTGAGAAAAGGTTGCACAAATCATGCCCCTTTACCCCTTAATGCTTCAGAACAAAGGTCCGTGTCTTACAGAACCACACAGCACAGTTAACAAAGGAGCGGATTTAACCCTGGCAGCTTTTCTCTCCTCGTCCATCCATCTGCCAGTTTGTCACCACTGCTCTTTGTACCAATGTCTTCCCCCAGCCCAGGATCACATATTCCACTTAGTTTCCTTAGTCTGCTTTAATCAGGAACAATCTCTCCCCTCTCTCTGCCTTTCATGACACTGACAGCGCTGAAGGCTGCAGAGGGTCTGGCCGCTGCTGCTGAGTGTGGGACACTGAAGTGTGAGGCTGAAAAGCTGCAAAAGCCACAGGTCAGAGAGAAGGGGGAGAATGGCTGATTGGGACAGGAGGATAGAGGCAACAATGCAGAGAAGATGAATCTCCATGAAGACAAGTGCTCTCCAATCAAAAGAAACAGATGCCCATTTTCAAGGTGGCAAAGACGATGCAAACATGACATCTCTGTTCTATCCCAGACAACCTCTCCAGCTTCTGCAGCCCGACTCTCAAATCAAGACTCCCATCAGATTCCTTTCCTCCATCCGTGCCATGACCCCTGGATTTAAGGGACCCTGGGTACATCTGCTCCTGGTGGCCCTGCCCATTTCCAAAGGGGCACTCCTCTCAGAATACCTGGAGACCAGCCTTGGGCACCCAACTATGGGAGAAGAGGCTTCAGCCAGA
Source organism: Catagonus wagneri (assembly GCA_004024745.2). Classification (NCBI taxonomy): domain Eukaryota; kingdom Metazoa; phylum Chordata; class Mammalia; order Artiodactyla; family Tayassuidae; genus Catagonus; species Catagonus wagneri. The sequence goes on from PVHT021183519.1 coordinate 5,112,621, forward strand.
AGCAAGGAAGCACAGGTGGGCGTGGTGAAAGCCCAACTCACATGGGAGGGAAGTCAGGTGCAGGCAGGTGAGGCGGCTGGCCCGAGGCCCCCAGCCTGCCAGGACAGTGATCGACACACAGGCAGTCTGCATTCAAGAACACTGCTCTTCGGCCGTCTTCCTGGGACACCTGCCAACCAGAGGAGGGGCATGGATGCTGACATGGGATCAGAGCGGGTGTAGGGATACTGTCGCAAAGAGGAACTGGCCTCAGGTGTCAGCTTTGACACCCGAGATGGGTCGTTTTTCTATGTGAAGGTCAGAGCGTAGGTGGCTTCCCCAGCTCCCTGTCCCCAGGTCCCAGCAGCCTGGGCAGGCTCTGTAACGCTGCCTCTGAGTACGGTCGCTTCAGCTTGGACTCGGAAGGAAGAGGCCACTGTAAGGTCCCTCTCACCTGCCTCGTCCTCAGATGCCCACAGCTTACTACCCCACCCCCAGCAAGGCCCCCGGCTCAGTGGCTGTGGACGGCGGCACCTGACACAGCTCAGACCCCCAGGCCTGAGAGCACCCCGCCAAGTGTGTAGGGGCTTTGATGGCCAGTGCAAGCTGGCCTGGGCCCACAGGGGGCCCTGCGGGTGTGCTAAGCTGGCGCCAGGGCACGCTCCTCTACCCAGGCAGCTTCTCTTCTGAGCTGGAGCACCACCGTCCTGGGTCCTTGCCCTCCCCTTCCTCCTGTCCATCTGCCAGGAGGCCCCTGCAGCCTCAATGACCCGTGTCCTCCATGCCAACCCCACTCCTGCCGGGCCTCTTCCCAGAATTCGCATGTGCCCCTCATTCTTCAAGAGCCAGTTCCCGTGCTTTCCCAAAGTTTCTCTTCCTCACTCTGCACCTCCCGCCACTCACCTCATGGGACCGTTACGCTTTGTCAGAACACGTGGGCTGGCACAGCCGCCACATCTCACGCACACCCGGGCTCAGCCCCGCCGACATGTGCCCTCATGAGTGGGATACCAGCTGGGCTCTAGGGAGGCTCTCCTGCCACCAGGAGGCTTGGGGTATAGATGAGGAGCGAGGCCACCTTGCTTCATCCACTGGCTGACCCTGGCCTTCCCTCTTGCCCAGCCCACACACCATCCCAGCACCTTACCCCGTGGTGTCTGGGACAGGGCTCTGCAAAGAAGCCTTGGCCATCCTGAGTCAATTATGGCTGCTCGAGGGACCTATAGTTGGTCTCAGTCATATTTATATTCATATTCCTATTTATTTTCTTGCCTCTCTGTGGCATATGGAGTTCCTAGGCCAGGGATCTGATCCGAGCCTCTGTCTTGACCTAAGCTGCAGCTGCAGCAATGCCAGATCCTTAACCCACTGTACCTGGCCAGGCTGGGGATCAAACCTGCGTCCTAGTGCTCCAAAGATGCCACCAATCCCGTTGCGTCACAGCGGGAATTCCAGTCCATTATATTTTCTTAGTAAAGTTACACATGTTTGAACCCCACCCTATAAATTATTTTAGAAATACGTATGCATTTTCACCATGAGGATCTTCATCTACACTACAGATAATGCGAATCAAAAAACTAAACACAACTTGTCAGAAGCTTCATTTTCATTTCCATGTAAGATAGAGCACATTAAAATTTTGGAATAATATGGGCACTGGAGATTTTATCTGAATCTATAAGTACCATTTGTAAAATATTAGGAGTGTTCTCTCCCCATCCAACCCCATTCCCCATAACGTAACTTCCAACACGATGGCTTTTTAAGTGATCTATAGAGAGCTTGTTTATAACATCTAGCACCTATAATATTAAGATCAAACTTCCAGTACTTCAAATTTTAAGTACTAAATTTCTTAACCTCATCTTTTTAAAAACGTGTTTCTCCCCCCCCCCCTTTTTTTTTTTCATGGTTGCACCTAGTGGCATATGGAAGTTCCTGGGCGAGGTGTTGAATTGGAGCTGCAGCTGCCAGCCTACACCACAGCCACAGCAACATGGGATCCAAGCCACATTTGCAACCTAATCCACAAAGCAAGGCCAGGGATTGAACTCACATTGTCACAGACAATATATCAGGTTTTTAACCTGATGAGACACAAAGGAAACTCCTAAACTTTATTTCATCAGATGGCTTTTGTCAGCATTGAACAGGAAAAATAGGTGAGATCATTCAGGCTAATGGCCCTTTCCTAGACAATTCTTTGTGGTCCAAAATAATCAAAAGAGCAGCTATAATATAAAAGACTTCATGAAATACGAAAGACCCCAAATAGCTAAAACAATCTTGAAATAAAACAATCAAATTGGAGGTATTACACTCTCCGACTTCAGACTATACTACAAAGCTACAGTAATCAAAAGAGTACGTTACTGGCACAAAAACAGACACATATAGATCAATGGAACAGAATAAAGAACCCACAGATAAACCCTCACATTTATGGTCAATCTACTACAAAGCAGGTAAGAATACACAATGGGGAAAAGATAGTCTTTTTAGTAAGTGCTGCTGGAAAAACTACAGAGCTACATGTAAAAGAATGAAATTAGACATTTCCCCATCATCATATACAAGGATAAACTCAAAGTGGATTAAAGACCTAAATGTGAGCTGGGAAACCATAAAACTGCTAGAAGAAAACATAAGCAGAATACTCTGACATAAATCATATCAATATTTTTTGGATTCTTCTCCTAAGGCAAAAATAAGTAAAAACAAAAAGGGACTGGCCACTGGAAGGCAGGATGAAGACGGTGGAGTAGAAGGACTGGAGTTCACCTCCTCTCATAAAATCAACAAAATTACAACCAACTGCTGAACAACCATCAACAAAATAGACTGCAAACTATCAAAAAAGATATCCTACTCCAGAAGGCAAAGAGGAGGCCACATCTAGATGGTAGGAGAGGTGATTATTCAATATATGCAACCCCATACCTGCCAGGTGGGCATCCCATGGACTGGAAGTAATTATATCGCAGAGGCTCACCCATGGGAACGAGAGTTCTGAGCCCCATGTCAGGTTCCCACACCTGGAGACCTGACATTGGGAGGAGGAACCCCCAGAGCATTTGGCATTGAGGACCAGTGGGGCTTGTGCACAGGAGCTCCACAGGACTGGAGAAAACACTCTACTCTTGAAAGGCACACCCAGGCTTTCATGTACACTGAGTCCCAGGGCAAAACAGAGACTCCATAGGAATCTGGGTCAGACCTGCCTGTGGTTCTTGCAGGACCTCCTGGGAACACGGGGGGTGACTGGCTTGTTGTGCAGGAAGGACACTGGAGGCAAAGGTCTTGGGAATAATTATCAGCATGAGCTCCTCTAGAGGTGGCCCTTTTGGAACAATCTGGCCCCACCCATCAGGTCTGAGAAGCCCCGGGCCAAACAATAAACTGGGTGGGAACACAGCCCCACCCATCAGCAAACACGCTTCCTAAAGACTCCCCACAACCCTAGGCACAGATCCACCTTTAATCATACCCAGAGAAAAAGCCCCACCCACCAGAAGGATAAGAATCAGCTCCACCTACCAGTGGGCAGGAACAAGTCCCTCCCACCAGGAAGCCCAGTGCTAGCCCCCATACCAACTTCAGCCACAAGGAGGACAGACATCAGAATCAACAGACACAACAACCCTATTATATGCAAAAAGGAGACCACACCAAAAATCTACACAATGAAAAGGCAGAGAATTATGACGCAGATAAGGGAACAAGAAAAAAAACAGAAAAACAGCTAAGTGATCAGGAGATTTTCAACCTCCGTGAAAAAGACTTGAGACAAATATAGTAAAGATGAATTCAAGATTTTGGAAATAAATTGGAGGCAAAGATTGGTAAGTTACAAGAAACACTGAGCAAAGAAATAGAAGATTTAAGGATTAAGCAAGCAGAGATGCAAAATAAAATAACTGAAATAAAACATTCACTGGAGGAGTTCCCATTGTGGTGCAGCAGAAACAAATCCAAATAGTAACCATGAGGTTGTGGGTTAGATCCCTGGTCTCACTCACTGGGTTAAGGATCTGGCATTGCTATGAGCTGTGATGTAGGTCACAGATGTGGCTCGGATCCCATAATGCTGTGGCTGTGGCATAGGTTGGCAGCTGTAGCTCTTATTAAACCCCTAGCCTGGGATCTTCCATATGCGTTAGGTGCAGCTATTGAAAAAAAATGGGGGGGGGGGAGAAATCACAGAAGCAACCAACAGCAGAATACAGAGAGCGAATAATCAAGGTGGAAGAGAGACTAGTAACAATCACTGATGCAGAACAGAAAAGAGAACAAAAGACTGAAAAGAAATGAAGACAGTCTAAAAGAACTCTAGGACAATGTTAAATGCATCAACATCCATAGTATAGGAGTACCAGATGGAGAAGAGCAAAAGGGCCAGAGAAAATATTTTGAAGCGATAATAGCTAAAAACTTCCCTAATGTGGGAAAGGAATCATTCAAATTCAAGGGAGCATAATGATTACCGTATAAAATAAACCCAAGAAGGAACACCCTGAGACACACATATTGATCAAAGCGACCAAAATTAAAGACAAAGGGAAAATACTGAAAGCAGCTAAGGAAAAGAAAATAACATACAAGAGAGACCAGATAAGGTTGTTGGCAGATTTTTCAGCAGAAACTCTGCAGGCCAGAAGGGAGTGGCACAATATATTTAAAGTGATGAAAGGAAAAAAACCTCCAACCAAGATTCAGATTTGAAGGAGAAATCAAAAGTTTTACAGACAAGCAAAAGTTAAGAGAATTCAACACCACTAAACTAACTTTACAACAAATACTAAAGGAACTTCTGTAGGTGAAATAGAAAAGGCCACAACTAGAAACAAAAATATTGCAAATGACAGGGCTCACCAGTAAAGGCATACATATATATAGTAAAAGTTGGAAATCATCCACACACAAATATACTTCCAAAACCAGAAATCATGAGAAGAGGGGGGTACAAATAGAGGATACTGGAAATACACCTGCAATTAAGAGACCAGCAACTTAAACAATCTTGTATACTTATAGACTCCTATATCAAAACTTCAGGATAACCACAATCCAAAATCTACAATAGGTACACACACAAATAAGAAAAGGAAATCCAAATACAACAGTAAAGACAGTCATCAAACCACAAGAGAAGAGAACAGAAGAAGGGAAGAAAAAAAGACCAATAAGAACAAATCTAAAACAGCTAATAAAATGGCAATAAGAACATACATCAATAATTACTTTAAAAGTAAATGGAATAAATGCCCCAATCAAAAGACAGACTGGCTGAATGGATTAAAAAAACAAGACCCAGGAGTTCCCATCATGGCTCAGTGGTTAACAAACCCGACTAGATCCGTGAGGATGCAGGTTTGACCCCGGCCTCACTCAGGGGGTTAAGGATCCAGCATTTCCATGAGCTATGGTGTAGATTGAAGATGTGGCTCAGATCCCACATTCCAGTGGCTGTGGTGCAGGCTGGCAGCTACAGCTCCAATTTGCCCCCAGCCTGGGAACTTCCATATGCTGCAGGTGTGGCCCTAAAAAGACAAAAGACCAAGAAAAAAAAAAAAAAACACACACCATATATATGCTGTCTTCAAGAAACCCACTTCAGTTCTAGGACACATACAAACTGAAATTGAGAGGATGGAAGAAAATTTTCCATGCATTTGGAAATCAAAAGAAAGCTGGAGTTAGCAGTACTCATATTAGACAAAATAGACCTTAAAATAAAGAATAAGAAACAAAGGACATTATATAATGATCAAAGGATCAATCCAAGAAGATGTAACAATTGTAAATATATATGAACCCAACATAGGATCAGCTCAATATATAAGGCAACTGCGAACAGCCTTAAGAGCAGAAATTGACAATGACACAATAATAGCGGGGGATGTTAACACCCCACTTTCATCAATGGACAGATCATCCAGACAGAAAATCAACAAGGAAACACAGGCCTTAAATGATGCATTAGAAAAAAAAAAAAAATGATGCATTAGGCCAGATGGACTTAATAGATATTTACAGAACATTCCATCCAAAAGGAGCAGAATACACATTCTTCTCAAGTGCACACAGAACATTCTCTAGGACAGATCACATTCTGGGCCACAAATCAAGCCTTGGTAAATTTAAGAAAATTGAAATCATATCAAGTATCTTTTCACAATGCTATATGACTGGAAATCCACAACAACAACCAAAAAAAAAAAAAAACCTGAAAAAAAACACAAACACATGGAGATTAAACAACATGCTGCTAAACAATCAATGGATCACTGAAGAAATCAAAGAAGCAATTAAAAAAATACCTAGAAACAAATGACAACAAAAACACAACAATCCAAAACCTATGGGATGCAGGAAAAGCAGTTCTCAGAGGGAAGACAAGCCTATCTCAGGAAACAAGAAAAATCTCAAATAAAAAACCTAACTTCACACCTAAAGCAACTAGAGAAGAACAGACAAAACCCCAAGTTAGCAGAAGCAAAGAAATCATAAAGATCAGATCAGAAACAAATAAAATAGAAACAAAACCATAGAAAAGATCAATGAAACTAAAAGCTGGTTCTTTGAAAGATCAACAACATTGATAAACCCCTACCAAACTCATCAAGAAAAAAAAAAAACTCAAATAAATAAAATTAGAAATGAAAAAGGGGAAGTTATAACACACATCTCAGAAATATAAAGGAGCATAAGAGATTACCACAAGCAACTCTATGCCAATAAAATGGACAACCTAGAAGAAATGGTCAAATTCTTAAAAAAAGTACAATCTTCCAAGACCAAACCAAGAGGAAATAGAAAAGATGAACAAAACAATCACAAGTACTGAAACTGAAACTGTGATATAAAAACTTCCAACAGGAGTTCCAGTCATGGTGCAGCAGAAACAAATCTAATTAGCATCCATGAGGATGCAGGTTCAATCCCTGGCCTCACTCAATGGGTTAAGGATCTGATGTTGCCATGAGCTGTGGTGTAGGTTGCAGACGCGGCCTGGTTTTGGCATTGCTGTGGCTGTGGTGTAGGCCATCAGCTACAGTTCTGATTCGACCCCTAGCCTGGGCACCTCCGTATGTTACCTGTGTGGCCCTAGAAAACAAAAAACTTACGACAAACAAAAGTCCAGGACCAGATGACTTCACAAGCGAATTCTACCAAAAATTTAGAGAAGAGTTAACACCTATCCTTCTGAAACTATTCCAAAGAAGTTGCAGAGGAAGACACTCCCAAACTCATTCTATGAGGCCACCGTCACCTTGATACCAAAACCTGACAAAGACACCACACACACTCTCTCCCTCCCTCTCCCTCTCTCTCCCTCTCTCCAGGCCAGTATCACTGGTGAACATAGATGCAAAGATCCTCAACAAATTACTAGCAAACCAAATGCAGCAATACATTAAAAGGACTGTATACCATGATCAAGTGTGATTCATCCCAGGGATGCAAGGATTTTCCAATGTCCCCAAATCAGTATGATATACCACATTAACAAACTGAAGAATAAAAATCATATGATCCTCTCAATAGATGCAGAAAAAGCTTGTGAAGAATCCAGCACCCATTTCCCATAAAAACCCTCCAGAAAGTGGGCAGAGAGGGAAACTACCGCAACACAATAAAGGCCATAAATGACAAACCCACAGCTCACATCATTCTCAACGGTGAAAAGCTGAAAGAATTCCCACTAAGATCAGGAACAAGACAAGTATATCCACTCTACTGCTGTTCAAGACAGTTCTGGAAGTCCTAGACATGGCAATCAGAGAAGATAAAGAAATAAAAGGACTCCAAATTGGAAAGGAAGAAGTAAAACTATCACTGTTTGCAGAGGACATGATACTATACCTAGAAAATTTAAAGATGCTACCAGAAAACTGTTAGAGCTCATTAATGAATTTGGTAAAGTTTCAGGATACAAAATTAATACAGAGAAATCAACTGCATTTCTATATACTAACAATGAAAGATCAGAAAATTAGGGAAACAATCCCACTTACCATTGCATCAAAAAGAATAAAATATCTAGGAATAAACCTATGTAAAGAGACACAAGACCTGAAATCTGAAAACTATAAGATGCTGATGAAAGATATCAAAGATGACACAAACAGATGGAAAGATATACCATGCTCTTGGATTGGAAGAATCAATATTGACAAAAGATATACCATGCTCTTGTACTGGAAGAATCAATATTGACAAAATAAAAATACTACCCAAGGCAATCTACAGATTCAATGCAATCCCTATCAAATTACGGAGGACACTTTTCATAGAACTATAACAAAATATTTTAAAGTTTGTCTGGAAGCACAAAAGACCTAGGATAGCCAAGGCCATCCTGAGAAAGAAAAATGGAGCTGGAGGAATCAGGCTCCCTGACTTCAGACTATACAACAAAGCTACAGTCATCAAGACAGTATGGTACTGGCACAAAGACAGACATATGGATAGTGGAACAGGAAAGAAAGCACAGAATTAAACCTATGCATCTACAGTCAACTAATCTTTGACAAAGGAGGCAAGAATACAAGGGAGAAAAGACAGTCCCTTCAGTAAGTGGTGCTGGTAAAACTGGACAGCTACATGTAAAAGAATGAAATTAGAACACTCCCTAATACCTTACACAAAAATAAACTCAAAATGGATTAAAGACCTAAATATAAAACCAGATACTCTAAAACTCTTAGATGAAAAAAAAAGACCAAACACTCTCCGACATAAACCACAGCAACATCTTCTGGGATACACTTCCTAGAGTAATGACAATAAAACAAACAAATGGGGCTAATTAAACTTAAGTTTTTGCACAACAAAGGAAACCCTAAACAAAACGAAAAGACAACCCACAGAATGGGAGAAGATATTTTCAAATGAAGCAACTGACAAGGGATTAATCTCCAAAAATATATAAACACTTTCTGCAGCTCAATACCAAAAAAGCAAACAACCCCGTCAAAAAATGAGCAGAGGATCTAAACAGACAATTCTTCAAAGACATACAGGTGCCCCCAAAACACATGAAAAGATGTTCAACATCACTAATTATCAGAGAAATGTAAATCAAAACTACCATGAGGTACCACCTTACACTAGCCAGAATGGCCATCATTAAAAAGTCTACGAACAGGGAGTTCCTGTCGTGGCTCAGTGGAACCCAATCTGACTAGCATCCATGAGGACGCAGGTTTGATCCCTGGACCTGCTCAGTGACTTAAGGATCCGGCATTGCTGTGAGCTGTGGTGTAGACTGAAGACTCAGCTTGGATCCCACATTGCTGTGGCTGTGGTGAAGGCCAGCAGCTACAGCTCCTATTCAACCCCTAGCATGGGAACCTCCATATGCCACCCATGGGTGTGTCCCTAAAAAGACAAAAAAAAAAGTCTACAAACAATAAATGCTGGAGAGGGTGTGGAGAAATATGAACCCTCTTATACTACTGGTGGGAATGTAAACTGGCGCAAGCACTACGGAAAACAGTATGGAGATTCCTCAAAAAACTAAAAACAGAATTACCATTTGATCCAGCAATCCCACTCCTGGGCATCTATCCAGAAAAAAAACATGACTTGAAAAGATACATGTACCCCAATGTTCATTGCAGCACTATATACAATAGCCGAGGCATGGAAGCAGCCTAAATGTCCATTGACAGAGAAGTGAATCAAGATGTGGTGTACATATATACAATGGAATATTATCCATAAAAAGGAAAGAATGGCATTTACAGCAACATAGATGGACCTAGAAATTATCATGCTAAATGAAGTTAGTGAGACACAAATGTCATATGCTATCACTTATATGTGGAATCTTAAAAATGGATACAATGACCTTGGCAGAACAGATACTAACTCACAGACTTTGGAAAAACTTACGGTTACCAGAGGAGATAGGTGGGGGGGGGGGGGGGTTGAGGTGGAAATTTTGTAAAATTGAGTTGTGATGATGGTTGCCCAATTATAAATAAAATTAAGTCAAAAATACAAAAAAATAAAATAAAAATAAAGGGGACCTAATTAAACTTAAAGCTCTTGCACAGCAATAGAAACCATCGGCAAAAGGAAAATACAACCTACTGAATGGGAGAAAATGTTTGCACATGATATGACTGAGTTAATCCCCCAAATACATAAACAGATCATACAACTGAAAATCAAAAAAAACAATGAAACTGATTTTTAAAATGGGGAAAGACCTAAAGAAACCTTTTTCCAAAGAGACACATAGATAGCCAACAGACTCATGAAAAGATGTTCAACATCATTAATAAGAGAAGTGCAAATTAAAACCAAAATAAAATATCACCTCACAACTGTCAGAATGGCTATTGTCAAAAAGATTACAAACAACAACTGTTGGCGAAGATGTGGAGAAAAAGGAACACTCCCACACTGTTGGTAGAAATATAAATTGGTGCAGCCACTATGGAAAACAGTATGGGGGTGTTTCAAAAAACTAAAAACCGAGCTACCACATGACACAGCAATTCACTCCTGGATACAGTTCTGAAAAAAATGAAAACACTAATTCGAAAAATTACATGAACCCCAATGTTTACAGCAGAATTATTTACAATTGCCAAGTAATGGAAGAACCGTAAGTGTCCACTCCCAGACAAATGGATGAAAATATGGTATATGTACACAACAGAATACTACTTAGCCATCAAAAAGAATGAAATTTTGCCACTTGCAATAAAACAGATGGGTGCTAGGCTAAATGAATTATGTCAGACAGAGAAAGACAAATACTGTATGTTATATATCACTTATATATGGAATCTAAAATTAAAACTAGTGAATATAACAAACAAAAAAACAAAACCCAAAATACTATAGATGCTAAAATACAACAGCATCTCTAGCATTCAGTGAGCATCTACTATGTGCTAACGCTGTGCTAGGCACTAGGAATACGCTGATGCCCCAGTAGATCCCAGCTCTGTGACACTGGAGCCCACAATCCAAAGCAGCCTCAGACAAGGATCTGGGGGCTGCTGCGGCTCTTGGGAGAGGCACCCACCTGCCCGGGGAAGACCAGGGAAGGTGCTTGGAGTTAGCACACGAAGGGCCGGGGAGAGTGGTATTTCAGGCAAAGGACGCCTCCCTCCCTATCCCAGCGACAAGGTAGATAGATGGTACGGAGCACTGCGTAATGCCCCACACCCCGCAAAGGAGTCCGTGTTCAAATCCCCAGAACCTGTGAGTACGTTCTTACATGGTAAAGGAGCCTGCAAATGTGATTAAGTTAAGGGTCTTGGGCTGGGGAGACTGTCTGGGTTACCCAGCTGAGCCTGATAGAATCACAAGGAGCCCTGCAAGAGGGAAGCAGGAGGGTCAGAGTCAGGTGTAGATGTGATGGTGGGAGCAGGAGTTTGGAGTGATTTTTTTTTTTTTTTTTGGTCTTTTTAGGGCCACATTCATGGCATATGGAGGTTCCCAGGCTAGGGGTCGAATCAGAGCTGTGGCCACTGGGCTACACCACAGCCGCAGCAAAGTGGGATCCGAGATGCATCTGCGACCTACACCACAGCTCACGGCAACCCCACATCTTTAACGCACCGAGGCCAGGGATTGAACCCGCGTCCTCATGGATACCAGTCAGATTCGTTTCCGCTGAGCCACAACGGGAATCACTCCGTGACTGGAGTGATTTAAGGAAGGGGCCAGGGCATACGAATGCAGGTGGTCTCCAGAAGCTGAACAAGACAAGAAAACAGAAAGAGGCTTCTTCTCAAACCACCTGCCAACACCTTGACTTTAGCTCAGTGAAACCGATTTGGGGACCACTGACCTCCAGAACTAGGAGAGAATGAATTTGTGATGTTTTAAAGCAACAAAGTCTAAGGAAATTTGCTGCAGCAGCCACGGGAAACCCATACAGGTGGTTTGGTTTGCAAGCTACCCCAGCCACGGGGTTCTCCGCAGTCGGGCCCCCGAGCGCAGCCCAGGAGGAGTTGAGCATTAAAGCCTGAACAGGTGTGATGCTGCCTGGAGTGTTTCCTAGCGTCCTCTCTGACCCTCCTGAAAAAGGGGAGCCCCAGCAACTTCCTTTCTCCTTGATGGCCCTCAGTTGCCATGTAGGACCTTTGACCTCTGGGACTTCAGAAAGGGGATGGGGGGACAAAGGCCAGTCCTCATCAAGCCTTGAGCTCCGTCTGTGACCCACACAGCTCCAGTGCACCGCCTTGCCGTCCACCCTGTCCCCTGCTGGCTCATTCAGTTCAGGTGGGGGCCTCCTGTCCCTTCCCCCCCACACCCCTGCTGAACCCACTCTGGTGACCAGAGGTGCAGTGTCACTGGACTTCAGCCCCCCTTCCTGCCTACAGTTCTCAGAGACTAAGCCACACTCCCACCCAAAGCAGTCACATTGCCACCCCCCCTACCCTGCTAGTTGGGCCTGAGCCCCCCATCTCTTCAGACGCGTGACACCTTTTTCTGATACGGCCAAGAGTATTGTCAACAAGGCAACGAGAAGCACCTGCTGAGTGCTTCCAGGCACTCACATTCTCCAGGCATCCACCCCCTGGGCCTCCCCTGCCTCTGGCTCCTCTTCCTTCTGTCCCCCCACCCCCACCCCCCACCGTGCCCTGGGGCTTACTCGCCACCCTCAACATCCAGGCCTCCATCAGCCCTGGCTCCTCCTGCCGTACAGAGCTGCATCTCTGGGAAACTGCGGACAAACCGGGCCAGGGGCTGGGTCTCTGGCATTGGCTCCCATGAGCCCACCCAGCTCCTACAGCCATGAATCCAGAGCCCAAACCCTTCCCTCTGGGCCGGGCAGGCTCTGCATGCCTGCGGCCCTGACCTTGGCCAAAGCCAAAGATCTGTGAGAAGCCCAACCAGGAGTCAACCTGGCAAGGGGTGCCTGGGTTCCAGCCCCTCCTTACCTCTCCACGCAGAAGGGCATCTACCAGCGAGGCTCCGGGAGCTCCCGTCATGAGGACAACCCGGCCTGCACCATCCTCTTCCCTCAGGACGCAGCCAGATGCTAACTCGCACCAAGCCCCTCCTCATAGCTGGAGAACGACTGCCTAGGGCAACTGACGGGTGAAGAACTACCCGTGGCCCCGCCCAGAGTTATTGGTGATTGGTGCCTTCACACCATCTCAGCAGTGGGTCTTAACCTTGGCCATCATTGGAATCACCTGGGGGGAGGGTGGGTGGGAAAGGGGCACACTTAAAAAAAAAATGGGAAAGAAAAAAAAAGACTGGGCCTGAGTCCTACCCCCAGAGAATCTGATGTGATCTGTCTGGGAGCTGCCAGGCACAGAGATTTTAAAAGTTTCCTCCGGGGATTCTAAAACATAGCTTAGAACAACCTATTCTGAACTTGCAGAATCTGAACTGTGCTTTCAAGATAACAGGGCTTTCAAAGTAATCCCAGGTGTAGGTGAGAGGTGATGCTGGAGGCAGGGCTGGTCACCTGAGCCACCTGTGGCTCTTGGCCTCCAGATCTGCAAGGTGTCCCCTGTGGGTCCAGAAAGCAGTGAAGGGGTGCCAGTTGGGGGTCAAGAAGGAGGGAAAGAGGAGAAGAGGGGAGAGAAAGATAAGCTGTCCCCACCAGTGCTGTGACTTTTGACATGCCCTGACTTAATGGAGAGGGAACCTCACAGGCCAACAGCGGGAGATGTTTGCGGCCAAGAATAGCGATTCCTTTTGGTTGAAGCCAAATTCAGAGGGCAGTTGGGGTGTGTGGGCGCGAGGAGAGAGGAACAGAGGGGTGCTCCTGGAGGCCAGTGTCACAGCGGTCTGGGGGGGAGGGCGTGGGTGCTCTGCAGGGAAGGCCCCTCGGGGATGTGGGATAAACCCCGCACTCCTTCCATCTGCAGGGCTTCTGTGGCTTTTCTAAGCCTATTAGAACCTGTCACTGGATGCACACGACAGCCCTAGCTGCTAAGTGTTAATATCCCAATCTCAGAGCTCAAGCTCAAAGTCAACCCAGGTCTGTCTAGTCTCTCCACATTGGAAAAGACAGAAAGACGCCCTGCTCCTCAAATATTGTTCCAGTTTTAGGCTCGAGGCAGGAAAAAGCCACCCAGAATCTGATCTCTTTACAAAAGCCTCTCCCTACTGGTATGAAATACTATAAAAAATGCTGGAATATGTCAAAGAGGAGAAGCAAAACCTTGCTCTCCTCACCACCTGGTGCCCACCAGCCCCTCTGCTAGTACCCAGGGCAGAGCCTCTGTCGCATCACCCAAAGTCACAGGCTGCATTACATGGTGAGACTGCTAAGGAGGACAAGGCTGAGGTACCTCCAGTTCCAGAAAGAAGTCAGAAGTCACGGGAGCCAAGGGCAAAGCTTGGTGAATGGACTCAAATAACAAGAGTGTCAGATGGCCCTGCAGAATGTTCTCCAGGGGCTCCACCTCCAGGTCAAGTCTCAGCAGGCCTCGCAAATGCCCTTCTTGCAGGCCAGGCAAGAGACACCCTCCCCTTCTTCTTCTGAAAGGGTCTTCATTCTCTTCTAGAACACGGGGGACCTGCCTCAACCCCGATTACACACCTAGCACAGCTGGGCCAATGGTCTAGGCCCTCCTGGCCACAGCTGGAGGGCCCAGGAGTAGACCCCTGGCCCGAGCTGGCCAACTGGATTCCCTCTCGCCAGAACCCGATTCTGGAACCGAGAGGGGCCGGTGACCCGGTTTGAGGGCGCAGGCTCAGGAAGTGATAGGGGGAGGACGTTGCACTAGCTCCTCTGCGTGGGGAGAGGCAGCCGAGGGGAAGCGGAGGAAAAGCATAGAGCCGCCCTGTTACCCCTCCTCCATCCCCACTGCCCTTGCCGGTTGTGAGGGGCTCCTCTAAGCTTCACCCACAGGCCCTAAGACGGACACGACAGCCCCTTGCCTCACCCTTCCTAGAACCGCTGCCCTGAGCACAGGCACAAGCAGAGACGCTGCTTCCTGGAGAAAACACCTTCCATCAGGACGGCCAGCGGTACCTGCTGCCGGGGCCTTTGACCCACTTGAAGCGTAAAATGGGGAGCTCTCCGCCCTGCAGTCATCTTCTGATCAAAGTGGGATGAGAGCTGCCACCCCTGAGGCATCCGCCTGGTCTTCCGAGGGGCCGTCTTCTGCTGCAAAGGGACGCGCAGTGCGGGGAGTTTGCTCCACAAATGGGAAACCTGATCAACCCAGTGAGACGATGAGCCCCCTTCCCCGCCCCAGTGCTCACGCTGGAAAGGGGTTTAGAAGACCAGAGAAGAGAGGTGGGTTTTTCTTTAAACATAAAATAAAATATAAGTGTTTTTTTATTTTTTTCAGGGCCGCACCCACGGCATATGGAGGTTCCCAGGCTACTGGTCCAAACAGAGCTACAGCTGCCAGTCTGCGCCACAGCCACAGCAATGCGGGATACGAGCCACATCTGCGACCTACACCACAGCTCACAGCAATGCCAGATCCTTGACCTGTTGGGCGAGGCTGGGATCAAACTTGAGTCCTCATGGATACTAGTTGGGTTCATTACCACTGAGCCACAACGGGAACTCTTCCTCCCTGTTATTGATTAATGACTCTGTAGTCTCCCCATCCTTCGTGAGACGCTGGCCGTCCAGCATAGGGTCTGACTGCCTGGCTGTGGTCTGGGCTCCCCCAGCTCCTCTCCGTCCCCACCTGCACCCTCCGCTCTAGTTGCTCCGGGCCCCCTCTGTTGCCCTCCAGCAAATAATTCTTCCTGCTTTTTGCTCAAACAAGATTCCTTGCCCTCTGCATTCCACCCTCTCTCTGCTTCTCTCGGTCTCCCAGTCCCCCGGGTGCCAGCCAAGCTGCCGCCTGCCTGCGACTGTGCTGCCCTGTCCCTGCTCTGAGCGCCTGTGACCTTCGTTGTCAGAACTGCTGTCTACCGGGCGCGGTGGTTTCAGTTTCCTGACACCAGGGCCTGTCTTCCCGGCGGAACTCCATCCACAGGATGGCAGCCCCTGCGCTGCACACACAAGGTGAACAGAGGAGGTTCTTGGCACAGTTTTCAAAGCCGCCCTCGAGCCGGGAACTACTCCAAACTACCTTTCTGGCCTTGTCTCCCCTACAGCCCTTCCCTAAACTCAGTCACATGCCTTATTCATCTTTGTCTCAACCTCCACTCCCGGGCCCCAGCACAGCACCTGGTACAGAGCAGACACTCAAAATATTTTTGTTGACTTGAAACTGCAAATGCTCGTTGGGTTGAATCAATATTGTTCTTTTCAGGGGGTTGAGAAAAAGAACCATCTGTTGGGATCCTGTCAAGCTCAGGTTGGCCTTGACTGAATGCTGAGCCCCGGAGAAAGTCTCCTTGTGCCTGGGAGGAACCACAAAGCCTGGCACAGCGGAGACCCACACAGAGCACTGCCCGAGACACTGTGAGAGCAGCCCAGGGGAAAAGCCTCTGGAAGGACTCCCTTTGACAAAACACCGAGTGAGCATATAATTTATTGTTCAAACCAAGAGACTTCTGAGAGCAAACTGGAAGTTTTGCTGGGACTATTCCAGATAAGCGAGCTGGTTGGTCATCCTGGGCAAAGGATTATGGTCTGTGGTCAAACCCTCCTCAAGAGTAGACAAAATAAGGAGTTCCCGTCATGGCGCAGTGGAAACGAATCCGGCTAGAAACCATGGGGTTGAGGGTTCGATCCCTGGACTCGCTCAGTGGGTTAAGGCTCTGGTGTTGCCATGAGCTGTGGTGTAGGTTGCAGACGCGGTTCGGATCCCACGTTTCTGTGGCTGTGGTGTAGACCAGTGGCTGTTGCTCCAATTAGACCCCTAGCCTAGGAACCTCCACATGCCGAGAGTGTGGCATCTAAAACGACAATAAGACAAAGGAAAAAAAAAAGAATACGCAAAATAAGAGTTTTCTAAACATAAGAACTTACGGAAACTCACTTAGGGCCAAGAGGGGTTTATTTTAAAAGCCAATCGTGTTGTTGAAGAAAAGGCTGTGTTCTCGGCCCATTTTGGCTATGGTCCGGGGCTGCTTGGGGAACTGTGCTGAAGAAGTGTATGCTCCTGGGCCTGGGGTTTTCTGAAAACAACAGAAAACAGGAAGTGATGAGATGATGACGCCAAACCCTGGATCCTCTTGAGCCTGGCTGTTGGCTCAGAAGTGGCTGGCAAAACCCCATGGGGGGAGACGGGGCTGCACCAGCCTGGACTGAGGCCTGTGCACCCTTGAATTAGAGCCTGTCCTTGGAGCTGAGACCTGCCCCTGTAGGTGGCTCTCCCCAAGGCTGCGGGGTTGCTGAGAGCAGGATGGACGAGCAAGTGAGAGCCCCAGGGGAGACGGGCTCACACCCCACCACACCTCTCCTGGGCATCCCAGAGGAACTCCAAGCAGAGCCTGTCCCTGGGAGCGCCAGCGGGCCCCCTCTCATGATCTCAGGCTAATGGTAATGGGTTGGAGAGAATGGGTTCTGAACCTGGGTGGTTGACCTCAAAAGCTCAAAATGGTGTGCTTCCATCGCTCTCCCAGTATGACAGGGTCAGGCGCTTCTCTACTGGGGCCTCAGACCTCAGGCTCAGAAGCATGCATTCTCAAGGGACTGAAGAGTTCTAATTCTGAAAAGTCATGTTTTCATTCTGATGAAATTCTTGAAAAAAAAAAAAGATTTTGCCAGCTATTTGAACAAAGCTTCTCTTCTGCAGTGATAAGATGCAAATGAATGTTATTCACAGAGAAAGACTGATTTCTTAGGTCAGTGTTGCCTTTTTTCCCTTCTTTTTTTTTTTTTTTTTTGCTTTTTAGGGCCGCACGTGCAGCATATGGAAGTTCCCACCAATTGGAGCTGCAGCTGCCAGCCTATGCCACAACCATAGACACAGACACGCAGGATCCAAGCCGCGTCTGCTGCCGCAACACTGGATCCTTAACCCACCAAGCGAGGCCAGGGATTGAACCTACATCTTCACAGATACAGGTCAGATTCATTACCGCTGAGCTTCTGGGACATATTTTTGAATGCTCCAACATTTTATCTTAGAGACACCGTGTATGGATAAGGGGAGGCTCTTCATGTCAGACAGGCCTGAGTTTGAGTCCTAGTCCCACCACCAGTGGCTCAGTATGACTCTGAGCCATGTGCTTCCCAAGCCTGACCCACTGAATGAGGTTCTGAGATTCACTGGTGGCCGCCAGTGACACTCAGCACCGCCAGGCCAGCAGCAAGGGCTCCACATGCTAGCTACAGCCACTACTCTTATTCCCCATTATCACCAACTTGTCATTGCTGTCCTCCCTTGCAGTTTGTTATCTCTTCAGGACACTGTGAGAGTGCTGTTTCCCTGAGCGTGGGCTAGCGTGGTCAGCCCAGAGGGAATGACATCAGCTGCCTGCAGAAGCTGCTTTAAATGACAGGATGTCTGCCTTGCCAAAAGCGGAGGAGCAGCCTGGAAATCTAATCAAGTCCTGGCTGGACGTCAGAGGAAGCTGAAGCCTTTATGAGCGCTCTTAATGAGGAAGCAGCATATGAGTGGAGTCGTGGAAGGCCGCCTCTCAGGAGGTTGCCGGTTGCGGTTCTCAGGCCTTGAGAACACCCGGCTCTGCCTCCCAGCCCTGGTTTCACTGATATCAAGGAAACTTCTGGTTGTCCTTGGCTTCCTTCAGTTTCCTACAAGGGAAGACACTCCACAGAGTGGTGGCCCCAGACACCAACCCCCTTGCGGGACACTTGTAAATGAATACTGCGCCTCCTGGCTTCTCTATCAGTCTCCTGGGAGTTTGGTTAGTATGACTCTAACTTCCTGAGGAAGCAAGCCCTGCGAGCTCTGACAGAAATCTGGGTCTGCATCCTGGTGATGCAGCTAGGGTGTGAGGATCTGCTGAAGCGATACGCTAGCCTCCTGCTGTCGGTCTGTTTTTTTTAATTATTATTATTATTTTGTCTTTTGTCTTTTTAGGGCTACACCTGTGGCATATGGAGGTTCCCAGCCTAGGGGTCGAATTAGAGCTACAGCTGCTGACCTGCACCACAGCCACAGGAACGCAGGATCTGAGCCACGTCTGCGACCTACACCACAGCTCACAGCAACGCCGGATCCTTAACCCACTGAGCAAGGCCAGGGATCGAACCCGCAACCTCATGGTTCCTAGTCGGATTCGTTTCCGCTACACCACGACAGGAACTCCTGTTGGTCTGTTTTTAATTTTACTGGCGGGGCCTCCCTGGTATTCCTCCAGAGAAGGACCACATTGCTGCCACCGCAGCTGGCAGCCCTGGAGTGAGACGACCTGGGACACCTCAGGTGGGGCTGGGGGAGGTGATCTGCAGACTCCCTGATCCCCCAGGTGGGCCTGTCTCCCCAGCCCTCTCAAATAAAGCCACATACCAGTGAGTCTGGGGGACCTTCAGACTGAGGTGCTGGCTGGGAATAACAAGGCCACAGGAAGTAAACTTTTAGCATTAAACCAACAAACAAACCCAGTCCCTGTTCATAAGCTCCATGTTATGCTTTTGCCATCTTTCTTGGTCTTCGGGCCCTCGCGGCTCCCGCACACTCCCAGAATCCACCTTCTTTGTGTGTCTCCATGGACCTGAGTTCTTCCCTGTCTGTCCTGAGTCTCTGGGGGCAGGATGATGGCTCTGGCCTTAACGGTCCGCCTTGATTCAATAATAATGTTTCTGCTGTGGCTTTCTACTCCCAAAAGGCACACACACAAAACCTGGCGGTTCTGGATGGGTGGGGCTGGCCCACTGCTGGCTTCAATTCATTAAAGGGGTTTCCCCACAAAACATCGTGGTTGAAACACCGATGGCTAATTACCGTGCTGGCTGTTCTCAACTGGGCCCAAAACACAGCCACACTCTTTGGGCCTGGACTCACTCAGCCTGAAGCTGGTTCAGGGCTCACCAAGCGACCTTCATACTCATTACTGCCCTGACAAGCAATTTTA
The DNA here is from genome assembly GCA_004024745.2 of Catagonus wagneri. Classification (NCBI taxonomy): domain Eukaryota; kingdom Metazoa; phylum Chordata; class Mammalia; order Artiodactyla; family Tayassuidae; genus Catagonus; species Catagonus wagneri. The sequence continues at coordinate 5,132,493 of PVHT021183519.1, forward strand.
GTGAATACATATACTAGCATTGTATATTACTGTCATACCCCCATCCTGCCCCCCAACGCCCACCCCACCCCCACCCCTCACCCCAAACCTATGACCATATCTGTCTTTTAGGATACTTACTGAACAGGCAGGCAAGAATCGAGGTACTCTGGACTGAAAAGAAGAAGTAACAGAACTTGCCGAAGGTATTTTCAAGTCATAATGACCTGGGCCCGGGCCTTCACGCTGGTAGAAAAAAAGAAAAATTTTTAAGTGTTTCATAATTAGTAATATTTGATATATTTTGATGCTTTATTTGCCTTCTATGAATAAACAGATGAAGCAGTGTGCTATGGTAGAAAAAGCCCTGGTCTGGGCCTTGGAAGATCTTATTAAGGTGTGTGTCCTGGCGCGAATCACCGTGAAATGGGAATCATACCTGCTTTACCTGCTCTACCTGCCTCGTGGGTAACTGAAGACCAAAGATTAAGCAACCTGTGAAAGTCTCTCGGGTCCCTGCCTAGACATCCTCCTCTCTCCCAGGCTCCCTGCGTACACGGGGGGCCTCATTCCTTTTCTTGTCCCCATTAAGTGACTTGCTGCTCTGAGCTGTCAGCTTTATAAAACACACTGGCTCTTTATAAAACACACTGGCACAATGCTATGAGATGAACACAAACGGATGAAACACAATTTTAAAAAGACAAACACCTCAATAGAAAAGTTAGCAAAAGGCAATGCACAGAGAGGAAAATTCAGTGAGGAAACCGGGAGAGGGGGGCCTTTAAGATCATTAGTAACCAAATGAGTTTTTTTTTAATTAATAAAGTATAGTTGATTTACAATGTTGTGCCACCAAATGAGTTCTAGTTAAAATAATAATGAGATATTTTGTGGGGGTTAAGGAAAAAAAAAGGAGAGAGAGGAAAGAAGGAAAGGACGAAAGGAGGAAGGAAGGAAGGAAGGAAGGGAGGGAGGAACCAAAACTTTACCTACAGTGCGGATACTCCTATATGACTGTGGTAGAAGCATTAATATGACTAGCCTTCCAGGAGCTTAATTTGGCAAGCTGTGAAACAGCTTAAAAACAGATATACCTATCCAAAGGGACAGAAAAAAAGAAGAGGGAGTCTGGGAGTTCCCACTGTGGTGAAACGGGATTGGCGGTGTCTTGGGAGCGCTGGGACGTAGGTTCAATCCCCAGCCTGGCACAGTGGGTTAAGGATCCGGCATTGCTGCAGCAGCGGCTTAGGTCACAACAGCAGCTTGGATCTGATCCCTGGCTTGGGAACTCCATAAGCCATGGGCAGCAAAAAAAAAAAAAAAGAAAAGGAAGAAAGAAGGAGGACTCTGGTTATAAGATGGGTGCAGGAATCCAGAAGACAAATGATGAGTCCTGAGCCCAGACACAGCAGGAAAATGAACACAGCCCAGATGCCACAGCAGATAATGTAGACAAAATGTTAACCTTTTTTTCTTTTCTTGCAGTTCACTTTTTCTTCTCTCCCATTTTCAGAAACCTGTACTATCTGACAGAAAAAAGTCTTTCTGGCATAATGTCTTAGATCTGTTTCTAAGTAATACAGGAACTGGGGGAAGTGGGTAGAGGTAGAGACTGGCCAGGAGCTGGTCATTTTTGAATGGGTACATGAGGGTTCTGTCTATGTGATGTGTGTTTTTTTTTTTTTAAGTTTTTATAAGACAAACTTAATGACAATACATATTTATTATTTTGACCCAGTAATTCAATTTTTAGGAGTTCTTCCTAAGGAAACAAATGAGGATGTGGGCAAATATTTAGCCACAAAGACATTCACTATAACATTGTTTCTAAAAGCTGGAAAAATGAAAATAAATGAAATGACCAATGATGGGTGCCTGGCTAAATAAAACTGTGATTCTTCCATCCAGCCATCCAGGTTGATGAGTTTTACTACTCCTAGATATTGTCAAGTGAACAAGGCAAGCTTAAAAAATGTGTATAGGAGTTCCCGTTGTGGTGCAGCAGAAACAAATCTGACTAGGAACCATGAGGTTGCGGTTTCGATTCCTGGCCTTGCTCAGTGGGTTAAGGATCTGGCGTTGCCGTGAGCTGTGGTGTAGGTCGCAGACGTGGCTCGGATCCTGCGTTACTGTGGCTGTGGTGTTGGCCGGCAACTGTAGCTCTGATTAGACCCCTGGCCTGGGAACCTCCACATGCTGGGGGTGCGGCCCTAAAAAAAAAAAAGAGACGAAAGACAAAAAAAGAAACATGCATGAAAAAACGAACTGGAAGGTTCATTGGCAGTTGTTTGCTCCAGGTGCCATGTCGCATAAAAAAAAACTTTTTTTTTTTTTGCTTATTTTTGCTTATTCCTAATTTTTCTAGGATGGACTTGAGTGCTTCTGAAAATATGAAAAAAATTACACCTAACATAGAGATAAATGAATATGGAAACTGGGTAAGTGAAAGCGGGGTAGGAAAAAAAGACAAAATGAGCAGTAAGGTTAGAACAGAAATGTATCCTGTGAGACCCTTGTAACGCACGAGGCTGAGCCACACATTAGCCCAATGGACTTGGCTGAACAAGCTCCCAAGTGCAGACCCTCCACAGGATTTAAGAGCAAGGCTTTCAAAACCCTGTTGTCATCTTGGTGGCACAGCAGTGTAATTAGGGCGGCCGTTCTCAGTTATTCACCACGAAGGGAGTCTGTTATTATCAGCCAAGCACAAGTCTGATAATCAAGGGATGTGCCTCGTCATTTTACAGCTCATGGCAGAGACGAAAACGGCGTTTTCAACCTGATGCAGCCATCCGTGGGACGGACGACACTACGGGGCAGTATGGTGTGACCACTGCACGCCCACTGGAGAAGTCCAAGCTGCTGTAAGAACACAGGCATGGGAAGTCAGGGGAATCTGGACAGGACTGGTTTGTCCGAAGGCCCCGTGGTTTGGCTATAATACATGCAGTGCTCCCAAGCCAGAGTAGTAGCTGGGCAAAAGAAGTCGCTAAGGGTGCTGCTGCTAACTCCATGCCTACGACAGCCCGGCCCATCGACGGCACGGCTTAGGAAGCTGTGACCTGGACCCCTTTCCCCAGGCTGCATGTGGCTTTCATTTCTAAGCTTCCAAGTCATGAACTGCTTGAGAGGCTGGGTGCCAAGACTGGTGAAGCCCCAATGTGTGCCTGTGCCATCCAGCAGCCTCCCCTGCACATGCTTGGTCTTCTGAATCAAAGGGACTAAGACTTGGGGCAGGAATTACTGAATGTATTTGTACCCCTCATCCCCCCATGCGTTACATGGGATCTTTTAAGTGGGAATATCAGGAAAGTGGATACAGGCCCAAGTTCATATTCCAGAGGCACACAGCAATCCTGTTTTAAGTGAGAAGTAATGATCGGGCCAGGATCCTGCAATGGGTGGGAAGCAGCTCCGGCAGAGTCCCTGCTTCTGCATGGAGGATGGCAGGTGGGCTGAGGTGAAGGGAGGGAAGGGGACTCGGTCCAGCATGGCTTTGAAAATGGGTGTCGAGGAGTTCCCTTCGTGGCTCAGTGGTTAATGAATCTGACTAAAAACCATGAGGCTGCAGGTTCAATCCCTGGCCTTGCTCAGTGGGTTAAGGATCCGGCGTTGCTGTGAGCTGTGGTGAAGGTTGCAGACGCGGCTAGGATCCCGCGTTGCTGTGGCTGTGGCGTAGGCCGGCGGCTACAGCTCCTGTTAGACCCCTAGCCTGGGAACCTCCATATGCCGCGGGTGTGGCTCTACATAAAGGTGAAAAGACAAAAAAAAAAAAAAAAGAAAATGGGTGTCGAGAAATGGATCCAGTTCAACGAGGGGGGTTTAAAACAAGGTGGACAGGGGACAGGGACGGGCAACACAGGGGTAGGGGATTAAGAGGTACACCCTATTGTGTATAAAATATATTGCATACACTTTGTATATGTATAAAATACATTGTACATATTATATATAAATATATGCATAGGCTATATCATACAACACAAGGGATATAGCCAATATTTTACAATAATTATTCTCTAAAATTTTTGAATCACTATATTGTACATTTGTAAATTATATAATATGGTACATCAACTATATTTCAATTACAAAAAAAAAAAAACCAAGAAGGGGTTTTGCTGGTGGTCTAGTGGTTAAGGACCTGGCATTATCACTGCTGTGGTGCAGGTTTGATCCCTGGTCTGGGAACTTCCGCATGCCTCAGGCATGACAACAAAACAACAAATTAAGGACATTTAACTGTCTTGCTCCTCCATGAGGCTGGGGGTTGTGCCCTCTTATTTACTGGGGATCTCCATGTGTGATCCTGGGCTTTGGACCACATTATGTACGATGCATGGGTGAAGAGCAGCACCCAAGTTCAAGGAAATAATAAGCACCTCTTGGACAAACTGGGTAGACCATTTCTCAAACCTTGCTATTGTCAGGGCCATGCTTTAGCAACTCTGGGTTTCCCCTGAACTAAACTTTTCAAAGCCCTTGGCATTTGGTGCCAAAGGAGAACAGAATTATCACCTTCCTAGAGTCAGAACCTGCTGCCACAGAAAAGAACAAGAAGTCTTTTATCGTTTCCATTCCTCGCTTTGGGGCATTGTTCCATCTCAGCCTTCCTGATAAGATGATTGGTTTTCTCTTCCTTTTGAAAAAGTCTTGCTTAATTGAGTTTCTACTCAATTAACCAACGGGAGCTGTAGGGATTAACAGATGAATAAAATACTATCATCGACCTAGAGGGGTTTATAATTCAATGAGGGACATAGGGGGAACCAAACAAAAACATCAAAAAAGAATAAATGAAGACAGGAGGAGCTAGGATGATGGCGAGTGAGGGTGGCACTAGCTGCACGGCTTCAAGATTCCAAACCAGGCCCTTAGTGTATCTGACCTGTGCTAGGTAAGTGCAATCTCACTGGGATGTTACCATAGGCAGGAGCTTTCCACTCAGTGCAAAGGACTCTGGGTCCCACTACTTCTCTGGAGTGCTCCTGGGACCCTGTCATACCCTGAAGACATAACTTAGAGTCCATCTTGAACTTGACGTATTTTGTTCCAACCCCTAACGTGCAAGAACGCTCAGTACTATTGCAGCCCTTTGGTAAAAACCCTGCCACCCCCTTTACCGACCACTGAACACACTTCCCCTCCAGAGCTGAGGGGATGGGACTGGTTTATCTACATAACACTGCACAGGAAATGAGAGGTGCCTTGTGCCTCTGAACGTCTGTGTAAGAGCAGATGAAATGATCCCAAGCTTTTGTGTGAATTACGTCCTCCCCAAATTCATAAATCCTATGAATTTTTGTTGTGTTGAATCATGTTGAATGTTGAAGAGTGTTCCCCCTGAAATGCTTAAGTCCTGTGACTTCAGAAATCCCAGTAAGTCACAGCATGACCTTACTTGGAGATAGGGTCATTCCAGATGTAATAAGTTATGATGAGCTCATTAGAATGGGCCCTAATTTAATACAAAAGATGTCTTTTAAAGTGGGGAATTTTGGACACACACACACACACACACACGTAAAACATCATGTGAAGATGAAGGCAAGATCTACAAACCAAGGAATGTCAAAGATGGGAAGCTATGAGAGAGTCATAGAACTGATTTTCTTTCATTCAAAAGGAACCAACACTGCTGGAACCTTGACCTTGGACTTCTAGCCTCTAGAACTGAGACAATAAACTTGTTTAAACCACGTGGTCTGCAGTCCTTTGTTACGGAAGCACTAGCAAATGAATACATACATGTTCAACTCATTTCTTCATTCAAACAAGATATAATGTGCCAGACAGTGTGCTGGGAGTTGGGAATACAGTGATTATATATGATTGTCTCCCAATCTCCGTTCCCCTAAACTTCTTAGTATTAGGACAATTTTTTTTTCTTTTTTGGCCGCCCTGTGGCATATGGAGTTCCTAGGCCAGGGATCAGATCCGAGCCACAGTAGCAACCCAAGCTGCAGCTGTTGCAATGCCAGATCCTTAATCCACTGTGATGGGCCAGGGATCGAACCTGCGTCTCAGTGCTCCCAAGACGCTGCCAGTCCCATTGTGCCATAGTGGGAACTCCATTAGGACAATTTCAAACTGGCACATGTCTACCCAGAATAAAGACTAAATTTCCCAGCCTCCCTTGTGCCTAAATGTGGCCACATAGCTAATTTCAAGCCAAGAGGATGGATTCCCAAAAGCATCCTCAAGGAGGAGGCAGCTCATCCATCTTCTCCCCAACTCCTGCCTACTAGCTGGTCCCATGTTTTCAGCTCTCTGGGATCATGGGAGTGGAAGCTATGCTTAGCAGATCAATACATTGAAATATGATGCTGCAGAATCACCACACCAGCCCTAAACTGTGTACTGCAGGCACTTTATATAAGAGAGAAATAAGTTACTATCTTGTCTCTAATATTGTTACTTAGGGGTCTCTGTTAGTGGCAGCAGAACTCAGTCTTAACTGACAAACAGATGTGGGGTTTACATTCTAACAGGGAACGCATACCTTACAAAAACATGACGAAAGTGCAGCATATCCCCCAGAGGACATATATGGTGCCCTGGGGGCGCATGTAAGAGGATAAAATGACCTGGTCTGAAGGGCTGGAGAAGCTCTTTAAGGAAGTACACTTGAGCTGAGATACAAAGTAGAAGGAGGAAGAGGAGTTTGCAGGGCATAAGGACTGCAGGAAGGGTTTGTAATAAGAAGCAGTAATGGGCAGAGCCTCCTCGCCTGCCCACTTGCACCTCTCACAAGTATCCTATCTTAATAAATCGATTTCTTGCCTATCAAAAACAATTTTTAAAAAAGCAGCAGTAATGGGATAGGTCAAGGAACATCAAAATGGGTGGGGCCTCAGGGCAAGCCCAAGAGGAAGATGTTATTCATTCTAACCTTGCTGGGATAAATTCACTACATTGGAAAACTAAAATAAAAAGGCTCCTGTCAAATAAACAGAGTTAGGGACCTGAAATTCAACTTGCTTGTGACAGTTACTGCTTTGTTGTTTTTCCACATGTGTATTATTACTGAGTGGTTTTACTATTTAGTTGTAGAGGTAAACTGTTAAATGTCAGCCTTGTATATCCAGTCTTTGCAAGTCCTCGGTTTTCTGAAGACTTCTCATTTGCAGGCAAGTGTGCAGATATTCACTGGCCTATCCTTCGCTTTCTAGATGACCCTTGGGGTAGAAGAGGCTCCAAACTCATTAGAAATCTGAGGTGGTGCTTCTTCCCAGGGACCGTGGGGCTGAGCTGGCAACCCCCTACTCCTGATCACAGCGATTGGTCCAGGGGCAGGCACGTGACCGTCACCCAGCCAATCAAAAGAACCTGCCTTTTCGCACTCTGGTGGCCGAGCAGGTCGGTGGGCATCTTGGGCTAGGGTGGGCATCTTGCCCAGCTCTTGGGAGGAGCAAGTCCAAAGGACAGAGAAAGATAAATCTGTGGCCATCGTGTCAGAGGCTATGTACTCTAATAAACTCCACCCTGCCTTTACGTTTTTATTTTTCGCTTAACCTAATTTGGGATGGGTTTCTGTCACTTGCAACCGAAGAAATCCTGATACATTCTGTCTGTTCCTAGTCAAGATGTTGTTAGAAGACAGGAGCACAGGAAATTCTTCACACTCGCATCCAGACAGGGATATATGACTCTGCCGATGTTAATACCACTGGGAAAGTTGCACAGATTTTCAAAACAGAAAAATTGCCAGGATATATTTTTCTTAAAAACCGTAGTACATCTGTAGCTATATTTGAAAGGTTATATTTTTCCAAAAATGTTACCTACAAGTGAACTCATCTTTGAGGAGACTGAAGCTGGGACCTGTTTTAATCATCTTAACTTTCAGATACCATTCAAGCATCAATTCGGCTTTTTTCCTAACCTGACCATATTTACTTATTATTTTTCTGCTCCTCATAGAATTTTAAGCTGTCAGCTTAGGTTTTAATTGAACTACTTCCTTAATGCAGAGAGTATGCCACAGAGCTGCTGTCCCCTGTACAAATTTCTGTCAAATGTGATAAATCATAAAACACTCATTTGTATCTGTTCAGCCTCCTTCCTGTTTATCTGATCCTTTCCTTATTCTTTATAGGTTTGCCTGGTTTTTAAGAAATACAGAAATATCTTTAAATACTTCTGACATCAAATAAAAGAAACAGATTTTTTTCATGTGACACTGCAAGATATTTTTTCCTCTGTCAGAAAAGATTCATATCTCTTTTTTTTTCATTTTATAACAACTGTGAGAAATAATAATTGAAAAGAATCTGCTCAGCAAATATTATTGGAAGCCCCAAATCATGTGAATGACTGACTCTTAATTAAGTAGTAGTAATGGCACTATTTTTACTGAAGTAACAAAATACTAAAAAAAAACCTATTTTCACGTTGACCATTTTCCTGACTTTTTCTTTAAATTATCTACTTTTCTGACTTTTGAAAATTATACTTTGAAAATTATAAAAGAGAAATGAAGCAAAAAACCATCCTTAATCATAACACTTCTAAAAGCATACTAGCATAGCCACCCAAAGCATTTTACTGCATTTCCTGTTTTTTATATGCCTAATTTTTCCTATATAATTTTAATTATGATAGACATACCAATTTGTATCCTGCATTTTTTTTAACTAATTAGGTCATAAACACTTTAGTGCTATTTTATAATTTTAACAATAATTGCTTTAAAGGCTATAAATTATTCCTTTGTGTGGATATGTAATATTCTTTTAAAATTATTTTCCTCTGCTAGTACAAAATTGTTGCTACTGTCATCTTGCTATTATAAATAATTGCTTGATGATATTTTGTGTATAAATGAATATTTCTACATATAAGATTATTACTATAGGGGGGTTTTCTCACAATAGAATTAGTAGGCTAACAGATATAAACAGTTTTGATAGCTCAATACCTACTGCCAAGCTGCTTTCCAAGGGGTTGTATCCACGTATACTCCCACCAACAAGAGACAAGAAAAACACTGATGTTATAATCCTCATGCCAAGTAGATTTGGGGAAAAAAGATTTAGAACAACAACATCTCTTACCTTGATGGGAATATTAAATAAAGTCATCAGTGGCTCCTCTATGTTCAAAGAAGTTATACAGAATATCTGCGATACTTGATGCCTGGATTTTGAAATGCATTCAGGACAGAACAAAACTCACGCATTTTTTTGCAGGTCAAGAGATTAATTTGAGTCATTTATACAAGCAAGCAAAGGGACGAGTGAGAGCAAGAGAAACCAGAGATGACAAGTTTTGCTTTGTACACTTCACTTGCAAAGGATTGATTAGGATTTGCTGCAGTTTGTTTTCTCCTCTTTAAAATAATCTTGGTATGAGGGAACTGTTACCTTTGGGATTCGTGGGGTTTGGTCATTATTATCAAGATGCTATAAGGGAATGGTGGCTGGTAGAAGTTTCCAATACAATTTCTTCTATGGGTACAAAAAGGCCCTTTTTACTTGTGGTAGAACATATCTTCTGGTGTCTATCCCCAAAACGCTCACATAAATACTCTCCTCACAGTCTTTCGATGAACAAAACAATGATACTGATCCATAATCAATTATTATTTCAGCAATAACTAAAACAGCGAATAAATACACAACCTCACACTGTTAATATGAAGATTAGAAACCATCTTCCAACCAGAAAAATCCCTTACCAGCTGTGTCTCCTGAAAGCCACCTACACCTCGGGGACAAAACGTAATTCATCAACTGAATCCGACACAAACAAGAAAGCTACATTTTTTTAACAAGTGAGAATGGCTCATCCACACAGAGAGGTCTTCAGGCTCATAAGATCCTATAGGATTTTCAAAGTTACTGTACTATTTACAATGAAAAAATGATGTAGTAAGCTGCCATTCATTTTTTGATAGGCTGCTCCTGCAGATTCTAACATAAATGATTAACACACTTGATGATGTAAAGAAAGGAAGAGATACATACCTATATGTATCCATCTTTTATAACTTGCCTCGTTCTCTAAAGGGTGTAAAGTGACTTGGTGAAGAACGTCTATAGGTCACTGTGCCCTATTGCACCTGATCTACAGGTCAGATTTCTGGTGATTGCAGGTTTTATGTATATCAACAGCAAGGCAACCTGTCCTAAATCCCACAGGGCTCAAGTGACACCATGATCTCGCACAAAATGCATTTCATAAGAATTAAAGAATGACACATTTGTTAAAGAAAAACTAAAATGTAAACAAAAAACTCAGAAGAAAATTCAAATGAATGTCATGTCTCTGGAGGGAATTTTTGTTTGTTTGTTAGTTTATTTGTTTGTGGCATGCAGTGGCGTGATGTGAGATCTCAGTTCCCAGACCAGGGATTGAACTCGGGCAGCAGCACTGAAAGCTCTAAGTCCTAACCACTAAGCCACCAGGGAATACCCTCTGGAGGGAATTAAGTGCTGGGAGAAAGGGAAGAGGAAAGAGATTTCGTTTACTCATTCAGCACATTTTTAGAGCACTGTTCTAGGTGCTGGTCATCATCAATGAATAAAATAGGCCCTTCTTTCATGGAACTTACATTTCAGAAGGTGACTATAAACTCTAATTTGACAACATAAACATTTTACATTTTTAACTTCTGTATACATAAAAACACACAAAAAAGAGGCAAAAACCCTGCAAAAATTTTAGAAAATACAAGTGTTAATATCTCTTCACTATAGAGTTTATACTAATCAAAAAAAAGAGAACGCCTAAACTCCACCCAATAGATAACTGGGTAGAGAAAGTCTGTAAGAAGGGCCACAGACACTGGCTAACCAATAATTAGACTGTGCAGCCTCAGATCCTACAGATGAAATTAAAACAACGAGATGTCATTCTTTTACTATCAAATTACAATAAATAAGATTTATATACGTTTCATGAAATGGGTAATATCTTAATTGCTGGTGGATATGTAAATTAATCTAGTAAATCCTGTTTGTGATAATCCACAAAAAACAATTCCCAAGTTTAGAAAGGACTTTAGGCATTGCGCCTTTTTATAGCATTAGTCGTTTTTGTGTTTTGGACAGCATTTTTTTTGGCCACATCTACAGCATGTGGAAGTTCCCAGGCCAAGGGTGGAACCCATGCCATGGCAGTGACCCAAGCTGCTGCAGCGACAAAGCTGAATCCTTAACCCGATGCACCGCAAGAGAATTCCAATAGTATTAGTTTTTTGATCTGGATATTCAGTACCATTGTGCTTGCATAACAAAGTTGTGGATGTAAACAAAATTTGTCACAGCACAAAAGAATTCTCCAATGAGCTAACCACTTATAAAAATTATATCCTATTCAAATATCCCCCTCTCTGTTTAACACTAGCATCCGCCACTGCAGACAGGGTCTTTGTGAGTCAGTTTCTCTTCCTTATTAAATGATATTCGACAACACACTGCAGATGAAATGAAAATCTACTTCACATGAAAATGCAAATTTTACCAAATAATGCAAGATTTCATGAAGTCAATGAAAGAAATCACAAGAAAAGTCTTTAACTGACCAATGAGGATCCAGCAAAATTAGATTTGCTAACAAGAAAGAAGTTGGAAAAGGATTGTGACACTATTGGTGCTTCAGTAAAGAATGATTTAAAATATCAAAGACACTCTCGGGAAAACTGATGAATCTTCAGACTTTTTTTTCTAAAATTTATCTTCTGTGATTTCATTAGAATGTCAAGCATGAAGTGAAGGATGTCACTATGCAATCATAAAATATTGTCGGAAAAAATAAAAATAATAAAATATGGTCAGAAAAGGAGTCCCCTTCGTGGCTCAGTGGTTAACGAATCCGACAAAGAACCATGAGGTTGTGGGTTCGATCCCTGGCCTTGCTCAGTGGGTTAAGGATCCGGCATTGCCGTGAGCTGTGGTGTAGGTCGCAGACGCGGCTTGGATCCCGCATTGCTGTGGCTGTGGCGTAGGCCGGCGGTTACAGCTCCTGTTAGACCCCTAGCCTGGGAACCTCCACATGCCACAGGTGCGGCTCTAGATAAAAGGCAAAAAGACAAAAAAATATATATATATATGGTCAGAAAAAATAAACTTTATTTTTTTTTTGTCTTTTTAGGGCCGCACCCATGGTATATGGAGGTTCCTAGGCTAGAGGTCAACTTGGAGCTGTAGCTGCTGGCCTACACCACAGCCACAGCAAAGTGGGTTCCGAGCCACGCCTGCGACCTACACCACAGCTTACGGCAACGCCAGATCCTTAATCCACTGATCGAGGTCAGGGATTGAACCCTCGTCCTCATGGATAGTAGTCAGATTCGTTTCCGCAGAGCCACAATGGGAACTCCTAGCCTTACTTAAAACTTTTAATATATTTTAATATATTTTTACTTAAATGTTAAGACATTTTATTAAATGCATAGAGAAACATAGCTTTAAAAATCAATTGGAACCAAAAGCCTTGTAATGAAAAAAGATGTCTTTGGTCTCATTCCTCTCTAATTTCACTCCCTAAGACAACGGGTTTTGGGTTTTGTTTCCCAGGGTGTATAATATGCAGCGCAGGACAGCGAACACAGTCGTTTCCCTGAATTGACACTATTGATTCTTTCACGCAACTAGCACTCTTAGAAACATCTTTTCACACGTCTTAGGCTCAAGAGGCCCTAAGGAGCCTAAAACAACTATATTTAACTCATGGTTGTTCTTCTGCCAGTTATTTCTTATGACTAAATAGTATGTTCATATTGTTATTCCTTAATTTATATTTTAGAAATTATCTCTTGGTGACTTCCTGGGATAAATGAAAATCTGACTGTCTGGCTCTTTCTACTATTCCCCTCTCCTCATCCCCTCAGAGTAGCATTTTAAATCACAAAGTAAGGTTTACTAAATTAATATTATTCCTTACAGAGCCACGTTAATATAATGTGATTTATCTTGTACAGTCTTTTGTTTTACCTGGAGTTAATTAGTGCCTCATTTTGTCACCTGAACATCTTGCTATACATATACTTTATTAATTTTTTCCCCATAACATTAGCTGTTCTCGAGTCCCTTTTTCCTTAGAAACATTTTTTCTGGAGTCCTTTAGTTTCTTCCTCAGTATGGACTGGTTTCTCTCTCAGCCTGCTGTATGGTAGTCCCCCGGGACATCTTTGAACTACTCTCCCAGATTGGATCCACTTTGTCCCTTCCTCTTTCTGGATTTACTCCTCACTTTACTGTATTTTATCATCAGTGTCATCTTTTTAAAGGGTATCTGGGAGGTAATTTTTATGAATTTTTTTTTCATGTTTTAAAATACCTTAATTTTTGTCTTCACAATTGAATGATAGCTTGACTGAATAGAGACTTCTAAGGTGAAAATAATTTTCCCTTGTTCCTATCTCTGTGGACAATAATTAGATTAAAAAAAAAAAGCAACAACACAACTTGCCCTTCCATTCCCTGCATTCTGCTTTCAACCAAGTTTCCATTCTTCTGCTTGGCTCCATCTCTCTTACATGCCAGAGGCTTTTCTTGCTTGCCTGGTGGAAGCTCAGATATATGGGCTGGGATGTGTTGAGATCAGGCAACTGAGTGATGAGCCAGTCTTTTTCTTGGGGTTCCCTAAGTGTCAGGATGTGGTTCTCTTTTCTCTGGACTCAAAATAGTTTTTTCACTAACCTTGTGCCTGAGGGGCAAATTGTGAAGGTCAGCAGTTCACATTAGGAGAGGAAAGGGGGGCCTCCAAACCTAAACTACTCTGTGTGCACAGTTTCACCTCCCTGGTTTTGAGCCCTATGCCTCCCCTTCCCTTTCCTTCAAGCCCTGAGCATCCCTGTGATTCTAAGGAACAAACAGGCTCCTATCTCTTCTGCATTCCCCACACCTGCTTTTTAGCCTATGGCTTTCTCTATTTTTTACTGTTCAAAAATTGTTGAAATCTCTTATCTGCTGATGTTTCCTTTCCCCCTCTCTATTGAGTAGATTTATTTATTCTTTTATAGCCATCTTATCGGGATTTGAGAGTGAGAAGAGACTGATGTATGTGGCCAATTTGCCGCGTTGAGCAGGAAATCATGTATTGCTTTTAGAATAAAAAATATAACCTTTAAATCCCAATAGCTATTATGACCATAATTACAGAAAGCAAAGATAATCAAACTGCACAATATCAGTTTATCCCGCATAAGCAGGAACTCCATCTATGTAACATTCACCCTTGCAGATTTTCTCTGAAACCACGCTACTTCACATTTATGTCAAAATTGGATCCTCTCATAAGAATCAACACTTAGGAGTTCCCATTGTGGCTCAGCGGAAACAAATCTGACTAGCATCCACGAGGACACATGTTCAATCCCTGGCCTCGCTCAGGGGGTTAAGAATCCAACGTTGCCATGAGCTGTGGTATAGGTAGTAGAGGCGGCTCAGATCCCAGGTTACTATGGCTGTGGTGTAGGCCAGCAGCTGCAGCTCCCATTTGACCCCTAGCCTGGAAACCTTCATATGCCGTGGGTGCAGCCATAAAATGACAAAACAAACAAATAAACAAAATACACTTATCTATTTTATAGGTAAATGTCTGCGAAAATTCCCAACATAGCAACTCTTTGTGAATTTTAGTTTTTCCCTTTTTTTGTAGATGCTTTAATGGAATTAACTTGAGGCTAATGTCTAAAGGTATCACGCACATGTTTTGTGCACAGAATGAATAGTTAATGATATAGATATCTAATAACTGAGACCCCTTTTCACATTTCTCACTCTTTCTGGTTCTTTTTCTTTATCCCAGGTACTCTAATCCTTGTTGTCTCATCAATATTTCTGGGAGGATGATGGGGGAGGGAAAAGAATTTATTAAGTCATCAACACCTTAGCATGAATTGGATCAATATAGTTCTCCTACTAGGAGCTTTTTCACTTACAAGACGATGTATGAAAAAGAGAAATCACCCCCCCACCAAAGACTTTCTGGCAGTTAAATCAACGGGGACCCATCTCATGTCTCACCTCTTAGGCTCCCATGTCAAAACCCCTACTATGGCACACCTCAAATTAACATAAGGTTATAAATCAACTATACTTCAATTTAAAAAAAAAAAAAAAAAAGGAAAGAGTAGCTTCTGTTGTGGCTCAGTGGGTTAAGAACACAATGCTGTCTCTGTGAGGATTTGGTTTCCAGCCCTGGCCTTGCTCAGTGGGTTAAGGATCCAGCGTTGCTGAAAGCTGCAGCACAGGTCACAGATAAAGCTTGGATCCAGTGTTGCTATGGCTGTGGCACAGGCCGGCAGCTGTAGCTCTGATTTGACCCCTAGCCTGGGAACTTCCATATGCTGCAGGTTTGGCAGTAAAAAAGAAAAAAAAAATTTTTTTTAAAGGGAAAGAAAAAAAGAAAAAAAATCCCTCCTAGGGTGATTTAGACATTGCTGTAGTGAGTAGGGAGATATAAATACAAATTCTCCTCTGGGCCCCACAAGTGAAGAATGACTTGGGGAAAAGCCTCTCGATCCTAAAGCTGAGAGAACAACTAGCACTTTGGTTTCCTTGACTTTGGCTTAGAAGGGACAAGTATGGGGTGCCCCTTTCCTCACCCTTGCCCTTATCTCCTTCCTCTGCTTGGAGTTGGAACTTGCTGGGAAGCTTACAAGTAAACGTGTCAGAAAGCTTTGGAGGTGGCTGCTGGAAGGAAGATGGCTCATGCGCAGTATCAACAGATAATAGTCGGCTTGAGTCATCAGTGCTAATTTGGGGCGCCATGCTTCCAGCTGTGCATGCCGAGCCACTTGGCCCCGCCCAGGCAGACACAGGCACTATGAATCACAGACCCTTGGTTAGCGTGTGTGCGTGTGTGTACTTATCTGTGTACGTGCTGGTTGGGTTACTGACGTTAGGGTGTCCTTGTCCTTCAAGGGGGCAGGGAGAGCATGGATCAAATGTCTCATTTGCCTTCCGATGCTCAAAAGTACCTCCCTGGCATGGGGCCTCACATACTGAACCATGCAAAAAAGATTTGTAGAAGAGGTGAAAGAATTTCTATACAAAGAGATTTCGCTGAGAAAAGACTGGAAGTTCTAACATCTTAAGGGTGGCCCAGGGAGAAATATGGCCGGTTAAGAAGAGCCAGTGTGGCAAGGCTCTCAGCAGGAGCCTAAGCTGCAGCCAGATCAGGGCCTAGTAGGCAGGCTGGCGGGTGAAACTCCCAGGAGAAAGAAGCCTCCTGCATATAAACTTATCCCACGCCAAAGGGGGCCAAGCAGGCCAAGTCAGCCCCATGAATAAGCCTCAGTCATCAGTGGGGGGTTGTGGCTCCAGAGACAGCACAATGTCTGCCACTTGGCTTTGACCCCAGATCAACTCTACATGTCTGAAGACATTAAGCAAGCCACCTGGTCATGTTCACTCAAGGGGCAGCGCAGCCTAGAGCTCGTGTTCTGAGGTTACCATAGACTGGGTCTAAGTCCTGGCTCTACCTTGGGCAACAGACTTCCATTTCCTAAGCTATCAAATAAGGATGATAAACAGTACCCCACCACATCGCGGTGAGGATGAAACGAGATGCATGTCAGTCACGGAGCGCCGCACCTGGCACCAGAAAACCAATGAGTGACGGTTATCATCGTTATCATCAAAACTGACCCTAACAGAGTAGTTAACTTTCTTCCAGTCCTGAGGGTCCTTAACAGTTCTTCGACTATGACGTTAAGTCCTGGAACAAGGAAACTGAATGATAAAAATGGTCAAATGAGTTTTCAGAAGGAGGCCTAAGGATTAAGGCGTTTATCTCCTGAAGGTCTGAGATGAGGTCCTCCTAGGAAGCATCATTTCTTTACCATGCTCGCACCGTGTGCCACTAGCATGGGACCAAAGGAATCTGAAATTTACAAGTTTGTGGATCAAAACCAAACCCACAAATCTGCTCTGGGAATGCGTGTTTAGAACAGACATGAATCACAGCCCTGGGCTATTTCTTTGTCTTGGAACATTTTCCGTGAAAGTATTCTCTTCACTTTGTTGAAGGACAGGATGTTCCAAATCAGTGAATCACTTTTATTTATAAAAGGAATGGATGAATGACATCAATGAAACTGGTAGACTACGGATCTCCAAAAACCTTCTCCTCCATAAAAGCAATGAGAACAAAGGCGAAACTGTCAGAATCAACTGCTTTGTGCTGTTTCACATACCAGGCTGCTTATCTTTCAAGATGCCTAACCTAACCCGAACTAAAACCAAAGTAATTGTACCTGAGTCTGTTTACTAATAGTAGACAACTCATTATTAATTCATGGCATTCATTTAAAGCATGCATTTCAAAGGAGATACAACATCGCTCAGGAGGGACTGTGGGGGGGAATGATGTCTTGACTGCTGCCAAAGGCAACTGAACACATGCGTTTATCGCCATTCTTCCTGTCAAATAAAAAAGATATAATGGTCTCCTTCCCCAAGACACACATAACGTGTGCATACACCTGTACACATACCTGTATACACACACACACACACATGCACAGGACCAAGTGAAGAGGTAACAGCCAACAGAGATCATGTATTTGGGGAAGCTGTGAAGCACTTTGGAGGAACGGTACCTGAGGTGACAGGGTGGAGAAAGCCAAAGCCCAGTGCGTGCGGAGGGCCTGGTGAGAAGCGGGCTGATCTGCTCCACAGCGCTCAAGAAGAGCTCAGGAATTTCAGACATTAGGCTAAAAGCTGGGGGGGCTGGCTGAGAGTCTTCTCTGCAGGTGCCTACCCACCTCATCCACAGCAGTCAGGGAGCTCCCTTTCCCTCATCCCTGTAGGAGATGGAAGGTTTCATTTCCCTCGAGGCTGCACCAGAGATCTAGACCCAGGAGCCCAGGCAGTGTGAGGACAGGGACCTTTAATGAAAACAGGAATTTGGGGGGGGGGTGTTCCCCTTGTAGCTCATCAGGTTAAGAAACTGACCAGTATCCAGGAGGACATGAGTTTGATTCCTGGCCTCGCTCAGTGGGTTAAAGGATCTGGCATTGCCATGAACTGCGGTGTAGATCCAAGACACGGCTCGGATCTGGCATTGTGGTTGTGGCGTAGGCTGGCAGCTGTAGCTCTGATTTGACCCCTAGCCTGGGAACCTCCATATGCTGTGGGTGCAGCCTGAAAATATAGGAAAAAAAAAAAAAAGGAAAGGAAGAAAAGAGAAGTTTCTAGACATACAGGCGGCCAAGAGGCACATGAAAAGATGCTAATCACTAATTATTAGAGAAATGCAAATCAAAACCACAATGAGGTATCACCTCACACAGGTCAGAATAGCCTTCATCATAAAGTCGACAAATAATAAATGCTAGAGAGGGTGTGGACAAAAAGGAACCCTCCCCTTCACTGTTGGTAGGAATGTAAACTGGTGCAGCCACTATGGAAAACAGTATGGAAGTCCCTTAAAAAACTAAAAATAGGGAGTTCCCCGGTGGTCTAGTGGTTAAGATTTGGTGCTTTTGCCCCTGCAGCCTGGTTTCAACCCCAAGTTGCTACATGCCATGGCCACACATGCCATGGCCAAAAAATAAAAATAAAAAATGTTTTGAAAACAAAAAGAACTAAAAATAAGAGTTACCATTACAATCTTCCAACCCCATTCCTGGGCATATATCTAGAAAAGATGATTAACTCTAATTTGAAAAGATACATGCATCCTGATGTTCACAGCAGCATTATTTTGCCAAACATGGAAACAACTCTAGTGCCCATCAGCAGATGAATGGATAAAGAGGGTGTAGTACAGAAGTTCCCTGGTGGCACAATGGGTTAAGTATCTGGTATTGCTGCAACTGTGGTGCAGGCCACAGCTACAGCTCGGGTTTGATCCCTGGCCAGGGAACTTCCACACGCTGGGGGTATGGGCAAAAAAAAAAGGAAAGAAAAAAAAAATGTGGTGTGGTTTATATGTGGTGGAATATTACGCAGCCATTAAAAAGAGTGAAAAATGTTATTTGCAGCAACATGGATGGAACTAGAGATTATCATACTTTTTTTTTTTATGCAGTTGCACCTGCTGCATATGGAAGTTCCTTGGCTAGAGGTCAAATCAGACCTGCAGCTACAGGCCTATGCCACAGCCATGGCAACACCAGATCCAAGCTGCACCTGTGACCTATGCTGCAGCTTGTGGCAATGCCAGATTCTTATTCCACTGAGTGAGGCCAAGGATTGAACCCGCATCCTCATAGAGGGAATGTCAATTCCTTAACCCACTGAGACACAACAGAAACTCCTGAGATTACCATGTTAAGTGAAGTAAGACAGAGAAAGACAAATACTATATAATATCTCATATGTGGAATCTAGAAAATAATATAAGTGAATCTATACACAAAACAGAAACAGACTCACAGACATAGAAAACAATCTTATGGTTACCAAAGGAGAGAGGAGAGGGAAGGATAAATTAGAAGTGTGATTAACAGATATAAACGACTGTACATAAAATGGATAAGCAACAAGGATTTACTGTATAGCACAGTGACTATATTCAATCTTGTAATAACCAATAATGGAAAATAATCTGAAAAAAATATATATATAATGGAATCGTTTTGATGTATGCCTGAAACTAACACAGTACTGTAAATCAACTATACTCCAGCTTTAAAAATAGAGAAAGAACTATACAACAAATGGTGAGACACCCTCTGCCAGCCCAGCCCCTTCCCTACTCAATTACCAGAACGCTAGCACCAGCCCAACACTAGCAACTGCCTGTACCCCAGGCAGGAGCCTGAGGTGTCATTCTGAAGTACCTGATGTGATCACGAGAAAGCCTAATAGATGCAAACATTTATGGGCTATACAGAGGAAAAGCTAGTCCTCACCTCATCAGTCTACTGTGAAGTACACCTGGAAATCGTCCCCACCTGTATTAGTTTCCTGTTGCTGCTATAACAAATTACTGTGAATTTGGTGGCTTAAAACAATATAATTTTATTGTCTCATAGCCCTAGAGGCCAGAAGTCCCAAATCAGTTACACTAAGCTGAAATCAAGATGTTGGGAAGCTGTGCTCCCTAAGATTAGGATTAGATTAGGATTCCCTTAAAACCCACTCCCCACTCCTCCCAGCTTCTGGTGGCACCGCCTTCCTTGGCTTGTGGCCGCATCCCTCCAATCTTCACCTCCTGGTCACACCGCCTTCTCCTCCCTTCTCAAATCTCCTCTGCCTCCCTCATAAGGACACTTCTGATTCCATTTAGGGCTTAATGAATAACCCAGTATAATTCCTCCATCTCAAGATTCCCACCGTAATCATGTCTATGAACTATCTGCTGTCTGACAGAAGCTCTGAGCGTTAGGATGTGGCCACATGATGGTGGGCCGTTATTTAGCTCACCATCACCCAGTACAGAAAGTTTTCAATCAACTTTTTAGTTTCTCACCCTTAAGTATCCGTGAGATCGAAAATTTTTCACCCTGGGAGTCCCTGTCATGGCTCAGTGGAAACGAATTTGACTAGGATCCATAAGTACACAGGTTCGACCCCTGGCCTAGCTCAGTGGATTAAGGATCTGGGGTTGCCATGAGCTGTAGTGTAGGTCACAGACCTGGCTCGGATCCTGTGTTGCTGTGGCTGTGGTCAGTGGCTACAGCTCTAATTCGACCTCTAACCTAAAAAGCAAAAAATAAAAAAAATTTCACCTTTATTGGCTATCTGAATTTCATATTTTATGAATTGGTCATTCACTGCCTTTATCTGTTTTACTTTTCTTTTCCTTTTTACAGCCACACCTGCAGCACATGGAAGTTCCCAGGCTAGGGGTTGAATCAGAGTTGTAGCTGCCAGACACAGCCACAGCCACAGCCACAGCCACAGCCACAGCCACAGCCACAGCAATGCGGGATCCTTAACCCAGTGAGTAAGGCCAGGGATCAAACCACATCCTCACAGACATATGATAGGTGCTTGCCCCACTGAACCACAATGGGAACTCCTATTTTACTTTTCTATTGGTGTTTTTCCTATAGATTGTTAAGAGAATTTTAGATAAGGCCATTAACCCTTTATCTGCCATGAATGTTGAAAATACTTTTCCTGGAGTTCCTGTCATGGCACAGTAGTTAACGAATCCGACTAGGAACCATGAGGTTGCGGGTTCGATCCCTGGCCTTGCTCAGTGGGTTAAGGATCTGGCATTGCCGTGAGCTATGGTGTAGGTCGCAGACGCGGCTCAGATCCTGCATTGCTGGGGCTGCGGCATAGGCCAGTGGCTACAGCTCCAATTAGACTCCTAGCCTCGGAACCTCCACATGCCGCGGGTGCGGCCTAAAATGACAAAAAAGGCAAAAAAAAAAGAAAATACTTTTACTAATTTGCATTTGCCTAGTAACTTTGCTTTCAGTTTGTTATCGGATATACAAAAATTCAAAATGTTATATAATCAAATCCAGTACTTCTTTTCCTTTGCAATCCATCCATTGCCATTATCTCTCTCTTCTTAAAAATTTTTAAAAATTTTTTAAATTTTAAGGCTGTACACTCAGCATATGGAGGTTCCCAGGCTAGGGGTCCAATCACAGCTGTAGCTACTGGCCTGCGCCACAGCCACAGCAACACCAGATGTGAGCTGCGTCTCCGAGCTATCCCATAGCAACACCAGATCCTCAACCCACTGAGCAAGACCAGGGATTGAATCTGCATCCTCATGGATGCTAGTCAGATTCCTTTCTGCTGAGCCATGATGGGAACTCCCATTGCCGTTATCTCTTAAAATGTATTATCTCTGGAAAATCTGCTTTATCCTAAAATTAGATATATGCTAATATATTTTCTCCTTATTTTATAGTTTCAAAAGTATTTAATTATTTAATTAATATGGACATTATTTTAATATGTGGTATAAAGAACCTAATCTTTCCAGGTTAATCAACTGTCAGGCATGAAATATTTTTTCCTTTCTCCCTACTGCTTTGTCAAACCATCTTTATCAAATATAAAAATCTCATATATTCCCTTTGAGCTCTGTTTTTGTTGTTGTTGTTTGTTTTTAGGGCCACCCTGTGGCACATGGAAGTTCCCAGGCTAGAGGTCAAGTTGGAGCTGCAGCTGCTGGCCCACACCACAGCCACAGCAACACTGGATCCAAGCCACATCCACAATCCACACTACAGCTCACAGCAATGTTGAATCCTCAACCCACTGAGCAAGGCCAGGGATCAAACTACATCCTCATGGATACTAGTTGGGTTTATAATCTGCTAAGCCACAGTAGGAACTCCCTGAGCTCTGCTATCTCAACTCCTTTCTGATGTTCGCTGTATATCCTTACCCATAAGTTTCTATTTACAAATAAATAACTATAGTCCATCAAAGCATTCCAAAATAATTTAATATTTTCTCATTCCCTCTTTTTTAATTTTTGTCATCCTACTGATTAGTTACTTATCTGAAAGAGTTCATTTTTGTCAAACAAATGTACACATGTTTGAAAATTTTTAGAAACAGGAAAGAATTTCCACATTTTTGAAAGGAAAGAAATTAGGAATATTTTTCTTTCTTACTGTTAACAGTGATCTGCTGAATATCCCTGATGATTTTAATGATTAATTAATTCAACAAACACTATGTGCCAGCCATTTTTCTACATGCTAGGTATACAAGACAAAAATAGTCAAAAATCCCCACCTTCATGAAGCTTACACTCTGGTGAGGGAGACATCAAAAACAGGATACTTGCATTTTTAAATGTAGTGCATCAGACAGTGTTGAGTACTATGTGAAAAATAAACCAAGAAGGAAGGACAGGAAATTCTGAACATGTGACTAGGGATGACCTCAATAAGGTCATATGGGTCAAGACCCAAAGAATATAAAGGAGCCTCTATTTTTCTTCTATAACATGACACACACGTGTTACTTACATTGAAATCCCCAGTGTAACTTCAGACATATTTTAAGTATCTCTTAAATCAGTTACCTTAATCATTCGCTACTTTTCCACTACAATGAGAGGAATGTTCATCTTGATCAAAAGAAACCACTGCCCATTTTAAATATCAAATTTGTCATGAGTTAACTGTCTGCCAACATACTTACAGGAATGAAGTAGCCTGTTGGAAATCTTTGAACTGTAGAACGAAATATGAAGCTCCTAAATTAAAAAAAGAAGATAACGTTTTTCTAAATCTATCTTTTAATGTGAGGATCTTTAGCATATTCTCTGTCTCTCATTAAATATTAGCAAATGCTGGAGTTCCCATTGTGGCGCAGTGGAAACGAATCCGACTAGGAACCATGAGGTTGAGGGTTCCATCCCTGGCCTTGCTCAGTGGGTTAAGGATCTGGTGTTGCCGTGAGCTGTGGTGTAGGTTGCAGATGCGGCTCGGATCTGGCATTGCTGTGGCTGTGGCATAGGCCAGCGGCTACAGCTCTGATTAGACCCCTAGCCTGGGAACCTCCATATGCCACGGGTATGGCCCTAAAAACATAAATAAAGGAATAAATATGTATTTTAAAACGTTAATCTGGATATGATAGGATAAATGAGGTTTAAAAGTCATTAGTGTTGGTTATTAAGTACGTAAACAGAAAGGCATGAGTGAAATTAGTAAAGGCAATGTAATAAGTATATAATTACCTGGAAGCATACTTGGGAACTGGTGCAGGAAGTAGATCATATTGCCCTGGTGAAAGTTTAACTGACTACAAAGAATGGACAAAAACACCAATGATAGATTAATACAGCTCTCAAACTAAATTTATTACCTATTATTTGGTGACCATGCAACATGATTTATTTTCTATTTTAATAGTGGAAAAGGTATATTTTTAAAGGTGGAGATTCACAATAATCAACAGATATTCAATTTTCATGGTGAATTTTATGACTGTATGCCTGCAGTGGTCTATAGAAAAATGCTGTACAATTAATCATATTTTAAATGTCCTGGACTCAACAAATCCAACTGACAACCAATTAGTGAGCCTGCTCTGTGGGTAAAGAACCACGCTAGGTGTGGTAGAGAATACTAAAGTATTCTCATAATATATAAACAATTCTAACATAAAATGCTATAATCAATACTAAGAGAAAGACAAGATTTGGGGGATAGGGAGAGATTAAACCCAACTAGGTGACCCTTAGCTAATATCACATACTCAATGGTGAAAAGCTAAAAGCTTTTCCTGCAAGGTCAGGTACAGGACAAGGGTGTCTATTTCTCCATCCCTAGTCAACATAGTACTGGAAGT
Source organism: Catagonus wagneri (assembly GCA_004024745.2). Classification (NCBI taxonomy): domain Eukaryota; kingdom Metazoa; phylum Chordata; class Mammalia; order Artiodactyla; family Tayassuidae; genus Catagonus; species Catagonus wagneri. The sequence goes on from PVHT021183519.1 coordinate 5,156,657, forward strand.
CCTAGCCAGACTAATTAGGCAAGAAAAAGAAATAAAAGGCATCCAATTTGGAAAGGAAGAACTAAAACTGTCCCTGTTTGCAGATGACATGATCTTATATATTAAAAACTCTTATATATAAAAGACTCCACCAAAAAACTGTTTGAACTAAGCAAATTCAGTAAAGTTGCAGGATACAAAAACAACAAACAAAAATCAGTTAAATCATTAATTATTAGAGAAATACAAATCAAACTGCAATATCACACCTCACACCAGTCAGAATGGCCATTATCAGAAAGTCTACAAATATTAAATGTTGGAAAGGGTGTGGAGAAAAGGAAACCCTCCTGCACTGTTGGTGGGAATGTAAACTGGTACAGCCACTATGTAGGCGGGTATGGAGGTTACTTTAAAAAATGAAAGTAGAGCTCCCATATGACCTTGCAATCCCACTCTGGGATTCCAGAGCAAACCATCATTTGAAAAGAAACATGTACTCCCATGTTCATTGAAGCAATATTTACAATAGCCAAGACATGGAAGCAACCTAAATGTCCATCCACAGGTAAGCGAATAAAGAAGATGTGGTACATATACACAATGGAATATTACTCAGCCATAATGAAGAGTAAAATAATGCTATTTGCAATAACACGGACGGACCTAGAAATTACCATACTAAGTGAAGAAAGTCAGAGAAGGGCAAATAGCATATGATATTACTAATATGTGGAATCTAATTAAAAATGATACAAAAGAACACATTTATGAAGTAGAAACAGACTCAAAGATTTCAAAACCAAATTTATGTACTGAAGGGGAAATGTTGGCGAGGGGATAAATTAGGAGCCTGGGATTAACATATACACACTACTATATATAAAATAAATAGATAAGTAATAAAGACCTACTATATAGCACAAGGAAATCTACTCAATACTCTGTAATAACCTATATAGGAAAAGAATCTGGGAAAGAATGGATATATGTATATGTATAACTGAATCACTTTGCTGTACATTTGAAACCAACACAACATTGTAAGTCAACAATATTCCAATAAATTTTTAAAAAACCAGGAAAACAGGAGTTCCCACTATGGCACAATGGGATCAGCAGCATCTCTGAAGAGCCAGGACACAGGTTCGATCCCCAGCACAGCACAGTAGGTTAAAGGATCTGGCATTGCTGCAGCTGCAGCCTAAGGCTCGGATGTGATACCTGGCCCAGGAACTCCATACGCCTTAGGGTGACCAAAAAAGAAAAAAAAAATAAGAAAACAATCTCATTTACAGTAGCATCAAGAACATAAAATCCTGGAGTTCCCTTGTGAGATAGTGGGTTAAGGATCCAGCATCGTCACTGCAGTGGCCTGGTTTGCTGCTGTGGCATGGGTTTAATCCCTGGCTCGTAAACCCATAAAACCACAAAATACTTAGGAATAAATTTAATCAAGGAGATGGAAGATCTGTACAGTGAAAACTATGACATTGATGAAAGAAACTGAAGAAGATACAAATAAAGGGAAAGATATGCCATATTTAGGAATTAGAAGAGTTAATGTTGTTAAAATATCCTTACTACCCAAAACAATCTACAGATTCAGTGCAATCCATATTAAACTTCCAAAAGGATTTTTTCAAAGATACAGAAAAACAATCCTAAAATCAGTATGGAGCCACAAAAGACCCCAGATAATCAAAGCAATCTTGAGAAAGAAGAACAAAGCTGTAGGCATCACACTTCCTGATTTCAAATTATATTGCAGAACTATAGTAATCAAAAGTATGGTACTAGCATAAAAACAGACACATAGACTAATGGAACAAAAGAGAGAGCCCCCAAATAAATCCGCCTATATACAATTAGCTAATCTTTGATGAGGGTACCAAGAACACACAATAAGGAAAGGCTACTCTTTTCAATAAATGGTATCGGGGAAACTGGATAACTACATGCAAAGGAATAAAACTAGACCCCATCTTATACCACTCACAAATACTAACTCAAAATGACTGAGCACTTAAATGTGGCATATGAAACCATAAAACCCCTAGAAGAAAACATATAGAAAAACTCCTTGACATTGGTTTCAGCAAAGATTTTTTTTAGATATGACACTGAAAGCATGGGCAACAAAAGCAAAAATAAACAAGTGGAATTACATCAAAGTATAGCTATGGAAATAATCAACAAAATGCAAATACAGCCTAAGGAATGCTGGAAAATATTTACAAACCATATATCTGATAAGGTGTTAACAGCCAAAATATATAAGGAGCTCATACTACTCAACAGCAAAAAAACCAAATAATCCAACTTAAAAATGGGCAGAGTTCCTGCTATGGCGCAATGGGATCGGCCACATCTCTGGAGCACTGGGACGCAGGTTCGATCCCTGACCCAGCAGAGTGGGTTAAGGATCCAGCATTGCCATAGCTGAGGCATAGGTCACAACTGCACCTTGGATCTGACCCCTGGCCCGGGAAATCCAAGTGCCAAAAAAGAAAAAAAAAAAGAAAAAAGGGCAAAAGACCTGAGTAGACATTTTTTCCATAGAAGACATACAAATGACCAAATGATATGGAAAGGTGCTCAACATCACTAATCGTCAGGGAAATGCAAATCAAAACCACAATGAGATATCACCTCACACCTGTAGAATGGCTATTATCAAAAAGACAAGAGATAACAAGCATTGTGTGGATGTTTAGAAAAGGAAACCTTTGTGTGCTGTTGGTGGGAATGTAAAATGTCATAGCTGTTATGGAAAACGGTATGGAGGCTCCTTAAAATTTAAAAGCAGAACTACTATAGGATCTATCAATCCCACTTCAGAGAATATATCTGAAGGAAACAAAATCAGTATCTGAAAGAGATATCTGCACTCCCATGTCCACTGCAGCATTATTTATTTATTTATTTAGTCTTTTTGCCTTATCTAGGGCCGCACCGGCAGCATATGGAGGTTCCCAGGCTAGGGGTCTAACAGGAGCTGTAGCTGCTGGCCTTCGCAGGATCCGAGCCGCGTCTGCAACCTACACCAAAGCTCACTGCAATGCTGGATCCTTAACCCACTGAGCAAGGCGAGGAATCGAACCTGCAACCTCATGGTTCCTAGTCGGATTCTTTAACCACTGAGCCACAACAGGAACTCCGAGAATACTATGCAGCTATTTAAAATGATGTACAGAGTACACGATCGTGTGGAAAAGACACAATACATATCCAAAGGGAAAAAAATTCTGGTTTCTGCTAATGGCAGGCTAGGTTATTTGGATGATGAACCTTCCCACTGCACTCAACTACTAGACATGAGGGATACAATATTAAAAAAAAACAAGAGTTTTAAAAAAGATATGAACTGATGACAAGATAATAAGGAATATAAGAGCACCAAACCAAAAGAAAGCAAGAAGCCAGAGAGGCAAATGGACCAGATTTGCTCAGAGATGTCTGCTGGTCCAGACTAAACTCAGCAGAACCAAAAGCAAACCTTCTTTGAAGGAAAACACTTTCATCTTCGGTGTTAGAGAATTTATGAAACAGCTTTTCCAGGGCAGTGAGCAACACACCGTCAAAGATAACCACACATCCAAGGAAACAAAATGAGTAAGGCCCAGTCAGATTTCAGATATGTGAGGAATCATTCAGACATGTGTACATTCAACAAATATAAACCATCGGACACTGTTCTAGAGGCAAAGATATAACAGTGAAAAAACAGATAAGCATTCATGTCCTTATGAAGCTTCACTCTCACGGGAGGAGACAGACAACAAATGAAAAACGCAAAGTGCAAGTAAATTATATAGTATAAGGATGGCTCTAGGTCCTAAGGAAACAAACTAAAAGAGCGGAGTAGGGAAGATGGAGTCAGGTGGCCAGTTTAAAGGGGCTGATTGAGAAGGTGACACATGAATGAAGACTGAAGAAGGAGAGGGAGTAAGCCAAGCACATATCTTGGATAAGAGCATTCCTCTGAAGGAAGATACGGTGCAAAGCCCCTGAGGTGGGAGGGGGGTAGCAAATTCAAGAAGCAATTAGGAGGAGGCCAGTGGGGAAAGAAGAGAGTGAGTGGAAACGTAAGAGATGAGGTCACAAATGAAGCCAGTTCATTGTCAACCTGTCAGCCCTGAGAACAGCCACCCAGAGATCACACCCACTATCACAATGCCTGAACCCAGAGGTTGTCAATCAGGAGAGGGTTTTTTGTTTGTTTGTTGTTTTTGATTCTCTCCTTCCTCAGGAGACATTCAGGCAATGCCTAGAGACAGTTTTGGTTGTTACAACATCTAATTATCGAGAAATGATATTAAACATCCCACAAAGCACCAAACTGCTGCCCCCCACACCCGCCCCGAAATGCACACTGCAAAGATTTAACCTGTCCAAAAAGTCCATAGTGCCAAGGGTGAGAAATCCTGGATTTGACAGAAAAGGGAGAAGTCAAAAATGCAGCTGGATATACAAGTCTGGGGTTCAACACAGAAGTCTGGGTGAGAGATAGACATTTGGAGATCACAAGCAAACAGCTGGTCTTTCAAGCCTTGAGATGATCAGCGGGCGATGAGCACAGATGAGGAAGTAATGTGTGTGCCTCAGGCACTTTTAACAGGAAGGGGGCAAGGAGGAGGGGTGAAACCCCCCAAAAGGCTGAGAAAACAAGAATGAGGAATAAGAGGTTCTCTTGGGGTGCAGTGGGTTAGGATCCGGCACTGTCACTGCAATGGCTTGGATCACTGCTGTGGCTTGGGTTCGATTCCTGACCTGGGAACTTGCACCTGCCACAGGCAAAGCAAAAAAAAAAAAAGAAAAAAAAGAGAGAGAGAGAGATGATTGAGGAGGAAATGTCCAGGGGAGATGTGAGAGAAAACGACTCGAGAGTGAGAGAATAAACAGACTAGGGAAGTTCATTCAGTGCCCAGGGGAGGCAAAGAAGTTAGAATGAGACTAGTCATTCAGTTACAAGGATGCAGGCACAAAGTTCGCAGAGAGATTTGACCAGGGTTGTGGCTTTGCCAAACAAGTAAGATGAGCCTTCAGGGGCTGGGGAATTGAGGGCATGTGCAGGGAGTAACTCTAATGATTAACTTTGGAACTTAAGCTTTGAAAATAAAGAAAACATTAGAAAGTTTTGAGGCAACCAAAGGTGGTAGTGTAAGCAGATAGGGTAGGAGGTCCCCAGGGAAAGAGACGCAGGCATGGCTTTCTTGACATAAGAGAAGCCATTTTTGGCCTACGCTCTTCTGTCATCTCAGCCTGGCCACAGTGCTTGTCCTTGAATAGGTCTTAATTAATGGACTTAAGTGAAATAAGGGTATGTAGAAACAAAGGAAAATCAGTCAAGAAACAATAATTCAGTATAAAACAGCCCTAGTTGCTCCTAGTCCTAGTGATATATATATAATCATCTGTCTTTGAGTTCTGCAGTCACCAAGGCCCTCATCCAAGTGGAGGATGAAATGATGATATTGACCCTCCTGACTTCAATCAACTAAAGCTTGGACTCTGTGAACCTTGGCCCCAGTTCTGTGCTGAATTCTCCCCTGCTCAAGCCCCTTCGGGAATATGCATGTGCCCCTAGCTCAAAACGTCCCCAGTTTTGCTGCTGGGGAGACACTGCTTCAGGAAAGACACCCGAGTTTCCTTTACTTGTTGCAATTAACAAGTCCTCCCCTTCTCCTGCTCTTTGGCTTGGTTGTATCTTTTGGTTCAACAACCGCCAAGAGGCAAACTCAGGTTTCAGAATCAACGGATTTATAGACTGGGAAGAACAGAAAAATTGTTGGGGAGACTGGGAGACTAGAGTGAATGAGGCAGAAGATGAGGGGAGAGTGACCAGAGTGGGATGCATGCAGCTGAGATTATGGAGGGTGAAATGATCGGTATTGAACAAAATCCAAGGAGCGAGTGGCTGAAGTGGAAGAGTTCAAGAAACCGAGAAGCCAGATCTGGAAAATCATCATTGTCTATGTGTGTATTGAAATTATGGCGGGAGTAGTGGAAAGAGTGACAGGGAGCAAAGGGAGCTAAAATCAGCCAAAAATAAGGTGGTGGAACCCAGGGGTTAGTGGATGACGGCAACGTAGGGGAAAAGTAGGTCATAAAACTGCATAAGGAAGAGAGATGGTCCCACTTTTGTACATATATTCTAAAATAAAAACATTACTTCTCTAATAAGAAAACACGGATTGTAAAAACTGTAGATCCATTATCAAACACTCTTTAGAAAAAGCCAGATATAAATGAGCATACACACACACACACACACACACACACACACACACACGACAGGATTCTTTGATACGGGCTCTCCAGTTGAGTTACATGCTTCAGAATCAAGGTATTAAAAATAGTAAGAGCTTTCTTACAAATAAAGAACAGCACTAATGAGGTATAACATAAGTAATCTATTAAAAATTAGGGCACTTGAGAATGTTGCTTTACCTCAATAAGTAACAAAAATGTGTACTGTATCCACCTCAAATTCAAATTATTATTTTACTGAATTCTCTTTAAAAAACTGAATTATGAATTTCATTGGTGCGTAAATAGTGTTATATCTGAATATCTCTCCTCTTATGACTATGTTAGCATATACCTTTACAAAAGAAAAATTAGGAAATCATTTAATTCTCCCAGTTTCTGGAGCGCAAGCCTTTGTGGGAGATAGGGAGAAAGAGGAGAAAGGAACAGGAAAAGTATGTTTTCAGAAGGTTTTACCCATTCCTCTGGGTACACCAAATTCTTTTGCTCTTTTAAAGCTTTAAATTTTGGTTAATACCAACCATCTACATTTTCTCCCTTCAACACTGGGCACGGCGTTACCCTCAGAAACCTCTAAAAGCCAGGAGAGAAACAGCAGGAGGCTAGTGAATGGTGCTGGAGGCTGGGGAAGAATGGTCTTGCCTTGGAGGTGGCCAGAACGATCTCGCACGTCGCCTGGTTACCTGATACTAAGGCATAAACGTCCAAGTATAATTTAGTGTTGCATTCATCCGCCGGGGCGAACAGGGTAAGATTAACCCAATGAGCATTTATCATTCTGTCCAGTGTCAAAGCTATAATTTGCAAAGCCGTAGGAAGGGTTCACATTTTGGATACATGTGTTCATTCGGCTGAAAAGATTTCTTGTCCATCCTAATAGCCACAGCCCCTTTCCACTTCGTTCAATCTCTGGTTGCAATGCATCTACACCGGTTATCACCGTACTATTCTGACAAGGTTGTGAAGCCTGGTACTATTTTTAGCTCCTTTAGAAAGGGAGCTATCAAGGCCCAAAGTCCCAAATAACAAAGTCCAAATCCCAACCCTGGCCCTTGGGCTCAGAAGCCCTCAGTTAAAAGTACTGCCTCACCTATTTATTTATTTATATTTATTTATTTATTTTGCCCTTTTTTTTAAGGGCTGCACCAGCGCCATATGGAGGTTCCCAGGCTAGGGGTCCAGTCATAGTTACAGCCGCCAGCCTCAGCAACACCAGATTCGAGTGGAGTCTGCGACCTACACCACAGTTCATGGCAATACCGGATCCATAACCCACTGAGTGAGGCCAGGGATCGAACCTGCAACCTCATGGTTCCTAGTCAGATTCGTTTCTGCTGCGCCGGGTCGGAACTCCTGCCTCGCCTATTTATTAGCTATGCACCTCTGAACCAGTTACTTAGTCTCTCTTCACCTCAGTTTTCTCTTCTATAAAAGGGGGACAGCGTCTGTTTTTCCAGTTTCAGAATGCCTGGGAAGAACCACTAAGAAGATATATGTGGAAGCTCACAGTAAACTATTAAGAGCCACATGGGGTGGGGGCGGGGGATAAATTGGGAGGATGGGATTAACACATACACACAACGATATATAAAATAGATAACCAACAGGGACCTACTGCATAGCACAGGGAGGTCTACTCAATGTTCTGTAATAACCTATATGGGAAAAAAGAATGGATATATGTATAACCGACTCGCTTTGTTGTACAACTGAAACTAACACATTATAAAGCAACTATACTCCAATAAAAAATTTGTTTTTGTTTTTTAGGGCCACACTCACAGCATATGGAGGTTCCCAGGCTAGGGGTCCAATTGGAGCTACAGCTGCCGGCCTACGCCACAGCCACAGCAACGCCAGATCCGAGTCACATCTGCGACCTACACCACAGCTCACAGCAACGCTGGATCCTTAACCCACTGAGAGAGGTCAGGGATCGAACCCGCAACCTCATGGTTCCTAGTCAGATTTGTTAACTGCTGCGCCACAACGGGAACTCCCCTGAGAGGACAATCTGACCCTCCTGGTACCATATTTCTATAAGAAATTCTTCCCAAAGCTTCCTTACTGTATAAAGCTATATTCACGCTCTAGTAAGGGGACTGACTACTCACCAAAAGGCAGGGTTTCCTCTTTAGAAGAAAAGGGCAACCAATAAACTGCTTAAAGAGACCAGAAGCATGGCCCATTACACACCAGACCCCAGGGGCTCCTCATGTCAGGGGAATCCTGCCAAGAGACCCCAGCGAAGGAGAAAAAATTTCTCCATGTACTCGCTTTAGGCAAGGAGTTCTCACAGGGAAAAATCTTGCTGGGCATACTCGCAAATGAGGCAGCCTTTTGTTTGATTCCTGAAGGAAATAAGGCATCCATCCTCCAGGTTTTCAGTTTCTCCTGGGGAAGACACACTTTTAGTATATAGAATTCTTTCCCCAGGGCCTCTTGAGAGCTTTCCCACACAAAGCCAACCGCTAGTAGCGCTTTACCTGATCTCTGTAAACCAGCGTGCTGGGGCTTGGTCGTGGTTTGTCTTTAAAGGAGTAAGTGGCCGCTTGATTCTTTAACAGGTCCAAGAAGTCGGGAGGCATGTACTGGGGAAGGTCATTTGGTACCGGATCGTTTCTTTGCACAAGAGGTGGTTTTTCCCTTCCTTCGTTTTTAAAACCGTAGGTTGCTACCACTGGATTTAATAGAGATTCTTCAATAAAAGTTTTCAGGTGGTAAGTGCCAGGATTAGGAGTGTTCTGTGGAGGATTGACATTTTTGAGGTCAGTGCATACACTGGCAACTTCTTCGAAAGCATTATTCTTGGAAAGGCCACCTCTAAGTGGCATTTCTTTTTGTTTTAAAGTTTAACAAAATTCTTATTAAATGTAGTGAACGCTCCCGACAGAACAATACTTTAAGACAATCATGATGGTTTCCTTTTTGAGACAACTGCCAGGTGACCAAATGGGTTATGGCCATAAAGTTTGAAATTTTTAAAAATTTTTAAGTATCAGAGATACTTAAACTTGAGATTCAATTTGACTATAAATGTCAGGTCTTTCACGGGACCCCTCAGGATAAGTTTCATGACTAAATCGAAGTTATCCTATTTCTGCTGATTCGATCCCACATGCTTCTTTCTAGCCCGAAAGAAAGGATAATATCACGAAACCGAGGACCAACTGGTAGAACACATGGTTTAATCAGTCCTGGAAGAGGTTTGGTTCTTTCAAATCACAACCACAGGATGGCGGAATGGCCAGACCTGACAGTTGGGTCGCCATTGCTTTTGGGGCCATCTTTCCGCTGAGCACTCAGCTCAGGTCCACCATTAAAACTGGTTCAATTCCAAGGATGCTTTGGCCCCTGGGTCTCTTTGTTACGGAAAGGTATGAATAGAAAATATTTCTGCCATATAGAAATGATGTATCTTGAGAGGAGAAATCCTCGGGTCATCTTTCTTTCATATCTTACCACCTTGTTTTCATAGACTGACCACGTTAAAAAGTTTTTTTTTTTCTTTTTAGGGTCCCACTCATGGCATAGGGGTTGAATCAGAGCTGCAGACACTGGCCTATATCACAGCCACAGCAACAAGGGATCTGAGCCAAGCCCGTGACCTACACAACAGCTCACAGCAACGCCGGATCTCCAACCCACTGAGCAAGGCCTGGGATTAAACCCACGTCCTCATGAATACTAGCTGCATTCATTAACCGCTGAGCCATGAAGGGAACTTCATAGGCTCTTACTTTTTATCTAAGATAAAATCTGAAACCAAACACCTTTCCAGAATGCATGCTTTTTCTTCCTTGTGTAATCTCACCAAGATCATAAGGTAGGTTGACTTTATCGAGATATCCTGTAAAACACCTAGATCCCTAGAGTTGCTTTTTTTTTTCTAGAGTTGTTTTACTTACTTCCAAGCTTTTACTGCACTCCAAATTTAATTTCTCAGTCACATGTAGATACTAAAACTCTAAGTATGAAATAAGGCCCACATAGATTTGAACAACCACTGTTTTCTTACAATTAAGTAACAGTAAGATTGATTAAAACACTAATAGGAATAAGAATAATTTGAAAAGAAAAGGCTGAAAATATACATACTGTTAATGCTATTCTCCACCATCCTTCTCTTTCCAAAGATGATGTCTTCTGGGTTGGTTTCTATTAATAAACATAAAATGTGCTTATTCATTTGAGAAGTAATCCCTGGAAGTTAAATATCACTTACAAAACATTTTTTTCTTTTCTTTCTTTCATGTTTTTTTTTTTTTTTTTGCTTTTGCTTTTTAGGCCCACACCTGTGGCATATGGAAGTTCCAAGGCTAGGGGTCGAATTGGAGCTACAGCTGCTGGCCTATACCACAACCACAGCAATACCAGATCCAAGCTGCATCTGTGACCTACACCACAGCTCACGGCAACGCCGGACCCTTAACCCACCGAGCAAAGCCAGGGATCAAACCCGCAACCTCATGGTTCCTAGTCAGATTCGTTTCTGCTGCGCCGCGACTGGAACTCCTATAAGACATTTCTTGAAGAAATTAATACCTGCACCAAAGTGGTCAGCTTGAATTAAGATAAAGGCTACATAATGATATATTTTGCCTGTAATAGACTTAGAAATTGCTATTTTATGATTTTAAGTGCTTTTTAAGTATCTAAATTTCCTTTGGGTAATAGAGTAATAAACATCCCCATCTCACAGAGATGTCATAAGGATAATTACAGGTGACAAAATTCAGTGTTCTTAGGGAGAAAAGAGCTGTGTAAATCCAAAACTGTGTTAGTGTAATTGTTATTAAGACTTAGGGGACGGAGTTCCTGTCGTGGCTCAGTGGTTAATGAATCTGACTAGGAACCATGAGGTTGCGGGTTCGATCCCTGGCCTTGCTCAGTGGGTTAAGGATCCGGTATTGCTGTGAGCTGTGGTGTAGTTTGCAGATGCGGCTCAGATCCTTCGTTGCTGTGGCTGTGGCGAAGGTCGGCAGCTACAGCTCCTGTTAGACCCCTAGCCTGGGAACCTCCATATGCCGCGGGTGCAGCCCTAGACAAGGCAAAAAACTTAGGGGGAATTCCAGTTGCGGCACAGCAGAAATGAATGCAACCAATATCCATGAGGACACGGTTTCGATCCCTGGACTCGCTCAGTGGGTGAGGGATCCAGCATTGCAGTGAGTTATGGCATAGGCTGGTGGCTACAGCTCCGATTTGATCCCTAGCCTGGGAACTTCCATATGCCACGGGTGCAGCCCTAAATATAAAAAAAAAAAAAGAAAAAAAGAAAAAGAAAAGAAAAGACTTACAGCTCAGGGGGCTCAAAGTAAAAATTTATAATCATAAAATTAATGTGATATAGGGATACAAATTCCTAGAGCTATGGCAAATATTGAAAATTGCCATTTCCTAGATTTACTTATGATATCAAATATGTGTCATATAAGCCAGCTGTGACCTGAAGAGGCAGAATGACAGAGGAACCAGACAGACTTGGGCTTAAACTCCAGGTCAGCCCCTGGCTAGGAGCGCTAGGCAAGTTAACTCTCAGGAACCTCAGCTTTCTCATAGGAGTACAAAGAAAAAGGCACCTGGGCTGGCATGAGAGTAAGGCATCATAAAGACTTGTACCCACAACCAGGACTCAGGAAATGGTAGCTGTTACTTTTAACATCTCATCTGCTAAGAAGATTATTTTGATGTTCCTCAGTTTCCAAGGATGTCCGTCTTCCACAGGATTCTACACCCATTTATTATTCCACATTTGTTTCAGCCTCACTGTCAACAGCACACGGTTATTTTTCCTTTTTGTATTATTTCCATTAGGAAAATCACTGAAATATTGAGTTCTACTTGCATTTAGAAAGCTATTGTTATTACAGCAAAACGTAGGTTATCTCAAGCAACAAGGCATTAAAAATAACAAAATCTAAGCAGTAAACTCATATGATTTATTCTTCCAGTCTAGCAACTCATATCCACTTTACTGATAGGTACCTCTGGACTTCAGTTATACTTTGAAATATATGCATTTCTCTTTAAAAAAAAAAACAAACATTGTTGCATTTGCACTAAGTCTGAATTTCTTCCTATACATTCCCTTCATTAGATATATGTTGAATCTTCTCTGTTGCACATTTAGTCACCGAAATCAAACTATTTCAGGCAGGTCAAGACAAGTCCCCACCTCTATCTAAGACCAGAAATGAGGTGGGAAGGGAGAAGTAAACAGGATACCTGGGAAGGAAGGTAACTGGCAGCTGCTGTTTTGTTTTGCCCGACAGGTGATCTAAACTTCACCTATCTCCCACTTCAAATCCACTTTGGGGTTGAATTACTTTACACAAAATAGGCTAAATATCTCCTGCTCAAATTTATTTATAAACTAAACAAAGATGGTTTCAACTATTTTATAAATACTAAAACAGGAAGCAGGGCAAAAATGTGTCCAATAGACTAGGAAAGGAAAAACGCATTCTCTTGGCAGAGAGAGAGGAAAAGAAAGAAATCTAATAACCCTATTAGTTGTCCGGTGTAATTAACGGTAGTTAAGAAGGGGGAAAAACAACACGGAAACCAAAGAGCGACTGGGAAGGATAAGAGAGAGCAAAAGAAGAAAGCAAATGAAGTGACGCTCAATATTGATTAGAAAGGATGCAGGGTATAGATGCGAGGACAGGGAGAGAAAGGTAGGGAGAACTGGGGGTACAAGGACCCTGGATTAGAGGGAGGTGGGGTTTTTGGCAGAGGAGCCCGGCGAGGGGAACGGTGTTTGGTGTGGTGAGGTCAGTGGAGGAGGAAGGCAGTACCGAGGTTAAGGAACCACAACCGCCATGCCTCAGGTCTTCCCTTATGGCACTGGAGGTCACGGTGACGGCTGGCTGGTCCATGGCGGCCTCCTGGCTTCGTGGGCCTAGGCTGGCGTCCGGTTGCCTGGAGGCGCCTGCGTACTCCAGCTCCCAGCTCCCGAGCGTGCGCAGAAGACCCGCCAGGTTAAGCTCCACTGGTGGGGGAGGGGAAGCAGGCAGACACGAGGACTGCGCCAAGGGATTCTTGTGAAGTCGGCTTGTAAGGGCTAAAGCGTCCCATGATCTCCACGGGCCCTTTCCCAAATAACCCCTAGGCAAGGAGTCAGCATGCTTACTTAGATATAAAGCAAAAATCCATCTTCGCACCCACTAAGGTTGTTTCTAAACTCCTCCAAAGGAAAATTCTAGGGGTGTTACTTTTGAGAAGTGAGCACTAGACACAACAAGCTGTGAAACCACGGGCCACTGTTTGCTGTCTGTATAGACACTTTTCATTTTTAAACTTTCTTAGCTGTAGCTTCTCAGCCTATAAACAACCAGTGAGGAAACAGGCTTCCTTGGACAATCCAGCACGGCTGACTTCACATCACACAGAAATGGCAGAGCTAAAGTTCAAATCCAGGTCTAGACCCGGTGCCCCACTGCCCACTTCATCATGGAGTTTCTGCTTCCTTTCACTTTCAAAAATAATGTGGATTCAATTCGTCCCGCACCTCCCCCCCCATACTTCGCTAAATCCATCTTGATCTTTCAGTTAAAATTGCACCTAGTAAATAAACCAGTGATCCAGTTGCCAAATCCAGTGGGGATTTTTCAAGCTCTTAGCAAACCTGACCTCCATTTGTCATTGCTGCATTGGTTGTTCCTTTCTTGAATCCCTCTTTTCCCTTGAGTACCGCGATTTGAAAGCTGGCTGTATTTGCTGTGATTTATTGTGCTTCTGAGGTGATAATTGGCACGCACATGGGATGATTATGATTAACTTCAGCAAAATATTTAGAACCATGTCTGGCACAATGCATTCAATAAATTATCATCTTTGGGACAAAAACAAAATTTCCAATCAGGTCTCAATTCTTCTCATTAGAACTTCATAGTCTGCTGTATACTTTCAGATCCCAAACATGCCACCTTCACATTTTGTCTCCTTCAATGCTAACCCTTATGCTTGAAAGGCCTTTCCTTTCTTCAAAGGCCCTGCATGCCAACTCTTCCGAGGTCTTCCTAGGCCTAATCTCTCAAACCCTGAGACACCATGCATATCTTTATTGCAGGACTATGACAAATTGTCTCCAATTTCTTTTCTTTTTTTTTTGTCTTTTTCCCTTTTCTAGGGCCACGCCAGTGGCGTATGTAAGTTCCCAGGCTAGGGGTCACCAGCCCCCACCACAGCCACAGCAACGCGGGATACGAACCACGTCTGCGACCTACACCACAGCTCACCGCAACGCTGGATCCTTAACCCACTGAGTGAGGCCAGGGATCGAACCCACATCCTCATGGTTCTTGGTCGGATTCATTAACCACTGAGCCACGACGGGAACTCCAAATTGTCTCCAATTTTAAACCTACCCAAAGCACAGGTGTTTGTCTTAATTCTGAGCCCTTTGAACACAAGAATTAAAATACTTGTTATCCTTTCAGAAATGAAACCAGAGAACGGACTATAGCAGTGCTTTCAAAAATTAATATGCATACAAAGTATCTGGAGAAATTAAAATATATTCTGATTGAGATTCTAGGACAGGACGTACCTAACATTCGACACCTTTTTCTTTTTCTTCCTTTTTTTTTTCCTTTAGGTCTCTTTAGGGCCACACCTGCATGCATATACGGAAATTTCCAGGCTGGGGGTTGAAATGGAGCAGCAGCTGCCTACCTATCACATAGCCACGTGGGATCCGAGCTGAGTCTGACATACTCCACGCTCTCAACAACAGCAGATCTTTAACCCACTAAGTGAGGGCCAGGGATCAAAGCCACATCCTCATGGATACTAGATGGGTTCTCAACCCGTTGAGCCACAAAGATAACTCCTTAACATTTCACATTTCTAACAGCCTCTCAGGTGATTCTGTGGGTGAGTTTCTGAGTAACAACAGACAGGACTCCATTAAGTTTCTCTCAAAACACTGAGATTCTAAATTCATTTAACATAGTCTTAAAAAAAAAGGAAAAAGGGAAAAAGAAAGGTGTGGGGGTAGTCAGGCACCAGGTTTGAAATCAAGACTAAAATAGTAAGACCAAGAGGCAAGTGAAAAAACAGAACTTTCACAAGTGATTAAGCCAGTCCATCACTACGCCTAATTTCATTTTCTCATTTTGGCTGAGCCTGTAAAATTGGCTCAGCAGACTAGGGACTGGTACCCTGGAGACTACATGAATATGATGAAAGGTACGGTGAAGTCCAGAAACCCATACAAGGTACGAAATATAAGGGAACACGTAGATGAGAAGACAGTTTTGAGTATCTCAAATATAGAAACAGCCTGGGTCATCCATTTCAAGGACTTTACCAACAAGACTAAGTATGTAGAATAAACAAAATGTCCCTTTAAGACATTGTTTTGTACATCGAGAAAAGTTTAAGGTTTTCAGATATGCGGCAACAGGCAGTTTTAAAAAGAGAGGGAGTCTTGGGAGTACAAGTAGAGATCAACGGTGCTTTTGCTACGCATCATATCTTTTAATAAAAATTCTAGGTAAAGGAGTTTCTGTTGTGGCTCAGCAGGTTTAGAACCCAACTAGGATCCATGAGGATGTAGGTGCAATCCCTGGCCTCACGCGGTGGGTTAAAACATCTGGCATTGCTGCAAGCTGTAGTGTAGGTCTTGGATTCTGCTAGGATCTGGTGTTGTTGCAGTGTAGGCCGGAGACTACGGCTCCCATTCAACCCCTAACCTGGGGAACCTCCATATACCTCGGGTAGAGCTCTAAAAAAAAAAAGTTCTAGGTAAAAAGTACATATTCTAGGTTCACTTTTAACTGCAACTGATAGTTCTGGTTAGAATTATTGCAGAGTAAACATGCTAAAGTATTGAGAAAAAGTATTCCTGTGATCCTGAAACAGGTTAAGATCTGAAGATAAGGTTTTAAAATGAGATTATATAAAACTACGCTAAGTGCTTTATCTAACATATAAAAGCCAAGTTAGAAACCATTTTACAAATAAGGTAACTGAGGCTCAGGTAATATTGACCTTTCCAAGGTTATGACTATGCCCAGCAGTTATCTGAATAACACTGCAATAAATCTTAAAAGCACATGTTTAATATTCTGGGGAATTACTGTGCCAACAGCTAAACATTTTCTCCCACCACATACCTATTTTGGCCTGCCTTTTGACTAAATTCTAACATCTAATGAAGGTCTCTTCCTATTTGATTCATCAATATGTAATATTAATCAAGGTAACTTTGATTCCTGTAACTTCCCTTGTCCCATCTAAAACATATTTAACTCTTTCTTCCTGCACTGACCAGTTTTCCATTTTCTAATAAACTAATTAACAGTGGTATTAAAAATAGTCAAAGATGGGCCAAAGAGACTGCCTCTTGGGAAATTAAAAACCTTGCAGCTATAATAATCAAGTAACAATTATTCTTAACGTTAATCTTGGCTCTGGTTTGCTGTGGAATCTTTCATTAAGTATTTAAAAGGTTAGAAAAAAAACCCTGATAACCACCTTTTGAGTAGCTTAAATTACTGAGAAAATGATGGTTCAGAAGCAAGCAAAAACTAAAACAAGTGTTTAGTTACTGTCAATCCACTACTGAAGATACCTTTTGGTAAAACATGTTGCAAATAAGCAGGCACAACTGCAAACTCTTTATGGTACTACAATTAAAAAGTACTATGAGTAAAACTAGCATGTAGAGGTAAAACAGAATAACCCTTCCCCCCAAATTTGGATTTTTGTGTTTTTAAACACATTTTAAAAAAAAAATCGCATGACTGAAGTCAATATGAATAAATGGATGCCAAAATTTAAACATAATTTTAGATAGTCAAAAAAAGCACTTGTCTAAATTATACCAAGTAGACACCACCTCTACATTTGAATTTCAAAATTATGCTACCTCAACTCAATAATTAAATGACTCAGATTCAGAGCAACCGTCGGGTAAATTGTAATTTTTTTATTGGAAAACAAATATACAACTTGGAATGGATCTGAGGCAAATTGTGCCATAAGCAGATTTTCTTTAAGTGGCTAAAACGAAGTTTAAAAAGCAAGTAACAATAAAAGAAAACGTTTCTGGTACAGGACCAGCAGTACAAAAAAATAGTTTACGAGTACCTGGATAAAACACCCGTTTTGCAATAGTGCAACTTTTAAGTACATATTGTTGACTGTCCATAGTCCACGCAGAGTTACAACTCCACACTTTAACAACAACATGCTGACAGTTCCTAAAGAAAACTACTTAAAAAAGGCATAACCCAGATGTTCCCTCATTTGACCAACTCCATCTAAGTTTAGATGTGCAGAAGGGCTTAGATATATCCAGAGTAAGCCACATGCAACATGTTACTTGATCAATTTTCTAAAATAAGGTTTCAGGACAATGACAGTAAGATAAGGGAAGAAAACATGGAGGAATGAAGTCCTAATTACTATACATGCATATTTTTTTTTTTTTTTGGACAGTAGGGGAAACCTTTTACAGATAAGTTACAAACAAAGAAAAGGCAAATAAACAATTTTGTACAAGAAATTTAACACATTCTGTACAACATCTTCACTTTGCTGTCATCATTTGTACAAACTCTGAAAAAGAAGAAGTACACAAAACGTTGAGTCAATGGCAAAAGTCTGACAAAACCAATCATTATCTATTCAATCACTGAGCAGTCTACATTCCTCTTTCTTGGCTCAAAATCACCAACTACAGCAGACACCTAATTTACTGCCATGGCTGGATCCTTATAAACCAATTTTTATTAATGAACAAACCAAATCTATGCTTTAAATAAGCTATTATAAATAAAAAACATTCTTGCTCCTACTTCAGTACCAATATACTTTTTTGTCTTTTCAGGGTTGCACCTGAGGTATATGGAAATTCCCTGGCTAGGGGTCTAATTGGAACTGCAGCTGTATGCCTACACAGATCTAAGCCGCATCTGTGACCTACACCACAGCTCACGGCAACGCCACATCCTTAAACCCACTGAGCAAGGCTAGGAATCGAACCTGCATCTCCATGGACACTAGTCAGATTCTTAACCCGCTGAGCCACAATGGGAACTGCCCACATATGTAGTTTTTGGAACTGAAGAAGATGTAAACAATTTTAGACTTAAAGCTAATTAGAGGAGGGAAAGGAGAATGCAATGATAGAAATAAAAGTCACCTTAATTTTGAGGATCTTGAAATAGTCTAGAACCTTTACAAACTGTTCCACAATTGTTAACAAAACTGTTTTACCATAGTTGACATGCACTGCTTCTCAAACTTTAATGTGCATATGAAATCACCCAGGAATCTTATTAAAATGTAAAGGCAAAGGAGTAGGACTTGACAGTAAATAGTTCTAAAAAGTTCTTAAGTGACAGTGATGTTGCCTAATCTGCAGACAGTACTCTGAATAGCCAAAGGTTAGTAAATTATCAATAACTGGTTTCTGGAGATTTTTTTGGCCATGCTCAGGGGACATGTGAAAGTTCCCAGGCCAGGGATTGCACCTACAACACAGCAGTGACCTGATCTGTTGCAGTGACAACACCAGATCATTAACTTGCTGTGCCACAAGGAAACTCAATAACTGTTTCAGCATCATTTCTGAGGAGAAAGAGTCTCTTAATTTCGACTTACCAGACATTATACGAACACCTCTACATTTAAATCAAAGCATAAAATAAGGCTGTGATAGTAAAACACTTACCTTCATAGTTTACTTGACCATCACCATCAATATCTGCTTCCCTGATCATTTCATCAACCTCTTCATCTGTTAACTTCTCTCCAAGGTTTGTCATCACATGGCGAAGCTCTGCTGCACTAATATAGCCATTGCCATCCTACAGAAAAATTTAACAAAATGTCTAAGCAAAACTATAATGTAACGAGTTGGAATAAAAGTCTATTAACTTCACATTAGGAAGCAAAATATAGAAATCTATACAAACTAAGAGAATCTACAAATAATGACCTATAAATTAAATGTCACAGAAAGTCAAGCAAGATATCATATATTGAAAACACTTATTTCTTAGTTTCAAAGTCACGTGACACCTCTTTTGCCACAAAATTATAATGCAATATATAACTACGAAAGCTCCATTTATACTGAATTCTTAAAAAGTTTTTGCTTGATATTAAACTATATTGATAAACTATTAGAAAAACAAGTCTTCAAAGATTAAGAGGTCCTGATTGCTTTTCATCCTCAAATTAAAATTTAGCAAATCCCACCTTTGAATATTTACCTTATCAAACACACGGAATGCTTCTCTAATTTCTTCTTCACTGTCTGTGTCTTTCATCTTTCTTGCCATCATTGTCAGAAATTCTGGGAAGTCAATTGTGCCGTTACCTGAAACAGTAGTTGAAACATTACAACAGAACTTAAATGCCACTTCTTCAACTCCCCCTTCTCAAACCCTAAAATTAAGACTTACCATCAGCATCTACTTCATTAATCATGTCCTGTAACTCTGCTTCTGTGGGATTCTGCCCAAGAGACCTCATTACAGTTCCCAATTCCTTTGTTGTTATAGTTCCATCACCATCCTTGTCAAATAGTGAAAAAGCTTCTTTGAATTCTGTTTCAAAGAGAGACCACAATCCAAATGTACAGGTCAACAATAAAAAGGTAATCCCCTAAGTGAAATGTATAAATCAACTCTCAAAGATATATATATATATATATATATATATATATATATATATATATATATATGAAATGGGATTTTGATTCCTAAAGGATTTGTTGGGGAAACCCTATGTTAATTTCAAATACCTTTAATTATATGCTCATACCGATCTACCAGGGAGATTTTTTCATCTTAAATCTTTCGGGGAACTCCAAAACTTAGACCAGATAAAAATCAAATTATTGCTGAAGAAGCAAAAAAAAAGATTAAAAATAAAAAAATCAAAGCCCCAAATGTCTGGGCTTCTCTATTTTCTGCTGAAGCTGCTCTGCTGAACACAATTTAAAATTACAAATCTGTAAATTCCCGTGTGGCACAGTGGGTTAAGGATCTGGGGTTGCTGCAGCTGTGGCATAGATTATGCAGGTTGCAGTTGCAGCACAGGTTCAGTCCCTGGCCAAGGAACAATCACATGCCACAGGTGTGACCAAAATACAGATCTAACCTATACTCAGAATAGAAAAGACTAACGGTACCAGAAACATTTCTATATGGCAATTATATTATTTGCAGCAATCCTCAAAATTAAAATTAAATCTACTTGATTACCTAGTAAATAAATAAAACACTTTAAACTTCAGAATAACATGTAATAAGGTAGTTCAGTTTTCTGTAAGATAGAAGGGAGTATCACCAAATAATCTATAATGATGTTAACCATGGGATGATAAAGATATGAATGGCCAGGTTTTTGTTTGTTTTGCTTTTTAGGGCCACACCCATGGCATATTAAGTTCCAGGCTAGCGGTTGAACCAGAGCTACAGCTTCAGGCCTATGACACAGCCACAGCAACGCAGGATGCGAGCCTACACCAGAACTCAAAGCATCGGCAGATCCCCCACCCACTGAGCAATGCCAGGGATCGAACCCAAATCCTCACTGATACTAGTCAGACTGTTTCCTCTTTGCCACGAAGGGAACTCACGAATGGCCCATTTTAACTAAGTGCTGTATCACTGAAAACAAGGATAACTTAGACCTTTCTTCAGAATAAAAAATCCAAAGCTTGTAACAGAGTAAAATATATAACTGCCTAAGAACTTAAAGGTCTTCTTGTGAAATTATGTTGCTTTTAATTCACCACTAGATTATACAGAAAGCTACTGGATCAACAGTCCAGAATACAGAAACTAAAGCAGAGATTTAACTCAGTAGTGCAAAGCCATATAAATATGTTAATAACAAAGCTAGTAAAGATATTAGACCCTATCAGCAAGCAAATACGTAAGCATACAGCATAGAAACCAAAAGCAGACTTTGGAACTCAACTGTCTGAGCTAAAAAACTCCATCCACCTCTGCTACTTACTAGTAATGTAACCTTGGGCAATTTTCTGCTCAGCTTCCTCATTTTAGTTAAGAGGGGATAACTGTACCAATTCCCTAAATTTAGGAATTAGCATAGATAAAGCACTTAAAACTATGCCTGACAAGTTAAGTACTTAATAAATGAGAAGAAAAAGATGATCTCATTTTCCTGGAGCATCCAAAAATACACTGAAAAACTCTCAAACTTCTCTTTGTTTTCAAAACAGTACTTGTTCCACTGCTCTAGCTCCAATTTGTCTCCCACATGTTGATGTGACCAGTTTTCTTATGCTTTTTTCTCTCCTTGGCCACTTCATGTAGCAAGTATAAATGCCCACTTATACTGAAGACTTTCTTTAACTCCACTCATTTCTCTTAAAGTAATTAATACCTTTAATTTCTGACTTGCTACAGGACATCTTCCCTGGCTGACCTCAAGCAAGACCTAATAAAAATGAATTCTATACTCCCCATAAACCCTAGGAATTAATGCAAGCAAAAGCCACCTTAAATCTTTCCCCCCTTGAATCCTGTCAAGTTGAACTCTTAGTTAAATTCTGCCTCATTCTTTTTCCATCTCTACATCCAGCATTTTTGGTTCATGGACCCATCATCCTTTATCTGGACAATCACAATAGCCTTCAAATGAGTTCTTTATTTAAAATTACCCAAAATATCTGGGTCCTATCACCTTTTTGGATTATTACATTACTTTCTTCTGCTTCAATTCTTTTAATTGCTTAGCTTTAGACCAAAGCCGCACATAGTAAGTAGCACAGTTCCATTCCATTTAAATATTACTTGTTTTCAGAGGAACTCGCCCACTATCAGAAACTTAGTACCAAACTACTGACTGATCTTATGAAAATAATACAGTACTAACCTAAATCAACACAGTAACAAAAATAATTTGGTAAAAACTACAAATACTAGAATTTAATGAAAACATTTCTATTTTACTCAGACTTAAAAAAAAAAGGATGTATATATACTGTCTAGGAATATACAAACTATAAGGGTTTGAACACATTAGCATCTATCACCTAATAACTTACCCTCCAAAAATATTGAAGTATTTATTTACATCACATCTGCTATAACTTAGCTACACGTATCACTTAGCACAATTACATGCAA
The DNA here is from genome assembly GCA_004024745.2 of Catagonus wagneri. NCBI lineage: Eukaryota > Metazoa > Chordata > Mammalia > Artiodactyla > Tayassuidae > Catagonus > Catagonus wagneri. The sequence goes on from PVHT021183519.1 coordinate 5,179,033, forward strand.
AAATTCCCAGGGTAACTAGCTATAATCATTTTACTAAATGAATTAACTTAAAGACAAATCCTGTTTAATTCATTCTCTAAGTTTATATATGCGTGTTCTAAATTTCAAGAGGTTTAAAAATCTAATCTCTACAATGTTTGTTGGAATTAGTGAAAAGCAGAAAACTATCTATGCTACAACTACTGTTTCTGGATATAAAAAGAAACAAACTCCTTGAAATAAAAATAAACTCAAAAGTACAACTTAAATTCACCTGCCTTTACAACCTGTGCTTCAGAACTAGTTTAATCTTCATGTATAGAAGTGTATTGTTCTAAACACAATCCCCGTGAATGACTTGAAATATAAACCCAGGAATCAAAAGTACGAAACAGGTCCCAAATGTCACCACCTATCTTCAACATAATTGATGGAACCTCTCCAAATCCATTAGTTATGCCCAAGTTGAGACTTTCAGGACTCATACTATTAACTTGTATTTATTTGTTCACTACTAGCAACCCCAGGATTCCTAATTATTTATCACATAAATGTATAACTTCATTACAACAGACTATCATGAAACAATTACAATACCAACAACTAATGACATCATGGCAAAACCATCAACAAAATTAACTTGCTAGCGCTGTTACACTACACTATCCTATCCTAGACTGCTCTTTAACACCTGGGCAATGTAAACAACTCTAGTAACTTCACCTAAACAAGCATATGCTTTTTTTCTAGACCAATTTGTTAGTGAAACTTCAAATCTGAAGTAGCAAGAATTATCATATGAAGATAAAACTAGCTGAAAAAGTACCATAGTATATAGTCAACCTTGCATTATATGTATGAAGCTTATTAACTTTAGAAGAACAAGTAGGTCTAAGATTCTAAAATGTTACTGGTTACCAGCAATTACAGTTTTCCAAATCAAAAAAATTTCTTGCCTTCACCCCAAAGGAGGACATTGAAACACCCCAAATTTAAAAGGAAGGAACTTTGGAAAGAGGCAGAATAAATTCTTAGGAATTCTATTCTGAATAGGTACTACTCTAGAACATATCTGTGTGGCACACCTCTTGAAAATTTATCTATTCAAGAAATATTTATTCAGTCCTAATTGTGCGGGAGGTAATGAAGTACAAAAGGAAATAAGGCCTCTGACGTTACAGTTTTTATTTTAGTAGCATAAAAGCTTTGGCTCCTCTACCTTACAAGTTCACCAAAACCCTAAGGTTCAAAACAGCTTTAAAAGTCCAGGAAAGAGTTCCCGTCGTGACTCAGTGGTTAATGAATCCGACTAGGAACCACGAGGTTGTGAATTCGATCCCTGGCCTTGCTCAGTGCATTAAGGATCCAGTGTTGCCGTGAGTTGTGGTGTAGGTTGTAGATGCGGCTCGGATCCCGCGTTGCTGTGGCTCTGGCGCAGGCCAGTGGCTACAGCTCCTGTTAGACCCCTAGCCTGGGAACCTCCATATGCCGCGATGCAGCCCCAGATAAGGCAAAAAAGGCCAGGAAAAGGGAGAATAGGGAGAGAACATAGAATAGATCTTTCTACCCCTCCCACTAGAAATTTAATTGTATTATAGAAACCAATGAAAAGATAGAAGTTATAGACAATGTTCCAATGAACTACAAGTATCTTGACAAAAATGCTATCAACTACTGAAGACTGATCCTCTTGTATTTAAGATACACAAAGTACTTTTTTAAAGAGTTGTGTGTTTGGGAGAGGAGTAATGAGCATCAACTATGTGATAGGCATCTTAAGTAATATATCTTCTACCCTAAAATGACCATGCTGTGCCATATGGAATTACTTGACTGGGAATACCAAGAAATGAAAGGCAAAGATGAAGGAAGGTTTATAAATATTAAAGAAAGTAAGAGTTTAATACTGCAAATAACAGGCAGGGACAGTTTCTCTAGGAGGCATTACATAAAAAACTACTCTGAAATAATTTACATGTCATTAATACATTTTAAAATGGTATAAAATGAACAAATTATTTCCCAAGCTTTGCTTAATTACTTCAAATACATCTAATACATGCAAATTCACCAACCCTGAAAAGCAAATCTTCAGTTAAGTCAAACACACACAGCAAGAAAAATAAAAGCTGCTTAAGTATACTTCTTAATGCTAATAGCTTTCTACTTTATATAGTTATATCAAATATTATTTGTTATGAATATTTGAGAAGACTAACGTATTGTTCTGACTCCTCCAATTTGTATAAGGAGTGGGAAGTACTTTATTTTTGGCTGTGCCAGTGACATGAAGAAGTTCCTGCACCAGGACTCAAACCTGCACCACAAAAGTAACCAGAGCCAAAGTAGTGACAATGCTGGATCCTTAACTTGTTGAGCCACCAGGGAACTCCAAGGGCTTAATTTAAACGGGCTATACAGAGCTAAGTTCCATCTGGGTTTCTCAGTTTTCTCTAGTGTTAAAAAAAAAAAAATTTTAGTGTTTTTGAGCACTTGAAACTCCTTGCCTACTAGGAAAAGTGACCGTGAAAACTGCTTGGTGTTTTTCTTAGAGAGTCTCTAGTCAAAACCAAGGAATAGAGTTTGAAAAAGCATTCCAACACTGCAACAACAACAAAAAAGCAAACAGAACACCAGAGTTCCCATTGTAGCTAAGGGGTCAATAAACCCAACCAGTATCCATGAGGACATGGGTTAGAACACTGGTCCTGCTCAGTGTGTTTAAGGATCCAGTGTTGGCTTGAGCTGTGGTGTAGGTTGCAGACAGGGCTCGGATCTGGCGTTGCTGTTGTGTAGGCTGGCAGCTGCAGTGGCGATTTAACTCCTAGCCTCGGGAACTTCCCTATGCCACAGGTGCAGCCCTAAAAAGTAAAAAAGAAACCCCATTTAGCAAATTTCCCCAACACTTTGATGTTAACCAGCCATCTCAAAGTATTAGAATAAAATCAAAAGTAGTAATGACATGGCATCAGGACAGGACATCAGGTTTTATTTAACAATTTCACTATTTCCATAGCAAACCAAAGGATAAAATATTTAAACTCATTTCAACAGCTGTTACTGCTTTTTAAGATAAAATTCAAATTACTCCATCTGTAAAATAGAACGCTAACTTTTGGATCTAAGTTTTTCACTAAATAAGTGGTTATTCTATGACTGACCATATATGCAATTCTAAGATTGAAATACTAGTTACTTATAACCCAGAGTAAATTCAACATTACATTTTTGATTTTACATTTTGAATTACCTATTATTTACCATTTGGCCCACTTTTCTTGTACAGACCGATTTGAAGTTGCACTGTTAAAAACTGACCAGAAATCAAGAAAAACAAAAGAAAGACCACCTCTACCAGGCTCAAAAGTATATCCACATAACATAAAAAACATGTCTTTAATTACAGTTAGCCCCATACATCTTTCACGGACAAGTTTACCTGCTCACTTGCCAAAGCAGGCTAGGTTCAATTACTGTATTACATTATACCCAGTTGTTACCATCTACCGTCAAGATCAAAGTCAATTCATTCCATACAGGTAATCTTATTTTGAGAATAGCTATTCAATTTACAATAAAATTTAATGGGTATTATCTAGCAAAATTATTTCTCACCTGCAATCTGCTCTTCAGTCAGTTGGTCAGCCTACAAAGAGGTCAAAGAGATAGGTAAGTGAGTTGAGAGTAGGTATTAGCAATTATAGAAACAAGGTTCAGCTTGTTCCATTAATGTCATTTAGTGCAACATTTCTTAGTAGGAGTAACAACAATAAATATAGGTGGGTAGAAATACATACATCTGGCTTATCCTCAAAGCTAAGCTATCTTGCAGCCAAGTTTAAGATATAAAAATATTTCAGAATGTTTGTAATTCTAAATTTTACCCAAATTAAAAAAAAGCAAATCTGCCATACTAGAAAGTTTAATTGGTATTCTTTTAAAACAAGGATCGATCCAATAGAAACATTGTTTCCTTTTTCAAAGTTAGGATCTCCAGAACTTACCCTCACCTCCTCAGATAGATATACAAACCATTGTTACTAGAAACCTGCCACTGAATCAAGAATCAAAATAAGAAATAACGAACACGGACTACATTTAAAGTTTCCCTATAAATGGTTAAACACTTCACTTGTACATGTGATCTTCCAAACCTCAGGAACAAAACAAAACAGAAATTACTAAGCATCTATCCCATCTATCAAAAAAAAAATGTTCCCATCTATCAAAAAGAAAAATCCAAGCAGTCCTGACTAGGGCAACGTGAAAGTTAGCAAGTTTTACTCCTCAGCAATCATGCAATTGCAAAGAATCCAGGATTCTGAGTATGTGAAGTACCTTATTTACAAAATATTAAGTCCAGCTATTCATTTTCTCTTGTTTGAAATCCCAAAGTGAGCATAAGGTTTGTGACTGAGGAAAGTTACTTGTTTTACTTTAAAAAATGTAAATAACAAAGCTCCTTGTTCTTCACCTGGCCTTCATCCTTGGTCATTTCACTGCTTACTGGTACATATGCCCACAGGCACTAACAAAAAATAGCCTATCTAATATTTCTGCTCACATTAAGTCAAGTGTGCTCTAATGAATCCATTATAGTACACCTGGTATAAAAAGAAAAACACTGCCTGGTTTCCTTCATTTTAAATGAACACACCCCTGGTAACACCTTAATACAGAATAGCATTAGATTTTTCTCTAGGGGACAGCATGTGACTGTTTAAGAAGAAACCCAAAAAACATAGGTTTCTTTCCCGACCACTAATTTTGATTTGACCGTGATGCGAACTCAACTCAGTGCCATTTTTTTAAAAAAAGAAAAAAAGCCAATGGTCTAGAAACTTAAAACTGAAGAACTGATAATTAAGCTCAAGTACAGAAGTTTATAAAATTATCTTCTAACCTTACAAATTCCTATCCTCCAGCAGGTATTCAGTAAGAAAATCAGTTACAGATTATTTTCTCCAGGAGTAAGATTTTAAACCCAGTAACTCCACTGAGTTAATTTTTCCTTGTTAGAGGTTATAGACAATTCTAGTTTAATTCCATTCGTAGGACTTCTATCATTTCTGAAAGAAGGGCAACACAGCATGGTGGAAGAAAAAAGTATGGTGCTTTAAATCATTGCTGGGCTAGTATCCCAGTTCTGCCACTTAGAAACTGTGACCTTGGACATGTTACTCAACCTCTCATAGTCAACTTCATTTGTAATATACAACACTAACACCTACCTTGCAGGGCCACTGTGCAGAGTAAGTGAGAAGCTATGTATAAGGGCCAGCCCAAAGAGCTCAGTGATAACTATTTTATATAAATTAACCAAAGATTATACAGTGTAATGTTAAACACCAACCTAATTCAAGTTCCATAAAGAAGACATCAAGGCATCATCAAGCCCTTTACAATTAAACCCATCACGTTTCATGTTAACTTTAAAATGAGAAAATCTATTTCCAAGAACTGAAGAAACAAGCTACAAGCCTAGAGACAGAGGTAGCAGGAGAAATTCATTTAGGACTAAATATATTAAGCCAAATATGTGGAAGACACTGCAGCATGTGTGAAAGCTGAAGGAATGATTGCTATGTGCAGAGAGAGACAGTGGGTTTTTTTTCTCAACAAGCTGTGGAGGGAGGACATTTTGGGAAGACTCATTTTTATGAAAACTGAGATGGGCTTAGGAAGAAAACGTCAAAATTATACAAAGTTTTAATGGCTCCACACCATCCTGTCCTATTGCCAGGCAACTGTAATCTCAGTAGAGATCACAAACAAGCTTCAAGAGATGAAAAGGAGACTAAGATGCTCACAGAGTCTAAAAGTGCTAGATTCTGCTTAATAATGTTTCAGGAAACTTACAGAATTTTTCTTTTTACTAAACCAGAGTTCAAGCTTTCAAAATAACCTTAACCAACAACATTCAGATTAAAGCCTACTAAAAAGCAAGAACAAAGCTCCCTAACACTGCAATCTGTAAGCCTTTTCCAATGACATGCAAATAAATCTGGTTCTTAATTCTGTCTATGGAGAGTGCCATTTTTTTAAATAGAAGAACTAGAAGAATTATACTTTTGGGAAAACTCAAGCTCATTAACATGTGTGTTTATCTCAGTAAAGTGAAGATTAACTCACTAGAGAGATGACTTAGTTCTTACACCTTTACTTCTACAAATAGATACAATTCTTCCTACCGCTCTTGTCAACTCCAGAGAAAAGTTTGCAGGTATTAACATATTCCCATGTTCCACCTCAAACTACTGGCCTAGAACCTGCATTCTGGAGAACCACAGGTGATCTATAAACACTGAGAAAAACAGTGAGTCTACTAATCTAGACTACATGTGTTACCTTCAGGGAGTTATGTACCTATTAATCATTTCCCAAAAGCATTCAAAAGTAGGTATGGATACCCTTGGAGCTTATCTAGTGAAAGGCGGTATAAAAATAATTCAAAGTTCTTATCCAAATACATGTATGAGTCCACAGGTTTGAAATGGAACAAACTTCCTTCCTTCATTCGTGTTTACAAGTGCTACTCAAGTACAATAAAGGCTTCATAGGTAAAAATTTTACAATTTCAGATGTCAAGGTATTTGTACTTATATGAAAAAGCTTCAAAATTATTTCAGTAGTTAAAACACATCCTGTATTCTGATAGAATAGCACTTACAGAAACCACTAGAAATTAGTTAATAAAAATCAAAGCCTTTACTAAAGGGCTAAATTGGTCATCCTAGCTGAATCTAGAACTTTCTATATTTTAATAGAGCCATAGTGAATTTCCTCAGTCTAGGAGAAGCAAACTTTGCTGTTTGATGGAATGATTATTTATTTAGACTCAAGTGACAATTTCCTACTTATCTAATTACCCTAGCCTCAAGTCTTCTTAAAATAATCCCCCTTTCAGTGAGCATACAGCAACTCAGGATGTGTAAACCCAAGAGCCATGTGACGCAAACGTATTCCACTTCCACATCTCTGACCTGATGGAGTCTTCATTTTAAACTGTCAGGTCTTGTAATTATGAAGTTACCTGAAAACAATTTTCAAATTTGTTAACGATGACTATCAATTTAACTAACTGAAAACCCCCAAAACATTAATGATGGAAACATTAACTACAAAAGCTTACCATTGGCAAAAGTCCAGGAAAGGGTAGATACAAATTCTATGCCTCACCAAGAAAATCCATTTAAGCTCTTAAGAAACTTTACTTTTCATTTAAGAAATTAAAAATTACCCAATTCAGAATCTTATACATGCCTATAATGCACACCCTGTTTCACTTAAAAGTAAATTCAACCTGCATATTGAAATTTAGAATAAAATAATTTAAGGTATCAAGATGTAACGAGTACATCGAACAAATGTGAACTCCTCTCCCCACACCCATACAAGGCTGGGTTTCTGTTGGCAAGGATTCCCAACTCCTGTTTAAGATGTCACCTTGCCTTCTGGACACACCCATCGCCTGTAACCACTTGGCAGAAGGAACCACAAAATAAGTATTGCAAATTACAGCCTTGTTAGAAAAAAAAAAAAAAGGCAAGCCAGGAAAAACCGGAGTTCCAGTCTCAAGTGACAGGAAAACGCTTTTTAAAAATTCCCTACCCCCCAATACTCTTCTATCACGACAATCTTTCACAGTCATCGCAGTACAAATGAATTAAACCGAACATTAAGAGGATCTGGCACTTTCTCTACAGAAATACAAGTTATTTTCACGAAGGTTGGAGTGGGGCAATACCGTGTGCGGTACACCTCGGCGTGCACGTGAGTACTCAAAAGGAGGACGGGGGCCCTTCTCAAAGGCACCCTTCCAACTGTTACAGGATGACAAGACCAGATTTTCACAACAGAACGACAGTCACCCCGGGGCTGGCTTTAGGTAGGTGACTGGGAAACGCCTTACAAACCCGGGCTGGGGTCTCCGGCTTTCTCTAACGAGATACGTACTGCGAAGCTGAGCCTGACTTCAGATATAAAGCCGTTTCCCTCAACGACAGCCCCACTTAAAAAAAAATTTTAAGCGTCCAGGTTGGGTGGTGGAATTAGGTCCCAGGGCCCAGATGGGACAGTAAGATCAAGATTCACCGAGCTCCTCCGTGCTGCCAGAGGGAGATGGGAACCGCCAAGATCTCCCTCCCCCACTCCTGCGCGACCCGCCTGCCCCGCAGCGCCGCGGGCCGCCCGGACCTCCGCAGCCCTGCAGGTGCCAGCGCAGCAGCTGGGGCGCGAGCCGAGCCGAGCCGGGCGGGCGGTGGCTGCGGCTCCAGCCCCGAGCCCGCCGCCCCGCCCACGGCCGCTCCCCACGCCGCGCGGGCTCGGCCCACACAGCCCGCCCGCTCGCTCGCCCCCTCCCGGCCCGGCACGCGGGGGCCGCGGGCTAACGTCGGCGCGGGCGCTCGCCCCGGGCCTCGCGCGCTCCCGCCCGCCCCCTCGGCGCATGGCCGCCGCGAGCGGACAAAGGCGCTTCCTGGCGCCCGTACCAACGGTCCGTTGGGCTTTTGAATCCGACCCCGGGCTGACCTTCCAAGATGCCCGACCCGAGGCTTCTGCGTTCCCGCAACCCCCACCCTCCCACTCTCGCCTCCCCCCACCGGGTGCCGGGTTGCCCACAGCCCCGGCTCCATCCTCGTCCAGCCCAGCCCCTGAGAAGCTCCGCGGCCCCGGGGGCAGTACGCCAGCACCCCAGCGGACACCTCCCTGAAGAGTATGGGGGTGGGGGAGCACCTGCGACACAACCGCCGCGGGCGCCCCCAGCCTCTTGCGCGCCATCCCCCTGGAGAAGACCACCTCTGAAGCGTGTTAGAGAGACGGGTTTCCCTGCTTTCGTTAATTCGTTTCAGCCTCTTCCCCCCACATGTCGAGCGCCGGCAGCTTAGCGACGCACTCACCATGCTGCAAGCGCTACCGGTCTCCGGGACGCGACCACACAACCACTCAGCTCGCTCGCTCCACTCGGACTAATTCTCCTCCTCCGCCCCCAGCGCCTCATAAACACCTCCCTCCGCCAAATCCCTCCGCTGCACACCAGATAACGGAACATCACAAACGAGTCCCGGCCAACCCCCTACCCTGCGACTTCTCTCGAGACCCCTTTATCCACAGTTATGTGGTCGACGACTCAGAAGATAAAGGGAAGGGGCGAACAGATGACGTAAATGGGTTTCATTCCCTAGCGAGCCGTTGAAGGGCCGGTGAAGTCGCGCCTAAGGGGCACTACTTTGCGGCGCGGAAGAACATTCTGATAGAGACTTGAGATCCCATGGTCGTTGAGCCGGCTTCTGATTGGCTGGTTCGTACCTGCAATGCGTCACTAGGGCTCGCAGCAGCCGCCGCCGCCGGGACTCGGTGCGGCTTCTGCCGTTGCTGCACAGGCCGCGCTGTCCTGGCAACTGCGCCAGGCGGCGGAGTCGTCTGCCTTGCGCTTGGCTGAAGAGCCTTCCTCCTCCACCCATCCTTCCCCTTCACACATTCCCGCCCCTTGTGTAGGGGTCTACGGAAACACTTTAAGCTAATAAAGAATGAAGCTGAAAGACCAAGGGAAACCCGTACCCCACGCTCACCTCCTCAGCCTTGTATTTTGGCCTCATGGAGGGCACATACCGTTTCACTCCTTACTTCACAAAACCCATGAAAATGTGGGTAAGGCCGAATGCAGCTGCTCAGCTGACTAATCTGAAAGAATCTTCCTTGTATGCTTTTCCTCAGTCTTTATCAGGCGTAATACCAGAAAAAAAAAAAAAAAAAACCTCACTCAAAAACAACAGCATCCGAGATTCTGTAGGACTAAGTCAAGTGACTTTGTGGAATAGCAGGGTTCTGACTTGGAGTGAGACCTTGGTTATGAGTATTGTTTGGGCCACTTAGACGTATAACCTTGCATGAGTCATTTAATCTTTAGCCTCATTTATAAAATAGAGGTTATAATACCTACTTCAAAGATTATTGTAAGAATTAGAATCATATAAAGGTTAGAGTTCAGGTAAAATGTTAAAGGACCTGTCACAGGGTAGGTTTTACTGTAACAAAACCATAATATATACAATCAGTGAATTTCATGGTGAATTTGCCCTTTTGAGTCTCTAACCTCTCAGATTTAAGTGAGCATTTTTTAAATCCATGTAAAAGTTAGCTCTTTGGAATTGGCACCCTTGTGCACTGTTGGTGGGAATGTAAAATGGTACAGCCATTGTGGAAAACAATATGGCAGTTTTTCAAAAAATTAAAAATAGAATTACCATATGATCCAGCAATTCTGCTTCTGCTTCTTGGTATATATACCCAAAAGAACTGAAAGCAGGATCTTGAAGAGATATTGGTACACCCATGTTTCATAGCATTATTCACGATAGCTAAAATGTGGAAGCAACCCACATTCAGTGGGTTTCATTCAGTGTCCATCACTGAATGAAAGGATAAGCAAAGTGTGGTATATATATCTGTGGCTACACGCAATGGAATATTATTCAGCCATAAAAATTCTGCAACATACCGTAACATGGATGAACCTTGAGGATATTATACTAAGTGAAATAAGTGGAGTTCCCATCATGGCGCAGCGGAAACGAATCCGACTAGGAACCACGAGATTGCGGGTTCCATCCCTCACCTCGCAGTGGGTTAAGGATCCGGCGTTGCTATGAGCTGTGGTGTAGGTCACAGCTACAGCTCAGATTAGACCCCTAGCCTGGGAACCTCCATGTGCCACGGTCGTGGCCATAAAAGCACAAAAAGACAAAAAAAAAAAAAAAGTCGGCGTTCCCTTCGTGGTGCAGCGGAAACGAATCCGACTAGGAACCACGAGGTTGCGGGTTTGATCCCTGGCCTTGCTCAGTGGGTTAACGATCCAGTATTGCCATGAGCTGCGGTTTAAGTCACAGACGCGGCTCGGATCTGGTGTTCCTGTGGCGTAGGCCGGCAGCTGTAGCTCCTATTCGACCGCTAGCCTGGGAACCTCCATATGCCACAGATGTGGTCCTAAAAAGCAAAAAAAAAAAAAAAGGCAAATACCATATGATTCCATTTATATAAGGTACTTAGAGATAGTCAAAATCACAGAAGCTGAAAGAATGATGGTCGTCAGGGGCTGGGGAAGGGGGACTTGGGAATTACTGTTTCATGTATATAGATAAGAGCTTCAATTCGACAAGATGAAAAGAGTTGTGGGGATGGGTAGAGGTGATGGTTGCACAATACTATGTATATACTCTACCACTGAACTCCACACTTTAAAATGTTTAAGACTGGAAGTTCCCTGAGGACTCAGCAGGTTAAGAATCTGGCACTGTCACAGCACAGGTCATGGCTGTGGCATGGGTTTGATTCCTGGCCTGGGAACTTCTGCATGATTCTGTCATGACCAAAAAAAATTAAAATGGTTAAGATGGTAAATTTTATGAGCGTTTTATGACACATGCAAAAATTTATTTTATTTTTATTTTTTTGCTTTCTAGGGCCGCACCTACAGCATATGGAGGTTCCCAGGCTAGGGGTCTAATTGGAGCCACAGCTGTTGGCCTACTCCACAGCCAGAGCAATGCAGGATCCCAGCCATTTCTGTGACCTATGCCACAGCCTACAGCAACGCTGGATCCTTAACCCAATGAGCAATGCCAGGGATCGAACCCGAAACCCCATGGTTCTTAGCTGGATTCCTTTCCGCTGTGCCACAATGGGAACTCTCGAGATTTTTTTAATTTCTGAAACTTTTTTTTTTGGCCGCGCCCTTGGCACGTGGAAGTTCTCGGGCCAAGGATCAAACCTGCACCACAATTTCAGCCTGCACTCAGCTGTAGCAAAGCCGGATCCTTAACTCAATGTGCTACAAGGGAACTTCCTAAATTTTTTTATTTGGAAAACTTTAGATATAAAAGTAGAGATGCAAGTATAACAAACCCCCAAGTACCCATCACTCAGCTTTACCAGTTAACAGTATTCTGGGAGTTCCCTTCATGGCGCAGTGGTTAACGAATCCGACTAGGAACCATGAGGTTGTGGGTTTGACCCCTGGCCTTGCTCAGTGGGTTAAGGATCCGGCGTTGCCGTGAGCTGTGGTGAAGGTTGCAGACGCGGCTCGGATCCCGCGTTGCTGTGGCTGTGGTGTAGGCCGGCAGCTACAGCTCCTGTTAGACCCCTAGCCTGGGAACCTCCATATGCCGCGGGTGCGGCTCTACATAAAGGCAAAAAAAAAAAACAGTATTCTGTCATCCTTGTTTCATGCATTTCCCTCCACTTTAAAAAAATAATTCTTTGGTTCCCCCCCAAAATAAGCAAGGATGTTTATAACCTGAAATATTTAACAAGTGAATGGTGAACACCTACTGTGTTAACGCATTTGAATAGAATGTAATTGAGACCTTAGAGGGGGCATAAAAGGCAGAGAAGAGAGGACCTTAGCTCATTACTGAGGTTCCAAGGAGGTTCCCGAAGAACAAGACTCCTAAAATGAGTTTGACATTATAATGGGCTAGGAAAAAAGTGAAAAGGCAGGGAGGAAGAGACAAGCAAGTTTAGATGAAAGAAAGATGAAAGAAAGAGCAGAGGCCCAGAGGCATGCAACTACATGGCAAAATGGAGGAGCTGTCAGTGGTTAGGCTTTACCAGGTCCAGTCAACCTCAGGAGAGGGTGCTGGGAAGTTAGAAAGGAACTAGAACTTCATGCTCAAACTGCAGCTCCTCTAGAAGGCCGGTAGAACCACTGTCCAGAAAGAAACCTTCTGGGCCATATCAAGGCTTTAGAATTTTCCACGCTTGGGGACCCTTGAAGCCTAGGTAACAGCATTTTCAGCAAACTAAGTTGAAATCTTGCCTACTGAGAAGGTTCCCTCCAGAACACCTTCCTGCCCAGAAAGACCAAGATACGCTCTAAAGTTATCTGCTTATACCACTTGGAAAGCCTCAGTGGAGTTTAACCTGCTTCAGACAACTTAGACATTTTCTCAGGCCATCTAAAGTATTTCCTTTACTAGGCCAGAGATGGAGTCTCCTTCTTTCACTCATGCAAATCAGACACAAAGTGCTCTCAATTAATATTGACAACACTGTGGCCTTCCCTTCAGATGAATGACTGTTCAATAAAAACTCAGGACCCTGTACTTCTATTGCTAATGTAGTGATGTAATGATATCACAGGAGGAGAGGGCAGCTTTAATTAACACATCCCACAAATGAAATACACTGTACCACTGAAAATGTTACTTAAAAGTGGGTACTTCTGCCTCAGAATTGGGCTGAAAACAGAGCCCTAAGGCCACCATCCAATTACTCTGCATTCTGGTAGCTCCTAAGTCTTTCTAAGATTTTCCTCAGAAATTTTTCTCTGAATCTTCTTCAGATGGAAGAGCCATCAACAAAATTTCCCCTCCGGTTATTCACTAAAAATACTCTTTTTACACAGTACCCCATCAGTATGCAGTGCTTTTCCCTGTGAAAATTTTAATGATGGGAAATTGAACGACAAAATGAATAATAACCTCTTCTAGAAAATGAATTATTAAAAGGATTGATGCATAACATATAACAAGCCTGAGCATCATATACAGGTGCGCACTTGGAGACATATGCGTTGAATCAAGGAGCTTTTAAAAAAAATACTTGGTGGTGAAATATGTCTGTGAAAGAGAATACAGAAAAGTACTTCCTGGTGATGAAATATGTCTTTTAAAGAGACTACAGAAAAGTTCTTCCTGGTTTCTTGGTTGAATTTCAGTAAGGCTTCTTTGCAGAAACTTCTTTGCTGGTCTCTCCAATAAGAGCAAGGAAATGAGAAAAAAAAAAATCAAGACTTACATTTAAAGCCATTGTGGTTTTTGGGTATTTGAGACTGTTCCAAATCAATTTATTTATAGAGCATTTGTCTTCCACAAGATGACATACAGTGCAGCCTGACTTTGACAACTGCCAGCTAAGAAGCAAAGTTGGTGACCACCACTTGCGTCAAGGCCTAGGAGGTGGCTGGCTGTCTATTTCCCCCTCCTGACTGATGAGATCTTACAGCTTTCTACCTTTGTCCATCCTGAGAAAATAAGAATATACTTTCTCTCCAGGCCTCAGTTCCTCAAGTTGCAGAATAGAGATAACACAAGCCCCATTCTTGGACATTCCCTTCCCAAAGCTTCTCTCCTCCAGCCAGCTGTGCTCTGAACAAGGGCAGAGGACAATCACAGTGCCATTCTTGATCTAGGCCCTATCTGGTTCTGACAGGTGAAAGAATTAAGCCTTAAATGCCCTAAGGCATCAACAGTAATGCATCAACTTCTCTCCTTTGCAGTTAGAATGGTACTTATTATGTACCCACCTGGAGAAAACTGAGAAAATACTCAAGACGATTTTCTTGTTTTGCAGTTTGGAGAAGTAGCCCGAGTTGAGAAAGTGAAGCTATCCCCTTCTAGAACCGTGCATGGGGCAAAACAGATCCGAGACAGGAATCCAACCAGGTCATGAGAATGTCTTGCCCATAGCATCTTCAGTTTGATGAGGAGTGAAGTGTATAGGGAAAGCACTGAATCTTCCAGACTTACTGAATGGGATTTTGCTCATATACACACAGGACAAGTTGAGTGTCATTAACTTTGATATTGACACTGCCATTCATTCATTCAAAAAAACTGAGATGTCAGAATTTCCGTTGTGGCTCAGCAGATTAAGAACCTAACATAGTCCATGGGGATATGAGTTTGATCCCTGGCCTCACTCAGTGGGTTAAGGATCTGGTGTTGCTGCAAGCTGCCATATAGATTGCAGATGTAGCTGGGATCCTGCACAGCTGTAGCCGTGGCATAGGTCGGCAGCTGCAGCTCTGATTCGACCCCTAGTCCAGGAGCTTCTATATGCCACAGGTACAGCTATAAAAAGAAAAAAAAAATTAAGATGTCAATTGAGGGTGACTAAATATACAGGTTTGCCTAGGACTGAGGGGTGTCCTGAGACACAGGACTTACGGTGCTAAAACCAGACAGTCTCAGGCAAACCACAGTGGCTGATCACCCTAAAAACCATGACCATTTATTCAATAAATACCGGCAATCTACTATGTACTATAAATGTGCTATGAGAAGAATAAGCTGTGATAAGAATGATCCCGGGAACACAGAAGAGGACAACCTAAGGGGCAAGGGGAAGACTTCCTAGAGAATGTGATCCTTAGGAATTTGGGTTAAGGTGGAGAAAGAGGAAAAGGTGTTTGAAGCACAGAGAAGGAACACAAAACATCATCATTGCCACCATCACCTCTACCATCGTGATGACATTCACAGCCGCTGGCGACTGGGTGCTCATCACGGGCCAGGCCCTGTGCTGATCACTTTATGTACATTGTCCATTTTACTGACCATTCCTCTTGAAATGCTCTTCTTGCTTGGCTTCTGGCATACTGCTCTGCAAGTATTTCTCCTACCTCTCTGGCAGTTTCTCTGCAGGCTCCTTAGCTGGCTCCTTCACCTATTGCTTAAAAAGATGGCATGCCTCCAGATTGAGACCATGGCTCTCTACTCTCGTGACTTTTGACACCTTCTGTGGCACTCTCCCCACTCCATGGCACTGCCTCTGTGCTGATGAGCCCCAGATATGGATGGCCAGAAGTAAAGTCCTGCCTCAACTCCCCTCCTAGCCTTTGTGGGCTCAGTCAAGAATACAAATGGAGGCTTACCCTGCATATGTTAAATGTGTGAAAGTTATAAATCAAGCTAACAAACCAAATATGTTCTATCCTCTTACCTTGACAAATTTTCAAAACAACCTGGCAGGCTGTGGTCAATTCTAGAAACTCAGATTTCGACACCAGATGGTGAGTGTGAGAAAGTCACCCGTTGTCTGCTTTACCAGGTAAAAAGCAGAATTAGAGATCTCAAGCCTGGGATGTTGTCACTGCTGGGGGCCCTCTCTTCCTTTTTCATTGTTTTCCATTCCCATCTGATTGTCTAGCCAATATTCCTAGGTTCTGCTCAGGGACTTTGGAGTAAATCTGCTTTGAAAAACAGATTTTTAAATGCTCTGAGCTAAACTTGGTGAGATGTTTTTCCTCAGTGACTCCCCTCTGCCTAAGAAAAAGGGAGTCACGTAGGGAAAATATCTTCTTTATCTTCCTGCCACGTTTTCAATTTCACTAGGTCCTAAGTAAAGTCAGTCACAGTCTCTGCCATTCATTGGGGTGGGGGGGACTGAGAAGACATAGATGTGTCGCTATTATAATAACAGGATTGATTAGGAATGAAAGAGCTTCTGTTTTTTCCAGATGTAAGCTTTTTTTAAACTTCCAAATATTTCCTTAGAACTTTAGTTCTCTATTTTTAAAGCTTGACAGAAAAGTTGAAAGAATAGCACAATAAGTCATTCATATATGTCCATTCAGATTCCACAATGGATAATATTTGCCATATCTGCTTTTTCTTTCTCAGCCTCTGTCTCTCCATGCACACATGCACACGCACACCCACAGAGGGGCAATTTTTTTTTTTTTTGATGAACCATGTAACAGTAAGTTATAGACATTATAGTTCAGCCCTAACTTTCAGCATATTTTTCCTAAGAATAAGGAGATTCTCCTGGAAAACCATAACATGATTACCACATTTTAAAAAAATTCCTTGGCAAATGCACACTGAGGAATATGGAACAATTGGCCAACAGGGACCTGCTGTATAGAACAGAGAACTCTACCTAGTATTCTGTGATAATCTATGTGGGAAAAGAATCAGAGAGAGAATGGACATGTGTATATACGTATGACTGGGTCACTTCTCTATATAACAGAAATTATCAGTCTTGTAAATTAATTATACTTCAATAAAACTTTTTAAAAAAGAAAATGGGAAAAAATTAAATTCCTAAATTTTATCTCTGGTCCAATCTACCTAAACTTCCCTAACTGTCCCCAAAATGTTTTTTATAGCTGCTTTATTTTTCCTAACTAGATCTGACAAAGATCCACTTTGCAAAGTTATGTCTCTTTAGACTCTTAATTCTCTTACTCTAGATCAGTTTCCCCACCTTTGTTTATTTGTTCATGACATTGATATTCTGAAGAATCCCATACAGTTTCTTTCACAACGTCCGCACTCTAGATTTGTCTAACTGTTTCCTTCTAGTGTCATTTAACTTGTTCTTCTATTCCCTGCATTTCCTATAAACTAGAATTTAGGTCTAAGAGCTTAACAGATTCAAGATGAAGACTTTTGGCAAAAGTACACCACGCAATATTGTGTACTTCACATTGCATCATCTCAAAAGCACCTAATAGCCACTGTTCCATTCTTAGTGATGATACATTTGACCACTTAGTTAAGATGGCATCTATCAGACCTCATCATTGCAAGGGTACATTTTCCATTTTTTGTTTGTTTGTTTTTGTTTTTGGCTGCCCAGCACCATATGGAGTTCCCGGGCCAGGGATCAGATTTGAGCCACAGCTGTGGCCTACACTGCAGCTGCAGCAACACAGGATCCTTAACCCGTTTGCCAGGCCAGGGATTGAACCTGCATCCTAGCAGTCCAGAGATGGCGCCAATCCCATTGCACCACAGTGGGAACTCCTACATTTTCCATTTTTAATTTATAAGTAATCAGTGGGACAATACTATTCCCCAATGTAAATGTCCTGTTTCCCAACAACACTTCACCGGGTGATTTTATCATCCATTGATGATCCTTGCTTAATAAAAATACATTGCAGGTTGCAAAATTGTTTTTCTAATTCTATGATCCCTCTGATATGCGTTAGCTGGCATTCTTTTTGTAAAGAAGTGCTTTACTCTTCCCCTTATTTCCTTTTCTGAGTATTCTTCTTAACTGGTATTTTTTTTACAAATTCAGTATATTATCAATTACATTCATTTTAGTTTTTTTGTGCTCAAGTTGTTCCAGATATGGCCAGAATGCAATTTCATGCCAGCTCCTGGAACCTCCTAACACATCTCCATCAGTTTTTGAGTAGTTTTTTGCTTTCTGGCACAAAATGTTCCAGGCTTACTTTGTACATTCGCTGCTCAGAACTGGAATCAGCCATTTTATTCAAGAAGCCTCAGAGACTCTAAATGCATCCCTTTTTGTTTTTAATTCCAAACTTTTAAAAAGTCCTCATTCGGTATTGCCTGCATTCCGCTGATCAATAAACACGTCAATGGCTCTCTCTAGGTAGGTCCTTTGAAGCTTTTCTTCCCAATGCAAACTTTATCTCGGACCCTTGCTCACAGTGCTACCTCTGTACAGCTTTTAGTGTCTCCTTCAGTTCTTTCCCAAGGTGTCATATCTGTGGTGTAAAAAATGAGTACTGAGTCAAACTGGAAAGCAGATAATCTCATAAAGTCCACTGGGAAGCTGCAGGTGAAAAGCAGCAGGGTTTGGACAAGAGAAAAGCACAGACCTTCACCTGGCAGGATGCAGCTATAACTGCCCTTAACAGAGAGGCCACATCTTCCTGAAGCCCCTGCTCTCGTCCTCCCTCCTGCTTCCTTGTTAGAGGTCCGAGAGAACTGGGTGAGAGCAGAAGCTCAGCTTTAATCTTTGAGTTCAGTGCTTGGGGTAAGGTGACCCAAGATCAGGAGAGAAAAAGGAAGGTAGCTCCTGGAGCTCCCACTGCAGCTCAGCAGGTTAAGAACCTGACTAGTATTCATGAGGATGCAGGTTCAATCCCTGGTCTTGCTCAGTGGATTAAGGATCTGGTGTTGCCACAAGCTGTGGTGTAGGTTGCAGATGCAGCTTGGATCTGGTGTTGCTGTGGCTGTGGCATAGGCTGGAGGCTATTGCTCTAATTCGACCTCTAGCCTGGGAACTTCCATATGCCTCGGGAGCAGGCCTAAAAATACAAAAAAAAAAAAAAAAAAAAAAAAAGGGAGTTCCGTCATGGCTCAGTGGTTAATGAATCCACCTAGGAATCATGAGGTTGAGGGTTCAATCCCTGGCCTCGCTCAGTGGGTTAAGGATCAGACACTGCCGTAGCTGCAGTGTAAGTCGCAGACGAGGCTCAAATCTGGCGTTGCTGTGGCTGTGGTGTAGGCCAGTGGCTACAGCTCCGATTGGACCCCTAGCCTGGGAACCTCCATATGCTGTGGGTGCAGCCCTGGAAAAGGCAAAAAGACAAAAACAAAACAAAAAAAAAAAAAAAAAAAAAAAAAAAAAAAAAAAAAGAAAGAAAGAAAGAGAAAAAGGAAGGAAGGAAGGTAGCTACTGCTCTAGGTCCCCAAAGATCATTCCAATGTTCATATGACTCCATAAGACAATCATTTTAGCTTTTTCTATAGGGAACTCCTTTGTTAATTTTTCTCGTGTTCATGTTTAAGTTTCTATATTTGGATATATTCTGTTGGGAATTCCTATATTCTTTTTTGGACTTCCTATATTTTTAATAGTAAATAAAATGGGATACTATTATATACCAGTGATTCCTAATTATCTTCATCTTACTAAAGGTCTTAGTTGTGAATGAAATTCTCATTCAGCATGTCTTTCTGTATCTAGCAGTGTTTTCTCCCAGCAAGCTCTGCATTATACTTTCCCTGCCCCTGGGCAAGTGCCTCCTGGGCTAGGCCCTCTTCTTTCTCTGAGTCACTTGACATCATTTACAGGAACCATCTGTATGTGCAGGGACCTGGGGAGGCAGGATTTGCATCCAAGTTACCACCAACCAGTTCTGCAATCTTGGGGGTAAGTTTCATAACCTCTCTGGACCTTAGATTGCAAACAGTCATGTAATCTCTCTCTCTCTTTTTTTTTTTTTTTGTCTTTTTAGGGACACATCCTCGGCATATGGGGGTTCCCAGGCTAGGGGTCCAATCCGAGCTGCAGCTGCCGGCCTACACCACAGCCACAGCAACGCCAGATCCGAGCTGCGTCTGTGACGTATACCACAGCTCATGGCAATGCTGGATCCTTAACCCACTGAGCAAGGCCAAGGATCGAACCCACGTCTTCGTGGATGCTAGTCTGGTTCGTTAACCGCTGAGCCATGATGGAAATTCCCAGTCATGTAATCTCTTGACATTAAGGTTCCTGTTAGTAACGGGGGTGGCAGGAGAGGGAGAGAGACAGCCTAGAAATCTTTTAAACATTGTTTGAGTGGGAAGAGATTTCAGAAGTCATTTAATGTAATCTTCTAATGAGGAAATTAAGGCCCTAGAGATGAGGTAAGGTCCTCCATCCAACTGAAGGAAGAGCTAGAACTAGAACTCAGTTTCCCTAACTCCCAATCTAGACCCTTCTAGAGTCTACATGCTGACTCCCATCTCCTTTCTCTTTAAAATTCTGCAACCCTCTACCCCTGCTATAGTAACTCCAGTAACCCCTACTCCCACCTTTCTGTGTTTTTATCATCTCTGATCATAATAATAGCAGCTAATGTTTTTCAAACAGTATATTCTGGGTTCTGTGCTAAGCATTTTACATGTAGTATCACAGTTAATCCTCATGGCAAACGTGTAGGGTCAGTCCTACAGCCATCCAAGTCTATAGATGGAATAGCTGAGGCTTAAAGGATTTACATCATTCTCCCAGTCACAAAAGCTGGTAGATCTCAGAATTAGATTTCTAACTCATCTCTGTTTGACCTCCAGACCTAACAGCAGCACTTTTTTGTCTGTGGATATAGTATTCACTCACTCATTCATCCATTATCTAGGTTCTTCCTATGCACCTACTAGTGCCCAGCACTATTATGGCACTATGTGAAATAAAAAAAAAATGGGAAACCCTGTCCTGACTAGAGATACAAAAATCTATAAACATAAACAACTAGAATACAATTCAAGCCAATATATATGATATAGAAATTCCAAGTGTTTTTTTTTTATGACAATAGACTAAAAACTTTCCAAAGGTTTGTAGAATACAGTGGGCTCCAGTCAGAAATAATGGAAAATAATCTCTTGTCAGACAGAAAATAAAGGTTGAGGTTGAAAAAAGCAGGTTTATTGCTGAGAGTCGAACTTAAGTCCTACGTTCATCCAGAGTATGTATTTTTAGTATGCTACATCCACTAAAATTGTGTCAACAAATTATTAGCAACAGGAAAAGTTGATCATCTACTATGTGCTGGGTCTAATGATGGGCACCTGGGAGATAAAAAGACAAGGAAGACAATGGGACCGCTCACACCAGTCCAAGGTAAGGCTGGACTGGGGTGCATGTGGTACTTTATTACTGATGAGACCAGAAGGGGCCAAGCTTTAGGATGATCTAAAGCCTCTTGGGAAAAGAGAATTATCTTCCAGTGGGAAGTGGAAAATGACAAACTTGGGTATGTGGGGGGGGGTTTAAGAAGAGGAGAGGAAGTCTGGTGTTTGGAGTGAGGACTTGGTAGCCCAGGCCTTCTCACCACCCTTTACTCAAGAACCAGGCTCCCTTAAGATGGGAGGCTGATTTGCTTTCTGTCTCACTCACTCCTGGGGGCTACACATTTATGAGGGAAGACTTTAACTATTCTTTGCTAGACTTTGGATTACTGAGTAATTCCAACTCAGTAACTTCAACTTAAAATCTTAAAGTAGGAGTTCCCGTCTTGGCTCAGCGGTTAGTGAACCTGACTAGCATCCACGAGGATGCTGGTTCGATCCCTGGCCTCACTCAGTGGGTTAAGGATCCGGCGTTGACGTGAGCTGTGGTGTAGGTCACAGAAGTGGCTCACATTCTATGTTGCTGTGGCTGTGGCGTAAGTCGGTGGCTACAGCTCCAAGTGGACCCCTAGCCTAGGGACTTCCGTATGCCACAAGTGTGGCCCTAAAAGGCCAAAAAAGGCCAAAAAAGAGAAAATCTTGAAGTCAAGTCAATAAATTTGAAATCAGTGTGGTCTATGGCCCAACTTAGTTTGATCCAAGACTCCCAAGTCTCCTCACTGAAGACCGCTTTACAGTTGTTTTTATGGAGTGAACATATTACTGTCATTAACAGTGGAATCATTTCTTCCAAAACTGACACTGGAGGAAGACTTCTTCGTCACTAGAAGTCTATATTCTTCAATCTGGAGTTTTATGATGTAGTAAAATAACAACAACAACCGCCACAGAGTTTCTTTGGAAGAGGTAGAATCTTCGCACTTTAGGCAATTAGCTTTTCTAGCCACTTATTTTTTAATTTTTTTTGTCTTTTTAGGGCCATAGCCACGGCATACGGAAGGCTAGGGGTCAAATCGGAGCTACAACTGCCGACCTACACAATAGCTCACAGCAATGACGATCCTTGACCCACTGAGCAAGGCCAGGGATCGAACACACATCCTCATGGTTATTAGTCGGTTTCATTACCACTTAGGCACAAAAGGAACTCCCTTCTAGCTCTTTAGATGATAGCTTTTAATACATTAAAACATGTCAACTGGCCTTGAAACAATGAAAATAAATGGCCTCGCAAGGTCCTCTCCAGTCTCAGCATCCTGAATACTTGATGTAAATCCTAACTTCCCTTTTGGTGTTTTCATTTGTGCAGTATGCTAGTCCAGCGGGCACTGGGCTGGGAAAGTTCCAACCCTTTTGTGAAAGGACTGAAATGGAACAGGTTCTTACAATCTGGCAGGCTTCTGGAAGGCCACCTAGCCCGAGGCTCCAGCTCTCCTGACAGGCTGCCTCTCTACAAGGCTCTGCTCTCTGTAGCTTTCTGAATCGCAGACGCCAAATCTCCCCCTGACTTGGAGGGCAGCGTGCTGGTAATTCTGTGGTATGCAGTGATCTAATACCCGGGGAGTTGGTTACCATGCGACCAAAGCTGAGGTCAATTATGCTTCCCCATCAGTGACCCGCAGCAGCTCTCATGCCTTTCACTGCAGTCTATTTTGAAGAGCAGACACTTTAACATTTTTAAAGGGAACCAAAATTATCATTCAGATGATAAACTGCCACACAGACAGACATTCTCTTATGATTCATTGAAGTGCAGGTCTTAAGAGGTTATGCATTCTGTCTCCGTGTATTAAAGAGAGTAAAGACAAATAGATCAGAGAACAAATCAAACGTTGCACATCAGAGGTGCCAGGCTCAACAGAATATAATCGTCTAGGCTAATATATGGGCTGTAATAACCCCACTGGGAAAAAATATGTTTTATTCAGGAAAACAACAAATCAAGTAATCTCTCTATAGAAAGTCATTCACGGTACACCTATAATTGAAATAAAATCCATTAAGAGGAAAAAAAAAAAAGTATATTCATATAACCAAACCCAAAAAAAAAAAAGAAAAAAAAGAAAGTCATTCACGGGTCATTTGGAAATTGAATCTATAATGTTTAATCGAGACTGTTTATACCAACAATGAACAAGTCTCAAATAAATAACACTGAAAGCAATGATAAATTAGCTTCCTAGCCTTTATATGTTTATTACATCGTAATCATTCAAACCCACTGAAGTCAAATTTGCTTTACCAATCTCCTAAATTCAATCCAGCAAGCTCCTGGTCCTTACAAAAAACCAATTCATATTGTCAAGTAACAGCAAGAAAAATTAATATTATGCTGGTTTTTACCATCCAAAGGGACTTTACTAAGTGTAAGTAGTCATATAAGCTTTTTACCATCCAGAAATCTATTATTTAGATGGGAATTCTAGCCACATGCTCTGAGACCCTTAAAAAGGCAATGAAATAAAAAGCTGACCCTGGGGAATATGTCATACCCGACATGTTAAAAAGGATCCCTAGGGCTTTAGTCAGGAAATAAAGAGCTGTGCTAGAATTTTATTGAAAAATCGTGATGACAAAGCCCTTTCCATTTAAAAATCACAGTTCATCAGCATCATCAAATCAATGGCTGGAAATGAATGGAGAGGGTCTCATTGTGCTCTCTGCTTGGCACCCAGCTTTGTGTAATGCATTCACCTCACCAGCTACAAATCAGGTCAGGAGACAGCTCAGAAAATTCCCCGGGACTACAGGGTTCCTGCTAGGCAGAGGCCCAAGCTGCACTGAAGCCTCCCCTCTGCTGCCGGCTGCAGACCTACTTCTCACCCGATCCGCTGTCAGGCTCTGGGAAGCCAGAAAATCCAAAATGCCTTCCCTCCCAGGGGGCTCAAACACACGCAGTCTTTCTTGGTGTCGGGGCTGTGCAGGCCTCAAAATGTTTATTCCTCCTAAGTTGCCATTATTAAATGCTGTGAGGTGTTTTTCTTAACTCAGATTTTCGCTCAGAGGTTGCTACTTGAAACAAGACAAAGGAGACCTGGGGCAGCACAAGGCAGGTCTGAAGCAGGCTCTGTCAAAGCCGGGCACCTCACTCACTGCACTCTGCCTCCTTTGCGGGGCAGGGAAGGGAGCATTGGTGATTCCTTGCAGGGGAATGTGGGAGGAAAGGTAAACAGTGCACGTGAACTGCCGAGAGCTGCCTGGTGCCAGGAAAGGAGCACTCTCCCCGTCCCAAGCACAAGGCAAATATTTACTGACTGGACTCCATGCATAGCACCGTGGGCAGCTGGAAGCAAAAGGCCTCGCAGGCTTCAGGGATAAGGCTCCGGAGGGCCTAGCTGGCCTAGCTGGGGAGTTAGGGGGCAAGGATTTCAGAGGCAGGAAAACCTGGTTTGAATGCTCTGACACCACCTAACCGTAGCTGTCTTTGATTGAGCAACTGACTCTCTGAGCTTCAGTTTCCTCCTTGCACAGGGAAGGGTAACAGCAAATATGCTGGAGGGTGACCGGAAGGGTGAGAGTCAGTGCCTGTCGATTGCCTGGCACCGCATAAACCTGTTTTCCATCATCCTGCCCTCACTGTCCCCGCCCTTCCCGGACTCCGTATTGGACAGGATGTTCTGCAACCAGCAATGCAGCCCTTCCCGGGGCTGGTCTTATTTCCATGTCAGCATTGCCAGGTCCTTGAGAGCAGGAGCTACATCTTGCCGGGCTCTGCGTGTCCCCCAGGACCAGCCCCAGCTTCAGTGCGGGTGCCTGAATCACACATATACTGCCTGCTCAGAAACAGCAGAAAGAAGCCAGCCCATCTCTCTCCCTCTCCTCTCTCACCACCGCCCCCCACCCTCCACCCGCCCCTTCTCTCTCACACTCTCTCTCTCTCCTCCTCCTCTGCTGCAGTCAGGCCTGCAGCCAGAAAAAGCCCAGTATCTCCCCCCATCATTTCCTGCAGCCTCCACACGCCTGAGCAGTGGCGGAGGGGACAAGACCTGGAGCCGGTCCAGACCATGGCTGCTACTGGGGACTCCTCCCCAGCCTCCTTTGGGGAGTCCTCTGAGGGGCAGGGGAGGGCAGAGGCACCACTCATGCAGGAGTTCAGACAGTTCCCAGCCATTCCTCAGTCCGTCCTCTCTCCCAGTCTTTTACGAAGTCAGTGTCCCCAGATTCACAACAACCTTCGTCCTGGTGGCTGAAATCAGGGGAACGAATTCATTTTCCCGAGTGCTAGTGGCCCAGGCGCTGGTTTATATAGGGCTGGTTTAGTTCCTCCTCAGAACAGGAGGAAACAGGGTAAATCTTATTGGTTCCATTTTACAAATGAGGACACTGAGGCTAAGAGAGGTTAAGTCACTCCCCCACGTCACAGCCCGAAGGTGTCTGAGCTGGGATTTGAGGCTGTCTGACTCCTCAGCTCACCCCCTCGGCTTCAGCTGGCTGCCTTCTAGCAGGTGGCAGGGAGGCAGCTGACTCATGGCTTCCAATTCGTTCAGTTCCCTTTTCTGCATTAGCGTTGCTTCACCCTAATGAACAGATATTGCATTATGCATCTCTCACTTTGCAAAACAGCCACATGAGGCTGCTGGCCTGCAAGCCCAAAGAGTCACATTTCCAGGTGGCAGATCGGCAGAGTAGCTTGTGGATGAGTTAAAAGAGAATGTTAGCATCCTTAGAGATCATCTAAATCAGGGATTGTTAAGACGAAGTTCAAGGGTAGACCTCAGGGGAATCTGTAAAGCCCTGAATTTGTATATACAAGCATTTTCCTAGGGCCAGGGTGCACAACTTGCATCAGATTCTCAAAGAGATTTTTAAGCCCCAAAGGGTTAAGAACTGTGCCCTGTCTGCCAACCAGAACTCAAATTCCCGGGCTCCGGTTCCATGAGGCAGCACAATTTGTGATTGAGAAAACCCAGAGCTAAATACCAGGAGCAGAATCTGAGCTCTGAATCTTCTGGCAAACATTTTAAAGACTCATGAATTATTAAAATGGCTAATTAAGTCAACCTTCACTAGAGAATATTTGCTTTTCCTCCTCATCATTGAGCTGACTGTGAAACTTGAGTTCGCTCCATCTTAAGCACAAGGTCAGTTCCCTTTGTTCTTTCTTCACAGGTCTAGGAAGAACCTGGAGTGGCCTGCTGTTTAAGTAGTAGCAGCCTGCTGTATGCACCTCGGGGCACAGGGCTGGGAGGCGCTCAACCCCTTTTCTCTCCTTTGCCCTACGTGATTCAGCTCTATGCAGCTGCCTTCCCAGCTTAACCCCACACCTTCTGTTCTGTCAAGCCTCTCCCTCAGCGGCCCACATCAGCCATGCCTGTTCCCACCTCTTCCCCTCTTACCAGGATAGTCCTGCCCCTGGAAGGAGTGAGGGACCTTGAACCAAAAATATACAACAGTCATCAAGCAAGTCAGCATGCATTCGGAGGTCGCACTGGCTCCGCTACATTTTAGAGCTCATTCTTTCCCCTCCAAACCTAAATTCTACCTTCTGACCACGCTCCAATTCCGTATCCTTTGTGAAAACTTACTTCATCCATGTCAATTTCCCCTCTTTCCAACTAGTTCACAAACCCCTTGAAGGCAGGAACTTATTTTTTTCTCCTTCTAATTTATTAACTAATAGATTTTATACCCAGAAGAAAAGAAAAGAAATCGGCTTGTCTCCATCTCTGCAGCCTCTGAAGCTGACCACCTGCCAACAGGATCCACTGCAAAATGAAAATCTAGGACCCTGGCCAGGGGCGAGCAAATCAATCTCCCCCTGCCCACAGGCCCACTGCCCTACCCCACCGGTCAACAGGTGACTCCCTGAGAGATTGCAACCTCCATGCCGGTTGCACTTGGTATCTAAATCAGAGGCTGCCCACTGTGGCACTGCCAACCAGGGGCAGAGACTGCTGCCACCTCGCCCTACTATGAGACATCATGAGTGCACACCCAACCCGGAACCCCCCCTCCCCCAACACACACACACACCTGTGTCCAGGCCCCTGCCAGGAGCAGAAGACAATAGTGGCACACAGGCCCTCCCCCATCAATGAGACCTGGTCACAACCCAGGTCGAGGGTGACAGCAATAACAAGGCAGAGGTGGGGAAGGGGAGGGCAGGGTAGGCTGAGGCTGCTGGGAGTAAGGAGCAGGCAGTCAAGAATCCAGCCCAGGCAGGCAGGAAGGCTAGGAAGACAGGACTGCAGGAAATAAAAGCTGGAGAACCCTGGGTGGCTGCTCCATTGTCCCATGAGAATTTACTTCCAGAATCAAAACCAAAGAGAAAATTACTAACAATTTCGACATAAGGAATGGTGAGATTAAGACCCCGAGTACAGAGCCCTTCTGAGCGTGAGGCCCTGTGTAACCGCCCAGGTGGCACATCCATGAAGCTAGCCCACTGTTTCCTGAACTCTTTGCCATAATCCACCTTTAAAAATACACGGGAACAATGGGTAATTCACTTAGGGATTCACAGAATTATTTTAACCTCTATGGATATTACCACTTAGCTCATCTACTTTCTTGTATGTATACAAGGATTCATGATTTAGAAATATGTCTGTTAGGGGCATGAGTAAAATTGGCCAATAGGGCAGTCATTTAATATTTAGCAATCAGATACACAGCTTTGGTGGAAAACTCTGGTCTTTTATACATATATATATATATATATATATATATATATATATATGTGGGAATTCCCACTGTAGCTCAATGGTAATGAACCTGACTAGTATCCATGAGGACATGGGTTCAATCCCTGGCCCTGCTCAGTGGGTTGGGGATCCCATGTTGCTGTGGCTGTGGTATAGGCCAGTAGCTGCAGTTCTGATTCAGCCCCTAACCTGGGAACTTCCATGTGATGTGGGTCTGGCCCTAAAATAAGCCAAAAAAAAAATCATTTTAACCATAACCTGTCTCCCCTTTTCCCACTGAAGTCATTCTCCTTCTTACCTTCCACAAAATGCAATAATCTTTCATGTTTATCAGAACAGAAATGGTTAAAACAATTTTTACTCAATTCCTATTAAGCCTCAACAAGATTAATGCAGTGTCACACTTCGGTTTTAAACCCAGTGTTAACCACTGTAAGCTGTGCACTATTTTCCTCTCCCTCACATCTTTAGTGCATGACTGTAGCTGAATATCTATCCTAAAAAGATTTTGAAAAGGTTGATTGATCCAGCTGGCACTGGCTTGGATTGGATTCCATGATGGATAATGCATTTTTTTTTTAAACACAAACAGCCCCTTTCCTCAATAACTGAAGCCTTGATAGAGTTAGGCAATCCTCAAGAACTGAATTTTTTTTTTTTTTTTTTTTTGCTTTTTAGGGCCACACCCTTGTCATATGGAAGTTCCCAGGCTAGGGGTCGAATTGGAGCTACAGCTGCCGGACTGCACCACAGCCACAGCAACATGGGGTCTGAGCCGCATCCTCAACCTACACTACAGCTCAGGGCAATGCCAGATCCTTCCCACTGAGCGAGGCCAGGGATCAAATCCGCATCCTCATGGATCCTAGTGGGGTCTGTTTCTCTGAGCCAAAACAGGAACTCCAAGAACCGAATTTCTGAGCTGGGCTAGGGCTGGGGCTTACTGCCTATTTGCAATGATGACGTCTGAGGAAGGGACGTCAACTGGGTATATCAGCTGACTGAATTTCTTTTTCTTTTTAAGCCTCCTGAGATTTTGGCTGGATGTGTGAGCCTCATCCAGCACCCAGCTGCTGGGCTAAAATCTGTGAGCTGCTAATTAGCTGGGGAGTTTTGCAGCCCATAGGAGCGGACTGCACTGCCCCATCACTGTACCAGAACAAGGTCTAAGGATGGAAATGAGCTGCTGGGATGCCAGACAGTTTTGCATACTGGTGCCCGAACCCTGGGATCATGCTCCTCTGTTGTTGCTATTCTTCTGCAAGTGTTTCCAGGGACAGAGAAGGTTTTAGTTACCTCTTGGTGTCTGCTACAGAGTTAGCATCCAATGAATGCTGATTGAACGGACACAGCCCCAGCCCTTTTTTTCTCTTCTCAATTTCACCTCCAAATTCTTCCCCTGGGAACTAATATTAATACCATTGGCCACATCTTTGCTAGAGATTTTCCCTCTAAGAAAATCTTTTTTTTTTTTTTTTTTTTTTTGGCTTTTTAGGGCCATACCCATGGCATATGGAAGCTCCCAGGCTAGGGGTAGAATCGGAGCTATAGCTGCTGACCTGCACCACAGCCACAGCAAGGCCAGATCTGAGCCACATCTGCGACCTACAACACAGTTCACAACAATGCCAGATCCTTAACCTACTGAGCAAGGCCAAGGATCGAACCTGCATCCTCATAGATACTAATCGGGTTCATTACCACTGAGCCATGACGGGAACTCCCCTCTAAGAAAATCTTATGCATTGCCTCGATGGTCTGGTGAAAATGCACTGTCACTTTTAACAAGCTTTCCAGGGCAACAAGAGTCCAGTGGAGTTCCTCCTTTTCAGGGTTCCATACCACAGAGGGGATTCCTCATTCTTTGGATCCCTTTCCTCACTGGATCACTACTAGGATTCACTGATCTTCTATCTGTCAGCTGTTTCTCTAAGCTGAGGAAAAGAATTAAATTATAGGAGTTCCCATCATGGCGCAGTGGAAAGGAATCTGACTAGGAACCAAGAGGTTACGGGTTCAATCCCTGGCCTTGCTCAGTGGGTTAAGGATCTGGTGTTGCCGTGAGCTGTGGTGTAGGTCGCAGACGTGGCTCAGATCTGGCTCTGCTGTGGCTGTGGCGTAGGCCAGCAGCTACAGCTCCGATTAGACCCCTAGCCTGAGAACCTCCATATACTGTGGGTGCGGCCCTAAAAAAAAAAAGGAAAGAAAGCAAAGAATTAAATTATGGACCCAAATCCCCGTTAAGCCAATATTCATTTTCCCTGTGTTTTTCTGGAAAGTAGTAATAACTCTTGCTTTGTAGGTCCTCTGCCTCCTTATTCAGTCTCTCAGCTAATAAGAACAAGACTATTCCTGAAATTAGATTAAACAACTTGACTCTCCTCTTTCTAGAAGTTTCAGAGATCTCACCGACCTTTCTTGAAGAAGCAGAGGCTATCTTGTTTTTTCATTTTTTTTTTCCGCCCAGTAGCCTATGCGTTTCATTTAAAAAACAAAACTGAAAAGGAGTAAAATGGAAAACGCAGGAAAACTGGGAGTCTGCTTCCACTAACTAGTTGTATGGCCCACACTCTGTCAGGCCTCAGTTTCCTTTCCATAAAATTCAGGACTCAGATGAAAAAGCGATCTTTAAAGGTCCCTTTTGACTCTAAAAATCCAAGTATCTCAGAGGGTTGAAGCCTTGATAAATAGACCATCATTCTCCAGGCCTAAGGAAATTGTTTTTCTTTGTGATGAGAACCATTTTTCCCTTCTTTTATTTCCTTATTTAAAAAAAAATAGAACAGAACAAAATGAACTCAGATCATAAGTTCAGCTGACTTCTTTCTAAACCGCAGGATTCATTTTCTGAAACTGCTGTCTTTTCCTTCAAAAGCCTCAGCAGTCCTCAGCCTTGTCAGCCAGCTCAGTCGCTTTTATATGAGGTCTGTGAAAGAAGGAAGCCTTTTAGAGCAGACCTAGAATAAGGAGTGACAGGGGACAGGAGTGGCTGAAGAGACCATCTGCCTGAACCCCCCAGGGGCCAAAGCAGCTCCCCTTCCATCATCTCCTAATACCCAGAACCCTGAATATTAAAATGAATCTGAATGAATAAAATGCTGTTTGTCAACCAACACATCGATAATTATTTTTCAAGTGACCACTATATGCATCAATCCCTCATATTTACAACCCCAACAATCATATTGGCCTTAGTTTTTTGCGTTTTTTTTTTTTTTTTTTGCCACACCCACTGCCTATGGAAGTTCCTGGATCAGGGAGCACCCACACCACAGCAGCAACCTGAGCCACTGCAGTAATACCAGATCCTTCACCCGCTGAGCCACCAGGGAACTGCTGGCTTTAGTTTTTAAAATCAGAGAAAGGTGCACAACTGGGATTTAAGGACAGCGTTTCTATAAAAGGAGATCATCTCAAAAACTCTAGAGATTAAGAACAGTAGTCAGGATACATTCAAGTTCTGATCCTACCATTTACTAGCTGTGTAGGCTTTAAATTCCCTAAGTTACCACGTCCTCATTTGTAAAATGGAGATGATAAATATTACCTACTTCATAGGGTGGGACAAGAAGTAATTGAAATAAATTATGGGAAGAACTTAAAAGTGTCTGGCACATAGTAAATGCTCAATAGATTCAGCTATTATTAATAGTGATGCTGCATTAATAATACATAAGTGAAATGTCCCTTGTTTGCCTTCATCTAGAGAAACCACAGTGGCCTTGGGCATCACATATCTTTCCCCACTTCTCCTGGGTTCCTGAAGCAGAGGTAACGTGGGAGAAAATGACTTTATGTTTCAATCACTAAAAGTAACAGTAAATTTCTTTGAAATACCTAAAATTATAGTTTAATATAACAATAGCTATCTTCAAAGAGACAAAGCATAAAAGAATTTAAACAACTAAAAAAATTAAGAAGTGCTTTAACTTAAAAGAGAAAGAATGATTTTGGCCCTTTGCTGATGACATGGGTGAGTTTGAATTCTTACCCTTGGTTGGGATAGACGCTCTGGCTCTAGCCAACGAGAGAGGTAGTGAACCACAGAAGAAGGACTGTTCTGGACTGTGGCCCCATATGGCCTAAAACAGCCCAGGACTCAGTAATGCTTGTTTGACTGAAAGCATCTATTCTTCCGTCATCCCCACTCCCCGGAAATCAGATGGTGTTATCAACCCGCAGGGCCAAGGCAGATGAAAGACAGTGACTCACGCTAAGTGGAGACAAGGCCCTGATGAAAGAGCAGTCTTAGTCTTTACTTGAACATTCAGATCCACGTTGAGATAATGTCCACAGACTCCCTTAGGTCAAGGGGTGGCCCCAGAAAATTTGTATTCAGGTTTGTATCTGCCCTGGCTCCTAATGAAGGTCCATATGGTATGGATTCTAACCACCAGAGGGTCCCTAATAGGATTTGCTTATATTACAGAGTCAAGAGAAGATTTAATCTGCCCCCAGTCAGGCAGAAATAGACAGACACAGAAGTGTGGAATTGCTTCACCAAGTCTGTCTGCAAATTGTGAAATATCTCAGCCCGAGGCGTAGCCCAAGCAACCCTTGGAGCAAGCTTGCCAAGCTGGCTGGCAAGATCCAGAAGATGGAGGTGATATAAGTAGACAGGCAAATTTTGTCCACCCAGATGTGAAGACGGCAGGTAGAGAGACCCAGCCAGCCACTCAGGTACAGCGAGAGGCCATTTGAATTGGAAAAAAAAAAAAAAAGTTATCATGCAAATTGTAACTAAATCACTACAGGGAAGACACAGGGGAACAGGAAATGTGCATGCAGATAAGTGAAGCCTCCATTAATGGCGTCCCTGCACTTATCAGAAAGTCTCTTTCTTTTTCTTTTTCTTTTTCTTTCTTTCTTTACTTCCTTCCTTCCCTCCCTCCCTCCTTCCCTCCTTCCTTCCTTCCCTCCTTCCTTCCTCTCTTTCTCTCTTTCTTTCTTTGCTTTTTAGGGCTGCACCCATGGCATATGGAGGTTCCCAGGCTAGGGGTCCAATTGGAGCTACAGCTGCTGGCCTACACCACACCCACGGCCACGCCAGATCCGAGCCTCGTCTGTGACTTACACTGCAGCTACGGCAGTGCCAGATCCTTAACCCATTGAGCGAGGCCAAGAATCAAACCCACAACTTCACGGTTCCTAGTCAGATTTGTTTCCACTGTGCCAGGACAGGAACTCCTCTTTCTTTCTTTTTTAAATGAATTTTCATTGTAGTAGAAAGGGTTTCAGTGAACCTGATGAAGACCAAGGCAATCACAGTAGGGAGAAGAGATGGATTTAGGATTAATCTCCTGTTGTTTCCTACAGCCATTTATAAGGGAAATGCTTCTGATGAGAGCCTAGCTGGGAATTAGCTCTCAGATGATTGGAACCAGAATTTTTT
>PVHT021183519.1:5212254-5230733 GCA_004024745.2 Catagonus wagneri
GACCCAGCCAGCCACTCAGGTACAGCGAGAGGCCATTTGAATTGGAAAAAAAAAAAAAAGTTATCATGCAAATTGTAACTAAATCACTACAGGGAAGACACAGGGGAACAGGAAATGTGCATGCAGATAAGTGAAGCCTCCATTAATGGCGTCCCTGCACTTATCAGAAAGTCTCTTTCTTTTTCTTTTTCTTTCTTTCTTTACTTCCTTCCTTCCCTCCCTCCCTCCTTCCCTCCTTCCTTCCTTCCCTCCTTCCTTCCTCTCTTTCTCTCTTTCTTTCTTTGCTTTTTAGGGCTGCACCCATGGCATATGGAGGTTCCCAGGCTAGGGGTCCAATTGGAGCTATAGCTGCTGGCCTACACCACACCCACGGCCACGCCAGATCCGAGCCTCGTCTGTGACTTACACTGCAGCTACGGCAGTGCCAGATCCTTAACCCATTGAGCGAGGCCAAGAATCAAACCCACAACTTCACGGTTCCTAGTCAGATTTGTTTCCACTGTGCCAGGACAGGAACTCCTCTTTCTTTCTTTTTTAAATGATTTTTCATTGTAGTAGAAAGGGTTTCAGTGAACCTGATGAAGACCAAGGCAATCACAGTAGGGAGAAGAGATGGATTTAGGATTAATCTCCTGTTGTTTCCTACAGCCATTTATAAGGGAAATGCTTCTGATGAGAGCCTAGCTGGGAATTAGCTCTCAGATGATTGGAACCAGAATTTTTTCTTTTTTTTTTGTAAAGAAGAAGAAAAGTGGAGTTCCCATCATGGAGAAATGAATCCGACTAGTATCCACGAGAATGCAGGTTCGATCCCTGGCCTTGTTCAGTGGGTTAAGGATCTGGCGTTGCAGTGAGTTGTGGTGTAGGTCACAGGCATGGCTCTGATCCCAAGTTGCTGTGGCTGTGATGTAGGTCGGCAGCTGCAGCTCTGATTAGACTGCTAGCCTGGGAACCTCCATATGCTGTGGGTGTGGCCCTAAATAGCAAAAAAAAAAAAAAAAAAAAAAAAAGGAAGAAGAAGAAAAGTGATTCCCAAACCTGGTCATACATCAGAATCATTTAGGAATCTTTGTAAATTTCCAAAGCCCAGAACATACTGCAGCTGAGTGATGTAACCAACGCCTGGGACAGGGGTATTAGTATTTGTTGAAGCCCTCCTTGAATCCAAGGTGCAGACAAGTTTGTGAACCACTGTCTAATGGACCGAATAGGTACACTGGGGGGAGATTTGTTAGGAAATGGCATGTGAGGTTAAAGGAAAATAAATGCAGCCATTAAGAAATGGCAAGAAATTAGCCTGCCTTAAAACAGCACAGAATGCGTGTCTCTTACTTCCTTTACCTGTAATTTTAAAAGGTGTGTGTCAGTGTCCAAGAGAAATAGATGTAGAGACAGAGCCACATGAAAAAAAAAAAAAGGGAAAAGAAGGGGTTCAAGATGGGGACGTCAGAGAAGCCTGAACTCACCTCCTCCCATGAACATACTGAACGTACAGATACATATGGAACAACTTCCTCTGAAAAAAGCCTCAGAACTGGCTGAGTGACTCCTACGCATCTGGCAAGCAAGAGGAGGCTCACGTCGAAGCTGGTGTCACTGCAGCAGGAAAATGCCTAGGGTGTTTCACCTCTAAACATGAGCAAGAATTTCCCTGGTTACGACAACACTGTGGACCAAGAAAGGGAGCCGTGTGGATCAGACACAGGCACAATCTTGTCTAGATGTAATCTCTCCAGATTCAACATTGTCCAGCTCTTCGAAATAGGAAACGAACCTGTTTGCTCCATTTGATGTCAGTGTCATGTGCCTAAGAACACAAACTCAGGAACTAGGCTGACGGATGTGATTTTGGGTAAGGAACATGCCATACACCACAGACATTCTCTTCATCCCCAAGCCACCAATAATAAGATTTTAAAGAAGCAACCTAAATATAATAATCCCTGCAGAAGGAACAGGGCAAGATTTTTGAATTGGTAAGTTCTACATTTTTCTGAGGTTCAAGCCCATAATTTTGGAGCTTCTAGGAAACGTGTTTTCTACCATGTATGGAGGGCCGTCATACAAGTCAAAGAAAGGCATGAATTTCACCATCTTCCCCATAATACGTAATCCATGAAGCAATGAATCTCATCAACAAAAAATTATACCCAAAGGCAAAAATTACCTGATCAAACAAATTAAGATCAAGGTGTCTTGTGTGTGTGTGTGTGTGTGTGTGTGTGTGTGTGTGTCTTTTTTGTCCTTTTAGGGCCGTACCCACAGCATGTGGAGGTTCTCAGGCTAGGGGGTCTAACTGGAGCTACAGCCACCGGCCTACACCACAGCCACAGCAACACAGGATCCGAGCCGTGTCTGCAACCTACACCACACACAGCTCATGGCAACGCTGGGTCCTTAACCCACTGAGCAAGGCCAGAGATCGAACTCACAACCTCATGGTTCCTAGTCTGACTCGTTTCCACTGAGTCACGTCGGGAACCCCAAGGTGTCTTTTTTAGCGTGGATTCATCTTATCTTTGCTCCTTTTTATACATACTAAAGTTTTCCATGTGTCACTCTCCTTCAGGATAAATAAAAATCTCTGCCTAACACACAGAAGAAACGCCGGCCAATCTGCAGCCAAGGTGGGAAGGGGACAGTGAAGTTTTTCAGAATTCTAGTCTCAGTTCTTCCACACAGCCAGTCGTGAGGACCACGGCATTTCCCTTCTCAGCAATGGATAAACTGAGAGTAATTGATGCATTGATGGATGGAATGTGGAAACCTGGGAAGTGTCCCACCCCTAGGAGCAAGATATAGGTATGCAGGCTTTTCCCCTAGACCTGCACCAGTTGCTCACAGGCAAGAGGGTGCTGGGTTCTGAGGAAGCATCCCTCATGCTGCCGGCCTGGGGAAGGGTATCGCGGCTGCTGTGGTTGGGACACAGAAGTCTCCTGGGCCTTTCTCCCCATCTCCTAGATGGAAACAAAATCTTAATCTGAGAGGGAAGAGTAACAGAAACTATCACCTTTGGTACTGGGGGAGAGGAGTTGAAACACACACACACATAGACACAGACACACTCACACTCAGATAAATCCCCCACACACCCACACAGACCCATGCATGCGTGTGTGCGCACGCACACACACACACACACACACACCTCTAGTCCCTTCCTGGGGGAGAGGCAGGACCATGTGTAAGAGGAACAACAATGACAGGCAAGCCTGCAGCAGTGAACAGGCCACACCACAATGCCAGCCACCCAGGGCCTTTCCAAGACTGAAGATTAACCAGACCCCCGGGAAATGCTGTCCTCTGCTCCCCACCACCAGGCCATGGAACTCCAATAACAAACAGCAGTGGGATGCTGCCAGGAGAGCTGGAAAAGAGACTCTTATAAAGCACAGCTTGAGGCCAAGACCTAAAACTGAAATTCAAAGACACATGAATTTAAACCCTCTGGAAAACCAGCCTCTATCCAAAACATAAGACATCTCTAGATGTCTTGAGGTCTGCAGTATGCTGAGGGTAACCATAGCAATAGCAAACCTCCAAGGCAGCCTAACTCCTGATGAGGAGTTGGAAAAACCTACATTAAAGGTCTAGCAGAAGAAAAGGCAAAACCCTTTCCGAGGATAGAAATGACTTTCCTCAGGAGTTCCCACTGTGGCTCAGCAAGTTAAGAACCCAACTAGTATCTATGAGGATACAGGTTCAATCCCTGGCCTCACTCAGTCGGTTAAGGATCTGGCGTTACCACAAGCTGTGGTGTAGGTTGCAACAGGGGCTCGGATCTAGTGTTGCTGTGGCTGTGGCATAGAACTGCAGCTGGAGCTATGAGTCCACCCCTAGCCTGGGAACTTCCATATGCCACATGTGCAGCTGAAGGAAGGAAGGAAGGAAGGAAGGAAGGAAGGAAAGAAAGGAAGAAAGAAAGAAAGGGAGAGAGAAAGAAAGAGAGAAAAGAAAAGACTTTCCTTCCTCAGTCTCCACTTAACGATACCATCTGTCTAACCCAAGTAACTAAGAAACTACAAGGCTGAGCCCCAGGGTTGCCAACTCTGTCATGAGCCCAGAAGCGCCCAGCTCGCCCCTTTTTCCTGTATGTTTGCCCTGGGTTCCACCCAGGATAATTCATTACAAGCAGTTGTTCTAGGTCCTTACAGAGTTGGAACCGTGGTAAATTTTCAAAGGCCTCACTCCCATCCCAAGGTGCCTTCCGAGACACCACAGCCTGAAGAGGAGACTTCAGAGGGCTGCCACCTCTCAGGGGCTCTCCAGGTTTTAAATACAATCATGATGCATATTAAAAGAAAAGCAAAAACAACTAGGGTTAAATCCCAGCGATTATTAAGTGAGGACCTTGAACCTGGTGTCTGAGAGTGGAATAGAAATCAAGGGAGATCATGGCTACTGTAGATACAGCAATTTATGTATTTTTGCCTCATAGAATGTTCATATCCATGATCTAATTTTAGCTTGCATCTCTGTGAAGTAGGCAGAGAAAGTATTATTTTTCTCTCCCACTTCCACAGATGGGAAAACAGAACAAGAGAATCTCATGATTTACTCAGCATTACACAGCAAAGCTAGTATAGGAAGAGGACCAGAATTCGGTTTTTCAAAACTCCCAGTTGAGTGCCCTTTCCTCCACGCTGTGTGGCCTTGCTGCCCTTGAAAAGTTCTGTAAAAGTGGGAGAAGTTACACTGATCGCCAAAACAAGAAAACATGACACTTGGAGAACTGAACGAAAGAGTTCTGCTATTAGGGGGAAAAAATCTAGAACAGATGCCAAGAGACACATCAAGGTGGTAGCAAAGTGCTGGACACCTTGCCCTGGAGAATGCCTCATGAATATTAGATGAGGTTAATACACTGGCTTTGCTTCCAAATTTACATTGGGTTGGTGGGCAGGGGTAATGCCAGTGAGGGCACAAGAAACAATTTTTAGGACAAAAAGAATGAAAGGAGCCTTATAGATATTTTCTTTGGGCCTACAGTTTGAAGGCCCCTCTTCAGTCAAGTAGGTTGTGAAAATGCCAGTGAGGTGTTGCCCTAGATTCTACCATTTGCAAGAAATAGAAATTCACCAGAGAAGTTTAACCACAAGAAGATGGAAGGGTAACTTGTAGGCCCTGGGGGCAGGGGCGTGTCAGGCCCCAGGAAAAACTAGAACTTGGAATTTGTAGACTGTCAGAAACTCAGCGGACGTGTGCTCTCTCCAGCTTTCATTTCTGTTTCTCTCTGAGTATTTATGTCTTTTTTTTTTTTCCTGCCCCCACCCCTGCCCCACCCCAGGGAGTTCCCTCTGCTGCTCTGCTCACATGTAGAATCGAAGACAGACACCCTCAGCTCCCAAAGTTCACATTTCAGCCATATGAACCCAGTCTCTCTCCCCTCATCACTCTCTCTCAAACAAAACCCCCATGGAAAGAATTCTTTTGGCCCAAATATGCTCAGGAATCCCTGATCCAATCAACCATGACCAGCAGTCAGGGTCCCACTAGGCATCAACAGCTGTTGGGAGCCATTCTCTACAGATGGCAATAAGGCATTTATAGATAGGAACTACTTAAGCTGAGCATATACTTTGAAATTTATCTGCCCCTCATGCCCACTGAGATGGCTATACTTAAAAAAAAAAAAGGAAAATCAGAAATGTTAAATAAGAATGTAGATAAATTGGAACCCTCGTGTCATGTAAATGGTAATTTATTTGACTATAAGTTTAAAATGGTACAGTTGCATGGAAAACAGTTTGGTGGTTCCTCAATAAATTAATCATAGAATTACCTTATGACTCAACAATTCAACTCCTGGGTATACACCCAAAGGAACTGAAAACAGGTGTTCAAACAAAAGCTTGTTCACAAATCTTCATAGCAGCACTATTCGCTATAGCTAGAAGGTAATGTGGAAACAACCCAAATGTCCATTAATTGATGAGGAGATAAATAAGATGGTACAGCTCTTTGGTCATATAATGGAATACTATTTGGCCATAAAAAAGAAACGAAGGGCTAATACATGTTACAGCTGGGATGAACCTGAAAGACATTATGTGAAGTGAAAGAAGCCACATGGAAAAGTCCACATATTGTATGATTCCATTTATATGAAATACCAAGACCAGGCAAATCCACAAAGACAAGCAGATTAGCAGCAGCCAGGAGGTGGGAGACAGAAATGAAGAATGACTG
Organism: Catagonus wagneri; assembly: GCA_004024745.2. Classification (NCBI taxonomy): domain Eukaryota; kingdom Metazoa; phylum Chordata; class Mammalia; order Artiodactyla; family Tayassuidae; genus Catagonus; species Catagonus wagneri. Next base: position 5,218,444 of record PVHT021183519.1, read on the forward strand.
CTTAATGGGTAGAGGGTCCTCTTTCTGGTGTGATAAAAAATGTTCTGGAACTAGAAAGTGGTGATGGTTGTACAACATTGTGGTGTGGTTGTACTGGATTTATTTTTATTTTTTAAATTGTTTTGGCCACCCTGCAGCATTTGGAGCTCCCGAACAAGAGATCAGATCCAAACTGCAGACTCAACCTAAGCCACAGATACGGTAACACCAGATCCTTAATTCACTGTGACAGGCTGGGGAGCGAATCTGCGACCCAGTGCTCCCAAGACGCCACCGACCCCGTTGCAGGAGCTCTTGGATTTAATTTTTTTTTTTTTTTTTTTGCTGCAAGGATCTAAATTTTTATATGTTTTACAATTCAAATATATTTATAAAATCAACTAAAAATGCTGAGAAGATCAATCACATTTACTACCCTGGAGCAGCCTCGTTGAGACTAATAAGTAATACATTAACTCCTTTGCTCATTCGGCAACCAGGAATGAACTGGGCATTTTACTATGTGTCAGGGTATACCAGGCATCAAGCACATGGGAGCTAAGCGGCCCAGTCCCCAGTGTCGAGGGGCTGACAGATTAGTGGAACAGACACAGACAGATAATTTCAATATAATGTGATAAGTACTAAGACGAAGACATGCGCGATGGTGAAAGGCTGACTTAGTGATACGGCGATACCTGAGCGGATCCCTAAGTGATGGCTGGGAGGCATCCTGGTGAGGCGGTGAGGAGGGAGAATGGGCACCCAGGCAGAAGGGAGAATCGCATTAAGGCACAAGACAAAGGTGGCCAGTGGAAGGGCAATAAACTGTGCCGGCGACGGAGGGAGGAAGCAGGACCCACATGGGGGTGGGGGGGCTGTCTGCTCCTAAGGAACCTGGATTTCATCCCAGGACCATGGCTAGTGCCCGAAGGACCCTCCACAGGAGAGCATGCGGGGGCTGGGGGGGTTGAGTGGTGCACTGAGAAGCCAAGGTGGGAATGTGGTGGGTGGGGAGCAGGAAAACCAAGTGTTCACAGAGCAAGAGAGAAAGAGGTCGGTAATGTCATGACTTCAGCAACGTCAGGTAAGACGGGCTGAAAGTGACCGTGCACTTGGCAGCATGTCCTTTGTACACTTTTTCGGTCATGGTGGGCTGCGGCCTCCCCAAGCATACTTCACCCTGAAGTTTGGCTGGGAAGGAGATCTCAGTGTGATAGGGAGGGGACGTATTTACGTGCTCAGGAGGAAGACAAGATGAGAGAAAGAAAAGGAAGGTCAGGAGGGGGAGAATCAGTGATGCCAAGGAGGGGCCAAGGCTGTCGAGCTCTCAGGTGGGGTTGCCTTTGGACGGGTAAGGGACTCCCACAGCTTCTCAGAGAGGGCAGAGAGGAGGAGGGAGAGGGGAAGGATACATTCACATTCGGGTGAGGGGATTCCTATCTCATGGCCTCTATTTTCTCAGCAAAGGTCAAAGAGCGGGAGATGCTTAGAAGAACCACTCTGGGGAAAGGACGAGTTTGCTGACAGGGGCTCTTAAAGGGTTTCCAGGCTGCTAGGCGGCCTGCTGAGCCTGCAGATGATGACTCTGTCGTAGTGCCAATCTGTGTGGGCTGTGATTCTCTCTAGCGGAGCTCAGGAGCCCAGGAGCCTAGATGTCAGAAGAAGGAAGAGCTGGCCTGAGCAGGGGTTCAGCCAGGCGGCAGCAGCAGCAGCAGCAGCAGCAGCAGGACCCAGCGGAGGGGAGGGAGGGTTCAGGCAAAGGAGGGTGATGAGATGGCTCAGGAAGCTTAGGCTAAAGAGGGAAGGAGACAGAGAAGTGGGGAGCAGGGTTCTGATGCAATGACAGAACGCGGCAAGGGAAAGAGACTAGGTTTTGAGGATGCTGAAAACCCACATACTGGGAGGTAGGAGAGGGCGGACTGGAAGGTGGGAGGCTCTGATCAGAGTGGGCTGGAGAACAATTCGTGGCAATGTGTAATCAAGTGCTAAAGAGTGAAATGTAAGTGGGCATAAGTGCTAGGGAGGGGTGTATCCCGAACCAAGTGCTCAGAGAGGGTGGGGGCGAAATCCAGTGCAATTTGCTGCATTAACATTTACAGCCTGTGCAGCACCACCAGTGGGGAATTCAAGGTGACGATGTAACAAATGGTATCTTGAAACCTAGAAAGCACTAGGTGGATTAAACCTTTCTGAGGACACAGTCTCTTCGGTCTCAATAAAGGCAGAAAAGGACCAATAGGAGAGACTATTAAATAACTCCTTTTTTTTTTTTTTCCCTAGGGCCGCTTTCGCTGCATATGGAGGTTCCCAGGCTAGTGGTCTAACTGCAGCTGTAGCCACCGGCCTACACCTCAGCCACAGCAGTGAGGGATCTGAGCCACGTCTGCAACCTACACCACAGGTCATGGCAACACTGGATCCTTAACCCACTGAGCAAGGCCAGGGATCAAACCTGCAACCTCATGGTTCTTAGTCGGATTCGTTAACCACTGAGCCACACGGGAACTCCTATTAATTACTCTTAATCTTGCCCATGAAATGGGCTGTGGGTTCTGTGTGGTGCCCTAAAATTGAAAGTGCTTGCTGCCCCCAAACCCTGAAGGTCCAATATTTACCATTAAATGAAAACAGTTTATATGTGTTAGGACCGGGTAGTAGCACACAGTCCCTCCGCCAGCACATCCTACCAGCACTACCTTCTTGACACATCCAGAACTGGAGCAACACTTCTCACCACCCCCACCGCCACCACTCTGGTCCCACCATCAAGGTCTTTGGCCCAGACTTATGGGAGATATGGCTTCCACTTGTGTTCCTGAAGTCCACACACCAGCCAGGGGATGCTGAGATCATGTCGGTTGGACTATGTCACTCTGCTCATGTCCACCCAGTGGCTCCATCACCACTCAGAATAAAGCCAAAGCCCTGACTGTGGCCTTCACAGCCCACATGGTCTGGGACCATCCCTCTCCCACCTCCCCACCCCTCTCCCTGTCTGAGGCCTCTGCCCCAGCCACACAGACAACCACACTGCTGCTCCAACATCCAAGGCACGCTCCATCTTCAGGGCCTTTGCTTATGTCATCACCCCCACTAGAAAGTAAGCTCCATGAGGGCAGGGATTTTTGCATTTTATTTTATTTTGTTTTATTTTATTCAATTTTTATTTTAAGGGCTGCACTCTCAGCATATGGAAGTTCCCAGGCTAGGGGTCAAATCAGAGCTATAGCCGCCAACCACAGCCACAGCCACAGCAGTACCAGATCCAAGTCGTATCTGTGACTTATGCCGTAGCTCACAGCAACGCCAGATCCTTAACCCACTGAGCAAGGCCAGGATTGAATCCACATCCTCACAGACACTATGTCGGGTTCTTAACCCACTGAGCCACAAAGGGAACTCCGTGGGTTTTATTCATTGCTGTATCCTCAGTACCTGGCAGAGTATATGGCACAAAATTTGTCAATTAGGATTTGATGAATGAAGGAATGATCAAAAATGAACTGGGCAGTCTAGCACTTCATCTGCCTTTCTCCTGACTGCCACTCCCAACCTGTGGATCTTCTGCCAAACTGTGCAACTTTGGGTGGGTGGTTTTAACACTGGAGGGGTCTGCTTTATGCTATTTTTTTTACTGCAGCCATGCGGACCAGAATCACTTTTTTAAAAATAGATGCTATTTTTTAGAACAGTTTCAGAATCATAGCAAAACTGAGAAGATATGTATAGCCTAGGAGGCTATAGCCATATACTCCCTACTCCACACATGCATAGTCTCCCCCATTATCAACATCTCCCACCAGAGTGGCACATTTGTCACAACTGATGAACGTACACCAATACATCACTATCACCCCCAAATCCATACTTAGCATTCTTTGCGTTGTCCATTCTATGGGTTTGGACAAATAAAGAGTGATGTGTTTCACTGCCCTAACAATTTCAGTGCCCTATCATCCCTCCCTCTCTGTGGTCTCTTTACTGTCTCCATAGTTTTGCCTTTCCCAGAATGTTGTATAGTTGGAATCATACAGTATGCAGCCCTTTCAGGTGGGCTTCTTTCACTTAGCAAAGTGCATTTAAGATTCCTCTGTATCACTTCATGGCTTGATAGCCCATTTCTTGTTAGCATCGAATAAAATTCAATTTTATGGATGTTCTAGTTTCTCCATTCACCTACTGATGGACATCTTGATTGCTTCCAAGTTTGGGCAATTAGGAATAAAGTTGATATAAACATCACGTACAGGTTTTTGCCTAAACATAAGTTTTCAGTTCCTTTGAGTAAATACCAAGGAGCACAATTGCTGGATCATATGGTAACAGCATGTTTAGTTTCATGAGATATTGTCAAACTGTCTTCCAAAGTGGCTGTGCCATGTTGCATTCCCATGAGCAATGAATGAGAGCTCCTCTTGCCTTACATCCTCACTAGAGTTTGTTTGGTGGTGTCATTGTTTTGGATTTTGGCCATTGAAAAGATGTAAATACTCACTTTTATATTTGTTTCTAGAAGTGAAACTCAAAGGATACTGACATATACACAAAATATAATAACAATTCTAAAATCAAATAGAAGCAAACTACAATAAAAGTGCATAAACATATAATTATGTCTTTCTAAACCAATAAGGGCCCAAAGTTATGACCTCTGTGGGGCCTGGGTTCTAAAGGGAACAGGGCTGGGAGGGAGATGTTTATTTATATATATGTATAAATTATATAAATATGATCTTTGGAGAATACATTACATAAATTTCCCAGAACCCTTTCTCAGAAATGTTTTACTTTGTTTCAATACTGCCTTGTACTAGAGAAAGCTACAAGCTTTCTAATTGCCCTTGAAGATGTTTGCTTCCGGGAAGCACGATTATAAGTTATGAAAACAGGCAACCAGGATATTTTTATACTGTCCCGTGGCAGGCACCTGAGAGACAGCTGCCCCAGCTGCAAACCCACTGGAAGACCTTCAGGTCTCTATTACTGGGTTAGTCTGGCAGTGCTCGGGGTCCCTGCCCTGGAGACCCCAAGCTAGAAGGATGTGGCTCTGGACTGAAATGACCACGGAGCCCTCTGAGTCAGGTTTTGCTTTTGCCCCAGCCACCTTCTCGGTGGTTCCCTAGACTCAGGGGCTGCCATCTCACTCACCCCAAAATTCAGTGATGCAGAAACAGGATTCTCCGAAGCTCTCCATGACGTTCTCTTTCATTCCCACTCAGCCAGGCGTGTGTGTGTGTGTGTGTGTGTGTGTGTGTGTGTGTGTGTGTGTCTTTTTAGGGCCACACTCGCGACATATGCAAGCTCCCAGGCTAGGGGTTTAATCAGAGCTGTGGCTGCCAGCCTACACCATAGCCATGGCAACACCAGATCCTTAACCCACTGAGAGAGGCCAGGGATCAAACCTACATCCTTATGGATATGAGCTGGGTTCTTACCACTGAGCCACGAAGGGAACTCCTCGACCAGGCTTTTTTTTTTTTTTTTAAAAGTACAGAAAGGTCCCTGTTGGCCCATGAAAACTCCCTTTGAAAGTCCCTAACTCTCGCACAGGTGGGTGATTTAGGCAGGGCAGCAGAGTATATCTTCATTGTGGATCTTATTTACCCACTTTTCCCTTCCTCACAGCTTTGCCCCACCAGAACCTACTCTCAAGAAAGGTTCAGTCAGGGGGTCCCAATTATAGTGCAGTGGAAACGAATCTGACTAGTATCCATGAGGACACAGGTTCGATCCCTGGCCTCGCTCAGTTGGTTAAGGATCTGGCATTGCCTTGAGCTGTGGTGTAGGTCGTAGATGTGGCTTGGATTCCTCGCTGCTGTGGCTGTGGTACAGGCCAGCAGCTGTAGCTCTGATTCAACCCCTAGCCTGGGAACTTCATATGCTGTGGGTGCAGCCCTAAAAAGCAAAAAAAAAAAAAAAAAAAAAAAAAAAAGAGAGAGAGAGAGAAAGGTTTGGTCATGTTATCAGTCATCTACACTTTGGGATTAATTTTAACACCAGTGTTTCTTCTTTTTCAGAGACGATTATGTTTTCAGCCACATTTCTCAGTTTAGACCTCAATAGTCTGGGGAGAAGGGAAGCGAAACGAAAACATGATAATAACACTGAAATATGATGGCAGCAACTACCATTTCCTGAGCATCCGCTGCAGGGCTGACACTGTGCCAGGCACTTTGCAAATATGACACCATTGAAGCAACGAACGCTGGTTAAGTGATTTAATATGTGTAATGTGTTTAGGACAGTTCCCAACACATAACAAATAATCGATTAAAAGTGGCTGTTACTTTTTTTTTTAGATCCTTATAATACCCCAGTGAGGTGTGTATTACTCCTTTTAACAGATTGAGGAACAAAGGTAAATGACTTCCCAAACTCACTTAGATGATAGATGTGAGGCTAGAATCAACCTATCTATCTATCTATCTATCTATCTATCTATCTATCTATCTATCCATCCATCCGTCCTCTGTCTATCATTTATACTTTTTATGGCTGCACCTGGGGCATATGGAAGTTCCCAGGCTAGGGGTCGAATTGGAGCTGTAGCTGCCGGCCTACACCACAGCCACAGCAACTCAGGATCCAAGTCGCATCTGTGATTTACAGCTCAGCTCACAGCAACAATGGATGCTTAACTCACTGAGTGAGGCCAGGTATGGAACACGAATCCTCATGGATACTATCTGGGTTCGTTACTGCTGAGCTAGAACAGGAACTCCAAAATGCTTCTTTTTTAAATTTAAATTTTTTATGAATTTTATTACATTTATAGTTGTACAATGATCATCACAACCCAGTTTTATAGCATTTCCATCCCAAACCTTCAGTGCATCCCCCCACCCCCCAACCTGTCTCATTTGGAAACTATAAGTTTTTCAAAGTCTGTGAGTCAGTATCTGTTCTGCAAAGAAGTTCATTGTGTCCTTTTTTTAGATTCCACATGTAAGTGGTGGCATTTGATGTTGGCGTCTCATTGTCTGACTGACTCCACTTAGCATGATAATTTCTAGGTCCATCCGTGTTGCTGCAAATCTGGTTATTTCTTTCATTTTAGTGGCTGAGTAATATTCCATTGTGTATATGTACCACATCTTCTTTATCCACTCCTCTGTTGATGGACATTTGGATTGTTTCTATGTCTTGGCTATTGTATAGAGTGCTGCAGTGAACACTGGAGTACATGTATCTTTTTCTTTTTTTTCTTTTTCCATTATAGCTGGTTTACAGATTTCGGTCAATTTTCCAACTGCACAGCATGATGACCCGGTTACACATATTCGTCACAAGTGATTATACATAATTCCCAGTGCTATATAGCAGACATGTATCTTTTCAAGTCATGGTTTTCTCAGGATAGATGCCCAGGAGTGGGATTGCTGGATCAAACGGTAATTCTACTTTTAGTTTTCTGAGGAATCTCCATACTGTTTTCCACAGTGGTTGCACCAGTTTACATTCCCAACAACAGTGTAACAGGGTTCCCTTTTCTCTACACCCCCTCCAGCATTTATTGTTTGTAGACTTTTTGATGATGGCCATTCTGGCTGGTGTAAGGTGGTAACTTATAGTGGTTTTGATTTGCATTTCTCTAATTAGAGATGTTGAACATCTTTTCATGTGTTTTTTGGCCACTTGTATGTCTTCTTTGGAGACTTGTCTGTTTAGATCTTCTGCCCATTTTTTGATGGGGTTGTTTGTTTTTTTGGTATTGAGCTGTAGGAGGTATTTATAAATTCTGGAGATTAATCCCTTGTCAGTTTCTTCATTTGCAAATATTTTCTCCCATTCTGTGGATGGTCTTTTTGTTTTGTTTAGGGTTTCCTTTGCTGTGCAGAAAATTTTAAGTTTAATTAAGTCTCATTTGTTTATTTTTGTTTTTATTGTCATTAAGAGGTGGATCTCAGAAGATATTGCTGTGGTTTAGACAGCACCACTAAACCAGCTTTACAAGTACTAAAGCAACTTTTTTCTCTTTTCTGTTCTGCATAAGTGATTTCCACTAGTCTGTCTTCCATCTTCTGCCTCCTGTATTCTGCTGTTGGTTGCTTCTAATGAATTTATTTCAGTGATTGTATTTTGCCTCTCTGATTGCTTAAGTTTTAAATCTTGTATTTTTTTGCTCAATGTTTGCTGTAAATTATCAATCTTTTTTTTTTTTTTTTGCCTTTTTGTCCTTTTATGGCCGCACCAGTGGCATATGGAGGTTCCCAGGCTAGGGGTCTAATTGGAGCTTTAGCCACCGGCATACATCAGCGCCACAGCAACGCGGGATCCAAGCTGCATCTGTGACCTACACCACAGCTCATGGCAACACTGGATCCTTAACCCTCTGCACAAGGCCAGGGATCGAACCCGCAACCTCATGGTTCCTAATCACATTCATTTCCGCTGCGCCATGACAGGAACTCCCATAAATTATCAATCTTTACCTCCAGTTTATTTCCAATGTCTTGCATCATCTTCACCATCATAAACCTAAAGTCTTTTTCTTGGAGTCTGATAATCTTCAGGTCACTTAGCTGTTTTTATGGAGTTTTTTCTTTCTCTCTTATCTGAGTTTTAGTTCTCTGGCTTTTCATTGTTACAGGTTTTTGGTATGGTCTCCTTTTTGCAGAGAATAAAGTTGTAGCCTCTCTTACTTCTGTCTGCCCCCCTTGTGGCTGAATTTGGTACAGAGGCTTGCTGTAGGCTTCCTGATTGGAGGGACTGGTGCCTTCCCACTGGCAGGTGGGGCTGATTCTTATCACTCTGGTGGGTGGGGCTTTGTCTCTGGGTGAGATTAGAGGTGGCTGTGTGCCTGGGGGGTCTTTAGGCAGCCTATTTACTGATGGGTGGGGTTGTGATCCCACCTGGATTATTGTTTGGCCTGGGGCTTCTCAGAGCTGATGGGTGGGGCCAGATTGTTCCAAAATGGCCACCTCTAGAGGAGCACACGCTGATGAATATTCCAGAGAACTTTGCTTCCAATATTCTTCCCCCACAATGAGCCACAGTCACCCTGTTTTCCCAAGAGATCCTCCAAGAACTATAGTCAGGTTCAACCCAGATTCCTATGGAATCTCTGCTTTTTCCTGGGACTCAGTGCACATGAAAGCCTGTGTGCGCCTTTCAAGGATGGGGTCTCCATTTCCCCAGTCCCGGGGAGCTCCTGTGCACAAGCCCCACTGGCCTTCAATGCCAGATGCTCTGGGGGCTCTTTCTCCCTGTGCCAGATCCCCAGGCATGGGGACCTAACATGGGGCTCAGAACTCTCAGTCCTGTAGGTGAGTCTCTGTGATAGTTACTTTCCAGTCTGTAAGCTGCCCACCTGGCGGGTATAGGGTTGCTTATATCTCATAATTGCCCCTCCTACCAATGGCCTCCTCTTTGTCTTCTGGAGTGGGATATCTTTTTGAGAGTTTCCAGTCCATTTGGTTGAAGGTTGTTCAGCATTTGGTTGTAATTTTGTTGTTTTTATGAGAGAAGGTGAGCTCCAGTCCTTCTATTCCACCATCTTAATCCTGTCTCCAAAAATGCTTCATTTTTTAATGAGACATTACTCACCACGAAAAACTTTCCTTTCAGTTTTCTCACCCTCACCATTTTCCAGAGCAGTGGAAGTCATTCCCACCACCTCACACCAGTACTCATAGCAGAGCTGAAAGTCCTAACATTCTGGAGTTCCCGTCATGGCTCAGTGGTTAACAAATCTGACTAGGAACCATGAGGTTGCGGGTTCGATCCCTGGCCTTGCTCAGTGGGTTAAGGATCCGGCATTGCCGTGAGCTGTGGTGTAGGTTGCAGACATGGCGTGTAGGTTGCAGACGTGGCTCAGATTCCGCGACGCTGTGGCTGTGGTGAAGGTTGGCAGCTATAGCTCCTGTTAGACCCCTAGCCTGGGAATCTCCATATGCCGTGGGTGGGGCCCTAGATAAGGCAAAAAGACAAAAAAAAGTCCCTAACATTCTGGAATGTCAGCTCCAGCATAAGCCTCTTTGATTTACTTCTGTTCCCCCACAAGGTGGGAAAGAGACAAGCCTTGGTCTAATTTCTCTAGAACAAGACCCAGGGCCAAGTGGCGAATGAGCACATGATGATGCTAATCCACGCCTCCTTTCTTCCTTCAGTGTCCCCAAAATCACACCCAAGTACTCTCTCCATTTGACGAGGCCCACAAGAAAAGCAGGCTTTGGCATCTCCAGGAAGCAGGCGAGTGACTTCCTGCCAGGGGCGGTGAGGACTTTGGTCAGAACTTGGGGTTATAGGGTCATCCGTGAGTGAACCAGATAGGACAACACTAAAATAAAACTCTGTCTTCACATCTGACCACCTCCTAGACTAGAGCTTTGGGGGTTCACAAAGGCCAAGCACCTAAGCTCGGCTAGTGGCTGGAAAACTCAGAGCCCAGGACCCACAAACATGTCCATTCACAGTGTCTGCCCTTCCAGCCTCTTGAAAATTGTATGTGCGTCCCTGGACATGGGCTGACTACAGGGATTCTTCATTCCTTGTGGTAAATGTTTTTGCCGCATGATAAATTTGATTTGGATGTTCTGTGCAGTGTCCACTTTTAGCTAAATTCAAAACAAAATCCTTCTGGAAGTCTCTGCAGACTGCTTTGAGGCTCTAACAGGAACAGTGTGGAAGGCAAGCTGCACAGCCCCCGCTAAGATGAGCATCCCCTGGGCCACCCTGATGGATCAGAATGATGTCTCCCAAAGAATGTGCACTACCCTCCCCATCTTTCAGCTTGGTCGAGAAATCTAAATGATGTAAGGAAGTCACCCCAAGGCTTCTTCCAGGTTTTGTTAATCAGACATCATGGCTGCTTGGGCAGAAATCACCCATTGTGGTCCATTCTTAGAGTTCCCACTATGGCTTATTGGGTTAAGAACCCAACATAGTATCCCTGAGGATGTGGGTTCAATCCCGGGCCTTGTTCAACAGGTTAAAAATCCAGCGTTGCCGCAAGCTGTGGCACTGGATGCCGAGGAAGCTCAGATCTGCTGCTGCTGTGTCTGTGGCATAGGCTGACAGCTGCAGCCTCAATTTTACTCCTAGCCTAGGAATTTCCATATGCCGCAGATATGCCCCGCCCCCAGAAAGTTTTCTTTCCTTGTGGGAAAACACTGATCTGCAAGGCTCTCTATTCCCCGTGCTCAGTTTTATCCCTTTTTTTTTCTGCCAAATCTCATTTCTGGATTTAACAGGGACTCAATGACCAGGGAGGTCTTGAGAAGGTCTGGTGGCTGTGTCACTGCTACGAAGTCTGGATCTCTGGCCTCCCACACAAGGGTTGCCTGAGTAACTGGCTGGGAAAGCCCTCTGTGCTGGAACTCCTTGGGCCCTGAGCTGGACCAATCTTCAACCCTTGCGCTCCAGGACTCTGATGGCATCAGGGCTGTGGACAGCAGCGGGACCCAAGTGCTGGGCACAGAGCCCAGACCAGGGAAGCTAGAGCAAGGCTGATTGCAGTTTAGGGGATAGGCAAGAATTAGGTCATCTCTGGAAAATACCACTAGAAATCTATCAACCAGTGAGGAGAGACGGTCAGAACCAGACCAGTACAGAGTGACAAGTGCGGGAAGTCTATACAGGAAACAGTATGTGAAAATCAGAAGGCAAAGTGTCAAGAATTAGAGTTAAAAACAAACCAGGGAAAGAGCCAAAAAAACAACCGATTTTTGACAAAAGTATAATGTAGCTCAACGAAGAAAGGATAATTTTTTCAACCAATAGGGCAGAAACAAATGTTTATCCTTACACAAGAATGAACCCTGAACACTTCATACACAAAACTTTCACTTCAAATTAATCTATTAGGGCTAAAGCTGTGAAATCTTTAACAGAAAACACAGGAGAAAATCTTAGTGACCTTGAATTTGCCAAAAATTCTTGAAAATAATTTTAAAAATACTAACTATAACAGCGTGAATGCACTTAATGCCACTGAACTGTACACTTAAAAATGGTAATGTTTATGTCATTATATTTTACCACAATAACAATAATAATAAAAGAGTGTATACCTTCTCTTCAGGAAATTGCCAGGAGAAAAAAAAATACCACAAACTGAAAAGAAAATTCAAAACTTTTGTTCTTTAAAAGGGAACCCTCCCACACTGTTGGTAGAATGTAAATTGGTGCAGCCATTATAGAAAATAGTTTGGAGGTTCCTTAAAAAACTAAATACAGTCACCATATGATCTAGCAATCCCACTCCTAGGCATATATCCAGAGAAAACTCTAATTTGAAAATATAGATGCACCCCAATGTTCATAGCAGCACTATTTACAATATCCGAGCAATGCTATGCTGAAGCATT
>PVHT021183519.1:5231733-5282405 GCA_004024745.2 Catagonus wagneri
TGTGCCTTTCAAGGATGGGGTCTCTGTTTCCCCCAGTCCTGTGGAGCTCCTGCACACAAGCCCCGCTGGCCTTCAATGCCAGATGCTCCGGGGGCTCTTTCTCCCTGTGCCCGATCCCCAGGCGTGGGGTTTTGACGTGGGGCTCAGAACTCTCAGTCCTGTAGCTAAGTCTCTGTGATGCAGTTACTTTCCAGTCTGTAGGGCTTCCCACCCAGGAGGTATGGGGTTGCTTCTATCACGTAATCGCCCCTCCTACCTCTTGATGTGGTCTCCTCTTTGTCTTCTGGAGCAGAATATCTTTTTTGGAAGTTTACAGTCCAGTTGGTTGAAGGCTGCTCGGCATTTGTTTGTAGTTTTGCTGTTTTTCGGGAGAGAAGTTGAGCTCCAGTCCTTCTATTCTGCCATCTTAATCCAATCTCCCTGTGGTGCAGGTTTGATCACTGGCCCAGGAACTTCCATTTACCACAGGAGCAGCCCCAAAATATATATATTTAAAAAAATGAAAAGGCTGCATATGAAAAGTTGGAAAACATTATCTGACAAAGGACATGTTCTAGAATATATAGAGAGCACTTACAACTTAATAATAAGACAATAAGTCAAACAATGCAATTATTTTTAAAATGAGCAAAACCTGTGAACAAACATTTCACCAATGTGAAATAGATGGCAAAGAAGACCTGAAAGGTGTATAATATAATTAGTCATCAGGGAAATGCAAATTAAAACCACAGTAAGAAACTACTATATACCTACTAGAATGGTTTAAACTTAAAAGACTAACCAACCAAATGTTGGCAACGAAGTGAGGCAACCAGAACTCCTCACACACTGCTGAGAGGGATGTAAAATGGCACAACCACTTTGCAAAATAGTTGGGCTATTTCTTACCATATTAAACATATACCGACTGTATGACCCAGCAGTTCCACACACAGGTACTTACTCCAGGGAAATGAAGGCATATGTCCACAAAAAGACTCATATTCGAGTGCTCTTAACAGTTTTATTTGTAATTATCAAAAACTGAAAACAATTCAAACGTCCATCAAGAGATGAATGGATAGACAAATTTGGTATATATATGCAAGGGAACACTACTCAGCAATTAAAAGGAATGAACTATTGACACATGCAACATGAATGAACCTCAAAATAATTATGCTGAAAGAAGTCAGACCCCCAAAAAAGGACATGCTATTTCCATATATAAAATTCTAGAAAATGCAAATTAATCTATAGTGACAGAAAGCAGACAATTGGTTGCCTAGGAACTGCGTTGGAGGGGGGAGTCAGGGGTGGATTACAAAGGAGCTCAAGGAAGCTACACGGATTGACAGACATATTCATTATCTTGATTATAGCAATGATTCCATGGCTGTATACATATGTCAGAACTCATCAATTTGTATTGTTAAATATGTGCAGTTAATTGTATATCAATTATAATTCAATAAAACCTTTTAAAAAAAAGAAGAAGGAAAAAAACCATCCCCTGCCATCAACAGGCAGTACAGGGTCATGGTTAGAATGTGGGCTCTGGGGCTTCCCTAGCTTTGGATTCGGGATCTGTATACGACTTACTAGCTGTGTGACCTCGGCCAAATCACATGATCTCTCTCAAGCCCTGCTATGTTCATCTATTAAATGGGGATAATCATAGCGTTGTGAAGACAAAATTATCTAGAATTTATCAAGCACTTGGAACAGTAGCTAAAGTACAGGAGATGCTGGCCATCATCACCGTCAACATTTGTGAAGCTGATGGTTGAAATGCAAGGCAGAAAGGGACTGGAGATCAGTGTCCTGGTGGGTGGGTGGAGGGGAGTAGGTGAGAAGTCAGGAATTCAGGTCTGACTGGGATGCCCAGAATCGCAGTGCTCCCAAGGAATGATGTTTGGGTACAGACTTCTGATCAGCCAGGTTGAGCACATCTAGAAGCCGCAGGGGAAAGAGAAGCAAGTGCATGCACCTGGATGAAAGTGTGTGGATGGAAAATACAGTTTCACAGACATCACGGGGACTCTTCTAGAAGTTCTCAGGTCTCTACCCAACACCTTGTTGGTGCCGCATTAATCGAAGATGAACTCTTCTCCGTCCCTCTTGCCCTGAACGTGGTTTCCTGACATATCAGAGGGACCACCTTTCAGCATCCCAATGCTTTCTGGTCAACCACCCCCAGTGGCTTACACCCCTCATGATTCACACTAGACCCGGGGTGCCACCCGAGAGGGTGATCACTGCCTCAGCTTTTCTCTGGTCTGGTTTCATCAGAGCACTCGCCTAATGCCTGCCCAGAAGAACAGCGACAGGGCAGCAGCAACACCCTTGGGGGCTGACCACTCATGGTAAGGGCAGCGAAATCCAAAGAAAAATGCAAGGCTTGGGTGGAAACACTGAACTGGTGGAGGTAGAGGGTGAGAAGAGGAGATGGCCGGTTAGAAATTGGAAGAGATTTCTCCAGGATCCACCACTGAGCCAAGAAAGCACAAATCCAAACAAACAAACAAAAAACCCATGATATCAGCAGTCAAGGCTGTGGTGAGACCCAGCTGGCCAGAAGCCTGGGTCCAGGCAATTTCATTCTCTGGGAGAGGTTCCTACAGGAGGAAGAGGAAAATGGGAGAAGATGCACTCTAACTAATAAATAGGTGAGCCAGGCCAGTGCTTCACGGTGGAAGGGTGTTTTGGCTTGAAAGAACCACAGTGAACGACAAGGGCTCTTAAGAGCTCATGGCTAAAAATCCAGCTGCAACTGCTATGACGTTTGTGCTCCATGTGCATACCCACCCCAGCTTGTCCTCTCCTCCTCCATCCTGCTCTATGCCCAGATGACTGACCTCTTTTGGTTGCATCACCCGAGTTCTGGATGGGTTTGACCAATGGGAGCCAAGGTAGGGATGAGACAGCAGGAGAAATGAGAGTGGAGGTATTTCTCCCCTCTTCCCTCCTTGCTTTGGATCCTGGTCCTGGCAATGGCTGTGTCCCTTGTGACTCCAGATTGACCCCCATGGATCCGGTTCCCACCCACCTCTTCTCTCGCTCTTTCCACTCCTTGATGCTTTAGGCTTGTGGATGCTCAGAACATCTTGCTGTTGCTCACCTCTGGGTACCAGTCTTGTTTGTCCCTTAACTTTGCCCTCACTTCTTGAAGCGACATCTCTTTGTGTGAACCATCTTTGGTGGATCCACTTGTTAGCTGCGTCATAACAGGGAGCAATCTCTGGGCTCCACTTTCTCGTCTATGGGTGGGGACGCCAGAAGCTGTGAGGACTCGGAGGCTGACTGCACAGTGAGCCACCGCTGCAGCTCAGGAGACGCTCCAGTGGAGGACCCTCAGGACGCAACTCTCGGATGCTGCAGGTCTCCTCGTCCTTTCTCCTGCCCCTTGAGCCTACTACCCTCGTGTTCACTCAGACTGAACGAAAGAAGAACAACGTCCCCCCTGGCTCCTCCTCTCACAGGCGCAGGAAGGCAGGAGGGGCACCCTGCCAACCCAGCATATCAACCTTCCCCTAGCAAAGGTCAGCCTGCCTGGAATAAGGAAGTACCCACAGCCGGGAAAGGTAAATCCAAACCCGAAAATACAGAAACGGAGCATTTCAATCAACAGGGGCCTGCAGCGTCCTTGCAGAGTGCTGTTTATGAGGCAATAAACCATTTAAGTGTTCTATTTTGGAACCCACAAGGTCTCCTTGAACAGCTTATGAGGAGATACTGCTAAACAGAGCTCCAGAAGGACTGGAGAGTGAGACTGGGACACCTCAGCCTCGGAGCTGCAGGTTTCCTTGGGGTTGGGTGTGGGGAGGCTGCCGTGGGGAGCACCAGCATCTGCAGAGGAGGCTATGAGGTGTGTGCCCTTGGGGAAGACTCCAGGGTTCAGGCAGGGCAGCCTGAAGCACGGGTGCTAAAGGTCAATCTTGTGCCCCCTGCAGATTGTGAGGAAGAGAGGCATTATTATTATTATTATTATTATTATTATTATTATTGCTGTGGGCAGGGAGAGAGAGGGCTATCGTGTGGTGGTCAAAAGCCTGGCATGGGTCCTGAGCTTAAATCCTGGCTCTGCCATCTGTTTGCTGTCTGACCATGGCAAATGTATATACTCTCTTTATGACTCAGTTTGGTCACCTGTCAGATGGGGAGGATAATAATAATAGGCCTGTCTTATTGCAGTTTTGATGATTAAATAAGATAATATATGTTACATACTTAGCAGGAAGCCTAGCACATGGTAAGTGCTCAAAAAAAAAAAAAAAAAAAAGAGCTATTATCAAGAATGTTACCACCAGAACAGAATAGAAAGCCCAGAATTAAATCCACACAAGAACAATTAATCTATGACAAAGGAGGCAAGAATATACAATGGAGAAAAGACAGCCTGTTCAATAAGTGGTACTGGGAAAACTGGACAGCCACATGTTAAAGAATGAAATTAGAACACAACGCTATACACAAAAATAAACTCAAAATGGATTAAAGACCTAGATATAAGACCAGATACTATAAAACTCTTAGAGGAAAACATAGGCCCAACACTCTCCAACATAAACAATAGCAACATCTTCTCAGACCCACCTCTTAGAGTAATGACAACAAAAACAAAAATAAACTAATGAGACTTAATTAAACTTAAAAGTTTCTGCACAGCAAATGAAACCCTAAACAAAACGAAAAGACAACCAACAGAAGGGGAGAAAATATTTGCAAATGACAAGGGATTAATCTCCAAAATTTATAAACACCTCCTACAGCTCAATACCAAAAAAAAGAACAACCCCATCAAAAAGTGGGCAGAAGGAGTTCCCGTCGTGGCTCAGTGGTTAACAAATCTGACTAAGAACCATGAGGTTGTAGGTTCGATCCCTGGCCTTGCTCAGTGGGTTAAGGATCCGGCGTTGCCATGAGCTGTGGTGTAGGTTGCAGACGAGGCTCGAATCCCATGTTACTGTGGCCGTGGTGAAGGCCGGCAGCTACAGCTCCTGTTAGACCCCTAGCCTGGGAAGCTCTATGTGCCGCGGGTGCGGCCCTACATAAGGCAAAAAGACAAAAAAAAAGAAAAAAAAATGGGCAGAAGGAGTTCCCGTCATGGCTCTGTGGAAATGAATCCAACTAGGAACCATGAGGTTGTGGGTTCGATCCCTGGCCTCGCTCAATGGGTTAAGGATCTGGCATGGCTGTGAGCTGTAGTATAGGTTGCAGACACAGCTTGGATCCCGTGTTGCTGTGGCTGTGGCGTAGGCTGGCAGTGGTAGCTTCGACTGGACCATTAGCCTGGGAACCTCCACATGCCACGGGTGCAGCCCTAAAAATGACAAAAGACAAAAAAAAGAAGAAAAGGCAGAAGATCTAAACAGACAGTTCTCCAAAGAAGACATACAGATGGCCAAAAAACACATGAAAAGATGTTCAACATCACTCATTATTACAGAAATGCAAATTAAAACCACTATGAGGTACCACCTTACACCAACCAGAATGGCCATCATCAAAAAGTCTACAAACAATAAATGCTGGAGAGGGTGTGGAGAAAAAGGAACCCTATTACAGTGTTGGTGGGAGTGCAAACTGGTGCAACTGTGGAAAACAGTATGGTGATTCCTCAGAGAACTAAACACAGAATTACCATTTGATCCAGCAATCCCACTCCTTGGCATCTATCCAGAGGAAACCATGACTCAAAAAGACACACGTACTCCAGTGTTCATTGCAGCACTCTATACAATAGCCAAGACATGGAAACAATCTAAATGCCCACCGACAGAGGAGTGGATAAAGAAGATGTGGTACTTACACACAATAGAATATTACTCAGCCATTAAAAGGAAAGAAATAACTAGATTTGCAGTGACATGGATGGACCTAGAAATTATCATACTAAGTGAAGTCAGTCAGACAACGAGACACCAACATCCCATGCTATCACTTACATGTGGAATCTTAGAAAAGGACACAATGAATTTCTTTGCAGAACAGATACTGACTCACAGACTTTGAAAAACTTATGGTTTCCAAAGGAGACAGGTTGGGGGATGGGCGGATACACTGAGGGTTTGGGATGGATATGCTATAAAAATTTTGTTGTAATGATTGCTGTACACCTATAAATGTAATAAAATTCATTAAGTAATAAAAAAAGGAATGTTACCACCATAACCATCTCTTCCCAGCTATCCTTTTCCCAGCTTCAAAGACAGCAGGGGTCCCTAGGGGACTAACACATACTAACTGGACACCTATGTCTGGGAAGGTGATCCAGCAACACAAATTCCAGGTCCAGATTAACTCTCAGCCCAGCAGAGTCCAGAGGCTGCTGGAGGGAAAGGGCAGAAGCTGGAGAGGGTAAAGCTGCCGGTGCCAAGTGAACCACCTGAAAATGGCCTCACAGGAGTGCCATTGGTTAGTGGTCCCTTCGGGGCAGCGCCTTGGGAACTCTCTGACACAGGAACCAGCAAAGCTGAACATGACCACACACCCTTTTGTAGAAGGCAAAAATAGTCAGGAGAGGGTCTCAGTTTTGAAAAAGTATCATCACCCATCACCCATAAGAAATACCATGTGCTCGGGAGTGCCCTTTGTGGCTCAGCAGAAATGAATCCGAGGACTCATGAGGACTCAGGTTCAATACCTAGCCTTGCTCAGTGGATTAAGGATCCGGCATTGCCATGAGCTGTGGTGTGGGTCGCAGGTGCCGCTCATATCCTGTGTTAACCGTGGCTGTGGTGTAGACTGGCAACTATAGCTCTGATTAGACTCCTAGCCCTGGGAACTTCCATATGCTGCGGACATGGCCCTAAGAAGACAAAAGAAAATAAAAGAGAGAGAGAGAGAGAAATAAAACGTGCTGATGTTAAAATGATGTGGACATGGAGAATAGACTGTGGTTGCCGATGGGGAGGAAGTGAGTGGGATGGAATGGGAATCTGGGGTTAATAGATGCAAACTGTTGCCTTTGGAATGGATAAGCAATGGGATCCTGCTGTATAGCACTGGGAACTAGATCTAGTCACTTGTGATGGAGCATGATGGAGGATAACGTGAGAAAAAGGAAAGTATATGTGTATGTGTGACTGGGTCAGTGCTGTACAGTAGAAAATTGAGAGAACACTGTAAATCAGTGGAAAAAATAAAAATCATTAAAAAAAAAAAAAGGTGTGGAGATAGGGTGGTGCCAAGGGGCCAACTGGTTCCCAAGAGGGTTTCCAGAGCAACAGCACCCCTTGGTAAATTTTCCCAGGTCTGAGACTCCCTCATCAGGCTCCAAACTTGATGTTGTCACCAGGCTGAGGGCAGATTATCTTTTAGGGATAGACTAATACCAACTAAAGTAATAAAACACTGGTATAGACCTGAATGCTAATTTTTTCTCCCTTTCTAATATTTAATAAATGCCTACTATGTCCTAAGCAGCTATAAATAAAAGTGTCTAGTCTCAAAGAATATATATTTCAGTTAGGGAGAAAAAAGTAAACATCTACCAAGAGAAAGGGAAAATAAGCTACAGACTGGGAGAAAATCTTTACAAAAAGACATATCAGAAAGAGAATGCTAATCAAAAATTTAACAAAGAACTCTTAAGGAGTTCCTGCCGTGGTGCAGCAGAAACGAATCAGATTAGGAACCATGAGGTTGTGAGTTCGATCCCTGGTCTTGCTCAGTGGGTTAACAATCCGGCATTGCCGTGAGCTGTGGTGTAGGTTGCTTACATGGCTCGGATATGGCATTGCTGTGGCTGTGGCGTAGGCCAGCGGCTACGGCTCTGATTGGACCCCTAGCCTGGGAACTTCCATATGCCATGGGTGTGGCCCTAAAAAAGACAAAAAGGCAAAAAGAAAAAACTCTTAAAATTCAAGAATAAGAAAATGAGCAACTCGATTGAACACTAGGCAAAAGATCAGAACAAGCAGATATCTCACCACAGAAAATACAGATGGTAAATAAGTATCTGAAAAGATGCCCAACATCATGTGTCATTAGGGAACTGCAGATTAAAACAGCAACGCGCTATCTCTATGCATCCATTAAGAATGGCCAAAATCTGAAACAATGACAACACTAGACGCTGGGGAGGATGTGGAGCAACCGGAACTCTCATTCATTGCTGTTAGGACTATAAAAATGGTACAGCCACTGTGGAAGACAGCTGAACAGTTTCTTACTAAACACACTCTTACCATGCAATCCAGCATTCAAGCTCCTTGATATTCACCCAATGGAGCTGAAAAAACTTATGTCCACACAAAAACCTGCACGTAAATGTTTACAGCAGCTTTATTTATAATTACCCAAACTTGGAAGCAATCAAGATGCTCTTCACAAGGGGCGAATGGGTAAATAAACAGTGGTACTTCCAGACAATGGAATATGATTCAGCCTAACAAGAAATGAGCTAATAAGCCATGAAAAGACACGAAGGAAACTTAAAACACATGTTACTAAGTGGAAAAAAAACATCAAAGAAGGCTACATATATATGATTCTAACTATAAGACATTCTGGAAAAGGCAAAACTATGGCTATGATAAAATGATCAAAGGTTGCCAGGAGTTGGAGAGCAGCAGGGATAAAAAGGCAGAGCACAGAGGAATTTTAGGACAGTGAAACTACCCTGTATGATCCACAACAAGAAGAATGAAGTCTCATGTAAACTACGAACTTTGGTCAGTAATGAAGAAACAAGTGTGTCACACTGGTGCATGGAGGGAGTTGGGGGAGGGGAGGGCCTGTGTGGGAACTCATCATACCTTCAGCTCCATTTTGCTGTGAATCCAAAACTGCCATAAAAGAATAGTCTATTAATTTTTAATCTATCAATAATTAATAGCAGAGAATGATAAACACCAGGAAAGACACATCGACTTAGGTGGAGGACACATGAGAAAGGGGGGTCCCTTGGCTACAATAAGGCCATTTCCTCAGAGCCAAGATCAGAGGCATTCCAGGCAAAGGGAACAGCAAGTGCAGGAGTCCACCCAGTGAGGAAATGGCCCAGCAGTCTGGGACCCCTGCCTCTGCGGGCCTGAGCCCCCTTTCCCCCACCAGCGCACAGTGCAGAGAGCTAAGTTATAGGCAGAATGACATTCACAGAGCGAGGAGCCACAGCAAGGGAGGAAGTGACTAGGGGGTCGTGCTGGGAAGTCTGTCCCACTGCCCCCCCATCCACACATCCCTTCCCCAGATAAGTTAATGCAACTTAGAGGGCTACCATTAAACCTTTCTGGGGCAAAATTATCCCGATCTTTTAACCTTTCTGCAGAGGCTCCCTCATCTACAAAACGAGAATAGTAAAGAGCTGTCCTCCGGGGCTCTGGGGTAGAAATGAGGATGCAGTGAGGTAATGAAGCTGTATAAACCCCTTGTGCTTGATAGCAGCCATTCAACAGATAGTTTTATTTTTTATTTAATTTTTTTTCCCATTATAGCTGGTTTACAGTGTTCTGTCAATTTTCTACTGTACAGCAAGGTGACCCAGTCACACATACATGTATACATTCCTTTTTCTCATGTTATCCTCCATCATGCTCCATCACAAGCGACTAGATAAAGTTTCCAGTGCTATACAGCAGGATCCCATTGCTTATCCATTCCAAAGGCAACAGTTTGCATCTATTAACCCCAAATTCCAAGTCCATTCCCACTTCCTCTTGGCAACCACAAGTCTGTTCTCCATGTCCATGATTTTCTTTCCTGTGGAAAGGTTCATTTGTGCCATATATTAGATTCCAGATATAAGTGATATCATATGGTATTTGTCTTTCTCTTTCTGACTTAAATTTCACTTAGTATTATAGTCTCTAGTTCCATTTATGTTGGTGCAAATGGCATTATTTTGTTGTTTTTTTATGGCTGAGTAGCATGATAATTATTTTTAATTGCTGTTATCTGTATCCCTTTGATTATTCTGGACAAGGCTGTGAGCCTCATCAGCTCTTTAAGGGATGGCAGTAGAGCACAGGAATGGCCCATACAGCATGGGCTCTGGGCATACGAACGATATGTATAACCTCAGGCAAGTTATTTACACTTTCTGTGCCTCAGTTTACCCATCTGCATAATGGGGCTATTGATAGACCCTACTTAACAGAGTTGTTGTGAATATGGAATGAATTAATCACACTAGCACCTAGCACATGGTGGGGGACCAGATGTCCACTGTTGCTGTACTTTGTGAAGATCATTTGCAAAAGTGGTTGCAACAATCACGGCCACCCTACATGGAGTCTGTTTCCTTTCCCCTTGAACCTAGGCTGGGCCTATGGCAGAAATGACATTCTGGGACTTCTGGGCCTTAACAGTCCTTGCAGCTTCCATTTCTGACTTCTAGGAAAAGAGTTTCCATGGCAAGAAGTCTGGGCTAAACTGATGGAGAGAGTGAGGCCCTGGAGCATAGGAAGCCACATAGAAAAGAATCAAGGAGCCCCAGTGGACAGCCAGCACTCAGACATGTAAAACCATCTTGCTTCTTAAGATGCTACGGCTGACACCAGGTGAAACAAAGATGAGTGTCCCAGGTGAGCCCTGCCAAAATCTCTGCCTCAGAATCCTAGGCAATCAAATGACCACTATTTTATGTCATTAGGTTTGGGGTGGTATGCTACACAGCAATATGTTACTGAAAGATATATGTATGATAACCAAATACATAAAACATACACACATGACTGCATCGATTATGCGTTGATTTTCTAGTTTCATTCTTACAGGCCAAACTTATTCCCCAGTTCCCCTCCCCCCCCCTTTTTTTTTTTTGCTTTTTAGGGCTGTACCCACAGCATATGGAAGTTCCCAGGCTAGAGGTCAAACCAGAACTACAGCTGCTGGCCTACACCACAACCACAGCAAACAGGATCTGAACCGCATCTGTGACCTACACCACAGCTCACGGCAACACTGTATCTCTGATCCAGTGAGAGACGCCAGGGACTGAACCTGCATCCTCATAGATACTAGTCGGATTCATTTCCACTGCGCCATGACAGGAACTCCGTTATTCCACAGTTTTTAACATCACCTTTATATCTCACCTATGTTGTCAAGGAAGGAGATGATATTTTCTGGTAATGGCTCAAAGAGTAAACTAATCCGGAAAATGTGAGAAGGTGTGGTCTCTGCTCTTGGGAAATTTAAAGTTAAAATGACTTAAAAATAAAACAAATGAACAATAACAGGGAACAGAGATTAAAAGGATAAAAGAGATAATGTTGGGGCCTTTCTAGAATTGTCAGAAATCACATGATTTTTTTCCTAAAGCATCTAAGAGGAAACAGCACTTGCTGACCATTTCCTACTTGCCAAGCACTCATCCAATATGATGCACATGTTATCATATTGGAACAGGTTGTACTTTCCAAAAATAGCTGCCACAGTATATCCCATCCTACATGCTCTTCTATGACATGATGTTGCCATTCCTCTCACTGAGGTGGGATCTGTGTCCTCTCCCTTGAACCCAGATGGCCTTTGTGACGCCTTAACCAGCAGAGCATGTCAAAAGTGAAGCTACATGACTTTCGAGGTTCATTTATAAAAATGCCATGCCCTAGAGTTCCCGATGCAGTGCAACAGGATCTGCGGCATCTCTGCAGCACCAGAAAGAAGGTTCAATTCCCCAGCCCAGCACAGTGGGTTAAAGGATCCAGCATTACTACAGCTGTGACGTAGGTCTCAACCGCAGCTCGGATCAGATTCTTGCCCGGGGAACTCCATATGCTGCAGGTTAGCCAAAAAAGAAAAAAAAAAAAAAATCTATGCCCTTCTGCTTTGCTCTTTTGGAATGTGTGTCTTTAGAAACCGGCTGCCATGCTGTGAGGAAGGCACAGTCGAGGTCACCTGAAAAGACTGCACATAGGTCTTTCAGCTGACAGGTGCCAGCCAAGAGCCAGCATGAATGGCCACAGGTGTGAGTGAGGAAGCCTCTGAGATGATTCTAGCTCCAGCTCCAGCCACTGTCTGGCTGACACTGCATGAGAAATCCTGAGCAAGAAACCACCTTGCTGAGACAGAGAATGTAAAATGGTTGTTGTTTTAGGTCACGGCCTTTGGAGGTGATTTGTTACACAGCACTAGAAAACAGAGACACATGGTTGTTTCAATGATAATTTGATAATTTGATTCCCTATGTCCCCCATTGAAGTGTAAGCCAAAAGCAAGTGGGGACTGAGCTCCTCTTACCCACAGTTGTATCCCTAAGGTCTAGCAGAGGATATGTGCTCAATAACAATTGTTAAATGAATGAACATGTCATCACTCTTTTTTTTTTTTTTTTGGCTGTGCCCACAGCATGCAGAAGTTCCCAGGCCAGGGACTGAACTCCCAAGCCACAGCAGTGACAATACTGAGTCCTTAACTACTTAGGCCACCTGGGAACTCCTGTTGACTGATTTTTTTGGGGGGGGGCTACCAGGGGGACCCACCCCACTGCATATGGAGATCCCAGGCCAGGGATCAGATCTGAGCCGAAGTTGCGACCTATGCCGCAGCTGCGACAACATGGGATCCTTAACCCACTGTGCTGGGCTGGGATTGAAACTGCATCCTCCAGAGATGCTACCAATCCCATTGCACCACTGACTCTTTTGAACTACTGGAAGAGGTTCATAAGGTAGGCACTCTTATCATATTTGTGGATAAGGAAAACTGAAACCAGAGCATCAAGTGACTTGCCTAAAGCCACACATCCAGCAACTGTCAGAGAAAGAATAGATCCCTAGTTTCCTGACCCATCTGACCAGTGTCCTTTCCTCTGTGCCATGCTGACAGCAAGCAGATTCCGCGTACATCGCTCTGTCTTAAAACAGGGGTGGTACCTTGGAATGGTGGTATCTAGATGAACCCAAGCTTGGCATCCTTCCTGAAACAGGTAGTCTTTACATGAGGTGTTGAAGCAAGCACAGAATATGGTATGAGAGCTAAAGAAGGAATTCCATGAAGAGAAAAAGCTTTTTGGGTGCCTTATACTCTAAAGTGAACTGGGTGCATATGGCATTGGCAGTGGCTTTGCTAGTTAAAAGAGAAAGTACAAGAGAAGTTGGGGTGAGCAAGGACAGAACCAAGGGCCCTAGATGTAGGGGCGGGCTCCTCTATTGAGTTCAACATCAGTGGAAACCCCAAGTTGTCCATCTTCCGGTCCAAAGTAACTGGCTATGCAAGGGGGGATGTTGGCCCCAGAAAGAGATCTCTGTTTCTGGAGCAGCCGTGACACAGATGAGGAAGACGACATGACCCCATCTGTCCTGGAAACAGAGATGCTAGAGCAGGGGGGGGGGGATTTTCTTCTTTATTCCCTTTCATCCAGCTTTCTCAAATGTGACAGTCTCCATTTTCTTGCCGTTGGAGGGAAAAATGACAACCAGGATTTCTTCTGAATCTTGGCAACAGAGCTCAGGCTTTTATTAGCGTGCAGTAAAAATGGCATTGACCTCAGTAACAAATAAATTAAATCCTGGTTGGCTTGGAGTTTAACATCTTGGCCTTTCCAAGTTCACTTACTGAGTGATTTACTTCCTTAGCTCCTTTAACCCACTCAGCAGCTGACCTTCTAGTGGATGCCATTTGTCTGACCTCAGCAATACAGATAGACCCAAACATGGGTCTCAGAAATGATCGATCCATAAAGATTAAACGTGTTTTAGACCTGTACATCTTAGAACAGTAAGAGGTAGCTTGGGTGATAAGAGGGCTTGGGGTGCCTCAAGGTCTGGGAGGCTTGATTGTGACTGTGCACTAAACTTCTTCAACTGAAATTTTTCAATTTTCCCCTCTGTCAAAAATGGAAACTATGTCACATTAGCATGGAGGACTGCTCCCTAAAAATAAAATTTGTTACTAAAGTATTTAACTTGACCCCATAAGACTCACTGAGTACTTTCCATGAACAGACAGCGATCCCAGTGGAATACACAATAGATTTCCTGTTCTCAAGACTCCCAGTCTACTAAAGGAGAGAAGATAGATACAGAACAGCAGGCAATAAAAGGATGGCGAGAGGTGGCAGAATGGATTGAAGAGGCAATAAATGTGGAGGTCGGTAAATAAGGCTGAATAGAGGTGAGACTTGATGTAGGCTTTGAAGGATAGGCAAAATTTAGGTAGACAGACCAGAATCATATAGATTTAAGGTACAGCAGAATCTGCAATACATAGTTTTTTTAAATTACATAAACAATAGCCTATTTAAAGTCATAGTATATTCAAAATATGAAACTGTTCTGTGGGTAGACTAGCATTTGTTTAAAAAATATTTGCTACCCTTACACTGCCCCTCCCTGGTGCTCTTCCCTGTAGGAAGAGTAGACCTCATGCCCCACTGATGTCAGAGTTGGAACACGACTTTATTTCCCAACGGAAGTGATGTGCATCACATTCTAAAAGCTTTTCAAGCCATTGAGTGTTTCCCTCCTTGCTCTCTTCCTCTTCCAAGAGGTAAACACACCCCAGAGAGATCCTGCCTCTACAGCGTGAGTCCAAGATGAGAAAGACATGGAACAGAATTGAATAATGGACATGCAATATGAGTGATAACACTTTGTGATTGAGATTGCCTGTTACACAGCATAATTTAGTCTAAGCTGACCAATGAAGCTTCACACAGAACAAGCTGACATCACTCAGTGTAAAGTAAAACATGCACTTCCCTTGCACATCTCTTACATGCTCAAAACTCCACTATAACACGACTACACTTCTGACACCAGATATGTGGGTTTCCCACATAGCAAACAATTCTATGACACCAGTAGAATGTCCTACAATTTAATTGAGTTCTGACACTATTTCCTGGAGGCAGCATCAGATCCCACAGGTTAAGAGCTCAGTCCTGCAAGACTGTCTACCATCCCCTCTTTAGATACCAGTTGCAAGTCCAGGTTGTCACTTGTGCTTCTGCAGAACCAGCTATATACATCAGAGATTCCCACCAACCCCTTCCTGAGGTTTGATTCATTTGCTAGAGGCTCATGGAACTCAGGAAAGCATTTTACTTACTAGATCATCAACTGATTATAAAGGGATATAACTCAGGAACAGACAGAAGAGATGCAAAGAGCAAGACATTTGGGGAAGAGGTACAGAGCCTCCTTGCTCTCTGAGTGCTCACCAATCTGAGTGCTTTCCAGATCCTGTCCTTTAGAGTTTTATGGAGGTTTCATTATGGAGGCACGATTGATTAAGTCATTGGCCATTGCTGATTGAATTCAATCTCTCCCAGAGGGCTGTGTAGGGAGGTAGGGGGCTGAAAGTTGCAATCCTCTAATCACGATTGGTTGTCCTGGCAACCAGCCCCCACTCTCATACTTAGGTAATCTAGGGGCTTTCCAAAAATCACCCCATTAACATAAACTCAAAAGTGGTCAAAAGAGACTTGCTGTAAATAACAAAAGATAAGACACCTTTACCACTCTAATCATTAAGGAAATTTCAAGGGTTTCAGGAGTTCTTAGCCCAGAAAGGAAGACCAGGTATCTATTTCACAATATCACAATCAGTTATACACTGAGCACCTGCACTGTGTGAAGCTCTGAAGAGAAGACAGAAATCATAATTTTTTCATCAGTGAAAGTATTTATAACTACCCTTAGTATTGAACTTCACAGTTCTTAGAACACTGGCATGCATTATCTCAGTCAGACCCAGGAGGTGGGTATTTTCTCCATTTTACAAATGAGGACGCTGAAACCCAGAGATTAAAGACTCACTCCAATTCACACAGCCCAAATGTAGACCAGCCCCAAGCCAAGCTGGGATCTTCAGACTTCCAGTCGTGTGCTTTAAAAAGCACCTATGACCCAGCGCTGTCCTGAGAGAGCTTAGAGCAAAGGTCCAAGCGGAGACCCGCTGCCCAGGTGCTCCACCTCCACCCAGCAGCTTGGGCTACAAGCCAGCCCAGCTCTGGGGACAGAGTTCTAGCTACAGCTCAGCCAACAGCTCTGGGGCTACACGCTTCCCCAGAATATCTCCTTCCTCTCTAGTCCACTTCATGTGCTAATTTTGAAGGATCTACTCACCTTGGAGATGGGGTCAAACCACTTCCTAGAAATGTGCCCCTTGGGGAGGGGGAGGCCCTCAACTGTCCCCTCCCTTCAATCTGATTTATTTTCTGCGATAAGATCTGGGGTTAAGACACGAGGAGTAAGGGATTTTTTTTTTTTTTTTTTTTTTTTGCTTTTTAGGGCTGCACCCACAGCATACGGAGGTTCCCAGGTTAGGGATCCAATCGGAGCTGTAGCCACCAGCCTACACCACAGCCACAGCAAAGCCAGATCCGAGCCGCGTCTGCGACCTACACCACAGCTCATGGCAATGCCAGATCGTTAACCCACTGAGCGAGGCCAGGGATCGAACCCACAACCTCATGGTTCCTAGTCGGATTCGTTAACCACTTTGCCATGACGGGGGCTCCAGGGACTTAACTTTAGAGGAAGGCAGAAAATGAAGAAAAGGAGAGGAGGGGGAACAAAGACTAAAGGAAGAAATAAAACAGAGGAATTCCCAGGGGGTCCTATTGTTCTGAGGGAATGGAAGTCCTCTGCCCTCTTCTAACCCATAGCACACCTTCTCCCTGACTGAGGCTTCCCAGCTCTGAAACCCAGGTCAGAAGCTGCAGCACTAAACCTGGTATATGAGCCCAATGCAGCCCGAGGACTTGCATAAGTATAAGTGCATCGCCCCAGGGCTCAGCTCTCACTCTCCCCTTCTGCATCCTGCATCTCCGGGTGGGCTTCACACTGTGGTTTGGTTTGAGCAGGTGACTGGAAGCTATTAGGGTCTCGCTGTTCCTCTCCTAGCTTCTGGGACCACCGACCGCTTGATGACTACTGGGGGGTGAGAATGCCTCCCCCAGGGAGCATCCCACTCAAATGTGACTCTCACCAAATTCCAGCCTCTTCTGGACACAACCTTTGACAAATAATGAAAGTGACTTGAGTTCACATATACCCTTTTTTGGAGCAGTTATATTATGTGCCACACACTGTTCTGAGTTCTTTATACAGAATTAACTCGATAATCACTTCTCCTATTATTATTTATTACAAATGAGAAAACTGCAAAGTCCTGGTACAATCTATATAGTGAAATGGTCAAAGCAGATGTTCTTTTTTGGGGGGGGCGCACACAGCATATGGAGGTTCCCAGGCTAAGGGTCAAATCGGAGCTGTAGTAGTGGGCTTACACCACAGCCACACAACACCAGATCTGAGCTGCGTCTGCAACCTACACCACAGCTCAGGGCAACTCCGAACCCTTAACCCACTGAGCGAGGCCAGGGCTCGAACCTACATCCTCAAGGATACTAGTCAGATTTGTTTCGGCTGCGCCACAACAGGAACTCCCATTAGGAGCTGTTCTTAAGACTCCTGAAGAAGCAGGGGAGACAAGATCTGAACAAGCGTTTGGAAATCTGGCAAATAAAGGATGAGCTGGCTGAATGTCGTGAGCCAGCCCCCCTTTTCTCCCATGAAAAAGAAATTCACCCAAGGGGTGGGCTATCCAGAAAGAGCATTGAATTAGGAGTTGGAAGACCTGGGACCCAAGTCCTGAACCTGTCCCTGATCAATAGAGTTACCTTGAACAGGTCATGTTATCTCTCTGAGCCCAGATTCCCAATCGGTGAAGTGAGGGTTGAGGAGCCAGCTCACCTCTTCTGGTCATTTCACGTAGACAGTAACCACCCCAGAACTGGTCAGTTTCCTCCTCTGCAGTAGGGGTGGGAGCAATGACCTAAGAAGGTTCAGTGACGCCTCTAGTTGCTGGCTCTGAGCGCTGCAGAACAGCTGGCAGTGGCCTTCCCAGGAAATGAGCTAGAGGCTGCTACAGTTTGGCAGTTTCCCTGAACAGCTGGTGTGGAGAGCAGGGAGGGCAGGACAACCTCTGAGACCCTGGCCAACTGTAGTGTATACTAAGCGCAACCCAGATGGCCGCAAGCCAACAACCCGTGCCCGTGTAATTTGCGAGCTGTAACTTTCTCCTTTTGAAGGTCTCTCTCTCCAGAATATGGGGAAGGAGGTTTGCCCCTTTCCACCTCTGCACCTGCCCACCTAGCAAGGACTCAGCCTGAGCATCTATTGTCCCCTGGATTCTCTGAGTCTCCTTCCCCGGGCAAATGCGACCCCCTTCCTTGGGCTCCAGGACCACCCTGCCTCCTTGCATAAGCTTTAGAGGACAGGGTCAAAAGGAAAATCACAGTCTCTCGCTCCCCTCTGTTCCAAATGTGGATACAGACTCTTATTTTCCTAAGGAGGTAAGGTTAAGAAAACTGCTGAAGACTTGGGGTTGACAAAAGAAACTTAAAATTACAGAAGAAAAACAACTGGAAAAAAGGGAACCCTCCTACACTGTTGGTAGGAAAGTAATTTGGTACAGCCACTATGGAAAACAGTATGGAGGCTCCTTAAAAAACTAAATCTAGAACTACCATATGATCCAGCAATCCCATTCCTGTGCATCTATCCAGAGAAAACCATAATTCAAAAAGATACATGCACCCCAATGATCACTGCAGCACTATTTACAACAGCCAAAACATGGAAGTAACCTAAATGTCCATCGACAGAGGAAAGGAAGTGGTACATATATACAGTGGAATATTACTCAGCCATAAAAAAAGAGTGAAATAATGCCATTTGCAGCAACATGGGTGGACCTAGAGATAATTATACTAGGTGAAGCAAGTCAGAGAAGGACAAATATTATCTGATATCACTAATATATGGAATCTAATTTTAAACGGATACAAAAGAACTTCCTTATAAAACAGAAACAAACTCACAAATTTTGAAATCAAACCTGTAGTTACCAAAGGGAAAACCGTGCAGGATGGTATTAACAGATACACACTATTATAAATAAACTAGGTTACTAAAAGTGACCTACTGTATAGCATTGGGAAGCCTACTCATTATTCTGTAATAATCTACATGGGAAAAAAGAATGTGTGTGTGTGTGTGTGTGTGTGTGTGTATATATATATGTATATATATACATATATATATAATCAGTTATATGTATAACTGATTCACTTTATTGTACACCTGAAACTAATACAACATTGTATATCAACTACAATAAAATTTAAGAAAGAAAAAAGGAAAACAATTAAGTTGGAGACTGCCTACAGACCCTCTTAGAGTCCACTGACCCACGGCCTGGGGTGCCCTGCGTGACTTTTCCCTCCACTGCCTTCAGGCCACTATCTGACTGCAGAGTTAACTGCTATAGGCAGGAGGGTCCTGGGCCGGATCTCCCCTGCCCGGACTTCAGGTCCCAACCCTCTGTTTTCCCCAAGAGAGAAGAGGAAACCCTTTCCTCCACCACATGGACACTGCAAGAACTTCTGCCATGAGTGGTGGCTCTGACTGCTCACTAGGAAGACAGCTTTCTGCATTAGTATGCGTGGCCATTGCTTTCCTCTTGTCTCAACCTGTCCATTCCAGAAGAGCGCCGAGCTTTCCTCTGCATAATCAAAAAGCCCAGTGTTTCTCCCCAAATAAAAAGCAGTCTTTTCCCTTGGGCGGATTCCCCACCCCTACCCCATCCTCTTTCTAAACAGAAAACAGCTGAGGCTTTGAAATTACTGTGTCCCCTGCTTCAAGCCTTCTAGATTGCGGGGTCCGATATGAGAGCACCCCATTCCATAAGTCATAATCAGACATGAATAACCATATTTGAACCTGTCATCCTTGAAGGCAGAAGGTATCAGGCAGCCTTCAGAAGCAGGTCCTTTTAAGAGTCAAGGTTTTAAACTGAGCATAGAATTAGAATGGCCTGCAAGTCTGTGGCACACGGCTCCATCAGCCAGCAGGACCAAATTACCCCTGTGTTTTTTTGTTTTTTTTTTTTTAAAAAGAGGCATTGACCTATGAATAAACAGCACTTGACATTGAAAACTGTCATATTAAAAAACCAGCTCCTCTGCCCATTACAGCAGCCTCTGGAGCTGTTCCAAATTGTCACCTAGGATGAATATGACAGCAAACAATGCTTTAAAAGTAAGTAATCTGCTCCATAATTATTTTAGCTGCTGCAACTGCCAGCCAGCAGGATCCCTTATGAAAAAGGATGCAGTCGTCCCTTATTAAAAATGCATGAACATACAGTCTCTTGATTGTGGAAATAATCAGCAGACTATCTAATGTAACAAGACTTAGCCACAGAAGAATTAATTAGGGTAAAACTGATTGAGGAGGAGAGGGTAAAAAATCTATCTGTGATGATTTAGGCTCTGATTAAAGTCAAGCATTAATTCTCACCTTCTCAAATTAAGAGCCTCATCTAAATACTCCCCATTAATAGTCCAACATACCCCACCTGCCCTTAACCAAAGAGAAACACAGACATTTCTAATGAAAGCTAAAGACCTGGTTGATTATCAAGCCTCTATCATAAAGATTTCAGGAGCCTGGAGTTTTTACTATTTTAAATAAAAGACGGCGGGCGGGGTGAGCAGTGAAATCCTCAACCACAATGAATTTTGGTCTTGAGTGCTTAGAACTTTTGTTGGGAGATTTTCTAAAAAGCTAAAGGAAGTGTACAACACAAATAATTATAGGACAGCCGTTCGAATTCTCTTTGGCTTGCACTAACCTGCTTTGGTACAAATAAGGGGTCCTTGAAAGGGTCATAGATCCCACCCCTCTTCCCTGACACCGAGCTGTATCAAACCAGAGACCCATCCGTAATTATCAGCCACCTCCTGAGAGGCCGCGGGGCCCTGGGGCCCACCGCTCCCTTGGTAATGCGACCAGGCAGCTAATACATTCCCAGCTCCTGCTCACCCTCCCCCTCTTCTCCCTGCAGCCCTCTGAAGGATGCGAGGAGAAGCTTCTCGCATCATCGATTTTTCTCATTTCCCTCTTCCTGCCTTACGAGCTCACTCCGTGCTTTCCCGCTCTCCACGTCCAAACCTCCAAACGGTGCTTCGGGTTCACAGGGTCACTGACCTTTCCGTGCTCCTCCAACGGCCGCTCTCTTTGCAGCTCTTCTTCCATCTGCCGCCTCGCCTTTGGTCCCATAGCCGTTGTGGTTGGGGTGCATCCTTGGTCCCGGCAGAGACTCGAGGCAGATAAGCAGCGTAGAAGGTTCTGAGCGCTCCCTCTGCGCGGGATGCCTCCGATCAGCACCATCCAGGGAGTACCTGCTGGTCCAGGGGCGCAGAGCCTTATGGGCGAAGTGTAGGGAGATAGAAGTAAAGAAGCAATACTGAATGGGATATTATTTTTCTCTCCACAACCCTGGGAGAGAGTCATGGTTCCCATTTCACTCAGGAGACAGAGCTGTTCTCAGAGGCCTTCGAGAGAGTCTTCCTCTGCCTTGGGTCCCCCTGGGGAATTTACCAAAGCACACCCAGGGGAGAGGGCGGTCCAGGCGGAGGAACAGCACAAGGGGATCTGGGAACAGCATGAATGCGGCATGCTTCACCTTCCTGGGCCTACCAGGGAGCTCCCATTTACACTTAGGATAAAATAGCCAAGTCGTCCTCTGCGCACAGCCCTACTTGCTGGTCCCAACTGCTGGTAGCATGGCTGCGCAGGTGTCAGTGCAGGAATCCTGGGCAGGTCACCAAGGAGCTACGGGACTACTATCACTGAGAGCTTCAGGATAAGTCCAGACACTCAGGGGCACAGCCAGACCTGTCCTGCAGCCTGGCTCCACGGCCCACACCTCCAGGTGCAGATTCACCACAGGCGACGCGGAACCGCCAGGAGGAATATGGCGGCGAGGTGGGCGGAGCCCCGTCTTCTCCGAAAGCTCTTTCACGTCTATGTAAATGTGTCGATGCAAATTGCCGCAGAGGGGCAGAGACGCCAAAGCAGCCCAGCCCCAGATGCAAATAGTTAGGGAGAGGAGAGGGATGGTTACCCCCGACACCCGTCCACAGAGCCTGGGCTCTCAGAATCAATGGAAATGTCCCGCGCCCTGCGCGAAAGCGGCCATGGCCAGAGCGCATCCTCTTCCTCCCCTACAGCCTCTCTTTTACACTATTCTTCTCCCAAATTGCCTTCAATTCAGGTATTAGAAACCTAGTTCTGAGGACCTACCTGGAACTTTATCCTTGTCCTTGGTACTGAGGAGGACGCAGGAGATAAAGCGGGGACCCCTGCCCTGGAGAATTTCACAGGTTGGCAGGAAGATGACATTAACGCAACCAAAGCCTGAAAACCACGGTAGCTGGTGAAGCACAACTAATAAATCAGGTGCCACCAATGTCACCTTGAGTGAAATCAGAGAAAGGGAGCAACACTTGGAATACGGGCTGAGGCGATCAGAAAAATTCCAGGGAATAGGCAGGGCCTGAAGCGGAGTTAGCATCACGTGAATTGAGGGCAGAGAAGAAACATTCCCAGGAAGGCGGTCCTGAGCAAAGGAGGGCAGCCTGGCTGGTAGGGGAAGGTAATGCTGGAGAATGAGGGTAGCCAAGCTTTGCAAGCCTTGAATGTTAGCGTTAGAGGTTTGGATTTTAGCCTACACTGTTGGATCTCAAACTTTGGTGTGCCCCAGTGTTACCTGGGGTGCCAGTTAAAATGAGGTTTCCCAGGCCTTAGCCCTTTAGGTATGGGGCATTTTAAGCAAGCATCCTGCCTGACTCTAATAGTGGCCCACAGGCACGATGGCAAAGGTCCTCTTCTAGCCATTTTGTCCTTCCTGTGGGTAAAGCTGGGCTTTGCACCATGGAAACCGTGGGGCTACAGAGGGTTCCCAGCTTCTGCAAAGATGTTGAGCCCTGTCTCCTAGGAGCCTGGAGTCTGAGACAAGGAATTATTTTGACTACACAGTAGCCAAAGGGAGAGCAGCCCCAGTGAACAACTAAATAGAGGAGTTGCTCCTGTAAAAGAGTGGAGAAGCTGTCTTACACCCTGGGACCCCATGGACCCCCTCTTAAGCTACCTTACTGATTAAAAATGGAGGCAACAGGGAAACGAAGCCGACTAGGAACCATGAGGTTGTGGGTTCAATCCTTGGCCTTGCTCAGTGGGCTAAGGAAACGACTTTGCCGTGAGCTGTGGTGTAAGTCACAAATACGGGTAGGATCCTGCATTGCTGTAGCTGTGGCTGTGGCATAGGCTGGCAGCTGTAGCTCCGATTTGACCCCTGTAGCCTGGGAACCTCCACATCCCGTGCGTGTGGCCCTAAAAAAAAAAAAAAAAAAAAAATGGAACCAACAAAGATATAAGTTTGGTGGAGATATTTTTAATATGATAAAAGCGTTCAGCTCTAGGGTCTTTAAGTAGCCATTTCCTCTTAGGAAAGTAACATGCAGAGCCCCAGATCTGCCCTTCAGAACACAGGTTTTGTGGCAAATTACTGACCCTCCCTATCAAAGCTGTTTGCTCAGCTTCTCAATTTTTACTGGGAAATTTTCAAACCCAGAGAAAAGTTGAAAGGATAGTGCAGGAAAACCTATAAATCTTTCATCTAGTTTTACAAAGTGTTAATATTGCCTTTTGTTTTCTTTTTCTCTCTTTATACAAGCATATATCTATTTATATAGTACATATGTATAACTGGGTCACTTTGCTGTACAGCAGAAATTGACAGAACATTGTAAATCAACTATAATAAAAAATTTTAAAGAGAAATGTTATATATGCTTTCTTTTTACAAAAGCCTTTGAAAGTCACAGATATCCTGACATTCCTCCAATAATTTCCCCTATAAGCACGATTTCATCATCACACTTAAGAAATTTAATATTAGTTCAGTAATATTACCTTATAGAACATATTTAAA
Source organism: Catagonus wagneri (assembly GCA_004024745.2). Lineage (NCBI taxonomy): Eukaryota > Metazoa > Chordata > Mammalia > Artiodactyla > Tayassuidae > Catagonus > Catagonus wagneri. The sequence continues at coordinate 5,255,455 of PVHT021183519.1, forward strand.
TGTCTTTGATGCTCCCAAAATAGCCATTATGGCTTTAAAAAAAATCCAGAATGCAGTTAAGATTCACACAGTATATTTCATTGTCATGTCTCTTTAGTTTCCTTTAATCTAGAGCAAGCTCCCTGCCTTTGTTTGTTGTTGTTTATGACTTTGACATTTTTGAAGGGTCCAGGCAAATTGTCTTATAAAATGTCCCACTGTCTGGATCTGTCTGCTTTGATTTAAGCTATTTGGGAACAAGAATATACTGCGAAGGGGAGTCAGTGTCCTTCCTGTGCTGTGCCATGGTGTCTGGAGGCACTCCATGCCTGTTTGTCACATTAGTGATGACGGTGATGTTGGGAAGTTGGATCACTTAGTACAGGTATGAGCTGGATCATTTTACTATACAGTAGAAATTGGTACAACATTGTAACTCAACTATGCTTTCAATTTTTTTTAATCACACACAAAGAAACCATGTATGTCTATATCGATGCTCAAGGAGTTAAAGTTCTGCTTGTGATCACCCAGCTCAGCAAAGAACAGAACCCAGATTCAAACCCCGTCCCCTGACCCAAATCCAAATTGTATGCCCGTTCTCCGCACGCCGCCCTGTGGCGATGGACTAGCCAGTGTCAATATGTAGGAACCATTGGATCCAAACCATATGAATAGTATGTGAAAATCAGACCTGACTTGAAATATCTTATCACACCGAATTGCAAGATGCATACAGCCAGGCCCTCCTGCTCCGATTATACAGGGTGGCCAAGGGGCCCCACGCTGAAGCCATTTCTTCTGCCAGTGTACTGCCTTCAGTTTATCACTGGGTCACTGGGCAATCTCACAACATCCCCACATTGAACAGCAGTCACCATGCATCCCCCTGCCCCCTGGAGGCAGTACCCATGCATTAGGGCTGGAGATCACTTAGTGTTTAACCCCAAATATTCCCCTGCTCCGCCCCTGCAGAGCCATTGGTCTGGAGTAGGGGCAGGACTGGGGGGCTGTCCTGGGTTAAAGTGGGGAGGCTTTAGGGGTCCAAGCCAGGCAGAGGTCTCTGAAAGCCCCCATTGTTGCACTGGAAATTCCCATTCCTGCTTTTTTTTTTTAATGGTGGCATATGGAAGTTCTTAGGCTAGGGGTCAAATTGGAGCTGGAGCTGTCAGCCCATGCCACAGCTCCCAGCAACCCCCAATCCTTTCACCCACTGAGAGAGGCCAGGGATCGAACCCACGTCTTCATGGATACTAGTCGGATTCTGCACTCGCTGAGCCACAATGGGAACTCCTCCCATTCCTCCTTTCTACTAAGCACCACAGCGCCAATCCCAGTCTACAGGAGGGGAAATCCATAGCAGTGGCAAACCATCATTCTGAGCCAAAGGTCTTTATCCCACATGAACCAGGATGGATCCAGTTAAGAACTAAGCCCACCTGGCTGGGATGGTGAAGTGTGGGTTGGCTGCTCAGATGTGCGTCTGGGGTCCAGGGGAGGGAAAGGCCACTTCTAATGAAGATGTTGTGGACAGGGTGGGCCTTGGGGAAGGGTGAGTTGGATGTGGATAGTCGGGGAGGCAGAAGAAGGACAGTCCCGATTTGGGGGGGATGAGGGGACAGAGCATTAGTAAAGGCACAGAGGTTGGATCACAAAGGGCCTGGCCTGGGGACTGAGGGCAGGTGTCTGCAGGAAGGAGCAGGAGGCAGGCACTGAGCAGGTGGGAGCCCCTCCCTTCTGTGCACAGATAAGACCGTGGCTGTGGAGCAAATGAATATCTCATTGATGGGAAATTGGCCATGGCCGTGGTGCCTGGGATGCAGATACTGATTTCACGGCCTGTGTACCCAGATGTCTGATCAGGCTGCAGGAGGGAGGCACCCCCGACCCCCACCCCAGCCCGCCAGGTTCCCCAGCCCAGGAGGGCACAGATACTGACCTTGCTTCCCAGTGGCAGCACTGGGTGTACATGCTCCGGCCCGGGGAAGATGAACAATCCCAGCACCTCACAGGCTCCAGACCCACCTTGATTCCAGTTATTCAACAGATATGACACAGCACATACTGTGTGCCAGGCATCATGGTAAGCTCCAAGGAGACACAGATGCCTCTGCCCTGGGTGACAGCTTGGGAACACAGATCCCCAAACAGGTCTCTAATTGTGGGAAGAACAAAGTACGGTGGGGTCCTGGGTGGGGGGTGATTCAACTACCTGGGCCTGAGGTTTCACAGGGGAAGAGCCCCCTGAGCTGATGGGTTCCTTAGAGAAGAAGGCAAAGGATACTCACCCGCATTTAGTGAGGATGGCGTTTTGCCAAAACACTGTGCTAGGAGCTGGTTTTATACTATGACCTTCAATCCTCAGAGTCACTGTCATAGCAGATATTATAATTCCTACCTGTGTAGATAAAAGACATTTCTGTGGTGGGAACATCCACAGAAATACACACGAAAGAATTTGGGGATGTGGGGACCATTTAGTGGTTTGGAGAGGCTGAAGTATTGGAGGCTTGAAGGGAGCCCAGCATGAAATGAGCCTAGGAAGACAAGTTGGGGCTTTGCACGTCAGGATAACAATTTTGGACTTTATCCACTTGGCCGTGGAAAGCCTCTGAAGGGTGAAAAAGAAAAGGACTGTGCCAAGTGTCTCACTAACTCCTGCACTGACTGCCTCTCTGGTCCCGGCCTCCTCTCCAAATCCTAACTATTGCTCATCATATCAACAGATATTGACTGTGCATCCTTACTGTGGGCCAGACACCATGCTGGGTGCTGGAGGTGTGGCATGAACAGCACAAGGGCCTGGTCTCAGAGTTCCAATTGTGGCTCAGTGGGTTAAGAACCCCACTGGTGTCCATGAGGACACAGGTTCGATCCCTGGCCTTGTTCAGTAGATTAAGGATCCAGCGTTGCCTTGAGCTGGGGTGTAGGTTGAAGATATGGCTCCGATCCTGCACTGCTGTGGCTGTGGCAGCTGTGATTCAACCCCTAGCCCGAGAACTTCCATATGCTGCACATGCGACCCTAAATAAAAGAAAAAAGAGCGGGGGGGACCAGTCTATGGAGCAATGGGGAAGGGGGCAGAAGAGGGAGACAGACAATACTTAGGAAACAGACACACAAATATACAAAGGATTGTGATAGGTGCTGTGACAAACATAAAACACAGAAATGGGATGAGAGAAGGTGGGGAAGGTGCGTTAGTTACTTGTTTCCTTTCCTGTCCAGGGAGCTATGGTTGTTATGGGGAACAGGGGTCTTAGGACAGGAAGCCGGGGTGGGAGGTCAATTTCCTCCATTTCTAATTCTTAGAGAACCAGAGTCCAGGCTTCCAACATTCCTAAACCACTGATGCTGCTCCCCGTTCACCCTCCCAACCCAAGCCTCAGGCAAAGGGCCCAGCAAGAGTCACGGGATGCGGTGGCCAGAGGGAGCGGTCCCTGAGCCCAAGAGCTGGAAAGGAGGAAACGCAGAGGCCATGCTGGACGGATGGTAGATGTTTGGAGGACATAACAGGGATGGGTTCCTCTGCCTGCCCCCATGAGCTGCTGCAGAATTTCATCTTCCTGGCAGCCAATGGGGTTCTTCTTCCTCTGAACCTACCCCGCTGCTTCGGGGCCCTAACTTGGCCATTGCTCATAGGCAGGGAGAAGACAGACTTAAACTCAAGGCCAACCGTCCTCAGGAAAGTAAGTCAGCCCGAGTCATCTCTTCCCCAGCTCACAAAATCCTGCGCCCTTGCACAGTCTCTGATTTCTCCCCCCACCTTGGGTGGCCACATCTATGTCTGTCCTGAGAGTGAGGGAGGAGCGCGTGGGATACTGGCGGGGGGTGGGAGAAAGGGGGGTCTTGTCATGCCCCATTTCCTGGAACATGGAGCTGGAGAAGCTAGGAGGGCCACGGAAACGGGTGTCAGGGCTGGAGCGGACCTGCTGGGACGAGGACTACATGCCCCAAGGTGGTGGTGAGCAGGTCAGACCGGTGGGGCTGGATCCCAAGCAGGGGCCATTCCAGAGCGAGACTGGGAAAATGGGCAGATGCTAGGCTAGGGCTGGAGCAAGAGCCTGACTCACGACGGCACCAAGCTGGAGGGGGGGAGGGAACGGTGAGGGAGGGGTGAGGATGGGCCCTGGATAGGCTGCAGTGCCGAGGGTGAATCAGGATCTAGTCAAGATATGCTTCGAGGAGTTCCCTTTTTTTGCTTTTTTTTTTTTTTTTTGGCCTTATCTAGGCCGCACCCGCGGCATATGGAGGTTCCCAGGCTAGGGGTCTAACAGGAGCTGTAGCTGCCGGCCTTCGCCACAGCTACAGAAACACAGGATCCTAGCTGCGTCTGCAACCTACACCACAGCTCACAGCAACGCCAGATCCTTAACCCACTGAGCAAGGCCAGGGATGGAACCCTCAACCTCATGGTTCCTAGTCGGATTCGTTTCCACTGAGCCACGACGGGAACTCCTAAGAGAATGTTTTCTTGATTTCACAGAGCAGAACATGATACCTAGCAAAGCTCAAGGTAATGCAGAATTTGAGGCCGTCGTGTGTGAAAGAGTCCAAATCCATCCTCATAATTTTCCTGAGCTTTCATCTCAAGCATCCTTCTGCTGAATAAAGGGGAATTCAGTGCGTTTCCCCACCCCTTCTCCCTCTCTCTCTCCACAAACACATACACCCTCCCCCGCACCGATTTCAGAATCTTCTCTTTTTTTCTGCCAACATCTCTGCTTCCTCCTCCTCCTCCCCGCCTCCCTTCTCCACCAGAACACACCAGGACAAGGAGCTTCCCAGCCTCAGAAGCTGGTTTCTCTGAGGGAGCAAGCAGTTAACACAGACCGGACCACAAAGTCATTGCTGCCCTGAGCCCACTTCTCAGTCTTGCTAGGATCAAATATAAACCAAAAAATGATGCAATTGCATCCATGCAGCCTTCACCCCACCCAAACAAGGCCCCGGGGTCAGTCGCCCTGGGGAGCTGACTCTGCTGCTGTTTTAGGACTAACTCACTTCTTGTGGCAGGGGGTTGTTTGGTGCCTTGCCAGGATCAGCGGCTCCCATGGGCTTGGGAAGTGTACCTGTAAAACATGGATTCATAAACAAGATGCAGAGGGTCCCCAAACTGAATGTGCACGTGTGAGTATGTGCATTTTTTCCTGGGGGTGAAGATCTATTTGTTAGGTCAGATTCTCAAAGGCATCAGAGACCCTCTAAAAGTTTTACTAGTTTGGGGCAATAGGTAAAATAAGACATTGAAAATCTGCCTCCTCTCATTTCTCTCCCCGGAGGGTGTGCCTTTTATGCAATTTCTCATCTAAAAGGGAAGCCTGAGGCCATGGAAGTCGGGGGTTGAACATCCTGATTATGCCTTTCTTTGGATAGTCACCAAGAGAAGATCTGAGCAGGAGACATGATGTCACCTTCAGGGAGGAGATGCTTGAGTTGTCTGGAGAGACTGGTGGAGGAACGAGGAGGGATCAGTGGCCTTGACCGCCCCCCTCCCCAAGGAGAGGCCAGAGCACCTTTCTGGGACGCTGTCCAGGCTCTGCCTTGAGCATGCAGCTCCAAAAGAGATGCTGTGCAGATTCCCAGCTGCCAAATCCCAGAGCCCTGAGGGACAAAACAACCTTGACCAACCCAGATATTCTCTGGGCATCCTGGGCCCTACCCACCAGGATCGGGAGCCCCACGTGCAGAGTTGCTGCAGAGCTGGACCTGAGAAACTCCACGCCAAGCCCCAGCTCCCCTGGGCTCCCAGGGAGGAGGAAAAGAGAATTGGGGGGGGGGCTCTACCCATTCCTCCCCCCACCCTCCTGCCAGCGGGTGAGTCTCTTTAGCCCTTGGCATGGTAATTAACGCCAGGAAGTTATGCATCGGCCTCAGCCAGCTAATGTGGCAGGAGCTCTCTCCTGACAGCAGAGCTAATAAGAAATTTGCTAATGCAATTGATCACTTTAAAAAGCCGTATGTCGTTGGGGATGAGCGCTTGCTTCTCTGCAGCAGCTAGTCTAACTGTCAGAGGAGAGAGCAGCCAGCCGCGCTCGGAAGGGGGTGTGGATGATGTCTTCACTGAATCAGTGGTGCAATGCAGCAGGCTGGGGGCTGGGAAGAGGGGTGTGGGCTGAGCCCGAGGACCCCAACCCTTCCAGCTCCCAGGAAGCCAGTCTCTGCAGGCCTGTTTTAAGGATCTATTAAGAGCCCTGAGCTGCAGCCCCTGCTGGAAAGCTGCACTTGCAGCCTCTCAGCTCGTGCCGCAGTATTAAATCAAGAACCAGCTCTGGCTGCAATGACAGCTGATCTCAGCCTCAGCCAGCAGCAGGTATCAACACACCAGAGCCCACTCAGGCTTCTGCTGGGGGCAGGGCTGGAACCTGCAGCAAATTTGCTTTTTCTCTCCCAGCCCCCTGCCAGGATTCCAACCACTCGTTCTGAGTCAGATGCAGAGAAAGATTAGAAATCCAGCTCAGGCCCACCAAAGTCTGCTCCCATTTGAGACAAAAGGCAACTTGCTCTGAAAGCCTGGGCTTTGGCAATGGTTTCGGGAACGGGGAGAAACTGCTGCGATGGGATTTTGCCTCCAACACTCACTCCAGAAACATTTTCCCCGGAAAGAAATCCAAAGAGAAGCAAGTGACCTCCATGGAAATGGGGCGCAAGGCTACCAAGAATGCTGCTGCAGGGGACCAAGGGTGTCCCCGTCCTTAGCAGTCTGGATCCCCACTGCTTTCTGGAAGAGTCCTCACTCTCAGTTACCCTTGGGAACGGGGGTGGAGGTGGGGAGCTGGAGGACAGGTGACCAAGAGGCAGAGAAACGTCACGCCCAGTCTCTGGCATGACGTCTCAATCCATTCAGCTTTCCTCTAAACCACATCTTGAGCCTCATTGCTCCCCAGCCTTGACATTAATGCTTTGAGTTTGGGGTGGAGGCACTTAAGGAAGACAAAGCACAGGGATCAGGGCATGGGCAGTGGGTGTACCACACCCAGTAACCCAGAGGAGCCTAGTTCCGTGTGAGCAGTGCCTGGCCCAACAGGCCTACTCAAGACCTTCCTTGGCCTCATGACTCCCCTAGCCTCCAGGGTGAGGGAGAGGCCAGGAACAGGTGAAATTGCTTTATGAGTTTCATCTGCCGGAGAGGAGGTTTTGCAATAAGGCCCCTCAGTGAGTTGAAGTTACCTGCGTGTCTGTGCAACCTGGGGGCCACTCCTCTGGCTTCCTGGAAGGCCCTGCCCAGCACCCAGGCAGAGCGGCCACAGCAGCCTGGGGTCTGAGCAGCGCAGCTCCAAGCCTTGGTCCAGGCGCTCAGCAGTCAAGGCTATGGGAGCAAAAAGGATCATCTGCTGGACCTGCTTGAGCTGAAGAAGGTCCCGGGGGCTACTTTACATGCCCTTGAAAATGCACTTGAATATCTAAACGCCTATCTATCCTTTCGTTTAAATTTTTTTTTTTAATTTTTCCTGGTTCTCCTCCCAAGTTTATTTTTCCAAATCAGTCTTTATATTATTTCTGCCAAGGTAAAACAAAGATAACTCTGTTGATATTTGATTAGAATGATACTGAATTAATAGATTCATATAGGGAAAAATTTTTACGAAACTGAGTCAAGTTAAAGTACGTTTTGCCATTTAAACAGAGCCTTGCTATCGGAGGACTTTTAAAAACTCCACTTTGGGAGTTTCCGTTGTGGCTCAGTGGGATAAGAACCTGACTAGTATCCATGAGGATGCAGGTTCCATCCCTGACCTCACTCAGTGGGTTAAGGATCCAGCAATTCCTTGAGTTGCGGTGTAGGTCACAGATGCAGCTCGCATCCCGAGTTGCTGTTGCTGTGGTGTAGGCCAGAGGCTTACAGCTCTGAATCGACCCCTAGCCTGGGAACTGCCATATGCCATGGGTACAGCCCTAAAAAGCAAAGCAAAACAAAAAACAAAACAAAAGAACTCCACATTGGCTCTGAATTACCTCCCTTGAAGGCGCATTGCTGAAAATCCGTAGACTCTTTCTCGCCAAGGGGGTGATGTGTTACTTCGCCCATAGTACTGAAGTGAATTGCACTCTAAAGGGGGCTTTTTAGGTACCTTCACTTAAACCAAAGGACACTGGGAGTTCCCGTTGTGGCTCAGTGGAAACGAATCCGACTAGGAACCAGGAGGCTGCAGGTTCAATCCCTGGCCTTGCTCAGTGGGTTAACGATCTGGTGTTGCTGTGAGCTGTGGTGTGGGTTGCAGACGCGGCTTGGATCTAGCATTGCTGTGGCTCTGGCGTGGGCTGGCAGCAACAGTTCCCACTGGACCCCTAGCCTGGGAACCTCCATATGCCGAAGGTATGGCCCTAAAAAGATAAATAAATAAACAAACCAAAGGACACTGGGACAAACAGCCACCTCGAGGTGTCTCGGCCTTTAATCTCCAACATGGACACCCTCATTTTGCGTTCATTCCACACACAGGAAGGCCGTCTCTACTCCAAGGCCAGCAAAACTAAAACTCCCCTCGCTTTCACCTGGTCAGTAGCGAGTGCCTCTGAGTCCCAGGAAGGAGACTCAAGGATGATAAAGCCCCTGCCTTTAAGACCCAGGGTTGGTGCTTGAGAACAATTGCTGGAGCAGACCCCCCCACACACACTCACTTTTCTCCAGTAATCCCTCTGCAGGGCTAGCTTCACAAGGGCGAGGCGGTGCTTAGATGGATCCTGCACTTGATTTAAGGCTCTCCTGTCACCATGATGGAATGAATAATTTTGAACAAGGGATCCCACATTTCCATGTTGCACTGGTCCCACAAGTTACATAACTGGTCCTGCTTCTCTGCAAAGCTTGGAGGCTCAGAGACTGTCAAGACCAGTCCAGGTCACACCTGGAGGCAGCTGGCATTTGCACCCAGGAGGTTCCAGATACAAAGTTGGGCCCCTGGGCAGGCTCTGTATCCAGCCAAAGGCAAGGTCTCATTTCTGCCTGCAAATAGGCCCGGCTGATCGATTTTTAAGGGACACATCACAGGGGACTTGATGCTTCCTTCCTGGGCTCCTCCTCCCCGCCGGCCTCCCAGGGCCCAGGCTCCCACAGTCCTCTTAGAGAGTCCTCAGCAATCCTTGCCGCTGTCATCTGGACTCCCTCGGGCACGGTCCTGCTCAGTGTTCCCAGAGTTTAAACCCCGGGCAAGAGTGCGCAGTCTGTGTTCTCTCTCCAGATCCTGACTCTCTCAAGACCTCCCGGGAGGGGGTTAGGGGGGCGCAGGAGAGAGCACTTCCAGACCATTAACAGGAGCGCACCCGGTCTCCCAGGCCGGAGGAAGCCACCCTGGCTGGAGAAGAGAGGGGCCGGAGCACCGGGGACATAATCCATAAGCGTTACAGCCACCAATCAGTGCAACTGGGGGAGGAGGAGGGCTGGGGGAGGTTCCAAAATGGAAGATTTAGGGCCACTTGTGCCTGGAAATCCTAGGCTCTCCCGTCCATCAGAGCCCCCCGCCCAGAGGAGGAAGGCAGCTTAGGCAATAAAGATGTCAGGGTACCACTGGGAGGGCAGAAGCTCAAGGAACTCCCCGTAGTCATTGACTTTGAAGGAGGCCTTTCTTCTCGAGGCCTGACTGCAAGGATTCTGGCAGCAGGAGAAGGATTCATTTGTGATTTCCCAGCTGGAGAGGAAGAAGGAAAATACGTAACTGTTTATTTATTGAACTCCATCCATCCATTTATACATTCAACCCTTCATTAATTTAGCACTTATTGAATGCTTATTTAAGGATCAGCTGTGCTAAGTGCTGTGAGGACTGTTGACTCACTCGGTAGGAGGAAGGCAAGAGAAGTCTCCGGGGTCCCTTTTACAAGAGCACTAATTCCATTCATGAGGGCTCTACCCTCTTGACCTCAATACCCCCCAAAGGCCCCACCTCTTAATAACATCACATCGGGGTCCGGATTTCAACCCATGAATTTGGAGGAACACAAACGTAAGAGACTATAAGCCCTGAAGGGGCGGGGACATGTCTGTCTCGCTCCCTGCTTTATCCTCAGCCTCTGCCCAGAGTGTGGCTCATAACGGGGGCTCAGTAAATATTTCCGGAACGAATAGATGACAGGTTTGAATGCTATTGGAAAGCTCCGTAAGAGGTCAGAGAACATTCACGTGGGCTGGCAGGGCTGGTGCAGACTTCATAGATGAGACATAAACCCAGAAAAAGTTAAATGAGAACACAAGACAACAGTGCAATAACGATGACAAGACAATGTGTGATATGCATCAGGCAAACAGTGCAAATACTGCATGTTAAAGCTGGGAGAATGTATCAGCTATGATGTCTTTGTCAGCAAGCAACAGAAAACCTCCTTTCAAACCATCCTTCACTGCAAGGGAATTTATGATCTCTCACAGGATAGGGTGAGAGGAAGGCCAGGCTCAGTGTGTTTTGTTTCCTTTTTTTTTTAAGGGCCACACTTGTGGCATTTGGAGGTTCCCAGGCTAGGGGGCGAGTTGGAGCTACAGCTGCTGGCCTATGCCACAGGCGCAACCATAGCAACGCCAGATCCAGGCCATGTCTGCAATCCAAGTCCGCGTTCAACCCATTCGAACATCTGCCCTATCAACTTTTGATGGCAGTCGCCGTGCCTACCGTGGTGACCACGGGTGACGGGGAGTCAGGGTTTGATTCCAGAGAGGGAGGCTGAGAAACGGCTACCACATACAAGGAAGGCAGCAGGCACACAAATTACCCACTCCCGACCATAGCTCATGGCAATGCCCAATCCTTAACCCACTGAGAAAGCCTGGGGATCAAACCCGCATCCTCATGGATCCTAGTCGGGTTCATTAACCGCTGAGCCACGAAAGGGACTCCAGCAAAGTGCTTTCTTTTGGTTTTTTGTTTTTCCGTTTTTGCTTTTTAGGGCCACACCTGAAGCATATGGAAGTTCCCAGGCTAGGGGTCAAATTGGAGCTTCAGCTGCCGGCCTATGCCACAGCCACAGCCACAGCCACAGCAGACCCGAGCTACATCTGCTACCTACACCACAGCTCACAGCAACACTGGAACCTTAACCCACTGAGTGAGGCCAGGGATAGAACCTGCATCCTCATGGATATTAGTCGGATAAATTTCTGCTGCTCCACAACGGGAACTCCCAGAGTGTGTGATACAGCAGCTCTGTGCTGTCCTCCCATGGGCTTCATCCTCAGGCGGGTGGCAGGATGCCCACAGACACTCCAGACATGGAAACATCCACTGCAGAAAGACAGACTCTCTCTTCCCAGGTCTCTTTCCCAGGAGCTTCCCAGCAATTTCCCCCTTCATCTCACTGGCCGACACTGGGCCACAGGCCCAAGCTGATTACTGGTGAGGGGAGCAGGATTTCTGCGACTGGCGTAGACCAACCACAATTCACTCATGGAGCTGGGATACAGTCACTGTCCATTAAGTATAAAAGGAGGGGTAAATATCCTATAGAAATTAAGACCTGTTAGACATGAATAAACAGGAAAATGAATCTGGCTAGAAATCAACAGTATCCAATGCCACCCACCCTTTGTATACTTAACATGTACTCACACTATACAGGGGTCACTCTGCGCCTGCCAACGTTGTCTAGAAAAGGCTTGATGGAGGAAATAAGATCAAGTTAGGTCTTTTTTTTTTTTTTCAGGGCTGCACCTGTGGAAGTTCCCAGGCTAGGGGTAGAATCAAAGCCGCAGCTGCTGGCCCACACCACAGCCACAGCAAAACAGGATCCGAGCCGCATCTGCAACCTACTCCACAGCTCATGGCAACACCACATCCTTAACCCACTGAGCCAGGCCAGGGATCAAACCCTCATCCTCATGGATACTAGTCAGGTTCGTTACTGCTGAGCTCACATTTTGGCTCTGCTTTCAAGTTTCTTAACCTCTTGGAACCTCTGTTTCCTCCACAATGAAGTGGAACTGGAGGGCCTGCCTCCCTGGAATGTGTCAAGATCACACCAGACTGTCCCAGACAGAACCTTACACACAGAAACTACCCACCCCATGTTTTTCTCCCACCTTCCTTCCTTAGGAAGAAGGCCATTCTAGAGAACACTTTGAGTTGTCAACACCAACTTAGGTCCTACTGTGAAACAGAGGCACCAGCTTGGATGCCAAGACTTGAAGCACAGGCTTTCATTCTCAATTGAGTCTCGGGTGAATGTTAGGCCTCTTGTCTTCTTTTATGTCTAACACTTGACCCCTTTTGGCATGAACATTAACCGCAGAAATCCAGATGAGAAGCAGAGACCTTATCTAGAGCCATGGAGGCAGAACTGGAAAGAAGGGTCCATCCACGTGCCTGGGTTATCTAAGGATCCAGCTAAGGCCTGACTGCCCCAGGTAGTTAGGGCCCTGCTTCAGGGCTGTCAGAGCCATCACAGACCCAGGAGAGAATCAGAGAACGCTGTGAATGTTTTTAGAGAAAAGCACATATGTAAAATATGCATATATGTATTTTTACATATTATCGCATATAATTTCCATAGGTTCTGGAACATTCTAAAATATCTCTTAAGACCCCAGAAAGAGAAGCCCTGAATTGTTTGCTTGAAATGGTGTGAGCCTGTTTTCTGAGAGCAAATGGGACAAGAACTGACTTTGCCCCAGGATCGCATAGTGACCTGCAGCTTCAGGATGGGCACGCCTGCTGCTGGCTCCTTTGTTCCCGGCTCCACACACTAACTGGCCTGGACATAGCCTGGGTTGGGGGGTGGGGCGGTGGATGGTGCATGTGCAAATGCTTGGGGAGGGTTTGGGCGATGCTGATGGTCCTGCTGACTCCAGAGAAACCAGTTCACAGTGTTTTGGGATGACAGGTTCTTTGTCCTGAGAGAGAGGATTAGCGCCCCAAGAGCTCTTAAGGATTCCGAAACAGAGACAGGACCGAGGTTTCAAAAAACAAAAAAAAAGCAAAAACCATGGGGAGCGCTGCCTCGGAACTTCAATCCTTGGCGGAGGTGGGGAAGGGGCTGCTTATTTGAGTGAGGGTCCAGGAAGGGGCAGTTTTGGGGGATTTAGGGCAGCGATCTTGAAACCGTGCGCAACGTGTACGTTAAGATCGTGAAAAACATCAGTTGCCCGGATCAAAGAATGGGGGGAGGGGGTGCTTTCCGGAGTTTAAGAGGCGGCTAACGCTGTTCCCAGCCTCCCATCCACTGGCGCCACCTCTGTGGCTCCAGCTCCGCAGCCCCGCAATCCGCAGAGTGCCCAAGGACGCCGGCCGCCCTGCCCCAGTGTTAGCTGCAGCGAGGACGATGGCGGTCGGCTCCCTAATGGAGTGCCCCCGGAGCCCAACTCGATCGGCTGCCTGCATTATTAATGCATTATGTCATCTTTCCTTGCACTTGCTCTCGGCTGCTGAAATTTTATAGAGCGGTATTATTAATTGAAGCAATTAGTGCTGGGGACATCAGCACTGCCACGACAGGGGGCGGGGGATGTGCAAGGCCAGGATCTCTCTCTTTTTCTCTTTGTGTCCCCTTTCGCCCTCTCTCCCCCGTGCCTCCCCACCCCCACCTCTCTTGTTTCCGCTCACCCCCACTTCCCTCCCTCCTTCTCTTCCAGTTCTCTCTCAATATCCCTCTGGAGAGACTTGGAGTCCCCACTGCCCTTCCCGGGATGAAGTCATTCCATCTCTAATCAGCACGGGCAGACAGACAGAATGACAGCGTCACTGTGGCTGCCTCCTGCCTGCAGCTGCTGGTCTAGCTGAATTAGGATGGAAGACCAGTGCTTCTGGTTCTTATCTTGGCTCAGAGCCCTCCTGAGCCCAGAACTCAAGCTCACTGCTTGTCAGACCCATTCATTCATTCATTCATTCATTCACTCATTCATTTATCCATCCAACCATTTTTCCTCTGTGGGTACACAGCCTTACAGTACCCCGTGTCCCCTTAGTGTACGCTGGGGAAATAAAGAGGAAATGGGACTCAGGCCCTGGAACTGGCCTTGTAACCAGAAAGACCAGACTGGCCACTAAAACAGAGCAAAATAGGTGCAGCAAAGGGTCCCAAGGGAGTGATCTCTGAGGAACAGTTTGCCCAGCTCCTTGGAGCACCCTCTGTGGCCCAGGGTCTAGGGAGGCAAAGGAGCCCTGGAGAGTGAGAAAGGTGAGGTACCCACAGGCTGCAGGAGGGTGGGAGCAGGGGCAGCTGCAGCAAGAGGGAGGAAGGAAGAAGGTGCGGGATGGGCAGGTACAGGACAGAAAGCCTGGGAGGGACCCCACACTGCATGTCCACCCCACCACCACCACCACCACCACCACCACCACCACGAGACAGAAGCTGTCACCAGCAGAGGTTGAGACCTAGAAGCAAGTGGAAAACCTGGCCAGGGGCCAGGACACCGGGATACCGGGGCCCATGCCTCAGATCCTTTCATCAGGAATCAGTAGGATACCTGAGAGGCCACAGTCTCAAGTTCCCTGCAGAATAAACAGATACCAGGATGGAAACATCCAGGATGAACAGTCCTGCCCACCCCCACTCCCTTGGCTCCCCTCCAGGCTCATCAGAACAGGTACAACTGTAAGAAACCTCCTCGGAAGTCTGGGGGCATGCTCTTGTTAGAAAAAGTCTGTTCGGACTTCCCTTCGTGGCTCGGTGGTTAACGAACCTGAATGGTATCCACGAGGATGCAGGTTCCACCCCTGGCCTTGCTCAGTGGGTTAAGGATCTGACAAGCTATGGTTAAGGTTGCAGATGCCGCTCAGATCCCCTGTTGCTGCAGCTCCGATTGGACCCCTACCCTGGGAACTTCCGTATGCTGCGGGTGTGGCCCTAAAAACACCAAAAAAAAAAAAAAAAAAGGAAGGGTCTGCTCATTTTTCTTATTTTTCTGTATTGAAAACAAATGCATGCACCACCACCACCACCCATGGACAAATTTTCATAAGTAGAACGTACTGAAATGAGAGAAATGATCTATCATGAGTTAAACTCTCCTGATATGCCTGGGCAGGGGTCCAGTGTTACTCATTTACTCCTCCCAACAGCTAGAGAAATGGGGCTAATTAAAGCGGAGAGAAAGGTCACACGCAGGAAATTACGGAAGCCCGCGAAGTTCAAGTCCCTGATGTTACCCTCTACTGCCCCCTATCTCCTTACCCTCCAAGGGCACCCCGGGAGAGCCCAAATCTCCGGGGGCAAAAGATGTTAGGTAGTGAAGATATTAATGGCTATCTTCGTGGTCTGAGCTCACTTCTCGGAGCTCTGTTTACTCCTTTTCCTGGCCTGGTGGCGCCCACTTCTAGGATCCTCATGCTGACCGTCCTTACGCCCTATCCCCGTGGAAACCTGATCCAAGGAAAGGGGCACAGGTTAGCCAGTGAGCTGAGCTGTAGTATCACCAATAGAAAGGCTGCCCAATAAACTTTCATAATGGGCTGTTCTGTGCTCTTCAATATGGCAGCCACAAGCCGCATGTGGTTATTAAGCCCTTGAAATGTGGACCCTCCATGGACGGCCTTGAGTGCCAGGTGAAGAAGGCCAGACTTTGCCCTGTGCACGGTAGTGAATTTTTATGGGAGCAGGAAGGCCTTATGGTTTTATTTGCTTATTGGTCTGATTGCTCCTCTTGATTGATCACGGCCTTCCAGGTGATGGACCCTGGCCTGAGCTCATGCACAATCTCATTTCATTCTCAAATTCAGCCCTCTGAGATCGATGTTTTACAGACCGAGAAAATGAAGCTCAATTAAATGTCATGCAAGAACTGAGTGGCAAAGGAATTGGAACCCAAGTCTGTCTTACTCTGATGCCTCAAAACACTATACAGTGCTAGCTTTAAGAAAATTCAGCATCTATCAGGATGTGAAAATGGACTGGAATAGGAGGAGGGTGATGAAATCTCCAGAAACAGCACTGGCACTCGGAGAGGCTAAGTAAATCCTTGCTCATTGAAATTGAATTGAGTGAAGGTTCTGGAAAGTCTTTAATCCCAATGAGGCTGCCAGGAACTAAATCTGGCACAAGCCTCTGAGAAACATATTTTTACCAGGTGGGCTGGGAATCCAAGCCCTCACAGGCTCTCACACAGTTTACTGTCCATTAGAGAAGTTAACAAGCTGAGCTGCTTGGCAGGACTGTCCCCTGGGAACTGTGGCCAAGCCTAGGACTGCCCTAAGGGGACAGGTGTGAAGCCTTGCTGTGTGGGGATGGCATTTCCTGTGTCCAGCTGGGAAGAGGGGCCTGGACCAAGGCCCTCTAGGGCCCAAATACAAGGACAAACCCAGAGATCCAGCGTTCAAGGCAATGGGATCAAGAGGCTCTGATCTCCATAAAATCACTTTAAGTGAAATTTGTCTTTACACCCTCTGTGCCAAGTTCAGTGCTGGGTCCTCTCCCAACCTCTTCGCAAACAGAACTTTAGTTTCTCATACCCTCTAGGTCCTCTTGTCTTAAGATGCATTTATCCTAAGATGTTAGGACGTTAAACCCAATGCGTTTTAATCATCTATTCCCCTTACAGGAAAATGTTCCATGGTGGAACTCCAGGCCCTCAGTATGGGAAGACAGAGGCTGAGCTAAGATCTAGCCTGTTTGTAGACAAGACCAGTCTGGCTGATGTTGAAGCAATTGGGAGTTTCTGAGAAAACAGCTCCAGCTAGGCGTGTCAAATCAGACGCGGTAAGCCCTTCAGTCTGCAAGTACTTCCTGGACGCCCCAGTGGATCCTGGGGGATTGAGAGGCAAACAGAGCAGTCAAAGAAGCAGCAGGTAAAAGAGCTTTGGATTTGGTGACAGATGACTTATTTGAGTTTGAATTGCAGCTCTGCCACTGATGAGCTGTATGACCTCAGACAAATTGTTGGTTTTTGTGAGTCTCCTTCCCAGTTTCCTTTGATTTGGGAGACAGAGCTGAGTAGTTAAGAGTTTAAGCTCTGACACTAGACAGACCTGTTTTTTTGTTTGTTTGTTTTGTTTTGTTGTCTTTTGTCCTTTTAGGGTCGCACCCGAGGCACATGGAGATTCCCAGGCTAGGGGTCTAATCGGAGCTGTAGCTTTTAGCCGACACCACAGCCACAGCAACGCCAGATCCGAGCCGCATCTGTGACCGACACCATAGCTCACAGTAACGCCGGATCCTTAACCCACTGAGTGAGGCCAGGGATCGAACCCGCAACCTCATGGTTCCTGGTTGGATTCGTTTCCACTGCGCCACGACGGGAACTCCTAGACAGACCTAGGTTTGAATCCTAGTTTTGTCACTCATTGGTGGTGGGCCTTGGGAAAATTCCTTGATCTCTCTATGCTTGTTTTCTCATCTGGAAAATGGGGACAGCAGTTCTTCCTTTCCTGGTTGTTATTAGAATAATGAATTGCGGAGTCCCCTTGCAGCTCAGCAGGTTAAGGGTCTGGGGTTGTCATTGCTGTGGCTTTGATTACAGCTGTGGCACAGGTTTGATCCCTGACCCAAGGACTTCTGCAATCTGCAGGTGTGGCCAAAGGAAAAAAAAAAAAAAAGAATGAATGTGCAATGCTTCACATACTGTCTCAGACAGAATCTCAATATGTTACTTATTATTATATTCATCACTTATTTCCCTAGGTTTAGGGTCAGACAAGGAGGAAAGGAAATGCTGGAGTTCTGCCATGGCTCAACAGATAATGAACCCGGCTAGTATCCATGAGGACGCGGGTTCGATCCCTGGACTCACTCAGCAGGTTAAGTATCCGGCATTGCCGTGAGCTGTGGTGTAGGTCACAGATGCGGCTCGGATCCCTCGTTGCTGTGACGTAGGCTGGCAGCTAGAGCAGCTACAGCTCCAGTTCAACCACTAGCCTGGGAACCTCCATATTGCCACAGGTATGGCCCTAAAAAAGACAAAAAAAAAAAAGAAAGAAAAGAAATGAAATGCTGGGAAACTGGGGGATGGGTATCAGAAATGGAGCTGGGTCAGGGGGAGGATGAGGCCAAAGAGGAATGGCTCAAGCTCAGGACCCAGGCAAACCTACTGAGAGTTATGCAGTTGTACACACATGTGCACTGCTGAGCAGGCAAGTGGGGGCTGAAATCCCACCTAAACTCCAATCTAAACTCCACTCCCCAGGCAAGCTTTGCTGCCAGCATAGGGCCAGGCAGGCAACAGGACGAGGCCTGCCCTAAGGGTCATTCAGTATCTGGGACAGGAAGAAGTGGAAGGAAGGAAGACTTGCAGTTTAAGGAGTTTGGTGGCAGCAACTGGGATTCCAGGGACAAGACTCAGCTGCAAAGACCTCACAAGGGAGGACGGGGGACAACTCAATTCCCAGAGCCCTGTGGGGCTGTTAGGAAACCAAGGTAGAGGAGTTCCCGTCGTGGCGCAGCACAAATGAATCCAACTAGGAAACATCTGGTTGTGGGTTCGAACCCTGGCCTCGTTCAGTGGGCGAAGGATCTGGCGTTTCTGTGAGCTGTGGTGAAGGTCGCAGATGTGGCTCTGATCTGGCATTGCTGTGGCTGTGGTGTAGGCCGGCAGCTGTAGCTCCGATTAGACCCCTAGATTGGGAACTTCCATATGCCGCGGGTGTGGCCCTAAAAAGCAAATAAATAAATAAAAGAAGAAAGAAAGAAACCAAGGTAGATGTTAAGGCAAAAAGCTACCCAAACATGCTGGTTCCTTAAATCTCGCTGAGCCACCAGGGTACTCCTGCAATTTTTTTTTTGGATAAAGTCAAAGGTCACAGCTCAGATGCCACAGGAGCCAGTAAGCAGCCCAAAAGGGAGAAGGAGGCTAGACATGACAATAAGGAGCAGTAGGGAGTGGTGGGGACGGTGACAAATCAGAGAGTGAATGTTTTAGTGAATGTTTAAGGAGATCAGCAGCTGCTCAGCTCAGCCAACTCTTGTTTGGTGGGAATAAATGACCATCAATTTCAGTTCTTCTGATTTTTATGGGAAAAAAATTCTTGTAAATATCAGTTTTTAAAAGCAATTAACTGATGTGTTGTTGTTTTATAAAACTCTTGAGGTTATCATGACCTGACCAAACCCACAAGAATTTGTGGGTCACACATAGCCTCTGGCCTGGGAATTCCTGTCTCCAGGATCCCCTGGAGATACAGCGCCTCCGAGAGAGGTCTCACGCTGGGTCCCTAATGTCTCCAGGAAGGAGTGCTACTCCCAGGCATTCTGTCTTTCTCGCCCATCCTTCCTTGTTCCAGGGACTCTGGGCATCTGAAGAAGGTGGGAAAGATGGGAGAGAAAGAAGAGGCGTGACACTGAAGACGAACCTGTCTGACTTCATGCGTTGTCCCCCAGGACATGCCATGTCTGGCCTCCACCAGTCACAGTCTGAGGACACAGATTCTGGGAGATGGGAAGACAGCTCTGAGGCCAAGACTTGGCTGGGCCCATGGCTTTGTTCCATGTACCGAGGGCTGGTCCCAGGCCAGAGGGTCCGTGGCGTCCCTCTGTGAACCAGCTCTTTCCTTTCCTCTCCCTTCTGAACCAGCTCTTCTGGCTTCTGTCACTCTGCAGTAGTTTTCATAAGACTCATCTTACTCTATGGGTTTTATTAGCAAGCAACTGCTTCTCATGGCTCAGCTTTGGACCTTTCGTCTGTGGTTTCCACCCGGGCCCAAGTGGACTCTGAAAAAATAATTAATTTATCCCTGCCCCTACCCCCTACACATAGTGGGGAGAGCACAGCATCTCAGGGCGAGAGGGAGGGGTATAGATATAAAGTCTGACTTCAGGAGTTCTCCTCGTGGCTCAGCGGTTACTGAACCCGACTAGCATCCATGAGGACACACGGTTTTGATCCCTGGCCCCGCTCAGTGGATTAAGGATCCGGCATTGCTGTGAGCTGTGATGTAGGTCACAGACGGGCTTGGATCCCGCGTTGCTATGGCTGTGGCGTAGGCCGGTGGCTACAGCTCCGACTGGACACCTAGCCTGGGAACCTCCATATGACGCAGGTGCAGCCCTAAAAAGACCAAAAAAAAAAAAAAAAAGGGAGCAAAACTAAATTAAAAATTAAATAAATAAAATAAAGTCTGACTTCAAAATTATCGTAAGCATTATCACCTAGCTGAGAAACAGGAGGACTGAAGTCCCTGGTCAGAGGTCCCAGTCGTGAGGGAGGTGGGACTCGCCCCCAGGTCTCTGGCATTTGTTTGATCATACTTTATGGTCAGGTTAGAATCTATGTCTCCCCAGGGTCCTTCCCCCAACTTCTGCCCCTCCCGCATCTTCCAGTTAGGAAGAGGGTTTGAGGCCAGACTTCAGGCCTGTGCTGGGAGCGCTCTGGAGAATGCAGGATGAGGTCTCATTCTGGCTGGTGAGAGGAGATATGCGTGAACACCACAGAAAGTGTTCATTGTTCCTCCTCAGGCACTGACTGCCTCCAATTGTGTGGCCTGTAACCCACTGGGGGAGAAAAGATTTGACATTAGAACTGTAAGCATCTTTTTGTTAGAGCTGTAAGAATCTTTTTGGAAGATCTAATTCTGGATAATCTCAGTTTCCAGTCTCTCTTTTAGAAACCCATTCCATTAATCAGACGAAGGTCGGTTCTCTGCTCAAAGCAGTTGGGGAAATCCTGAAGTTCCTGTCCACTTGGGTTCCCTCCCTCTCCCCCTCCCAGACACCTGAGCAGTCTCTGAGGAACCCTCCAGGGAAAACAGAAAATTCTTTCATCTCTACAACCAGTGTGAAAAAACAGTATGGCGGTACCTCAGAAAACTGAATACAGAACTACCATACGATCCAGCAATCCCACTCTTGGGCATATAGCCAGACAAAACTTTCATTGAACAGGGGGCATGCACCCCTAGTTCACTGCAGCGCTATTCACAACAGCCAAGATGTGAAAACAACCTAAGTGTCCAACGACAGATGAATGGATTAAGAAGATGTGGTACACATGCACGGTGGAATACTACTCAACCAAAAAGTGAACAAAACGATGCCATTTGCAGCAACATGGATGGAACTAGAGATTTTCATACTAAGTGAAATAAGTCAGAAAGAGAAAGACAGCTACCATATGATATCATTTACATCTGGAATCTAATATATAGCACAAATGAACCTACCTAAAGGAAAAAAAAAAAAAAACTCATTGACATGGAGAACAGACTTGTGGTTGCCAAGGGGGAGGGAGTGGGACAGACTGGGAGTTTGGGGTTAGTGGATGCAAACTATTGCATTTGGAGTGGATAAGCAATAAGGTCCTGCTGTGTAGCACAAGGAACCGTATCCAGTCACTTGTGATGGAACATGATGGAGGACAACGTGAGATAAAGAATGTATATGTGTAAGTGGGTCACTTTGCTGAACGGCAGAAATGGACAGAACATTGTAAATCAACTATAATTTTTTAAAAAGGTTTTAAGAAAAAAAGAAAAATCATTATTCTGGTCTAACCCCTGAAAAATCCCAGTTTTGGCAACTGAGACTCTGAAAGGTCAAATTACTTGCCCGAGGCCATACAACTGTACCTCCGGATTGCAGGCAGGTCTCTTTCCTCAGCCACTGTCTTAGAGTCATGTATACTTGAGTCTCCAGAAAGGGTGGGGAAGCGAGAAGGGCAGGCAGAGGTCAGTGTGGGCTGCAGTGTCAGGGAGGCAGGAAACTTGAGTGGAGGCCCTGATGGGTGGTTAGGGGCAGAGGCGGTCACTCAGGAATGGGGCACGGGTCAAGCAGGTGTTAAATTCCAGAAGCCAAGAGATAAGCTGTGTGAGGCCAATGGAAAACTGGGATGGGGCTAAGATCAGGTTTGATATGGAGAGAAGGCCTGAGGCACAGGCTTGGGGAGAGGGGGGTGGGTAGAGTTGAATGGTTGGGTTTTTTTGGTCGCAGTTCACCCTGCTGAATCTTCTGACGGACGCCAAGCATTTTCAACTTTGAAAGCACAACAGGAGGCTGCAAGCCCATGCAGACAGGCAGGCACACGGTTGAGTGGAAGTGGTATGTTAAGTTAGCCTTAGGACAGCAGCTGGGTTGCATCAAAAATGAATCAAGATGATATTTGAATGAATGCAAGAATGGAGTGCTGGGAAAGAGGCACTCTGCGGGCTCCCTGTGGCCAGGGTGGGGAAAGGTTCTGCAGCAGGGCCAGGGCAGCCCCAGATGCCAGCCCAAGGCTTCCAATGTCTATGCAAGTGAGACAGGAAAGATGGAGGTAGCCTTGGAGAATGGCCCTTCCTGGGGGCTTCTGGGAACCTTCATTCTCCTACCTATAAAATGGATACAACAATCTCAACTCTGCCTCCATCTTGGGGCTGGTGTACGAAGCAAATGAAATCAAGTCGAGACCCACTGACAGCGTTTACCAAGGTTGGGGTGCAAACTAAATATGCCTTCAGAAGTGGCAAAATGTGTAGTGGCTCTGGAGAAGAACTAGAGGAAGTGGAGACTGGAGAGTGCTTGCCAGTCTGAAGGCATTTAGATTAAAGATTCTAAAGCCACATATTGGCTAAATGAAATGCAACTACCCCACACCCTGTACCTGGCTTATACTCTCTGAACTAAGGTTATGGCAGGTGATTGCTTAAGGTCTGAGTCCCTCAGTGGGATGGATATTCTAAAGAACCTAAAGAATCGCCCTGTCCCCTAAACAAAATGAAAAGACAACCCACAGAATGAGAGAAAATATTTGCAAATGAAGAAACTGACAAGGGATTAATCGCCAAAATTTACAAACACTTCCTACAGCTCAATACCAAAAAAACAAACAACCCCATCAAAAAATGGGAAGAAGATCTAAACAGACAATTCTCCAAAGAAGACATTCAGGTGGCCAAAAAACACATGAAAAGATGTTCAGCATCACTCACTATTAGAGAAATCCAAATCAAAACCACTATGAGGTACCACCTTATACCAGCCAGAATGGCCATCATCAAAAAGTCTACAAACAATAAGTGCTGGAGAGGGTTTAGAGAAAAAGGAACCCTATTACAATGTTGGTGGAAATGTAAACTGGTGCAACCACTGTGGAAAACACTACGGAGATTCCTCAGAAAACTAAACATAGAATTACCCTTTGATCCAGCAATCCCACTCCTGGGCATCTATCCAGAGAAAACCATTACTTGAAAAGACACAAAGGAGTTCGCTTAGTGGCTCAGTGGTTAATGAATCTGACTAAGAACCATGAGGTTGCAAGTTCGATCCCTGGCCTTGCTCAGTGGGTTAAGGATCCTGCATTGCCGTGAGCTGTGGTGTAGGTTGCAGACGTGGCTTGGATCCCGCGTTGCTGTGGCTGTGGCGAAGGCCGGCGGATATAGCTCCTGTTAGACCCCTAGCCTGGGAACCTCCATATGCCGCAGGTGCAGCTCTAGATAAAGGCAAAAAGACAAAAAAAAAGAAAAGACACATGTACTCTGGCATTCATTGCAGCACTCTATACAATAGCCAAGACATGGAAACAACCTAAATGTCCATCGACAGAGGAGTGGATAAAGAAGAGGTGATACATATACACAACGGAATATTACTCAGCCATCAAAAGGAACGAAATAGCAGCATTTATAGCAATGTGGATGGACCTAGAAATTATCATGCTAAGTAAAGTCAGTCAGACGATGAGACACCAACATCAAATGCCACCACTTACATGTGGAATCTAAAAAAAGGACACAATGAACTTCTTTGCAGAACAGATACTGACTCACAGACTTTGAAAAACTTACAGTTTCCAAAGGAGACAGGTTGGCGGGTGGGGGGATGCACTGAGGGTTTGGGATGGAAGTGCTATAAAGTTTGGTTGTGATGATTTTTGTACACCGATAAACATAATAGAATTCATTAAGTAATTAAAAAAAGAATTGCCCTGTCCATGATGATGGCCACCAGCCCTGTGGCAATCTAAATTTAGATTTAAATTAATTAAAATTAAAAACTTTTGTTCTTCAGTCACACTAGCCAAATTTCAAGCGCTCTGTAGCCACATGGGGTGAGTGGCGACCAGACTGGACAGCAGGTACAGAACACGGTCATCATCACAGCAAGTTCTGCGGGTCGGGGCTGCTTTCGGATTATAATGATGGAATGACAGGTATGAGCAGAAAGTATCTTCCCTGAGGCTTCCTAATACAATATTTTGGGTATTGCCTTCTTTCTCAGCCTATATTCAAGCTAAACCCTGGAGCCCTTCACTGTGTCACTTCCTTTAACCCCCAGGCTTCGATAACTCACCAACTCCTAAGAGTGAAATCTTCACGCTCCTTTTACTTCCTTTTAAGACTGAAAGTCTAGCGGAAGAGGTCTTCTACTCTACTAAAGACCGAGAGCAAGAATTTCTGAAGGAGATGGTAAGCATGATAGAAGTGAGGGAGAAACTCTGGGGCAGTTAAGACCAAACAATACCCGTGAAACAGCGTGGTGGAGGTGGCCACTTGTTCCTGCCAGGGAGGCAGGATAGCAAAGTCATGAAGAGCCCATCCCATACTAAGTGAACTAAATCACACAAAGAAAGACAAACATCATATGATATCACTTACATGTGGAATCTAAAAAAAGGATACAGGGAGTCCCGTTGTGGCTCAGTGGGTTAAGAACCTGACTAGTATCCATGCGGATACAGGTTTGATCCCTGGCCTTGCTCAGGGGGTTAAGGATCTGGTGTTGCCATGAGCTGTGGTGTAGGTCACAAACTCGGATCCCGCGTTACCGTGGCTGGGGTGTAGGCCAGCAGGTACAGCTCCGATTCGCCCCCTAGCCTGGGAACCTCCAAATGCAAAAAAAAAAAATGACGTGTGCAGTGAGAGAATCACACCAAACTTGACGTCCATGGGACTCTGGGCTGGGAAATGAAAAACGAAGATCTCTCCGGCTGCATGCGCTTCCTCGGCCCTCGTCTGGAAACGCTACTGTCTTCTTCTTCACTAGAAACCTGGAAGGGGCTTAGAGTAACCATAAGCACAAAGGCTCTGGAAGCACCTTTAGGATGTGCTAGAACTGCTTGGGCGGCGGGGGGAATAAACAGCCACCATCAAAATAAACAGTCTGTGGGTCGAAATTTTCAGTGCAGACACAGCACAGCACACCCTCAGCTGCTCGGCAGCTCCTTTCTGATGAGCAGGTGAGAGTCTGGACCCAGGGCTCATCAGGTGCCCTGGCCGGGCAGAGCGATAGCTGCTTCTCCTCCTGGCTCCACGGTGGCCCTCAGGCAAAGGGACTTGGCTTCCTAGGTAAAGAGGCCACACTTCACTGTGATCTGATGAACTCATAACACAGCAGTTCTCATGAAAAAAAGACTCTCGGGCTGAAAACACATGAGTCAACCCAGGGAGCAATGCTAATTCCTTGAGCAAGTCCATCTAGCTTTCCGGGCCCCAGGTAACTTGTTGCAGAAAAGGAGGAGAGAATATGGTAGAGCCAGCTCTGAGACTCCTTGTGTTTTTTTTCCCTGATCCCAGCAAACCTCAAGATTCTTCTCCGCTTTTTGTTTTTTTTTTTTTTTTCCCTCACCCGCAGCATGAAGTTCCTGGGCCAGGAACTGAACCCATACCACAGCAGCCACCCAAGCCACTGCAGTGACAATGCCGGATCCTTAACCACTAGGCTGCCAGGGAACTCGCACATTTCCTTTAGCGTGTCAGCCCTTGGCCTTCCTAACAGTCTAATCTCCTGTTAAACAGACCACAGAAATCCTGCTTTTTCTTGTCTGTCCCCCCCTTTCCTTCCTCTAATACAACAAGGGTCTGTGTTGGGGATCCTCGGCCAGTTTGTGGGGTGAGAACAGTTAACAAGTAGAAGCAGCGACAGGGCCTTGAGCGGGGAGGGCTGGCGTCCGCCTTAGCTGTTATGTTGACAGCCGGCTTACATGAAAAGCTGGGTGAGACGGCCTGGCACGCTGTAGGTACCTCTGGGAAAACTGCAAAGGGAAAATTCTGAACACACACACATAACAACCACCACTTCCTAGTCAGTCAACGCCTCCTCTGCTTGTGAAAAGGAGCCTGGCCCTGTTTTGGAGATGGAGGGGGTGGGGAGAGCATTAGGCCCTACCTACCTGGGCCCTGAGGCTCTGGAAACGCAAGGGCCATTTTCATCCAGCCTTCAGAAGTTTCCTTTTGTGGCATCACGGTGATAAAAATATTCCTCCCTGAAGGTGCAACCGCGGCACAGCAGATGTCCCTGACTGAGCACTTGGGAAGGAGCTATTAAAAGGAACGTAATTAGGTTGTCATCCTGGGGCCTCCGAGCCAGGCTTCCGAACGCCATCTTGGCTGAGAGTTTTCCAGACGTCAAGGATCTGCAGAAGCCGATTTACCAAGAAGGCTGTTAATACCCAGTAGGACTGTGCGCAGCCGAGGCAAAATGACACTTTGGGTCAAGGTTGGCCTCGGGCCCTAAGACTCCTTTTTCCGTGTCTTTTGCCCATTTTAGGTCCAGGCCTCACTCCCTAATTTCCTCTCCCTCCTCCACACAGGGCCTCCCCTTGCAATTTGTGCTTGAGAAAGGCTGTCTCTCAGTCATTGACACAAAATGTAGGTAAGCCTCTGAGCACGTCTTCCCTCTCCAGAAATGTGGGCTTCACCCTGAGCTCTGGACACCTGAGGGAACGAAAGGTTTTGTCTCCTTTTACAAAAGTGACATCAGGCACTGGAGCCAAGGTGGGGGAGGGGGGTGGGTGGTGGCTTCCTAGTGACCCTGTAAGCTGTGTCACAGGGAGCTACCTACTGGTGTGTGTCTGGAGCCAGTCGTGATTCTGAGCTCCTTTCTGCCTGGCAGGCGAGTATGTTGTAACCACTCCCCCCCTCCGGCTTGTTTTTCCTTCAGGCTCCTCAGCCCATCCATCTCCTCGGCCATTCATCTCTCTCTGCATCCGCATTATGGAGAGGAACCCTGCTGGGTGGTAAAGAGAGCAGTGAATACGAGCAGCCATGATCCTTGTCGTCAGGGAGGGAAACGGCAGAGATGAGAACGACGTTCATCAGATAATTCCAGAAATAAATGGAAACGAAGGAGAAGGAAGCCCATGGTGCTGTGAGGATGTTTTAATGAAGAAACTGACCTGCCACGCTTCTCAGATGCATGGGGTGGGGGGG
>PVHT021183519.1:5282505-5393263 GCA_004024745.2 Catagonus wagneri
CAGTTTCTGATACCCTCTGCAGTAGACAGACTTCTTACAGGCAGTTGAGAGATAACTCTACAGACCAACAGGTTTTCTCTGGTGGCCAAGAGAGCTGGCCCAGCCTCTTCCTCCTCTTGGAGGCCTTCCCTGATATTCCAGCCTACTTTTTACTCTTAAGCAGTATATCATGGTATTTCCCCAAGACAAGAAATACTGTTTTACAGTAGAATTGCTAATGGCCACCTAAGACACTAGTGCACAGAAAGCCACAGTTTGAATCGATGAGGCCCCTGTTGCTGGACATTTAGCTTGTTTCCAATATTTTGCAACACTAAGCAGCTCCTTAGAGAATGAACATGCTTGTATAGCAATTCTGCCCATTCCTTGGACTTTTGCTCAGGATCAATTCTGCTACATAGTAATAAACGTGAGGGCCAGCTTTACTAAACAAGTTTGTTTCTTACCTGCTGTGCCCCGTTTACCTAATACACAGGTATACAAATACATAGGGCTCTTCCCATTCTGCAGGGATCCCACTGGGTCCTCAACCATCCACTGCATGTGGAGGAAGGGATGGGAGGAGTCTTGGCAGGAAAGAACCTAAGTGGCCAGCGGCCAAGTGCTGGGTGGGGGTGGGGATGAGTGGGGGCAGGCTCCATCACCACTCACCTCTTTCCCCACCTGTCTTCCCCATCATAAGGGACGCAGTCCATCTATGCTGGTGGAGGGTGCTGCCCAGATGTTCAGCACTCCACCTGCGTAGACAGAGCCTGAGAGCAGGAGGTGCTAGGACCTCTAGCAGGGAGCTCTCTGCAGGAACTTTCTCTGGAAAGCTCACAGCCCCAAAAAGAATTGTGGCACTGCCCGGAGCATATACCAAAAGAAGGAGTCCCTGGTGGAGACAAGCCTGAGGAACAGGATACCAATCTGCGGTTTAGAGTTTGTTACAAATGTATTGTGTAAAGCGCCTAATCTCTCTAGGCCTCCCTTTCTCCACCCATCATATGGAATTAATCCTCTTTTATCCTTACTTAACTGGGATGATGTAAAGATGAAGTAAATAAATATATATCTACTAAACAAGCTTATCAACACAATCGTGTATGGGAACACAAGGGCAGAAAAGAAAGCAAGATAGAATAAGCCATAGAGCATAAGCAGATTTTGTGTTTTGTTCACTGTTTGATCCCCTAGAATTGTGCCTGGCAAATAACAGGCACACAGTGCCTATTTGTAAAATGAATGAACACATAAATCCCTACTCCATCCTAGACACCATGCTGAGTGCTTCATAGACATTATCCCACTCAGCCCTCACAAACAGCTCTTTACCATAGGGGTATAAGATATTCCCATTTTGCAGATATGAAAGCTGAGGCTCAGACTGGTTAAGTAACTTCCAAGCATCATACAGCTAGTGTTTGATAGGATTTAAATTTAAATGTTGCAGGAGAAAAGTTCCCGAGATGCATGCTCATGTTACCGTGCATTGAGATAGTCCTTGTTGAAAGCTGCAGCACCGGGCATGCAGTTAGTGCTCTATGATGCAATCTTCTATTATTAAACTCTATTAATTTCCATTTCTTAAATAATTGCATTGTAAACACCGCAAAGGAAGGGATCATTCTTCTCCACAAGCTGGACAGACTAGTTGCCTAACATACCGACTAACTAAATAGCATTATTTTATGATGATCATAACCTGGAAGCAGAATTGCTTCCTTTAAGGCAGGGCTTTGTGCTTTGTGGACAAAGCTAGGCTGACCATGACTTTAATGGCAAGCAAGAGCAAGCCATGACTGTCCGATGGCTTGGGACCCTGATGGTCAACAAGAAAATGGGAACAGAAGTGTAACCAACTAATGGAACTCACCGGCCTCTGCTCAGACCCTTCACTGACACCAGACAACCAATCCAACAGCCTCTGGCCCCGCCCCCAGGGCCTGCAATCTGATAGGTTCTGCATAGCAGAGGTGGGCTGGACTTTGGACAGAATCTGGTCCAATCATCTGGCTCCACACACTGCCAGGGACTAGGTGGTGCGGGAGGCTACAACTCAGGAAGAGAAGCCGGGGTTACTGGAAAACTTCCCTCTCGGGCCCCACCCAGAGACATTTCAGGAAAAAGGACTTAGCCTTTCAGTCTTTGGTTTTGCACTTTACTAGCACCGAGTTTTAGTGCCTTCATCCACAAAATGGAATCATAGTTCCTTTCCCATAGGGTTGTAGCAATAAATAAAAGATAACACGGAAAATTGCTTAATGCAGGTACCTCTGTCATTTCGAGTGCTCAAAAAAATATCAGTTGCCTCTGGACAGCAACGTGCCTGAGGGCAGGAACTATATCTGAATTCAGGTTTGCCTGGGTGCCCTAGTATTTTTAATTATTCATACAAAGTTTGTTGAATGAATGAATGCCTGGGTGGCTGGAATCCTCCACTAATGCTTCATCTCCTGATTAGATTTACCTGTGTTAGGACTCTCAGAAATCTCTAGAATTTTTAACACCCTAATTTCAATATGGCCTGGGGACAACATGAAGGCCTGAGTACCTGGGGAGGAAAAGGGCACTTTCATAACAGACAAATTCATGATGTGACCAGACCCTTCCCGGCTGCTTGTGCCCTCATTTTGGACCTTTTTTGCTCCAGGATGCTAAGACAGTGGCTTTGACTCACTGCAGGCTATACGAAAAGATATTAAAGATAGCATCGGCCTCTCAGTGAGGATTTGAGAGGGCTTGCATTGCCCTTATGGTGGAGTGATGTATTCCAATTAGAATTAAGGAATGAGGAACTCCCATCGTGGCACAACAGAAACGAATCCGACTAGGAACCATGCGGTTGTGGGTTCAATCCCTAACCCTGCTCAGTGGGTTAGGGATCCGGCATTGCTGTGAGCTGTGGTGCAGGTCGCAGATGCATCTCAGAGCCCACGTTACTGTGGTTGTGCTGTAGGTCGGCGGCTGTAGTTCTGATTCTAGCATATATGGTCCCAAAGGTGTCCAGGAGACAGCACCCTACAATGAAGCTAAGGAGACCAGGATAATCTGTCCAGAACCCAGTGACTTTGGAGGAAACTTAAATGTCCTAGCCTCACTTTTTCCATCTGGCAAATGGATGTAACCTCAGAGGGCTGTTTGGAAAACCTCAAATGGTCACGAAGGAAGGACACTCCAGTGAGTGCTCTCGTGGACAGCTGCCCTACAGTGAGATCTGAGGCAAAGTCTGGGCACCTTATCCTCAGAAAAGGCTGAAGATCCTCCTTCTCTCCATGAAATCCCAGGTTTTCCTGCTCTTTCCACAGTCACGCAGTCTTTCCCAAGGCCATTTCCAACAGGGACTTACGCCTCTAAACAGGAACTGACGAACAAACAGCTCACACCAAAACCTTCGCAAGCTCCTGTTCTCCTCAGCAACAATAACAACACATGCACACACACACACACACCCCACACACCAGCCCGCTGTGGAGCTACAGTATGTATGACCAGTCCTATGAGTCACCTGGATAAAGTGAGAACTCAAGAAGTTTTATCAAATGAATGAATGAAGATGAGGGAATAGGTGAGTGAGTGGCTCATGAATGGGCAGACACACCCTTAGAGAATGAGTCTAATTCCTAATCCAGGATGCTGAATGCTCCTAAAGAAAGTCATTTGGGACTTTCCTAGTGAGTGCTCCATGACAGAGTCACACCCTTTACTTTTCCTCAAGCCCCATGTGTTTTTTTTTCTCCCCAACTTCATTGTGGGAGACTGTGTCCTAGACTCTTTGGGGATCCTATATGTTAGACTCTTCACCTGGTATGTAATAGACGCTCAATAAATGTGTGATGAACTGAAGCAGGAGAAAGATAAATAAGACTTGGACCCTGTCTTCCAAAAGTTTACAATTTTTTTGGTCTTTTTAGGGCCGTACCTGTGGCACATAGATGTTCCCAGGCTAGGGATCCAATCAGAGCTGTAACCACCGGCCTATACCACAGCCACAGCAACCCCAGATCTGAGCCGCGTCTGTGAACTGCATCACAGCTCACGGCAATGCCAGATCCTTAACCCACTGAGCGAGAACAGGGATGGAACCTGCATCCTCACGGATTCGTTTCCACTGAGGCACAACGGGAACTCCCAAAAGTTTACAACTTAGTGGGAGAGAAAAGATAGGTATATAAGTACTATATGACAAAGCACCATAGGTAACTGGTACCCAAAAAAAAGGGCCAAGGAGTGTATCCTGTAGGAGAACGGAGCTGAGAAAACTTACTCTGGGCTGAAAAAATGAGGGACTGCTTCCCGAAGCAAAAGAATGGAGTTTGAGCCTGGACCCTGAAGGAAGAGAAAGATTTGGAGGCAATGGAAATGGTGTTGCCCAGAGGGGCAAAGCGGAAGGGCTGCTCCTAAGAGGAAAACCAGTTTGTTAGGTTCATAAAAACCTGAGTAGGTTTAATGGAGCTGGAGAGCAGAGTCACACAGAAGGGTGTACATGTATCGTAAGTAGGTTGTGTGGCAAGACTGTAGAAGCTTTGAATTCAAGAGGAGAAGGGATTTGGACCAGGAGGCTAGTGAGGGCGTTTGAGCAGCAGAAAGAAGTGAAAGCAACGCTGTGAGATGTGCAAAGATGGTCTTTGGGAGACAGACAGGTAAGGAACAAGGTGAGTGGTAGATCCTGCTGAAAAGTAAGTGATGTGCCAGCCCAGGGCCAGCCAGAGCCAAGAGAGAGTGACTTTCCACTTCTTTCCTCTTTCATTCAAATACTGACTGGCCCCAACCGGGCCCCGCACAGATAAACAGGTAAAGAGAACAAAAGTCCTTCTCTCCTCTCCCAGGCCCCGGACTCGACTCTTGGCCCGACGGCCCAGCCCCAAGACTTGGGGCCAAGAGGGCCAAGCACGAGGATAGGGAGTGGGGGCGGGGGGACTGGCTCTGATCTGTCACCTGCAGCTTCTTTCTACAAAACCTCTGTTCCCCACGGTCAGGGGTCCCAGGCCCAAGTCCTCCGATCACAGCCTACCCAGACCACCACACCACCACCACCACCACCAGCCCCCGCCCCCACCGTCCACACCTGGAAAAGAAGGAATTTCTGGAAAAAGGGGGCTGGCCTGTGGAGGGGGTGGTGCAACTGGAAAAAGGTCTTGGCGTCGGGGGAAGGGTGCAGATGATGGCTGAAGGGCGGCCCAGGAGACGCTTTCCTAAGACGCCTACACACGCCCAGAAGCTGGGCGAGAGCTTGGGCGGTGGGGCGCGGAACCACGAGGATGGAGGGGCGGGAAACCGGGCGCCGAGCGGGTCCTATGCGCCCCCTGCCGAGCGCCAGCCTCCACTGCACGTGCAGCCGCCGCCCCTCCGTGCGGGACCGGGACCCCGCGGGCGGCTGGCACACCCCAGGAAGCCGGCCGCCCGCTCAGGCCCCTCTCGGCGTGTCCACGGTCTCTGCCTTCCTTCCTGGAGAAAGGAGGTGGGAATGGGAGACTTTTTTTGAAATAGAAATAGAGGCGCTCCCGGAAGTCCCCTAGCCTAAAGAACGTGAGGAGCTGGCCTTGCCAGGTGCTTGAAATTCCACCATTAGAGTGTCCATTCTTTGGAGGGGCGGGGTGGTGACATCCTCAACTTTTATTGGATATTTTAACACTGAGGACTTACCAGCTATGCCTGGGAAGGGTCTTGGAAGGACTAGGTAGTCAAAGTCGTTCATTCCTTCTCTCAGCCAAGATTTTTGTTAGTGTTCATTTGCCAGGGGCCATCCTGAAGGTGACTCAGAGCCAGCAGTCCTCAGGCGGCAGTGTGGGGATTGTGAAGGGCTAGGTTCTCCTGCCATGCTTTGCCTTTTATTAATCGCTGGATAGTTGAGGCCCCCTCCTCCAGGAAGTCTGTCTTGACTTTTAGGGGTATATGGTTACAGGCAAAGTTGGTATCTCTCAGTCGAGCAGGCCATGTTCTCTGTTTATTTCCCATGAGTTCTGTGTGGTTCATTCACTGATTAGGGCCAGAAAGTCCTCATCAGCTGTGGCAATTCTCCCTGGGAGAAGAAGGAGAATATAACATGAAGAGAACAAACGAGCCCATTTGCTGTCCAATCAAGGATAAACTCACGCTGTCCTCAAGGGCCATTTGCATCTGGTCCCATGTTACATATGACCTTCATGAGCATCCACCATGGACAGTCTGTTCTCCAGAGTAGCCAGGAGGTCACATAAGATCATGAATGCTCATAAATTTAAGTTAGATTGTCTCTCTTCTCCTCAAATCCCCGCAATAGCTCCCCATCTCCCTTGGGGTAAAAACTGAAGCTTCCAACCTGGCCTGAAGGTTCAAAGTGCTCTGGGCCCCGCTGCTTACTGATTGCTTTTTTCTTTTCTTTTCTTTTTCTTTTTAGAGCCCCACCCATGGCATGCATATATTTTTTTAATTGTTATTTTTATTTATTTTTTGCTTACTAATTTCTTGGAGCTCCTCTCCTACAGCTCTTCCCATCACTTGCAGCTGCCATATAGGCCCCCTTGCTCCTGTCCCTTGAACTCACCTGACACACTCTCACCCTGGACTTTGCCACTTTCTGTTCCCTCTGCCTGGAAGGCTGGTTCCCCAGATTCCTAAGTGACCCACTCCCTCACCTCCTGCAGGTCTCTATTTAAATGCCACGTTACGGAGAGAGGCTTTCCCTGACCGTCCTGTCTAAAATAACACCCTCCACCATCCTCTGTGCCCTTAGCCCCCTTAGCTTTTCTTCTAGCACTTGTCACAACACGACATATTATTTATTTCTGTGCATTGTCTGCCTCCCCAACAAGAAGGTAAGCTCCATGAAAACAGAGAACTTTCTATTTTGTTCCCTGTCCAGCACCTAGAAAACCACCTGGCACATAGTCAGTGCTCAATAAATTTCCAAAATGACTGAATGAATATGCCAGGCACTAAGCCAAGTACTGAGACAGGCCATGAATAAGCCTGGGCTCTTGCCCTTGAAGAACAGGCTGGCAGACAGGCAAATAATTACAAACCAGAGTGATGAGTGTTGTGTCTAAGTACAGACGTATGTAAAGGACACTTGAAAGCTCGAGGAAGGAAATCATTCACTCTGCCTGGAAGTCAGAGGCCAGGACGAAGATGACATCACTGGGTGGGGGAGAAAAGGAAACGGCATTCTAAGCCGAGAGAAGAGAAGGCCAGGAGCAAGGGCACAGGTTGGTGGAAATATTTGACTTGTGCAGGGGGCGTAGCAAGCAGGCTGGCCTGGCTGGGACGCAGGACATGAGGCAGGTGTGGCTGGAGCTAAGTTCGGAAAGATAGCTTCAGCACGTATTAGGAAGCGGCTTGTTAGAATGATGACGGTCGACTCTTTGAATTTCAGATCCGTGCCAGGCCGATGGAGACATTTCTGGCAAAGAACTTGTCTCTCACCTAAGACAGGGCACCACGGGAGCAGCCACGGTCTGCTTGGTTGGAAAGGTGTGGGAACACTGCAGGGGTCTCCCCAGGGGCACAGGCTAGGGTCTGAGCACCCATGGGAGCGACCTGGCAGCACTTCTTGCCTTCCTGTTACTGATCAAAACAGGACCCTCAATAAGGACCCTGCCCAGCTCCATGGAGCCGGAGAGTCCCAGCTACATCTCAGCCTGATCACCAAGAGTCCAAGTTTCCAAATGTCCTTATTTTGCAATCTGACTGAAAAGGGTGGGGAGTGGAAAAATTATAGACGGCAGCCACCAAGGGAATGTGGCTTAATATAACTGGTGACCTGGGAAACCAGAGAGGCAGAAAATAATTTCCCTCGCAGACTGAAGGACCGAGGGGGCCTCTCACAGCTGACTCAAAATAAAGACTTTTCCTTCAAGTAGATAGAAAACATTTGTATGTTTGTAGGACAAGAAGATTCTTTTTTTTTTCTGTCTTTTCAGGGCTGTACCCACGGCATATGAAGGTTTCCAGGCGAGGGGTCTAATCAGAACTGTAGCCACTGGCTGATGCCACAGCCACAGCCACGTGGGCGGGATCTTAGCCGGGTCTGCTACCTACACCACAGCTCACAGCAACGCTGAATCGTTAACCCACGAGGCCAGGAATCGAACCCGCAACCTCATGGTTCCTCGTCAGATTTCTTTCCACTGCGCCACGACGGGAACTCCTGAAGGTATATTTTTAACTTTTTTATGTATTTAAATTATTCTGGTCTTCTATTACCCTGGTAATTGTGAAACAGCAGCACATCGCATACTTTCCTGAGTGCAATGATAACAATTCTTTTCTGTAAAAACAAACAGACAAAAACCACCTGTACCTGCTAGCAGTCACTTCCTATTCCTCCATCCCCTGGGTCCCTGGCAGCTGCTAATCTACATTCTGTCTCTATAGATTTGCCTGTTCTGGACATTTCATATAAACAGACTCATACGATATGTGTTTTGTGACTGGCTTCTTTTCCATAACCTGTTTTCAAAGTCCATGCATGCTGTATCAAGGATCAGTACTTCATTACTTCTTTTTTATTTTTTGCTTTTTTGGGGTGCACCCACGGCATATGGAAGTTCCCAGGCTTGGGGTCGAATCGGAGATGCAGCTGCTGGCCTATGCCACAGCCACAGCAATGCCAGATCCAAGCCTCATCTGTAACCTATACCACAGCTCACAGCAACGCCGGCTCACTGACCCACTGAGCAAGGCCAGGGATTGAACCCGCATCCTCATGGATACTAGTCAGATTCATTTCCTCTGCTCCACAATGGGAACTCCCAGGACTTCATTCCTTTTTGTTGCTGAATGAGATTTCCATTATATGGATATACTGCCTTTTTTATCCATTCATCAGTTTATCCATTCATCAGTTGATAGATACTTGGGTTGTTTCCAATGCATAATTTTTAAGGAAGTCTAACCTACGTTGAGTTCAATATTATTATAAATGCTGTTTCTTGTCTCCTCTCTTCTTGCCATAGAACTCCCCTAGGAAGAGGTCTACTCTGTTGCTGCAGTGCAGTATTTTATACTGTATTCTATAAGTATGAAATCAGCTACAGAGCTCTGCATTGATCACAGGAAGTCCCGCGTCATGAAATTCCTCCCTGGGCATTTTTCTTGGTGTTCAGGCAATGTGGCTATTATTGCCAGCCTACCCCTAGTGAGCTTATTAGAATTCCCTCCCAGCCCTGGATACTGCAGAGAAAGCCCTTCACAACCTCCTGTTTCCATGCTTATTGATAGCAGATGTTTTTAAACCCAGTTATTTAAAGCAAATGATTGCCTTGTCCCAGCCTAGAGATGAAGTAAATGACCATACTTGACTGGCTCCATGTGGAGAGGAGGCAGTGTTGCATGTGAGAAGGACAGCAAAAATGATGACCGAGGAGTTCTTTTAAGAAACCACATTACTCAGCCAGTCAGTCAGTCAGCCTGCAAGTATTCAGCCCTCGTGTGGTCCTGGCCCTGCATCAAACACTGCTGGGGATACTGCACATCACTTCCTTTTAGAGACCTCATGGCCTGAAGGAAGGCTATGAAATATCATGGTAAAAGATGACCAAAAAAAAAAAAATGTATATATACAGATGACTGAGTCACTTTGCAATACAGCAGAAACTGGCACAACATTGTAAATCAACTTCACTCTAATAAAAACAATTTTTAAGGAGTTCCTATAGTGGCACAGTGGAAACAATCCGACTAGGAACCATGAGGTTTTGGGTTCGATCCCTGGCCTCGCTCAGTGGGTTAAGGATCTGGAGTTGCCATGAACTGTGGTGGAGGTTGCAGATGTGGCTCAGATGTGGCGAGGCTGTGGCGTAGGCCGGCAGCTGTAGCTCCGTTTGGACCCCTAGCCTGGGAACCTCCATATGCCAAGGGTGCAGTTCTAAAAAAAAAAAAAAAAATTGAAAAGATGACCAAAAAGCCCCAGTTTCTATACTATAGTCAAGAAAATTGCTTTGCACACAGAAAAGAAGCAAATGTTATGACAGCAAGACCAAAAGTCTAAACTCTTGAAAGGGAAAAATAGCTGCCAATAAGAGAAGTGTAAAGAAACTACACCTCTTGTTCATTTACTAGGAAATAAGAAACAGTTACAGAACCAAACTCGGGTCTGCTTGCCCACGCAATAAAGCCAATCTACACACGTTCTGTGATGAAGGAAAGCAGTGTTTATTGTAGGGCGCCAAGCAAAGAGGAAAGGGAGCCAGTGCTTAAAAAGTCCAAACTCCCCAAAGTCTTTCAAAAAAAGCTTTTTAGGAGTTCCCGTTGTGGGACAGCAGAAACGAACCCAACTAGGAACCATGAGGTTGCGAGTTCGATCCCTGGCCTTGCTCAGTGGGTTAAGGATCCGGCGTTGCCGTGAGCTATGGTATAGGTCACAGACATGGCTCGGATCCCAAGTTTCTGTGGCATAGGCCACTGGACCCC
Organism: Catagonus wagneri; assembly: GCA_004024745.2. Lineage (NCBI taxonomy): Eukaryota > Metazoa > Chordata > Mammalia > Artiodactyla > Tayassuidae > Catagonus > Catagonus wagneri. Next base: position 5,292,877 of record PVHT021183519.1, read on the forward strand.
TAGCCTGGGAACTTCCTATGCCTCGGGTGTGGCCCTAAAAAGACAAAAGACAAAAAAAAAAAGCTTTTTAAAGGCAGGGTGAGGAAGGGTGTGTGTGGAGTGAGTGGCCATCTCATGTGCATTCTTCTGATTGGTTGGTGGTGACATAATTGGGAGTTAGCATCATCAACCTTTAGGTTCCAACTGATCTAGGGTCTGAGTGCTTGTGGGTATCAGACAGTTAACTTCTTCCACCTGGTGGGGGTTTCCGTATCTGCAAAGCTGAGGCAGAACTGACTCAGGAGAGTTAAGTGTCTCTTTTTTATTGAAAGTTCTCCGTATATTGTGAGCTTAATAAATACAACAGCTCTCAGCATCAGTCGAACGATAAAAGATTGGTGATTGCCAAACATACCTATGTATTTCTAGCATTTTCCTTTGATAAGGCAGGGGAGTAGCCTTGGGGGACAAGCAAACAGAATCTAGGAAGTGCCAAATAAGATTTGTGTGTAAACAATGCTTGGCCAGCTTTCTTCTGAAGGAAGAAAACATCAGAGAGCCATCAGTGGAGACTGACTGCTCAGTTCAAACAGGAGCATAGACGCTTGATAATAAGGAAGAGCTGTGGCTGTGGCTTGGCTAACTGGCTAATGAGAGTAACCATGCAATATTTTAAATAAACACAGAAGAAGGCAATATAATCATCATTACCATCACGAGTTAATATAGCTCTTTCAGAAGTAACTTTTTTTATTTTTTGCTATTTCAGGGCTGCACTCACGGCATATGGAGGTTCCCAGGCTAGGGGTCAAATTGGACCTGTAGCAACGCCAGATCATTAACCCACTGAGCAAGGCCAAGGATCGATCCCGCAACCTCATGGTTCCTAGTCAGATTCGTTTCCGTTGCTGTGAGCTCCAATTCGACCCCTAGCCTGGGAACCTCCATATGCCATGGGTGCAGCCCTAAAAAGCAAAAAACAAAAAAAAGAACCACAAACATCAGTGCTTCAGCTTCAGCCTTGGGTCAAAGGCAGGTGCCTCTGGGAAAAAACATAAAACCTCTGCAGGTAAACAACCCTAAGAGTGGAGAGCCGGGCAGACAGAAAGCTGCAGTCCACTATTTTCTTCCCATCCATCCACTCAGGGAATCTTTCATGGTTCCATCCCATGGAATTCCTTAAACAAAGAAATGTTGACACGGGAGTTCCTTTCGTGGCTCAGTGGTTAACAAATCCGACTAAGAACCATGAGGATGCGGGTTCGACCCCTGGCCTCGCTCAGTGGGTTAAGGATCCGGTGTTGCCGTGAGCTGTGGTGAAGGTTGCAGACACGACTCGGATCCCACATTGCTGTGGCTGTGGCGAAGGCCGGCGGCTACAGCTCCTGTTAGACCCCTAGCCTGGGAACCCCCATATGCCGTGGGTGTGGCTCTACATAAAAGGCAAAAAGACAAAAAAAAAAACGTTGACAGAAGTCTGCAAGCCCAGGTCTGTGCTTCACCTGTGGAAGCTTTCACAGGCGTTCCAGCACAAGCGGTGGCACCACAGACCCTCATGCAGGCTTCTACATAGGCATTCAACCCCTGACCTTGTCTACCAGGGCTTTTCTCTGATTAGCACTTCTGGGGCCCAGGCCAGGGCTTTCAAATTCTCCTCTGAAAGCCAGCAGCCCCGTCCTACCAGTGTCCTATGGGTAGAGAGACATGACCTTGAGAACCACATTTTCTGTTTCAAATTTCTGAAAGACAGACATCGTAACCACAACAGAGAGAACTGATCATCAGACTTTACTGCATAAGAGCTGTGACAACGAGCCCAATTTGCTATAGCTTGGCAAAAACTCACTGGCTGGTCAAAGCAGTCCTGAAACAGGAAGGCTGGGGGGAGGAACAAAGGATCTCAAAATTCTGTTTTCTATGGGTTCTTGGTCTACGGGCTGCTCTCAATTTTAGGGAGTCCTTGGGAGGCAGTAGTGAGAAACGCTGGGAACTGGGACCCTTTACCAGAATGCTTGCGTTTGCACTGCCTGTCTTCTCAAGCAACAGAATACAAAGAAACCATAAGGGACTAAAAATAACGGCATGCATACTGCAGTCCCAGATGGGGCAATTACCACAATAAGATACAAAAAGGGCACAAACCACCTACCACTTCTGAGGTTCCAGAAGCAAAAGCAGGGTACTGCGCATGATCCCTGCACACAGCACCACCAAGGGGGCGGGCAGATCACCTAAACCGCCCCTCAACCAGACCCACCAATCCGCTCCTACCCTCTATGTAAGGAACCAGCCCAGAGAGCAGAGAGCCAGTAAACACACCTGTTACTTGTTTTGCTCCCTTGAGCTGCAGTATAAGTCGCTATGAAGACTTGTCTGAATTCCTCCTCTGGCCTCTTACCAACTTCTATTGATTAAAGAAATGGTAACAGTAGGAAATTTGCAAACTGTGAAACTATAAAAATAACAATCATTTGTTCGTCAACTAAATTTATATTCCTTCAGAGAGTCATAATATCATGTGAGAATATGAGGGTTTATTCTCATATGGTATTAAAAGGTCACACACATATCTCTCCGCTTTATTTCCAAGTTTTGTATCATTTTCCCTGAATAAATCTTCCTTTCTGGCAAGTACAAGCAACAACCACAAATAAAAGCAACTTTGACTGCTAGAGTTTCTAGTTTCTAAGAAATGAGAAAACGTTATCAGGAAATTTAATAATATAGTGAGATGCTAAACATGTTCACAGGCTTTGAGTTCAAAATTCTACCTCTAAAAGCCTGTTCTATGGAAGTATTCAGAGCTACATGTGCCCAGATTTTCATGCCCAAAGATGTTAATCTCAGTGCCTTTGCCCACAATGAAAAACTGCGAAGGACCGGGGTTGGCTGGGACTAGCAGATGCGAGCTACTGTATATAGAATGGATAAAGAACAAGGTCCTACTGTACAGCACAGGGAACTATAGTCAATATCCTGTGATAAACCATAATGGAAAATAATATGAAAAGAATATATTTCTACAACTGAATCACTCTGCTGTACAGCAGAAAATGACAGCATTAGTTTCATATGCCCTGAGTATGGCCATTTTAAAAAGAGAGAAAAAAAGCCAATAAAATAGATTAGGAAACTTACTTTTTTTCTCTTTTTTTGGCTGTACTCGTGGCATGTGGAAGTTCCCAGGCCAGAGACTGAACCCAAACCACAGCAGTGACAATGCCAAATCCTTAACCACTAGGACACCAGGGAACTCAGAAACTTACACTTTATGTTGATTTTGTGGAGTTTTTTAGTTTAGGAATAGTATAGTGGTACCATAATCTTGTCTGTCAGGGAGGAAAAACCTCTCCTCTACAAAGTTTGGGGGCCTGCATGTTAAACTGACAAAGGACAGATTAGCAAGAGAAAACATGCATTTTTTTTTTTTTGTCTTTTTGCCATTTCATAGGGTCGCACGTGCGGCACATGGAGGTTCCCAGGCTAGGGGTCTAACAGGAGCTGTAGCTGCCGGCCTTCGCCACAGCCACAGCAAGGCGGGATCCAAGCCGCGTCTGCAACCTACACCACAGCTCACGGCAATGCAGGATCCTTAACCCACTGAGCAAGGCCAGGGATCAAACCTGCAACCTTCATGGTTCCTAGTCAAATTTGTTAACCACTGAGCCACGACGGGAACTTCAGAAAACATGTATTTTAGTCACGTTTGTAGGGGCATTCATAGAGAAATGCGATTCAAAGAAGCAGTTAGAATTTGGGGTTAAATACCATCTGGTTTTTTTTTTTTTTTTTGTCTTTTTGCCGTTATCTAGGGCCGCCCCTGCGGCATATGGAGGTTCCCAGGCTAGGGGTCTAACAGGAGCTGTAGCCGCCGGCCTTCGCCATAGCCACAGCAACGCGGGATCCGAGCCGCGTCTGCGACCTTCACCACAGCTCACGGCAACGCCGGATCCTTAACCCACTGAGCAAGGCCAGGGATCGAACCCGCAACCTCATGGTTCTTAGTCGGATTTGTTAACCACTGAGCCACAAAGGGAATTCCAAATACATCTGTTGATGAAAACTTTATCAGTCAATCTAAAAAAGAAACGAAAAATTTTGTTTGAGCCAAACTGAGGCTTATAACCAGAAACAACCTCTCAGAAAACTCCTAGAACTGTCCCACTCATTAGAGGTACAAACACAGTTGTGTCCCCTTTTGAGGCAGAGGGTTATATGTTAAATGATGTATTATTGACAGTTTATACAATCCAGATCTACAAGAGTAGTGGGTCTTGGATCGCTGTGGCCCTTTACAAGATTAAGTTTATCTCCTGAAGAATTATGACCCTTGATGAGATCCAGAGGGAATGTTATCTTCTAAGAAGTTCTGCTTAAGGCAGATACATAACAGGCACTAAAGAGGAAGAGGCCCAAAGGGGCAAAGAAAATTTCATGTTTAGATTTGTCTCGTCTTGCCATGAAGTTTACTTCATCATATCTTAAGAGATGAAAATGAGAGGGAGAAGGACACCATATGGGAAAGATAAGTGGGCCCTTAAGAGCGGACAGAAGATGGAGTAGTTTTGTGATGAAGTCTCTTTGATGACTCTTTGGGCGTGGTGCCGACTTCTCTCAGAAGATTAGAGTCGCCCCTGAAAAGGGAATTTATGACAGCTGAGTTCTTTTCTGTTCTCTTGGGACGCTCTGCTTTTAGGCAGATAAGAGTTTTCAAGAACTCAAGATACTCCCATTCTCATTCCAAAAAATTGTTAGTACATAGTCATGAAACTGAGCAGGGCCCTGTGGGGTTCCTGAGCACAGGTCTTTCTGTGTCCCCCATTTCTTGTTTTTAGGGAATAAGCATCAGCCTCCATGACCTTCCCTGCGCTCCAAAGGGCAGGTTCAAGTATTTGCTAATCAGAGAAGGGAGGGGATGCAAAGACAAGGGAAAAACAGTCAAGAAATTCCCATTTGTGGCTCAGCGGGTCAAGAAGCCAGATAGTATCCTGAGGTTGCGGGTTTTATCCCTGGCCTCACTCAGTGGGTTAAAGGATCTGGCATTGCCTCAAGGTGCAGTGTAGGTGGCAGACTCAGTTCAGATCTGGCATTCTGTAGCTGTGGTGTAGGCCGGCAACTGTAGCTCCAGTTTGACCCCTAGCCTGGAAACTTCCATATGCAGCTGGTATGGCCCGGAAAAAAAAATTAAAAAAATAAAAAATAACAATAGTGCAGCCTTGGCACAGGCTCCTAGTTCCTTTTCAAGGGATACACATAAGAGTATCTTTGAGCTCTTCTGCAGAACTAAAACCCCCAACTGAAAGGTTCCCAGGAAGATGGAGACAGATGCCCCCCCAACCCCAAATGTGTCTGTTTACATTGTAGACCTGCTGTGGACGTGCTTTCAGGGAATGCGGACGCGCAAGTTGGGCAGCAAGAAACAATGGCCTGCAGAAAACAACTGCCTGCATAGATGAACCGCTTACAAGGATTAACTGCCCTCTGTCATGGGGCTCAACCCCCCACCCCTCCGTTGACCTCCCCCTCCTCCTTCTTCACTGTTCCTGCCACAAGTTCTCACCTTGAACTCCAGTTACAGATTCCCGCCACAGATCCTTTATAAGCCTATGGACTCCTCACAGACTGCTGACTCCATCTTGAGCTCGGCCCGTCCCCCTCTGGTGCCTTAACAAATATCTCTTGCTTTACTAATCTGGCCTTTCGTGTTCCTCCCACGGCAAACCTAACACCAACAAATGTAAACCAGAGAGGAGGGGAGTTCCTGTCGTGGCTCGGTGGAAACGAATCTGACTAGCATCCATGAGGACATAGGTTCGATCCCTGGTGACGCTCAGTGGGTTAAGGATCCATGGGTTGTCATGAGCTGTGGTGTAGGTTGCAGACGGGGCTCAAATCTGGTATTGCTGTGGCTGTGGCCAGCGGCTATAGCTCTGATTCTACCCCAGACTGGGAAACTCCACATGCCCCAGGTGCGGCCCTAAAAAGAAAGAAAGGAAGAAAGAAAAGGAGTTCCCGTTGGGGCACAGCAGAAACAAATCCGACTAGGAACCATGAACTGCAGGTTCAATCCCTGTCCTCAATCAGTGGGTTAAGGATCCGGCGTTGCCGTGAGCTGTGATGTTGGTCGCAGACGCAACTCAGACTTGGCGTTGCTGTGGCTGTGGCGAAGGCCGGCAGCTGCAGCTCTGATTAAACCCCTAGCCTGGGAACATCCATATGCCGCAGGTGTGGCCCTAGCCCTAAAAAGACAGATAGACAAAGAAAGAAAGAAAGAAGGAAAGAGAGAAAGAAAGAAAGAAAGAAAGAAAGAAAGAAAGAAAGAAAGAAAGAAAGAAAGAAAGAAGGAAGGAAAGAAAGAAGAAAGAGAGAAAGAAAGGAAGAAAGAAAAAAGGAAGAAAGAAAAGGAAAGGAAACCCAGAGAGGGGTACCACCATAACAAGTTCTGGGGCCACTAAACACCAACTTTGAAGAAGAATGAAAGTTTGCATCTATCCTGATCCTTATCTGTGGCCCCATTTTCTACTCCCAAACTATAAAACCGCTTCTTACTTTCTCCCAAGGGGGGCACAGTCTTTAGGCCTCCTTTGCCTGGCCAAGAAATAAACCTATTTTTTTCCTCCTTCACCCAAAACTCTGTCTCCACGTTTCTGTTTAGCTCGGGTGGACAGAAGCATTGTTTCAGCAATACTCACAGAGACTTAAAAGAGGACCCCTTCCCTCTTCTCATAGGGAGGGCCTCCAAAGTTTTTTAACAACCACGAGTATGAGTACGCTGTCAGTGATTGGCTGTTACAGGGAAATGCTACTTGAGAATTTGGAGATGAAAGGACAAAGATTGCTCCAGATGTTGAACTGAAAACATTGTGACTAATAGATCAGAGAACAGATAAGCAAAGTCACTGAAAGAGGCTCCGCTGGCCAGCAGGGCTGCCACCTGATTAAATATGTTAACACAGGGAAAGAAAGTGTCACTTGGAAGGAGGGCTGTGTTTTCCCCTCCCAAGCAATTACCTGCTCCCCAACTGTTTGCCTTTAAAGCAGACTGCTTGCAAATGTTTACAGATTTGAATTGGAGAGGAAATGAATGATTTACGTCCATGCATTGACCACCGGATGCCAGACAGTGTGTGAAAGCTCTTTAGTACATTATCTAATTTGATTCTCATGATGGGTGAAGCCAGGATTATTGACCCATTTAACAAATGGTTGGAAAGATGTGTATGTTGCCCAAGCTACCTGACGGCAGGGCTAAGACCAGACCTCAGAATCCAAGCTTCTGCCTTCCACGCTGCCCTAGTCCAGGCTCCAGTCTAGGTACCCATCACCTGAGCGGTTTGCTCCGATACCCCCTGCCCAAACTTCTGCTCATTTTGACAATGAATCAGAGAAGTAGGAAGTAAACTTGGCTTTCCTGCCTCCCATTTGGCTGACTCACAAGAACATAAATCTTGCAGGGTCTTTAACACCCAGGCTGCGTAAAACCTCAGAGGTGTCAAACCCAGGCATCCCCGTGGAGCAGCAACTACCTGGGTCATATGAGAGAAGTCGCTGAGCATCTCTGGTCCTAATTTTCTCATTTTAAAATGAGAGTGGAGTTCCCATCGTGGCACAGCGGTTAACGAATCCGACTAGGAACCATGAGGTTGCGGGTTCGATCCCTGGCCTTGCTCAGTGGGTTAAGGATCCGGCGTTGCCGTGAGCTGTGGTGTAGGTTGCAGATGCGGCTCCGATCCTGCGTTGCTGTGGCTGTGGCGAAAGCCGGCAGCTACAGCTCCTGTTAGACCCCTAGCCTGGGAACCTCCTTATACTGTGGGTGAGGCCCTAGATAAGGCAAAAAGACAAAAAAAAAAGGGAATGAGAGCAGTAGACCAGATCAAGTCTGACCAGATCGGTACTATTATCCGGGGATTCTGATGTTCAATAAAATGGTAAAAGGCTCCACAGGGGTAGAGCCAGGAGAGAGGCCGAATCCTCCCTAAAGTGTTTCCGATTCCGGTGATGAAGCTATTTTTAGATTTGATATGGTTCGCTCATGCATGTTGCATGTTGTAGGATGGTTTTCTGGGTCAACCTTTCTTAAATAAACTGTCATGTGATCCATGACCAGGACAGTTGCCATGATACAGTAACAACTTTTCCCCACATTTGCACTGGCTGTTTTAAAATTGCTTTGCCCCAGTTACAAGATCAGATTTCAGAGAACTGGGATGTAAGAGAGCTACGTGTCTCGGGTTTGAAAGGGGTGTCCTGGAAGGAGTGGTTCTAGTCTGCCTAGTGTGGAGCTTCTCCTTTATCCTATTCGTGCACTCATTCAATTAATGATTTGTTTTTCTTGTGTGTCTGCTATGTGTTAGGAACTTAGAATACAACTGTGAGCAAAAAAAAAAGGACAGAACCTCTACCACCAAGAAGCTTGTGTTAGGGGAGAAGACAATGATCATAAATCATACACATTTTCATTGTGACTGTAACATGTGCTATGAAGGAAAAGCATAGGATAACTGAGGACCTAATAGTCGGGAGGTCAGAGAAGTCTTCCTTTGGGAGTCACTGTATGAACTGAGTTCTAAGGATGAATAGTGGTTGACAGATGCCAAGAGAAGGGAAAAGCATTCCTGGAAAAGGAAAGAACATGGGCAGAGGTCTTCAGAAGGAGGAATAATTATGAGACTAAAAGGAAGCCCGGGTATTGGGGCAAAGAGATCAGGAGGGTATCAGGAAGGAAAGACTTCTACTTTATACTCTTAGGTTCAGTCACAGAGGGCCTGTGAATTAAACTAACAAAAGACAGATGAACAAGAGAAAATAAATTATTCGTATGCATAATGGAGGTTACAAAAGAAGCAGCTCAACTCATACCTACCTTAATGGGGAAAAGGGGAGGGAGAAAAGACCTCTATGGGAAGAACAACTGGGTTTCTTTAGAAAAGGCAAATAAGTTTTTACAAGGATAGATGGGGTGTAGGAAAAATTTCTGAGAATGTTTGTTCATGCAGGTACGAGTGCTCCTTTTGATTTCATGATCATAAAACTCCCCCAGAGAGGAAATAGGTTTACTCTTAGTCTCCTTCTTGGGAGAGTAAAGGTCACCCTAAAGAGGGAATTTGAAAAGAAAAATAAAGAGGGAATTTGCGGCAGCTTCATTTCTCAGAAGTTTCTGCTTTTAGTTAGATGAGGGAAACTCCAAGAAGGCTTCTGCAGCTGTTGAGTCCCCAGTGTCTTCAGCTTGAAATAATCTTCATACCAACTTTGGGGTCCAAGGAGGGTCCCCACAGGAGGCTGATGCAAGGCAATGCCAGAAAGGTATCGGGGACCAGATGACACACAGCACAGCAGGCTATGTTAATTTCATCCTTTTCCTTAGAACAGTGGGAAGAATTGAAGGGTTTTGACCAGAAAGAACTACAGAATTATATTTGCATTTGTTGAAACTGGAGTGCACTTATGAACTCCAGGGATTGATGGTGAATAGGCAGCTAGCTGGATGTACCCAGTTGCGAACTGCAAGGAGAACTCTAAAGATCTTTGTGTGAGTCATCTACATATAGATGGTAATTATAGACCAGGGTGTGAAAGAGACCACCTAAGGAGAGAATGTATAGGAACAAAATGCTCCTTCCAACCACCTGTAAATGAGAGAAAGAAATAGTGAGGGAGAGAGAAAGAAAGAAAAGAAAAGGGAAAATTGGTAAGGGAAGGAGGCTAGGGTGCAGGAATGCAACCCATTCCTAGGGTTGCAGATAAGACCTCTGTGAAATTGTAACTAAATTATTTCTATTACTTCAGTGTAACTTGGACCTTGGAGTTGATACCGGAAAGATGATACCAGAATCCGGGTTCTTGTTTACGGCTGTCCAAGAATGAACTCCGTGAACATACAGGCAGCAAGCAAGCAAAGTCGTTATTAAAGGAAAGCAAATAGCTCCCAGGGCTGCTGGGAGGCGGGAGAAGAGCCCCCTTCTCTATTGTCCTGTAGGGGTTTTGATCCCTTAAAGATAAGGGTACCAACATGGGGTCCAGAAAGATGTGGTTTTCTCCCATTGGCCTTGTTCAATTATCTATCAGTTCTTGTGCAATAGGGTCTTAGGGGTAGAAATGTGCCCATAAGTTTTTTTGTTTGTTTGTTTGTTTGTTTTTTTGTCTTTATGCCTTATCTAGGGCCGCACCCGCGGCGTATGGAGGTTCCCAGGCGAGGGGTCTAACAGGAGCTGTAGCAGCCGGCCTTTGCCACGGCCACAGCAATGCGGGATCCAAGCCGCATCTGAAACCTACACCACAGCTCACGGCAACACCGGATCCTTAACCCACTTAGCAAGACCAGGAATCGAACCCGCAACCTCATGGTTCCTAGTCGGATTCATTAACCACTGAGTCACGACAGGAACTCCTGTCCCCATAAGTTTGATGACTTCTTTGTCCTTCTCTTCCCTTGGACTAGGTCACCATTTCTTTCATTCTCTTTCTATCAGTCGCGGAGTGGGTTAGAGATTATGGTCTGTTTGGGGGAAGGCACATTTTATATAGTAAACAAGGCCTGTGGGGAATTACTGTCTGGAGCCCTTAAACCATAAAAGTTAATGAAAGGCCATATCAAAGAATGCATCAAAGCCCATTCTCCTACACTGACTACCTGAGTTAATATTCTGCCTCAGAGTTGTCTCCTTATCTGACAAATGGAATTAAAAATCCCTACTTCAGCTACTTTAAAGGGAGTACCAGATCTCCAATATGAAAATTCTTCAAAAATACAAAGTATTGTAATATCGCTATTGTTACTAACATTATTATCATATCATTGCTGGCTGAGAAGGGAAGTAAAACGGAGAAAAGTAACGTAATTGTGAACTTACTACCTACAGTATAGTATATACTACTGTGGCTGCCGATTCACATTATTAATCGTAAATTAATCCTCCCTGCAACAGTAACAAGGTAGGTACGGAGACCCATTTTACAGATGGGAAACTAAAGTCTCGGCAAGATTGCCTAAAGTTTCACAGGTAGGATATAACAGAACCAAGATTCACACTCGCATCTGACACCATGACCCATGCTTTTCCTTTAAAATTTTTTTTTCCTCCCCTACTGTTCAAACCACCCCGTCACTCCCCTGCCTCCCCCACACACAGATTTTTCAGCTCAAACAGTGTAATACAATCAAAGTGAATATCATAGGGTCATAAGGGCTGGGCTAAACCACTCGTCCAGCCTCCTCTAGCTGGTAAAGCTGTTGTTCTGGCACCGGGGAAATGAAGAACGAGGTCAGCCTGGGTCCCTGCTGCTCTGATGACAGGGCTGTAGTATGACAGTGTTACATTGTTAATAGACTCACATATGCCATCCCAGACTTTTTTTTTCCCTTATCTAGGGCCGCACCCGCGGCATATGGAGATTCCCAGGCTAGGGGTCTAACAGGAGCTGTAGCTGCCGGCCTTCGCCACAGCCACAGCAACGTGGGATCCCAGCCGCGTCTGCGACCTACACCACAGCTCACGGCAACGCCAGATCCTTAATCCATTGAGCAAGGCCCGGGATCGAACCCGCATCTTCATGGTTCTTAGTCGGATTCGTAAACCACTAAGCCACGAAGGGAACTCCCTATCCCAGACTTTTTACGTGAAGGATTGGCAGCGTTTTATCTAATCTAAAGAACTGGAAATTTAGGAGTTCACATTATGGTGCAGCAGAAATGAATCCAACTAGGAACCATGAGGACACGGGTTCAATCCCTGGCCTCGCTCAGTGGGTTAAAGATCTAGCATTGCCATGAGCTGTGGTGTAGGTTGCAGATGTGGCTTGGATCTGGCATTGCTGTGGCTGTGGTGTAGGCCAGCGGCTATAGCTCTGATTAGACCCCTAGCCTGGGAACCTCCATATGCCACGGGTGTGGCCCTAAAAAGATTAAAAAAAAAAAAATCATAGAGACAGAAAGTAGAACGATGGCTTCTAGGAGCTGGGGATAGAAGGGAGTGGGAAGATATTTTTTAATGAGTATAGCATTTCAGTTCTGTAAGATGAAATTATTATGGATGATGGTGATAGCTGCAAAACAATGTGAATAAATTTAATACCACTGAACTGTATGCCTAAAAATGGTGACGACAGTACATAAAATAAGCAACAAGGATTTACTGTGTAGCACAAGGAACCATATTCAATATCAATTTCCTCTTATGGAAAATAATCTGAAAAAAAAATGTAGAACTGAATCACTTTGCTATTCACCTGAAGCTAACACAACATTGTACATCGGCTATACTTCAATCTTTTAAAATGATGAAGATGGTAAATTTTAGGCTATATTTTCCCACAGTAAAAAAAAGTGGAAAAAATGATCATCAAGAATGATGGAGGAGTTCCCGTCGTGGCTCAGTGGTTAACGATTCTGACTAGGAACCATGAGGTTGTGGGTTCCATCCCTGGCCTTGCTCAGTGGGTTAAGGATCCGGTGTTGCTGTCGCTGTGGTGTAGGCTGGCAGCTACAGCTCCTGTTAGACCCCTAGCCTGGGAACCTCCATATGCCATGGATGTGGCCCTAGATAAGGGAAAAAGACAAAAAAAAGAATGATGGAAAAATGCTCCATTTCCCTCTGAATATTGAGCCCTTTAGCAATAAAGCGACACACTGTGATTAGCCCAAAGTCGGGCAGCGAGAAGCTGGCCAATGAGACCTGGCATCAAACCAACTCGAGCCCTTGATGAACGTCAGCTGGGATGCTGCGCGTTGGGTGTGCTCTTTTCTTACCTTCTGTGACTGGCAGGTTGCTGATAGGAGAACTCTGTGAAAATGTTTACTATTATTCTGGCTTTTCCAAATTAGAGTTTCTAGAATGCAAACTTTCTGACACCGGAACTGGAATGTCAAGGGCAGGGTAGGGACAGAGTTCGTATGCAGCTGAGCGACCTCCGGAGATGGAGCTCTCAGTCTCCTGCAAGCGTTTGTGCAACCTGTTCCCTTCTGGTTTGTCTGAAAAGAAAGGCTTGTGGGATACCCGTGGTGGAGCCCGGGAAACTTTAAAAAATTTCATTCTAGCACCGTCAGTGTGAATATTTGAGAAGCTAAATCTCCATTATAATGACGGCTAGTATCAGTTGAGTACAGGCATACCTCGCTTTATGGAGCTTCAAAGATGATGCGTTTTTCACAAGTGGAGGATTTGTGGCAACCTGGAGTCCAGCAAGTCTTTAGACTACTGGCGTTATTTTTCCAATGGCATTTGCTCACTTTGTGTATCTGGGTTACGTTTTGGTAATCCTCACAAGATTTCAAACTTTCTCATTATTACATTTGTTATGGTCATCTGTGACCCATGATCTTTGATGTTGCTGGCACAAACAGAATACGACTTGTTGAAAACTCAGATGATGATTACCATTTTTTACCAATCAAGTACTTTTTTTATATTGACATACAGTTGGTTTACAACATTATATTAATTTCAGTGTACAGCCTAGTGATTCATTATTTTTATAGGTTATACTCCATTTAAAGTTCCTACAAAATAATGGCTATATCTCCCTGCACTGTCAATATATCCTTGCTGCTTATTTATTTTATATATAGTAGTACCTCTTAATCCCATACCCCTCAATTTCATTTTGTTTTATGGCTGCCCCCGAGGCGTATGGAAGTTTACTGGCCAGGGACTGAATCCTTGCAGCTGTGGCAAGGCCTGGGTCCTTTTAACCCACTGTGCAGGGCTGGGTATAGGACCCACACCTCTGTAGCAACCCAAGCTGCTACAGTTAGATTCTTAACCTTCTGTGCCATGGCAGGGACTCCAAAGTATTTTTACATATTATTATTATTATTTTGCTTTTTTTTAGGGCCACAGGCTAGAGGCCAAATCGGAGCTGCAGTTGCCAGCGTACTCCACAGCCACAACAATGCCAGACCTGAGCCACGTCTGCGACCTACACCACAGCTCATGGCAATGCTGGATCCTTAACCCACTGAGCGAAGCCAGGGATCAAACCCACAACCTCATGGTTCCTAGTCGGATTCGTTAACCACTGAGCCACGATGGGAAATCCAATAGCGATTTAATAGAGATTTAAAATTTAGGAGTTCCCATTAGTTTCAACAGAAACTAATCTGACTAGTATCCTTGAGGACGAGGTTTGATCCCTGGCCTCCCTCAGTGGGTTAAGGATCCAGCACTGGCTTAAACTATGGTGTAGGTGGCAGATGTGGCTCAGATCCTACATTGCTGTGGCTGTGGCATATGTAGGCCAGCGGCTACAGCTCTGATTCAACCCCTAGACTGGGAACCTCCATATGCCATGGGTGTGGCCCTAGAAAGACAAAAAATAAATAAATAAAATAAATAAATAAAACTTAAGGCCCTGCACCTGTCAGCTACCCTGGGACCAGCCGATCCTTGCAGAGCCAGTGAGGTCCCTTCCTCCATCTCCCACCCCTTCCTCAGCACCTGCAGCCCAGGGCTGCCCCCCCCCAAAGGCTGCTTTATAACTAGACGTCAGCTTTCTTCTCCGTCTGGGGCACCCCTCGTGCAGTAGAAGCTACGGATCTGGGAGACGATCCGCATGGAGCACAAGAGAATCCCCCACCCCCATTTCTATCAACCTTACCTGCTCATGTGGGACTCTTATCTCCAGGAGGCAATTTAATCCCCCTCCTGGAACTCAAAAGTCACATACCCATTCCCCAGGGAGCTGAGGTACTAAGAAAGGCCAGTGTTTAGGATTACTCTTCGATAAGTGTCTTGCTAAACAAGATCGCATATACAAACTGGCCTGATCCCCACACCCTTCTCTCCTTTCTTCCTCTCTTGCTCAGAAGATTGCAAGATTGTGCTGTCCACCCCAGAGACCCGGGCTCCCAGGGACCTGTTGCAATTTGCTTTCCAACACGCGAACGTGTTTCCAGGCCTTCAGGGTCGCCCTGCCCCGGGCCTCGCTCCATGCCCCCCTCCCGACTGCCCCCTCCGGGGGAGGGGGGGGATGGGGGGAGTAGCACCTTGAGGCTCCCCTGGGGTTGATGGCTCAGATCCGTTTCTGGGCACTTCCTCCTGGTACTTGCTCATTTACATTTTGAAACTAGAGCAAAGTTCAACCGTGTTTGGCTTCCTGCACCCTAGGAGTTGCCCGATCCTGGTCAGAAAAAGCAGACAATAGAAACCTGGGAAACTGCACAGCGCCACAGTACTTTGGCAACAGGTTTCTTTGTGGTAAGTCTCTGGGTCTGCGACAGTGGAAACAGCCAAGGATGTAAATAGCAATGAGAAAAGGCCACTAGTGCCACTATTAGCTTTTGTGGTGGCAAGTTCTTTCCCCTCACAAAGGGTAGGTTGTATTTTTATTCTGTTTGGTTTAAACCGGAGATAAAAGTGTCCACACCAGGGGTTGAGACCCCGGGGCCCTCCCCTCAACCTGTGAGAATTCCTTCTCTCCTCTCCCGCCCTGGCTCCTCCGTCTCAGTACTGTCCTCTCCCAGGCTCCCTCACCACCACTTTGTTTTTTTTTTTCTCCCTTTCATTTTTGGCCGCCCTGCAGCATATGGAGTTCCTGGGCCAGGGATCAGACCGCGCCTCAGTGGAGACCTAAGCCGCAGCATCCTTCACACACTGTGCCGGGGCCAGAAATCGAATCCAAGATGCCGCCCCCCCAGTTGCACCACAGCAGGAATTCCCCGGGGCCCCCTTCTGAAAGCCAGTCACCCCAACTACAAAGTGGGGGTAACATCACTGCTGCCTCCGGAGTTGGGAGGGTTGAGTGAAGCTCCATGCCTGACGCCAATCCTGGCTCGACAACCCGCAGCACCTCGGCCAGGCTTAGGGTGTGTTGTCGCAGGTCACAGGTTACTTGGGTCCACGCTGTGCTGCGCAGGCAGGAGGGAGGCACCTCTGGGCCCTCCCCTCCACACGGGTACACGGCCAAGCTGCCCCGGAGGCTGGGCCGGGCCCAGAAGCTTCTGGTGAAAGCAGAGGCTTCCAGCCCTGAGCCCCATTTGCAAGATTCCAGGCCAGGCCCAACAGCCCTTCAGCACAGAATTTTTTGTACATTCCACAGCAGCTGAAAGGACTTTTGTCCCCACACAGGAAGGACAAACGACAAAGGCAATTGTGTGCCCCCTCACAGGCCCACACAGCTTGGGAAGAGAAACTTCTTCAGGAAGCCAGCTCTGCCTGAGTGGCTGCAGCCACAAATGTGATCACACAGCCTCACAACTGGGGAGCTGGGTGGGGTCTGAGTTCCCACATGCGTGGCAGGGTGCACATTACACGGACACACAAACCCGGAAACTGCTCCTGGCCAGACTAGCAGGCCCGTGAGTCACAGATGCCACAACGGCAAGGGGGCCTCGGGAAGGCTTGCAGCAACCCCCATCCCCCCAGGAGCTTGCAACTTGATTATTGCAACTTTTCCAGGTGGGGCCACAAAGACCAGACTTGTCACAGGAAACACAGTTCTTTTCACATGGGCCATTCTCATGAAGACCAATAGGCTGCGTCAGAGAAAGATCTGTGGAATTCTATCCTGGGGTCCCTTCCAATGCAGAATTATTCATGGTCTCTGGAGGAGCTTGAAACTCCAGATGGCCCATGTGAGATCGATCACTTGTAAGAACTAATTCAACTGAGAGAAGGTGGAGTTCTCCTTTAGCCATTTTCTCCCTCCTTACTTCCTCCTTTCTCCTGTCACTGCCATGATAGGAGAGCGAAGGTTTGGAGGGTTTTAAATTTTTTTGTTAAAGGAGAAAGCTGGAGTTCCCGTCGTGGCACAGTGGTTAACGAATCTGACTAGGAACCATGAGGTTGCGGGTTCAATCCATGGCCTTGCTCAGTGGGTTAAGGATCCGGCATTGCCGTGAGCTGTGGTGTAGGTTGCAGACACGGCTCGGATCTGGTGTTGCTGTGGCTGTGGCGTCAGCTGGCGGCTACAGCTCCTGTTAGACCCCTAGCCTGGGAACCACCACATGCCGCGGGTGTGGCCCTGAAAAGACAAAAAAAAAAGAAAAGAAAAAGACAAAAAAAGAAGGAGAAAACTTTTCTTACCAGAAGAAATTATGATGCATCATTTTATTGCCCCCTTGAATGGAGTCACCTGACCTGTTGTCCTGGCAGATGTGGCTGCCAAAATATTCGGTGCTGGGTCTGGGGATCAGTTATAACCACTAATTCACCCCAACTGCGTCTGGCGCTCCTAGCGGGTGTCTGCCCTGGTGTTTGCTTTCACGTTTTGTGTCTTGCTGTCTCCCAAATTTAAATACCATAAGCAAGCTTTATGCTGTGCAAGAAACTTTCATCAACCTGGACGGGTTGGGTAGCTTCAGGAGTATTTCTTGCTCTGCCTGAATGACCAGTTCCACCTTGAGCAGGACGTCCCCTCTCTCTAGGCCTGAATTTCCTCATTCCTGAAACGTGAGGATTGATCTGTTTGTGTCTCTCAAGTCTGCCTGTTCTAGAATCCCCTGGGACTCTCATACAGATTCCTAGGCCCCTTCCCTGGATTTGAGGGGAGGGGGAGGCTGGAATATGTCTGCTTCTTCTTTTTTTTTTTCATTTCTTTTTATGGCCACACCCGCGCCATATGGAGGTTCCCAGGCTAGGGGGTCCCGTTGGAGCTGTAGCTTCCGGCCTACACCGCAGCCACAGCAACACCAGATCCGAGCCACTTCTGAGACCTTCACCACAGCTATAGCAATGCTGGATTCTTAACCCAATGAGCCGGGCCAGGGATTAAACCTGCATCCTCAAGGATACTAGTTGGGTTTGTAACCGGTGAGCCACAGCAGGAACTCCTGGACTCTGTCTTTTTAAATCAAGCACCCCGATGGATTCTTATCTCCTTGTCAAGTCTGGAAAACACTGACACCAGATAGTTGCTAAGGTCCCGGGCTATGCTATGATCTGTAAATTTACATAAATAATTCTTTAGAAAGTAGGTGAGCTATGATAATGGTTTTAAAATGATATGTCTTGTGTTTACTGAATATCATTTAATGTGATCCTTAGGTTTTATGTATAAACACACAAGGGGCACCCTTTGTATTTGCAAAGAAAACCCCACCCAGGGGCTGTTCCTCAGCGGCTTTCCTTTCTGCTTGGATTTTTATTGGTCGCACCTCCCATTTTTGCTGTGGAGGCAGCACTTCTTTGGGAGACCTGCTTCCCCAGATCCTTGCATGACTCCCCCCCGCCCCGCCCCCGGAGGCTTCTGTGGGGCTAACAGAACTGCCCCTCCCCGGTTCCTGCCCTGCTTTCTTGACTTTTCTCCTTAGCACTCACCGCTATCCAACCTCCTGAAGAGTTCACCTATTTATTTTGTCACCTGTCTCCCCCCAACGAGAACACAAGTTCCTTAAGGGCAGGGATTTCGGTCTGTTTTGCTCCCTGCCTGGGCTGGGATGCAGTAGGTGCTCCATGAATATTCTTGAAGAAGTTCCCTTCGTGGCTGAGCGGTTAACACATCTGACTAGGATCTACAAGGCTGCGGGTTCGATCCCTGGCCTTGCTCAGTGGGTCAGAGATCCAGCGTTGCTGTGAACTGTGGCGCAGGTCACAGATGCGACTCGGATCCTGTTTGGCTGTGGCTGTGGCATAGGCCAGCAGCAGTAGCTCTGATTTGACCCCTAGCCCGGGAACATCCATATGCCTTGGGTGAGGCCCTGAAAAGCAAAAAGAAAAAGAAAAAAAAAGAATACATGAACTTCCAGGAAAAGTCTGCGTGTTTGACTCCAAAGAACAGCCCCCCCACACACGCACACACACACACACCAGGCCCCAGGCTTCCTGCAACTGAGTCTCTAACCACCTGGCTTTTGCACACACATCAGAATCCCATTCTTGGAGTTCCCATTGTGGCTCACTGGAAACGAATCCGACTAGTGTCTATGAAGATGAGATGTCGACCCCTGGCCTTGATCTGGCATTGCCGTGAGCTGTGGTGTAGGTTGCAGATGCTGCTTGGATCCCACATTGCTGTGGCTGTGGTTTAGGCTGGCAGCTGTAGCTCTGATTCAACCCCTAGCCTGGAAACTTGCATATGCCATGGGTGTGGCCCTGAAGAAAAAGAAAAAAAAAAAAGAAAGAAAAATCCCTTGATTCCAGGACCCAATGAGAGCCTTTTCTATAGGACCCAGTGAGAGCCTGGTCACCTTTGCACCACTCTGGGGTTGTCCAACTCCTGGCCACTCTCATGAACTTTCTCTAAAACCAAAATTTTCCTATTAAAAAAGAGGGGAAATAGCAGATGCTGGGATCTGTCTCTCGCCTAGAGAGATGAAACAGAATCACAGGACCAGGAAAGAAGTGAGATTACACTGGCACCTTTAACTTGGGGCCCAGAGAATCTGGTTCAGGCACTTAGAGCTCTTCTCCCATAACCAGGCTCTGTGATGTTTAATATAAGTGAGCACTTGGAACAGGGGGACATGGTTATGCGTGCTCACTGCAGGAAGTTTATTTTTTTATTACTTAAAAAAATTTGGGGGGAGAGTTCCCATCGTGGCTCAGTGGAAATAAAACTGACTAGGAACCATGAGGTTGCAGGTTCTATCCCTGGCCTCGTTCAGTGGGTTAAGGATCCGGCGTTGCCATTGCCGTGAGCTGTGGTGTAGGTTGCAGATGTGGCTCGGATCCCGCGTTGCTGTGCCTGTGGTGTAGGCCGGCGGCTACAGCTCCTGTTAGACCCCTAGCCTGGGAATCTCCACATGCCACGGGTGCAGCCCTAAAACGACAAAAGACCAAAAAAAAAATTTTTTTGGCATATGGAAGTTCCCAAACTAGGGGTTGAATTGGAGTTGTAGCTGATACCTACTCCACAGATGCAGGAATGCCAGATCCTTAACCCACTGCACCAGCTAGGGATCAAACCCACATCCTCACGGAGACAACACTGGGTCCTTAACCCACTGAGCCACAAGGACAACTCTCAGAAAGTTTAGAATAAACGCATACACGAAAAGAAGAAACACGTCTCTAGCTAACATACAGAATGTTTGATAGCTCCCGGTTTTGTTCTAAGTGCCTTTACATCGAGCAGCTTAATGAAGCCCACAAGAAGCTACTGAAGCAAAAATCTGCTGCATTTCCAAAGTCAGGAAACGCATCCTACACCACAGTCAGACAAACAAAACACAAAACAGGTTGCACCCTGAAATAAACCAAAATAACAACAGGCTTAACATTGACTGGTTATGATGCCCCCAAAATAAAACCTTGATTATTTCCTGTGAACCTGGACTCCTTAACAAAAACAATTCTTTCATGTCTAAAGATACTATGACTTTTGTGAATATGGTCATTTAGTGAGAAGGTTTTTTTTTTTTTAACTCAATGACTTTATTACATTTATAGTTGTACAACGATCATCACAACCCAATTTTATAGCATTTCCATCCCAAACCCCCAGCCAATCCCCCCACCCCCAAGGGTTGTTTTTTTGTTTGTTCGTTTTTCTTTTTGGTTTTTTTTTTTACTAATGAGCAGACTAATGTAAATGTGGTAGCTGTATAATTTTTCTAGTTGCTGGAGCAAATTACCACAAACTTGGTGGCTTGAAACAACAGGAACTTATGTTCTTACAGGTCTGAAGGCCAGAAGTCCAAAATCAAGCTATCGGCAGGGCTGTGCTCCTGCCAAAAGCACTAGTGGAGAAACCTCCCTTGCGTCTCCCAGCTTCCGGTGGCCCCAGGTTTTCTTGGCTTGTGTCTGCGCCAATCCGATCGCTGCTTCCATCTTTACGTGGCTTCCTATGTCTCCCTTGTCTTCTCCTTTTCTGTATCCTTCCTTCCTTCCTTCCTTCCTTCTTTCCTTCCTTCCTTTCCTTTCCATTCTTCCTTTTCTTTCTTTCCCTTCCTTCCTTCCTTTCTTCCTTCCTTCCTTCCTTTCCTTTCCTTTCTTCCTTTTCTTTCCCTCCCTCCCTTCCTTCCTTCCTTCCTCCCTCCCTCCCTTTCTTTCTTCCTCTCTTCTTTCTCTCTCTTTCTTGCTTGCTTTCTTGGCAGCATCTGTGGCATATGTCCCGGGCTAGGGGTCCAGTCAGAGCTGTGGCTCCTGGCCGATGCTACAGCCACAGCAACGCAGGAT
Source organism: Catagonus wagneri (assembly GCA_004024745.2). Lineage (NCBI taxonomy): Eukaryota > Metazoa > Chordata > Mammalia > Artiodactyla > Tayassuidae > Catagonus > Catagonus wagneri. Next base: position 5,313,906 of record PVHT021183519.1, read on the forward strand.
CTGAGCCACGTCTGCGACCTGTACCACAACTCAGAGCAACACTTGATCCCCAACCAATTAAGCGAGGCCAGGGATCAAACCCGAATCCTCATGGATACTAGTCAGGTTTGTTACCGCTGAGCCATGACAGGAACTCCTGGCCTGGGTAACTTTACACATTCGTTTGTCTGTATACTTCAATGTTATGGCTGTTTGCAGAGCCACTGCCTCTCTTTCACTCCTTGCAAATGAATTATTTCTTTCCTTTTCTAAGTCTTGTATCTCAGTTTTCTTTTGATAAACTATGATGCAGGTTTGCCCTACTATTGCCCTTGTTTTAGAGATGAGGAATCCGGGCTCAGGGAGGTTGAATGACATGTGAATGACACGAACTCACCCAGGCAGTCGGCTCCCCAAACACACTCCCCCACAACTTGGCCGCTCAAGAGATAACTGACATTAATCCTGTAACATCGAAACTTCCAGTTCTTTTCCCTTACATGTGTTTTGGTTTGGGTCTGGGTGTTTTACAGGCTAAGAATCCGCCTGCTTCCATTTCACTACATCTTTTTCAGCTCAGTTTTTTGTGGCTACGATCATCCGTCACCTGGATGTCCGTCAGTGTTCTCAGTCCTTCATCTTTCAATGTTGCACACCCGTGTGCAGCGTTTCTACGCAAGGCGCTGTGTGAGGGATGAGGAATGAAAAAGCCAGGATGTTTCTCTGCAGGAGCTCCCCAGCTAGTGCGTGATTTCCAACCCTTGCTTCGTACTGGAGTCATCGGAGGAGTTTTTAAAATACGCCCCAGGAGTTCCCTTCGTGGCTCAGTGTTTAACGAATCCGACTAAGATCCATGAGGTTGCGGGTTCGATCCCTGGCCTTGCTCAGTGGGTTAAGGATCTGGCGTTGCCGTGAGCTGTGGTGAAGGTTGCAGACGTGGCTCAGATCCCGCGTTGCTGTGGCTGGAGCGAAGGCCGGCGGCTACAGCTCCTGTGAGACCCCTAGCCTGGGAACCTCCATATGCCGCGGGAGCGGCTCTACATAAAGGCAAAAAGACAAAAAAAATAAATAAATAAAAATAAAAAATAAAATACGCCCCAGCCACCTCACCTCAGATCGGCTACCTGACTCCCTGGAACAGGGGCCTGAGCATCGGCGTTTTGAAAACTCCCGAGTGATTTCGGCGTCCAGTCAGGGTTGAGATCTCAAGGCCAGGGGACACACGCTCCCACCAGATGTGCTCTCTCTGAAGTCCCTTCCTTCCTCCTGGCCCCAGCGGCCAGCTGCATTCTCTGGCTGGACCACAGAAGTCTTCGGATGGTGCAATAGCCCTTTAGGTCCGGCAGTCAGGCCCGCTGACCTCAGCAGCGACAACCACGGCCTCAGGGGCCTCCTGCCCACACGGACCACCCTCTTCTTCCAGCTCTTCGCTTCGTGTCTTCAGGCGGAGAAGAGGCGGGATATCAGCCAGTGGATCAGGAGACAGCACAGGTCTGGGAGTCAGCAGGCCTGGCCTTTAGTCCTTTCTCAGAGCCCATGGGACCCTGGCCCAGTCACCTGGCCTCTCTAGGAAAAGGCAAAACTATGAAGTTGCTCCATTCAATACCTTTAATCAGATGGGTCAGTCTCGAGTTTCAGGGACATTCGTACATGTCACATGGAAGTGACTGCACATGCCATGGGTCCATGCCATGACTTCATGCAAATCCAGGTGAATCCTGGGTGTCAGCAGCCCCTCCGCTGCATGCTCCTAGGCAAAGGACAACTGGAACAATTAAACCTGACATGGAGTCCCTTGGTGGCACAGCAGGTTAAGGATCCAGCATTGTCACTGCTGTAGCTCGGATTCAGTCTCTGGCCTGGGAACTTCCACGTGCCGAGCGTGAGGTCAAAACACAACAAACAAAGCGTGACCTGAAAGGAATGTACCTGAAATGAAATTTGACAAAGAAAACATTGGACCTGGACCTCCACTTGAGCTGAAATGAAGGGGCTACACGTGGGAAAAGGTCAGGGAGACAGAGGAGGCTGCGACAGCTGCAGCAGAAACTCACTACAAACACCCTCCTGTGCAAGGCTGGGCTGGTGTGCGTCCTGAGCACCCAGGGTGCCCACTCCCAGCGACCCACCAGACTAGAGAGCTGGTTTGTAACCTAGCAACGCAGGCTTCCTTGCCCACATTCACGGCTTTGCAAAGAGAGGCTGCAAAATAAAAAATGAAAATTAAACAGAATCATCGCAGGTGCAGATATGAACTTCCCCGAAACGGGGCGGGGCCCGTCTGAACATTTGTCCCCACATTAGGCAACTTTCTCTGAGAAACTTCCAGCCCCGCTCTGCTTTTGCTTCCTGTCCTTTGTGCCCACTGAACTTTCTTACATGTCCGGTGCCCCTGGCTCCCTGCTTACTGTGCTCCTTTCCTCCATCACCATCCCTCATCCCATTCCCAGTCTACCCTCCCAGTGAACTTGAAAAGTTTTTGGAAAGACTGCAGACTTTACCGTCGGACAGATCTGGATGCAACGAACTGTGCACTCTTGGGCCAGTTACATCACCCACATGAGCTTCAGCTTCCTCATCTATGAAATAGGAATAATGACACTTGGCTGATATGATGACGCTTGGCTGATATGTGATCCTTATTTAAGTTAAGCAAAAATATACACAGAGTATCAGGCATATAGTAGATGTTCCATAAATGCAGATTCTACTATTTTTCACTCTGCTCTCATTTATTTAAGTCCTAGTGTATATTTGAATCATACCTTCCTTTTCCTATGTGTCTGGACATTAACACTTTTTATTATTGAAAATCATCTTTTTTTTTTTACTACAACAGCAGTGCATGTTAAATTGCTAAAAACCCAGAGAAGCAAAAAGAAAAATGTAAAAAACCCCACAAACCCCACCATCTGCCCAGTTACAACAAGAGCCACTTGCTGAACAATGGAAGCAAGGCAGCAGCTAAGCCCATTATGTGCATTTTAAAATGTAATCCTCACAAGGCTATAAAATAGGTGTTATTTAAATCTCCATTTAACAGGTGATTAAACAAAGCCTTAGAGAGACTAAGTGTGCTGCCCAAGTTCACATAGCCAATAAGGAGCAGAGCTGGGACTTGCTAATTTTTATTACTTGTTAAGAAACTTTCAGGTAGCAGAGAAGATATTTGGGAGCTGGCGAGCTCTCCAGGGGCTCAGAAAGCTTAGTCCTTCAGCAGCCCCCCACTCCGGAGTTCCCCACCTGGTGGACTGTCCCCAGGCACACCACCTGCCTGCATACACCTGTTTTCAGAGTTGCTTCAGCTCTGCCAGCAGCCATACACTTGCATGTAAACCTTTGCAAGCGGCTGCGGAGTGTGGATGCGGACAGAACTCTTGTTGGGAGGGCTGTGACGCAGAGCCAGAGGTCCTTCCCATCACTACCTTTCAGGGTGACCTTGGATATGTCCCTTGAGAGTCCTCATCTTTTTTTTTTTTTTTTAGCTTTTTAGGGCTGCACCTGCGGCATATGGAGGTTCCCAGGATAGGGGTCTAATCAGAGCTGTTGCTGCCGGCCTATGCCACAGCCACAGCAACGCGGGATCCGAGCCGCGTCTGCGACCCACACCACAGCTCATGGCAACGCCAGATCCTTAACCCACTGAGCGAGGCCAAGGATCGAACCCGCAACCTCATGGTTCCTTGTCGGTTTCGTTTCCACTGTGCCACGACGGGAACTCCGAGAGTCCCCATCTTTCATGGGAATAACAGCAAACAGTTTTTCCTGTGATTCTAAAGGAGGTAAAGATTATAAGACCGCCAGGATAGTTTAAATGCCATATGGCAGTTACTGAGATAATTCAAGGCAAGAATAATCTATATATAACGTGTTTACAATGTTCAAAGGGCATGTGATGAATTGAGATTAGCAGAGGCAGACCAATCAACACCAAAGGTGCCTTTTGGTACAGGAATAGGCAAATGCACGCAGCAACATGGATGGACCTAGAAATTATCACACTAAGTGAAGTCAGTCAGGCAATGAGACACCAACATCAAATGCTATCACTTATATGTGGAATCTAAAAAGGGACACAACGAACTACTTTGCAGAACAGATACTGACTCACAGACTTTGAAAAACTTGTGGTTTCCAAAAGAGACAGGTTGTGGGGTGGGGGGATGCACTGAGGGTTTGGGATGGAAATGCTGTAAAAAATTGGTTGTGATGATTGTTGTGCACCTATAAATGTAATAAAATTCATTAAGTAATAAAAAAAAAACAGGAAAAAAAAAGGAATAGGCAAATGCCTATTGGTCAGAAAATTTACCTGACATGCAAACCCAGAACAGGTACGTTCCATGTGGCATGGATGGGGGAGGCTGGAACTCTGAAGGTAACACAGATGGCCTGGAAATCAGGAGAGCTTGGGCTGAGAAATAACCACTTCTCATCTGATCTGGGGGGACCCTGCCTGGGAGAGGCTGAGTTCCATGATCCTGGTCTGCCTTGTTAAGAGAGTTTCGGGAAACTGAGCTTTGTCTAAGGGTCATTTATATCTCTTTGAGCCTCAAAATAAGAAGATTAAACTGAGAAATAGGAGGAGAGGGTGGGCTGAGCGAGGCTACCGATGGATGTCCAAAACCCCGGGAGTGGGTCCTGCTGATGTCCGCATCTGAGCATGGGTAGCCCAACCAAGCCAGAGTGCTCAGATCAAGCGCTTATTGGTCAGACTCACTCTTGTTGGGAGGGCTGTGACGCAGAGCCAGAGGTCCTTCCCATCACTACCTTTCAGGGTGACCTTGGATATGTCCCTTGAGAGTCCTCATCTTTTTTTTTTTTTTTTCTTGTTCTTACGCCCTGTGGTTTTAAACCACCAGCTTCTGCAACAGGAAGAAGAAAGTACGGTGTTTCTTCTGGGCTTCAACCGACTCTTACAACAATGCAGTTTCTGTTTCAGCCCGTGATGCCCTGAAATAACCTGCAGCTTTGCACGCACCCGGTCAATAATTAAGTGGCCAACTAGCATTCTTGGAGACGCCAGTGAAGATCCAGGGCCCTGCTGGGCTTATGAAGATATCCAGCAGTTCACAACCCTGCTTGTGCCCTCAAAGAGTTTAGCAGCCAGATGGTGTTTGAATCACCACGGGCCCAGGAGAAAAAACAGGAGAGAAATGCCATCCTCAGTGTCAACTTGAGCAAAAATACCACTCCCGATGACATCTGCCTCCATCTGGAAAGGTCTACCCGGGGATGGCCCTGTATGGAGCAGTCACGGTACACGTTTGCCTTTGCAGGCTGCACTGTCCTTGCACGTTTCCCAGGGCTGACAAAGGGAATGCAAGGAATATTAATGAGTTGCTAGGAGGGTCGGCACTGTGCCAGCAGCTTTGCAGGCATCATGTCGTCCCCACAACCACCTGGTGAAGAGTATCATTGTTCCCGTTTGCAGTGGGGAGACCGCAGCTCTGGGGGCGGCTGAAACCTGGGGCTCAGGGGCTGGAGCTAAGGGAGAGCGCATGTTTGTCTAAGCAAGTGTGTATCTGTGTGTGTGTGTGTGTGTGTGTGTGCGCGCGTGCGCGGGGGGGATTAAAGAAGGGTGCGGCTCAGGAAGGAAGGACCTTGGGTGTTGACCAAGGAATAGGACTTTCTCCTGGAAGCTACAGGAGCTAGTAAAGGACAGTAGTGAGAGGCACCTGATTAAATCTGTAATTATGAGACTAGAAGAGAAGGCTCTGGAAGGATAAATCAGTTGTCTTCACCCCTCCACCAGTCCCCCCACCACACACCGAATAACGGTCTCTGGATTCAAAGAAATTATTTGAATAGCCCAATTTAAAATTTTACACTCAAGGGAGTTCCCGTCTTGGCTCAGTGGTTAACGAATCCGACTAGCAACCATGAGGTTGAGGGTTCGATCCCTGGCCTCGCTCAGTGGGTTAAGGATCCGGCGTTGCCGTGAGCTGTGGTGTAGGTTGCAGACGCGGCTCAGATCCCGCGTTGCTGTGGCTGTGGTGTAGGCCGGCAGCTACAAGCTCTGATTCGACCCCTAGCCTAGGAACCTCCATATGCCTCGGGTGCGGCCCTAGAAAAGGCAAAAAGACAAAAAATAATAATAAAAATAAATAAATAAATAAAAATTTACACCCAAGTCAGTGAGTGTTGTTATTAATTCGGAAAATCAAAATTGACAAAGCTGAGGCAGCTGAGTGAGAGAAGTTGGTGCTGCGGGCAACAGCCCTGGGAGGTGGCTGCTACAAGGACAAGCTTGACAAGATCTGGCATCATGACCAAGGGAGTTTGGGGTTGGGAGGGGAGGCCCTGGGGTTTGGATTTAGGCAAGCCTGAGTATGAATTCTGGCTCAGCCACTGAAAATGTCATCTAATCTCTCTGATCCTATTCACCTCAGCTCGAATGTAAAATGGATTTCACCATCTGTCTTTTGCGATTATGGAGTTAGAGTGTTCACAGTGCCTAGCGTGCCACTGCTGCTCAGGAAATGTCAGCTAGTGTCTCACTTGAGCCTAGTTACCCCCCAGCAACAGCGCCCACCAATCCTGGCCCTTTCTGTGGAGTGACAGTGCCTCCTAGTGGCTAAATAAGGAATGACCCATCTGCCAGGCGCCAGGGCCTGGCTTCTGCCCCATCCCCTACCCCACCGGTTAGAAGTCTCCTAAGGTCAACCTGGTCAGAGCTGACAACTCAGGCCCACCCAGCCTACACCTCTTATGAAAGCCAACTCTTCGTCCTGGCCAGCAAGTGACATGTTCCATTGTCCCCAGTGCTGGCAGGCCTCAAAAGCAGTGGGAACCTTGAGCGAGGAAGAAAACACAGCCTTGAGTAGCCTGGAAACAGTTTTCTAGAGATGGTGGTGGTGACCTCCAAGCCTTTCCATCACCCGCACCTCCCTCCGCCAAGAATAGTGTGAGTTTGAAAGCAAAATGCGAGCTTCACAGTCTGGCAGCCTCGGCAAAACAAGGAAGGAAGTCATTCAACAAACACATTAAGGGCACCATCCAGCCCCCTGGCTCCAAGCTAGGTTGTGGATACAATGGCCAAAAAAAAAAAAAAAAGCTTGGCCCCCTAAGCAGCCGACTATTTAGTGGGAAAAGAACATTAACCAGGAGTTCCTGTCGTGGCTCAGCAGAAACGAATCTGACTGGCATCCTTGAGGACACAGGTTCAATCCCTGGACTCGCTCAGTGGGTTAAGGATCTGTTATTGCTATGAGCTGTGGTGTAGGTTGCAGATGAGGTTCGGATCCCGTGTTGCTGTGGCTGCTGTGGTGTAGGCCTGTGGCTACAGCTTTGATTCGACCCCTAGTCTGGGAACCTCCGTATGTGGCCCTAAAAAAAAGAAGAAAGAAATAAAGAAAAGACCAAAAGCAAAGATAAACCAATCACCCAGATACATAATTACAGACTATATGATATGAAGGAAAGGTTTGGAGTGCTGGATCTTTTGCCAAATCTCGGCCTCTGTCCACAGGTGCCAAATAAAAATGCAAAATAGGAATTCCCGTTGTGGCTCAGCTGAAATGAGTCTGACTAGTACCCAGAAATGCAGAAGACAGAGTTTTTGGGTGAAGGAGAAAAAAAGAGCTTTTATCGCTTTCCCAGGCAAAGGAGTTCACGACAGGTTAATGCCTTAAACACTGTGCCTGCCTTGGGAGAGATTAGGAGGTAGTTTTATAGTTTTTGGAGTGGAAATCAGGGCCGCAGATAAAGAGTCAAGCTAGCATTGTTCAGTGGCCCCAGGACTGGTTCTGGTGGTCCTTCTTTCCGGAGTGAAGAATGCTCCATCAAGTACTTAACATCTTCCATTTGTTGCGGATTTTCGCTCTGCAGAAGGGCTCAGAGATATTGTTAGGTATATTCCTTGAAGAGGAACCAGGGCCCTGTCCCAAGGCTGCACTATTGTCCCTTGACTGCTCCTTCCTGGTCTCTGCACGCCCTCCCTTCCCTGATTAGCAATTGTTTGAACCTGCCCTTTGGAACTCAGGGAAGATCACGGAGGCGGAAGCTTATTCTCTAAAAATAAGAAATGGGGGACACAGGGGACACAAAGTCTCAGTTTCAGATCCACCAAGGACAAGACACTGTGTGCTTCCTGGCGCTCCTGTGGGCCTCACAAGCACCCCACTGGTTAAGATGCTGCCCAGTGACTCGCAAATGAGGAATTGCTTTCAGGTTCTCAGCAATTATTTACCACAGCTAAATGAGGAAGCCAGCCAGGAAGCCAAGAATGCAGGAGAAGCTCCTGCTGGGCAGGGCCAGGGTTTTTGCTTCTAGTTTTTTTTTTAAAAGAAAACTTTTTTGGAGTTCCCATCATGGCTCAGTGGTTAACGAATCCGACTAGGAACCATAAGGTTGCGGGTTCGATCCCTGGCCTTGCTCAGCGGGTTAAGGATCCGGCGTTGCCGTGAGCTGTGGTGTAGGTCGCAGACGCGTCTCGGATCCCACGTTGCTGTGACTGTGGCGTAGGCCGGTGGCCAGAGCTCTGATTAGACCCCTAGCGAGTGCGGGCCTAGAAAAGACAAAAAAGGAACTTTTTCTACTGTAATATTCTTTCTTCAGGACCCAGCCTCATTATTATCCGTTCCACTTGAGCCAGATCAGATGCCTGTGCTCTCAGCCACTTGCTAAGGAGACAGTGCTGCGCTGGCCTCTCACCTGGTGACAGAACACAGGGAGCTGAGCTGTGCACCACGTGTCCCCGGGCTTTGCTTCCAGGACCAGAGGACTCACAGCCGGCCTCTGGGTTAGTGTAAGAAGACAAGATACCTAGACCCAGTCTTCTAGAACAAGCTGAAAATGCCAGCCAGTTCCCACCTCCAAACTTCTGGGAGTCAGCGACTGATAGCATCTGTAGACATGGACAGAGGTAACGTGCTTTTGCGCTTTTTTTTTCAATTTTTAAAAAATTGCCCTATAGTTTATTTACAATAGCGTGTTAGATTCAGGTTACAGCATAGTGATTCATTATTTTGCAGATTATATTCCATTACAGGTTATTATTAGATAATAGGTATAAATCCTGGTGGCCTAGCAGTTCAGGATCCAGCATTGTCACTGCAGTGGCATGGGTCTGATCCCTGGCCGAGGAATTCCCACATTACCCAAGTGAGGCCAAAAAAAAAAAAAAGATATTAGGTATAATTCCCTGTGCTCTACGGTAAAATCCTTGTTGCTTATCTGTTTTATATATAAGTAGTTTGTATCTGTTAATACCACAGCCCTAATTTGTCCCTGCTTCCCTCTCTCGCCCTTTTGGTAACCAGAATTCTGTTTTCTTTTTTTTTTTTTTTCAGCGCCACACCCATGGCATATGCAAGTTCCCAGGCTAGGGGTCGAATTGGAGCTACAGCTGCCGGCCTACAGCAACTAGGGAGCTGGGCCACATCCGCAACCTACACCACAGCTCACAGCAACGCCAGATCCCCAACCCACTGAGGCCAGGGATCGAACCCTCACCCTCATGGATACTAGTCGGATTTGTTTCCACAGCACCGCAACGGGAACTCCCCATAAGTTTGTTTTCTATGTCTATGAATCTGTTCCTGTTTTGTAGATTCCACTTGTAGGTGATACCATATAGTATTTGCCTTTCTCTGACTTATTTTGCGAAACATAAAGTCCTCTAGGTCATCCGTGTTGCTACAAATGGCAGTAGTTTATTCTTTTGATGGCAGAGATGGGCTGTCTAGGCAGGAGGAGAGCGACTGCAAAGGTCCTGGGGTGAGAGGAGGTCCAGGGTGAAGGAGGAAGAGCCGGGAGGGCTGAGTGGCTGGCTCAGAGTCAAAGTACTTGGTGCCTGGCTGGGCTTGGCCTTCAGAGCAGTGTGAGAAGGGAACAAACAAGAGTCATTGGCCTCAAAGAGCCCATGATCATTTAAAGCCCACACAACAAGTTCTAAAATGATAGCACATGGGAGTTCCTGCTGTGGTGCAGCGGAAAACAACCCGACTAGTATCCATGAGGATGTGCATTCGATCCCTGGCCTCGCTCAATGGATCGGGGATCTGGTGTTGCTGCGAGCTGTGTAGGTCGCAGATGTGGCTCCGATTCCACATTGCTGTGGTATAGGCTGGCAGCTGCAGCTCCGATTTTACCCCTAGCCTGGGAATTTCCGTATGCCATGGCTTTGGCCCTAAAAGGCACACACACAAAAAGGAAGCTAGCACACCTAGGAAAGATGGAGTCCCAGTCCATGCTGTGCGAGTTCAGAAGAGAAAACTCAGGGCACTGGAGCAGACAGAGAGCTTCACGGAGCGGGTGGAGCTGAAAGGCACTGACAGGCAGGGCGGAGGGGCTGTGGACACTGCTCACCATGGGGCATTCCAGTTAAACATCAGTCACATCCTCTGTGCCCTGAGCAACTTGGAATTATTACAGCTTGAGGTTTTTGGAGACAAATTAACAGCTTTATAACACGCAGGTACTTCCTCCCAGGAAGAGAAATTCCATATTCGCTCTTCACTCCTTGCAAAGGTCTTATTGCTGTAAGATAAAAATGTCTTTTAGCACAGAAAGCAGTGCGCTGGGAGTTATAGCAGGCTGGCCAGTCTAGGAGCCGGACCTCCCAGAGCCACCTCTGCAGTGACATTAAGGAGCTGCCCTCCCCTCGGAGCTCTTAAGAGCTCTATGCTGCAGATTTTTCCTGCTGAGCCTTTGCCTCCAGTTCTATGGCAAACAGACCTAAGAGCCTATCACACATTTATGCCTTGTGGTTTTCCTTAGTTTCTCGTCATATTCATTCCTTCATTTATCCATCTATTCATTCAGCAAACATTTATCCTCACTCACTGTTCCCAAGTTGTCAATGGCTACCTGTGTGACCTCCACCCCTGGGGAGGCTGATAAATCCGCTTTATTAAGAAACCAGTAGGGGAGTTCCCGTCGTGGCGCAGCGGTTATTGAATCCTACTAGGAACCATGAAGTTGCAGGTTTGATCCCTGGCATCACTCAGTGGGTTAACGATCCGGCGTTGCCGTGAGCTGTGGTGTAGGTCACAGATGTGGCTCAGATCTGGCGTTGCTGTGGCTCTGGTGTAGGCTGGCAGCAACAGTTCCGATTAGACCCCTATCCTGGGAACCTCCATATGCCACAGGTGTGGCCCTAAAAAGACAAAAAAAGAAGAAAAAAATAGGAAACCAGTAAGTGACAATGCCATATAGACAGAACCGGAAAGACAAGACGTCGCTATCCTCTGCCACAGCCTGGGTCCATTCCCCAGCTTCTGAGTCCCAGTACAAAATGACCATACAGGGTCCTTTCTTCAAAAAGCAGAGTGAAAGTGCCGTGAAAGGCACTAAATATGAAACTTTTCCCTTTCTTTTATGGTTTGTCTCTCTCTCACCTTTTCACGGTGTTTCTTAACTTGCTGTTTAATGTTCTGCTTCCTCATCGGCAAAGGGTATTTGTAGGGTGAGAGCAGACCCTGGCAGGCGGTGGGAAGGGGGTTGGGCAGCCGCCTGGCTGCTCCAGCTCTGGGATTCCTTCTCCCACCAGCTACCACACTCCGAACGGTATCAGTGGTGGGTGCGAGAGTCCTAGAAGATTAAATCTCTGTTCCAGCACATGCTCGGGACCTGGATCGAGGGTGGGTGAGAGGGTCACCTCTGCTGTTACCCGTCAAATGCCCTGTGGCACTGCCGGCCCTAGGCAGGGATGGCTACCACCGTGCCCAACCACAGTTCTCCCTGTGCCACCCAGGGGAAGGTTGGCCGTGGTAGGGGGAGAGAAGGGGAAGCCAGGCGGAGCCCAGTGAGCAGGGAAGAGAGAGCCCAAGACCCGTTGCAGGGAGGCGGCCAGAGGCAGACCACGCATGCGTGATGCTCTCAGCCCACAGGGCATACTTCATTGCCTGATCAGACTTCATGTGCAAAACATAATTTCAAAGATAATATTAAGCACAGTGAATGTATTCTTCTTTTTTTTTTTTGCTTTCTAGGGCCACACTTGGGTCATATGGAAGTTCCCAGGCTAGGGGTTGAATCAGAGCTGCAGCTGCTGGCCTACACCACAGCCACCACAACAGTGTAGGATCCAAGCGGCAACTGCGACTTACACCACAGCTCACTGCAACGCTGGATCCTTAACCCACTGAGCGAAGCCAGGGTTCAAACCTGCAACCTTACAGTTACTAGTCAGATTCGTTTCCACTGTGCCACAACGGGAACTCCTGGTGAATGTATTCTTAAAATGATCTTCTTTAATAATGCTTTAATAGTTCTTAAAATGATTGAAAGTTAAAAGCATTAAGACCATGGCCACAGAACATTAACCCCCAGTGCAGCCCTTTCAAGTGTGGAGCCCTTCTGATGGGCCATGACCATGACCGCTCTGGTTACGCACCCCTGGCCACAGCTTTCAATGCACTCATCATCCAGTTTGGCCAAGTCTCTTGTTCCCATTTGCTCCTATCAGAGCTGAGGCGGGTCCTGAGACTGGCATTAGGAGAGGCAGGAAGCTCTCCACGGCAATAATAAAACATCAGCCAGAGGCCTGCAGAGTGCGGTTGAGCAGACTTACACTCAGATCACCGGCACCTCATCAGCTTCTTCCAGATGCTAAATGGCATGTCAGCGTCTTGAGAGTCTACGTTGTTTGTGTCAGAAGTAATAACTTGGATTTTATTTGCTTTTAAAAACTGGATAAGCTTCCATTTGCCAGCCTCTGAAATCAGACCCATGTTTCATGTTTCCCTGTGTGCTTTGAGAAAGGTCTGTAAACCTGCAGACACTTTTTTTTTCTCCCCAAGGTGAAGTTTGACTCGAGTGCTTAATACCACTGATTACTGGGGAGCTGTGCTGGGAACATCTCTGTTTTAGGCTCCATTTCTCATCTTAAGGGATTTGATGAATACGCACCCACTCTGCATTATGGAAAGTTTTGAAGGTCTCTGAGGAAAAGAAAGGCAGATTTGGGGTTAAACATTATAAAGGAATAACACAGAATACTAGGAAAGTTTTTACTTTGATTTCAGAATTGATTTGCGGCATTTCCCAAGACTGAAAAAAAAAACCCTGAGCAAAAAAGCTTGTTTTAATACCTAAACATAACACCAGGCAACTGAAAGCATTTGAGTTCTTTGGTTATACAAGCATATTTGAATAAATCCCGAATCTCTACCAGGCTCCTTCTTCCTTTTTTGTGTGTAGAAACTAGGACCAGCAGGACTGGTCACTCTGGCAGAGCCAGGCAATAGCAGTGCCTTGGCCACGGTCAGCAGTGTAGCAGGAAAGTTCCTTAAAGGGCTTCACTGGCCAAGAGAGCCTTTGCAAGAAGGAGCCAGCAAGAAGGGCCCTCCTGGGTGCCCAGAGCTCCAGACCACATGCCTCCATTTCCAATGAGCACAGTGGCAGCATCTCTAAGGGAGGTGGTCAAGGCCCTACAATCAGGCTAGTAGGTTTTGGAACCACTGTTCTTTGAACATTTATGCCAATGTGACCTAATTTGCTAAGTAGGGGCTGAAGAAGCTAGATATACCTATTTAAATTCAAAACCAAAAGACACTAAGGGATGATTTCTGACGGGGCGCGGTGGAGGGAAAACCATTCCACATTTGATTTGTCTCCCACCTAATGCGGGGAGGCAAGGCCCCAGTCTTTCCTGGATTGTGGGAAAAGGGCTCACGAGTCGTCCTAGGTTTTGGTGCGCTATACCCACTGTGGCCAGCAGAGGGGGTTACTGCATTTCACAGTGGCGGTTGGAGACCTACTAAAGAATTAATAATAAAAGTTGAGCCCCTTCCTCCCTCCCCACCCGCCTCATATTCTTAGTGACTTGTCTGACTCTTCTGCTTCCTAAGTCTCTGAAAGTGAGTCTGTGGCTGTTGTGAAGGAAAAAAGATTGTCTGCATTGGGATAGCCTTGAGCTAAATTCTACCATTCTAGACACCATTCCATTGACACACACACACACACACACACACACACACACACACACACACACACCCTCTTCAATTCCCTCAGCTTTGAGCTAAATTCTACCATTCTAGACACCATTCCATTGACACACACACACACACACACACACACACACACACACCCTCTTCAATTCCCTCAGCTCCTAGGCCACTGGGCTTTCTTTGTCTCCTTCAATGCCATGTGTGCTGTGTCTTCCCTCTCTCTCCCCCTGGTCCTTTGAAGCTTGCTTTTTAATTAGGTAATGCAAGTCTTTGCTCTCCATTCAAAGGAATGTCAGGCCTCAGTGAGCACGTGGGGAAAACATTTCCTGGGGGGAGAAAGCCTTCCAACACAGCTGACATCAAGCGTACCTTGACGGCAGGTCAAGCCAAGTAGAGTCTGAGTCTGAATCTCTGGCCCCTGACACACCAGCCGCTCCAACCTGAGGTCCTGCCTCCTAGCTCTGGACCCAGCTCTCCATGGCGATGACAGCCGTGGCTTCTAATCTCTTTCCTAATCACGCCTGTAACTAACCCTAATGTAAATTTGCCTTATGAGTGGCAGAGAATTTCCTTGGGGGGACATCCCCATTCACAATTATCCAGGTCTTAGCCCAAGCTACATGCTGATGTTTGGCTGTGGGACACCCCTGCTCATCCCTTCCTCTGTCTTCTGGGCTCCTTCTGGGCACTAGTGCCTTTTCAGAAACAATCTAAAGGTGTGCCTTCCTCCCACCCTTCCTTCCTCAGATTGTATCTCTGCATCTCTCTCCTGGCAGGGTGTTATTCTCCACTGGAAGCCCCACTGGGAGGAAAAAAAGAAAAAAAAAGAAAAAAACTCAATTCACCATTCCTGACAAGGTTTTCACATTTTTTTAAAAATCTTTTTAGGACCACACCCACGACATATGGAAGTTCCCAGGCTAGGGGTGGAATTGGAGCTATAGCTGTAGGCCTACGCCACAGCCACAGCAACACCAGATTTGAGCCACGTCTGCAACCTACACCACAGCTCATGGCAATGCCGGATCCTTAACCCACTGAGTGAGGCCAGGGATTGATCCCTCAACCTCATGGATCCTAGTTAGGTTCATTACCGATGAGCCACTGTGGGAACTCCAGGTGTTCGCATTTTTAACTAGGGGAAAATATGCAAAGGAACTGAAGTCTAAAGGTGGGACTCCTAGCTGAGGGCAGAGACGTATTAAAGTAGAGGAGACCAGGTCACCACGTAGATAGCGGCCTCTTCACCCCTCACTGAAGCCAACCTTGAATGGAACCAGATAGCACAGGGCCAGACACACCCAGCCAGTTTTGGCTAACATCCACCTCTGCCAAGCACTGTGGCTTTCACAGAGCCACAAGTCATCTCATCACGGAGGCTGCATTCTCTGTTTGTTCAGAGCAGAGAATCACTTCCGATAACATTTGCAGGTCATTCTGAGCTCAGTCCATCCTCAGCAGCTCCTGTGTGTACCACCCTGGGCTCAACTGAAGAGGGTACAGTTTAAGAACCCATAATACTTCATGGAACTTTCTACCCCTCTCCTCCCAGGAGCCACCTTCCCTCTCCACGTTTTTCTCATGGGCTTTTTACTGGGTCACTTCAATGGTCCTACTGTATTGAGCAACACTGCACGCTTGAAAGGGTGATGCCAGACTTTATTACACACGCCCATTCAAACTTTGGCATGTAATATTTGCACAGGCACTGGCTTTTCCCAAGGAACTCAAAGCCATTTATGGACCCTGTCTCTTTAGCTCCCACGGGAGCCCTGAAGGTGGAAAAGATTCATTCTCTCCTAGGGAACAAACAGGAAGAAACCTCCAGGGCTTCTCTGGTGTAAGAGTTGTCCAACATTAGTCACGGCCACCAATCTGTGCTCTGTAGACAACATTTTTTTTTTTTTGTCTTTTTGCCTATTCTAGAGCTACGCCCGCGGCATATGGAGGTTCCCAGGCTAGGGGTCTAACAGGAGCTGTAGCTGCCAGCCTTCGCCACAGCCACGGCAACGCGGGATCTGAGCTGCGTCTGCAACCTACACCACAGCTCACAGCAACACCGGATCCTTAACCCACTTAGCGAGGCCAGGGATCGAACCCACAACCTCATGATTCCTAGTCGGATTCGTTAACCACTGAGCCACGACGGGAACTCCTGTAGACAACATTTTGAGTTGATATTTCTGGAGCCATTTTGTGAAGTATGTGTAGGATGATTATCCTCACTCAGGATCCACTGTCTTGCTATTGAATTAATAAAGCTTGTTGGGGAGTTCCCATTGCGGCTCAGCAGGTTTTTGCACTTGACTAGAATCCATAAAGACGTGGGTTTGATCCCTGGCCCCGCTCAGTGGGTTAAGGATCTCGAGTTGCTGGGCAGCCATGGCTCCATTTCCACCCCTAGCCTGGAAACTTCCATGTACTCCAAGTGTGGCCCTAAAAAGCAAAATTAACTAATTAGAAGATAACTGAACTTGAGGAGTTCCCGTCGTGGCGCAGCGTTTAACGAATCTGACTAGGAATCATGAGGTTGTGGGTTCGATCCCTTGCCTTGCTTAGTGGGTTGCCGTGAGCTGTGGTGTAGGTCGCAGACGCGGCTCGGATCCCGCGTTGCTGTGGCTGTGGCGTAGGCTGGTGGCTTTAGCTCCGAATCGACCCCTAGCCTGGAAACCTCCATAGGCCACGGGTGTGGCCCTAAAAAATAGCAAAAAAAAAAAAATTACTGAACTTGAGACATAACAATAGAAAACAGCCAAAGCAGAAAAAAAAAAGACTAAAAACTGAATAAAACCTCAGCAATCTGTGAGACAGTATTAAGTGATATCACATAATCAGAGCCTCCCCAAAACAAGAGAGGGTAGAACAAATATTTGAAGAAAGAATCATCAAAATTTTCCCAAGTTGGAGTTCTCGTTATGGCTCAGCGGTTAATGAACCCAACTAGCATCCGTGAGGACAAGGGTTTGATCCCTGGCCTCGCTCAGTGGGTTAAGGATCTGGCGTTGTTGTGAGCTGTGGTGTAGGTCAAAGATGCGGCTTGGATCCTGCCTTGCTGTGGCTCTGGTGTAGGCTGGCAGCTGTAACTCCTACTGGATCCCTAGCCTGGGAACCACCACCTGCCACGGGTGTGGCCCTAAAAAGACACACACACACAAAAAATTCCCATGATGATACCATTTGAAGTAAAAATTAATAAGGAGTTCCCTTGTGTCTCTGTGGGTTAAGGATCTGGTGTTGTCACTGCTGTGGCTCTGGTTACAGCTATGGCTCGGGTTTGATCCCTGACCCAGGAACTTCCACATGCTGAAAGCACAGCCAAGTAACAACCAACCAACCAACCAACCAACCAAATAATCACAAGGTCTTATGGGGTTTGTAACGTAGGCATAAGTAGGATGTGGAGTCACAGTGGCTTAAAGGATAGGAGAGGAGAAATGGAAATGCATTGTTGTGCGGTACTTATAGTTTATGTGAAGGCATATGATAACATTTGAAAGTATTCAGGGATGCATCGTTTCGCCAAGGTTGCACACACGGTGGAGCTGGGATTCTAGGAGACCCCACTGTGGCACAGTGGGATTGACTGGTGGCTTGGGTGGCGTCTTGGGAACGCTGGGATGCAGTTTCTTTCTTTCTTTCTTTCTTTCTTTCTTTCTTTCTTTCTTTCTTTCTTTCTTTCTTCCTTCCTTCCTTCCTTTCTTCCTTTCTTCCTTTCTCTTCCTTTCTTCCTTTCTTCCTTTCTCTTCCTTTCTTCCTTTCTTCCTTTCTCTTTCTTCCTTCCTTTCTTTCTTCCTTCCTTCCTTTCTTTCTTTCTTTCTTTCTTCCTTCCTTCCTTCCTTCCTTCCTTCCTTCCTTCCTTCCTTCCTTTCTTTCTTTCTTTCTTTCTTTCTTTCTTTCTTTCTTTCTTTCTTTCTTTCTTTCTTTTGTCTTCTTAGGGCTGCACCCGTGTCATATGGAGGTTCCCAGGCTAGGGGCTGAATCGGAGCTGCAGCTGCCGGCTACACCACAGCCACAGCAACACAGGTTCATAAACCCACTGAGCAAGGCCAGGGATTAAACCCGCAACATCACGGTTCCTAGTCGGCTTTGTTTTCGCTGCGCCACGATGGGAACTCCTTTTTTTTTTTTTTTTTAATTTTTGTATTTTGCTTTTCATTGTTGTCATTGGGATAGGCAGTTTCCATCCCTAGCAGGCAGAGTGGGTTAAGGATATGGCGTGGCCGAGCTGCGGCTTCCGTCTCAACCGCAGCTGGGATCGGATCCCCCACCCAGAACTCCGTATGCCGTGGAGTGGCAAAAAAAAAAGAAAAGGATTCTAAATGGTGGAGTCTCTCATGGAGAGAGAGGGTGAGAGAACAAACTCGCACAGCCTTAGATTCACAGATGCTCCAAGACAGAGTCTCACCAATGGCTGTGGGAATTCAGTGCTGTCATCCCTGTAATGGGTAGAATTATGTCCACTAAAAAGATATGTTCAAGTACCAGCAGCCACCCCCCATCCCCGTACCTGTGAAGGTGACTTTACGTGGAAATTGGGTCTTTGCTGGTGTAAACAAGTTAAGACATGGTCCAACTGGATTGGAGTGGGTCCCAAATCCAATGACCGTGTCCTCATAAAAAGAGGGGAAATTTGGACGTAGAGAGGGAAGACACAGGGAAAATGCCACCTGGCAATGGAGGCAGAGACTGGAGGCATTACACCTATTGGCCAAGGAACGGCAAGGATCGTCACCGTCACCTGAGCTGGAAGAGACCCAGCAGGACCCTCCCCTGCGACCCTCAGGGGAAGCACGGCCCTGCACACGGCTGGATTGCAGACTTCTATCCTCCCAAACCATGAGCGAATCCATTTCTACTGCTTTAATCTCTAAGTTTGCGGTGCTTTGTATGGCATTCTTGGGAAACTAATACAATCCCTAAACCATTCTTTTCCATGATGTCCCCAATGTTTACAAAGTTAAAAAGCTCTGGGGGCCCAGGCGTAAAGCGAATGTTGAAAGCCAGGCTCTAAATTGACAAAATAAACCCGCCTCAGGATCTAAGAGCTACAGAGGAGGGAACTGGTTCGACTGGTTTTCTCATAAACCCGGTGACTTTTAATCCCAACCAGGTCGAACGGTAAAGCTAATGGATTCAGTGAGTGAGCCCGATCTGAGCGGCTGTGTCTCTGTGCTACGCCCTCTGGGGAAAAGCCAGAGGAGTCAGATGCCTTGCGTCTTTGTAGAGCTCTTTGCTAACAGGACTCGCCTGAGTGCAAGGTGTAATGAAATAGGCGAGTGATGCGTCAAGCTGTGAGTAACAGGCCGGAGGGGCTCAGAATCAAGACAGGGATCCATTCCCCCTGAAGGAGGGTCAGCCAGACCGATTCTTGCTTCTCGGGGGGAGGGGGAGGAGGAGACTGTCACCAAATAATGCCTGACTGTGGTGTCCACAGCCCTGGGGGAGAAACCTGATTTATGAGTTGATTAGAGACAGACAAAGCAAGTCTGCCAGGAATGCTGGGGAGGGGAGAGGTATAAAGCTATGGGGCCCCTGCCTGAGCGGGGGTCAAGGATCCGGCATTGCCGTGAGCTGTGGTGTATGTTGCAGACGCGGCTCAGATCCCGCGTTGCTGTGGCCCTGGCGAAGGCCGGCAGCTACAGCTCCTGTTAGACGCCTAGCCTGGGAACCTCCATGTGCCGTGGGTGCGGCCCTAGATAAGGCAAAAAGACAAAAAAAAAAAAACAAAACTAAGAACTGGAGTTCCTGCTGTGGTGCAGCAGATACAAATCTGACTAGGAACAATGAGGTTGCAGGTTTGATCCCTGGCCTCACTCAGTGGGTTAAGGATCCGTCGTTGCCGTGAGCTGTGGTGTAGGTCACAGAGGCAGCTCAGATCCTGAGTTGCTGTGTCTGTGGAGTAGGCTGGCAGCTGCAGCTCCGATTCGACCCCTAGCCTGGGTACCTTCATATGCCATGCGTGCAGCCCTAAAAAGCAAAAAATAAAGATCTGAGAACTACAAGTGAACATCAGTTTAATGGAGAAATAGAACACAACTTTCTTTCTGCAGTAAGAATATATTAGCTTAATGTTGCTTTTTTAAAAAAAAAGTTTCCACTGACCTTAAGAGAAATCTAAGAAACTGGATTTTGGAGTTTGAGGATTTGGGAATCCCAGGGTTTTGGACAGACAGCTACACCGACAACAAAAACAGAAGAGAAATGAAAAAAAAGGGGCAGCTGCCACGAAGACTAGGAATCCTGGTCTTTGCAGGGAGTCTGGGGCTGCCAGGAACGCAGCCCCATTTGGGCCACGTGACCCTTCTCTCAGTCTCCCCCGGGGCCCTGGAGACAAAGGATGGGAGGGGACTTGAGAACAAAGAGCTGCAGAAGCCAGCCCTGGGGTGAGAGTTTCTGCTTCCGTTTTTATCTCATGGAAAGGAAGTTAAAAATTAGCCCAAGCTTGTAAGAGGACTCAAGTCTGTGAAGGTTGTGTGGGGACATTTAGGGATCCTTGCGCCTCCAGTCTGTTGGCTGTGCCCAGACCAGAGAGTGGAGAAAAAAGGCTTTGGCGACAAACTCCAGCCCCCGCCCCTCCCTCCAGGAGGGGTCTCCCCTCCCACCTGCCAGGATCTCTGGGCAAACCCCTCCCCCTCCCTCCATCTAAGCACTTGCACCTTGCCAGGTCTGTGCCTGGCCTCAGGGCATCACAGGAGAGAAACTGCAAGTGAGTGTCACTCAACAGCCAAATGGTGGCAGAGGAGATCTTTTTCTGTTACTGGATGTTGTTCAGAAAAATGCAAACATCATGATGATGAGGCCAGTCTAGAACACAAAAGGAAAGCAGGACCGAGATTCAGGTCTCTGCATTGCCGCGGAATCTGTTTCCTCTGCGTACAGTGAAACTGTTTCCTCTAGCATCATATTTATGAAGACAGTCACTATTCGCAATGTTTCTCTTCTCCCTCCACAGCCCCCAACACCCCCATACACACTGATTGCTAGATGCTGTTTAGAAATCAAATCTCTGTTGCACAGACTATGAATTTAAATTTTGGAGAAAAGGAGTAAAAATCCCATTTCTACAGCTCAGGTTTGAATTTGTCGAGCTTTTTTTTTTTGCCTTTTAGGGCCACACCTGAGGTAGATGGAGGGTCCCAGGCTAGGGGTCCAATTGGAACTGCAGCCTACGCCACAGCCACAGCCACGCCGGATCCTTAACCCACTGAGCGAGGCCAGGGATCGAACATGCATCCTCATAGATCCTAGTCGGGTTCGTTAATTGCTGAGCCACAAAGTGAACTCCTAATTTTTTATATTATTTTCCATCATGTGGAGTAAGGGCGGCGGCTACAGCTCCGATTCGACCCCTAGTCTGGGAACCTCCATATGCCACGGGTGTGACCCTAGAAAAGGCAAAAAGACCAAAAAAACCCAAAATATATATATATATATATGTAATATATATATATATATATGTTTATATATATATATATGTTTTTTTCCCATCATGTTCTATCCCAGGACCTCATTGCTTTTCCTTTCTAAATATAACAGTTTGTATCTACTAGCCCCGACTCCTAGTCCATCCCACTCCCTCTCCCCTAGTCTTCTTCTTTTTTTGTTTTTTGGCCTTGCCTCTGGATATAGATGTTCCCTTGCCAGGGACTGTACCTGTGCCACAGCAGTGACAGTGCTAGCTAGATACCTAACTGCTAAGCCGCCAGGGGAACTCCTATTGAGTCTTTTTATTAGTGACTTTCTGTTGAGCTCCCACCTGCTCTCTTCCCCTCTGATTCCTCTTCCAGCTGAAGGAGAGGAATCTTGGAGTTGCAGGCTCTCCTGATCCTTTTCCAGTCTTAGCGTGAGGATGTCCATCGGTGCAGGCAGTCTCTTAGAAGTGGCCCGGTAGGCAGGTGTAAGGAAACAACATGTCAGACATTTTCTTTGGTTGCTTATTTGTCTGTCATTAGCTCTAAGGGCACCATTTTCCTTTACTTTCCAATTTTTTTTTTGAAATTGAGATATAATTTACAAACAATAAAACACACAGATCTTAGGGGTAAGGTTTAGGGAGTTTTGACTAGTGTAGCTCAAACCTCTATCAAAATAAAGGGCATTTCCATTACTCCCCCACCCCGCCCACCCTGCAAATTTCCTTATGCTTTTTCCCCGTCACTCCCCTCCCAGCCTCACTCCTGTCCAAGGCAACTTTGTTCTGATTTCTTTCACTTTAGGATGATTTTGGCTGTCCTAGAATTCCACATAAAGGGAGTCACGTAGTATGTATTCTTGTTATCTGGCTTTTATTGCTTAGAACAATGTACTTGAGAGTCATGCATGTTGTTGCAGCTGTCTATAGTGTGTTTTAAAGGTGCTTTTGATAACAATCCCTACAATTTATTGCCCCCCCTCATGTGGAGGCTGATTTTGGGCACTGTGCTTGTGCTGAGAGCATGTATGGCTTTGTTCTGTGTCCCCTCAGCTGAGCTGCAACTACAGAACTCCCTTCCCTGTATGTTCCAGGTAAGCGTCAGCTGCAAGGGAAATTTGTGTGGTGTTTGAAGGGTGTACAAGCAGGAGCAGCCACGTTTTTCATGCTCTGAAGGTAGGGGTGGGGCACCGGGCACTGAGGCAGTTCCCACGCTCTGCTAGTTCACGGGCATGAGGCGACACCCGGCCTGCAGCTCTACCAGCTCCGGCCAGAGCTCCCTTGGCTTCTCCACCATCTGGGTCAAGTGTGTGTGGCTCCAGTGAAGGTAACAGCATCTCTGGCAGGGCGCCCAAGCATGAAAGTGGTGAACATCAGACCTGGGTTTTAGTTCGTCCTCATGAGTTCCTGCTGTCACTTGCTCTCATTCAAGTCCAGCTTTCTTTGCTGTCGGTACAGGGACATATAGAGACTGAAGGCTCAACACTAGATACGCTGGCCACAGCCCTGCTGTCTTTTACCAGTTTCCACAATGCTGTGATTCTGTATAGTCCTCATAATACCTCCTTTATTCTGTATCATTCATAACGTTTCTCCTTCTCTGCTCAGATCCTGACTGATTCAGGAAGAACTAGAAGTCAGGATCCATGCGAGCAATGCATCCAACACGAAAGCCAGCCTTCTAGCTTCTTAGGTTCGGAACTCAGCAGTCCTCTGCTGGGGCTACCCCTTGGGTTCTGAGAACCCCTGGCTCCACCTCCATGTCTGCCAGCACAAACACTGTGCTTCTGACCTTCCCACTGCCTTGCCCTCACTACACCTGCTCCCGGACCCCCTCGAGACCGCCTGCCCTTGACTGTTCCCTTTTATTCCAGTCCACAGCCTCCTTCTGGCTTCCCTTTATCTCTTCTCCAGTCTACACCTCATAGAGGATCACCCGAATGCCTTCGTTGCCAGCAGCTTTAATGCTGTGGAAAAAAAATTTCTAAACTTGGAAACTAAGCAAGAGGACGACTGCATATCCTTCCCATATTTGGCATGGTTAACAGGGCTACCCGTGATTATTTAGTAATCTAGAAGAAAGAAATCCAAGTTTGCTAGTTACTACTGATTACATTCCAGACACTGTGAAATCACATGTTAACTTACTAATTTTTGCCCAGTAAAGATGCAGATGATTTCTGTCCAGTGGGAAAGATAAACCATGGTCTTGCTAAAAACAAAAAAGGGAGTTCCCGTCGTGACGCAGCGGTTAACGAATCTGACTAGGAACCATGAGGTTGCGGGTTCGATCCCTGGCCTTGCTCAGTGGGTTAAGGATCCACCGTTGCCGTGAGCTGTGGTGTAGGTGCAGATGCGGCTTGGATCTGGCGTTGCTGTGGCTATGGCATAGGCCAGCGGCTACAGCTCCGATTGGACCCCTAGCCTGGGAACCTCCATATGCCGCGGGTGTGGCCCTAAAATGACAAAAAAAAACCCCAAAACACCTATGGTCTTGTTGCCCTGTTGGCCATCAGTCAGGTCAGTTTTGTATCTAACTCAGCAAACATATTCCAATATTCTATTTTTTTTTTTTTTGCTTGTAAATACCCAGTTTCTCAGTGCTTTCAGAACAACATTTATCATCTCACTGGTTCACTCATTAATTAATTAGGCTTTGATGCATGTTTATTTCATATTTATATAAGAATCACATTTTTAAATTCTTAAAATTACAGTTTGACAATATCTTCGTTCTCTGTCCATTTGGAGCATCAGCTCTATAAACCAGCCACCTTGTATGCGTCCAGCCATTTGCACCAAACTGTTCTGGGGTATGGTTTTCCTCCAGCAGTGTCCAGCAAGGCCAGATGTGGATAAGGCAGTTACAGTTGCTCTGTAGTGGATGCATGAAGCATCTCTATTTTCTATGTCTTCACCTTCTTCCTTGACTCCTTCCCCTCAACCACCAAATATGCTCAAATTTTGCCCATCTTTACAAAAAAAAAAAAAGGCATTCTTGGAGTTCCCGTTGTGGCTCAGCTGGTTAGGAACTACTATCCATGAGAACACGGGTTTTATCCCTGGCCCTGTTCAGTGGGTTAAAGATCCAGCGTTGCCGTGTAGGTCGCGGACGCAGCTGGGATCTGGCATGGCTGTGGCTGTGGCATAGGCCGGCCACTACAGCTCAGATTTGACCCCTAGCCTGGGAACTTGCATATGCCAAGGGTGTGGCCCTAAAACAAACAAATAAAAAAGTGATTCTTTTTTTTTTTTTTTCTCTTAATGGATTTTATTTCAATAAAAAAGTCATTCTTGACCTAAGTGCATCCAAGTAAACACCACACTCTTTTTTTTTTTTTTTTTTTTTTTAGCTTTGTAGGACCACACCCACAGCATTTGGAGGTTCCCAGGCTAGGGGTCAAATCGGAGCTGTAGCTCCCAGCCTATGCCACAATCACAGCAATGCGGAATCTGAGCTGTGTCTGTGACCTACATACACCACAGCGCATGGCAACACCAGGTCCTTAACCAACTGAGCGAGGCCAGGGACCGAACCTGTAACCTCATGGCTACTAGTTGGATTCATTTCTGCTGCGCCACAAGGGGAACTCCTGGGTTCCCACACCTTTGAATCCCTGGCCTTTCCTCTATGGCCAAGAGCCAAGAGTTAGGTAAGAAATTAGGGGGGAAGGAAGAAAGGCAGTCCTGCTTTGGTTCTTGACTTTAGGTTATCCCTGCCCCAAGCAAAAGCAGTTCCTCATATTTTCCATCTTTGCTTACCGGATCCTCCTAGAACCTGAGTTTTGAGGCGAAAGTCTCACCGATAACATTGGATTCCGTTGCTAACCATATGCCTTTCTGTATGTACTTCTTATGAGGACGTTCATTCACTCATCACCTCTTTATTGCCTCCATAAACAGCGCATTTTGTTAATTGCTGGTCCTTGCTTCACAGGACTCACAGTTGGGTGTGATAGATGGACATTGTTCAAATAATCCCCCAGGACAGAACTACATCTGTAAAAAGTACAATAAAGGAGAGCTTACTGGGGACTCGAGGAGGCTCTGGCCTGTCTGGTAAGATCAGTAAAGGTTTCTTAGAGGGAAGAATGATCACGCTGATATTCAAAGGACAAGCAGGTATTAACTGGACAAAACTGAGGAGGCAGGCTATTTTGAACAGCGGCCAGAGCATCAGCAAAGCCCTGCAGGAGTCGGGAGGGGCAGGAGGCACACAGAGTGCTGGAGGAGGGGAAAAAAAGACTAGAGTGACAAGGGCTCTACGGGGCTGGACAGGGAGGCAGGGCCCCACCACCAGGGCCTTGGCCGTGTTAGGAATTAGGATTTCATTCTTAAGGCAATGGGAGGCCCCCTGAAACAGGGATGGAAGAGATGTATGTTTTGGAAGATTCTTTGCTCGTTGTGTAAAGAATGAGTCTGAGGAGTACAGAAGCGGGTTAGGAAAGGGTGGCTCATTGAGACCAAGATTCAGTTGATGCTGGGTCCCTTGACTGACTACATCTTCATCTCATACCGTGATCTCCCCAAACACACCTTCCTCCTCCTCTGGTCCTCCTTGGAGGTCTCAATCACCCTTTTGCTGCCTCTATCCCAGCCTTTATTTTATTATTTTTTTATTTTTCTTTTTTTGTCTTTTTGCCTTTTACGTAGAGCCGCGCCCGCGGCATATGGAGGTTCCCAGGCTAGGGGTCTAACAGGAGCTGTAGCTGCCAGCCTTCGCCACAGCCACAGCAACGTGGGATCCGAGCCACCTCTGCGACCTACACCACAGCTCACAGCAACGCCAGATCCTTAACCCACTGATCAAGGCCAGGGATTGAACCCACAACCTCATAGTTCCTAGTCGGATTCGTTAACAACTGAGCCATGACAGGAACTCCCCAGCCTTTATTTTAGTGTATAATTATTGTCTCTTTCCATAGCATGAGCACTTCTCAATGGCAATGACTGTCTCTTTCACTCCCTCCCTTCCTCATTTACCGTCCCCGGCCCCTGCCAACTGCTCTGTGTTTTTAGCCTGATAATAGATGCATAGTGGGTTCTCAAAGAAACGTCTGTGGACCTGAAGGGTATCTTCCTCTAGTTTTCACCCCAAGGTCAGGGAACAGCTGTGATCACTGCCTCCACCCCTTCCTCTCCCATTCGTTCCCATCTGCTCTGCCCCCCACCCCCACCCCTGCACACACATCAGGGAAACTTCTCGCTAAGGTCATTACAACCTCCTGGAGGCTAAACATGATGGAAAATATTAACTCTTGTTTTGGCTGGAACTCTGCCTATTAATTTCTTTCAACTGTTCCTCCTTTTTGAAAACCCCTCCATCCAAGTCTCCACAACTCCCCTCTCTTCTGGTACCTTAACCCTCTGATTGTTTCTTCTCAATAGTCTTTAAGAACTCTGGTTCTTCCATCTGTCCCAATCGGTGTTCCCAGAGGTCTAGTCTCAGCTTTCTTTTCCTCTCTTCCCGGGTAATTAATTCACACACACTTACAGTTTCGCTTATCACTTTAGATCTTGATGACTGTATTATCTACTCATACATCCATCGGAAAACATTCTTCTTAGCTCCAGACATGTGTTTTCAATAGCGCACTAAATTGCTCTACCTCATTGCACAACAAGCTCCTGACTCAACTATAAACTCTTTCTCCCCTTAGAATTCACTGCCAAACCTGCTTCCTTCCCATTATGTCTGGTCTCTGTAAATGGCACAAATATTTACTGTCATCTCGTCCAGAAAACTAGACCCATCCCATATTGCCCCTTTTTCTTATTTCCTACATCCTGTGGACTCTGCCTCTCATAGGTCTGAGCCCTCTTCTCCAGGACCTCCTTCCCGTCAGGGTCAGTTCAGGCCCTTGTTTGCTTTCTCCTTTTATATGGTCTCTCCCTGCCTGAGTCCTCTGCCCCTCCAATCAGTCCTCTGGATGCTAGCAAAGGAATTTTTCTAATATGTGACCTCATCACTCCTTGGATTAGTCATCACTTAGATAAAATCAAATTCCCTTAACATTATCCATCCGGCTCTCATTAGCTCCCTGTATGCACATTTCCTCAGCTATATTCAACTACCTTTGGCTTCCAAACTTGTCACACCATGTCCCCATCTTTAGACCTTTGTATAAGCTGATCCCCCTGTTTTTTTTTTCTTTTGTTGTTGTTGTTTTTAAACTCTTTACTTTTTTTTTTTTTCCCCCCAGGGCCACAGGTGTGGTATATGGAAGTTCCCAGGCTAGGGGCTGAATCAGAATTGCAGCTGCCGGCCTACACCACAGCTCACGACAACGCCAGATCCGAGCTGGGTCTCTGACCTACACCGTAGCTCATGGCAACACTGGATCCTTAACCCCCTGAATAAGGCCAGGGATTGAACCGCATCCTCATGGATACTAGCTAGTTAGGTTCGTTAATCACTGAGCCACAACGGGAACTCCCGTTCCCCCTGTTTTGAATGCCCCTTCCCCACTTGTTGACCTGACAAAATTCCTGTTCATCTTCTGGACAATTGGAGCATCTTCTCCTCTGTGCTCTCATAGCACCTTGACATTTCTAAACCACGCCACGTAACTTCTGCGGTAGTCATCTTCGCCTGCCTGAGTCCTGACTATGAATTAATTCCTTGAGTTGATTGACCCTGTCAGGTATGGGAAATATTTATGATATAACATTAAATATTTGGTGTACTTGAGTTCCCTTAGTGGCTCAGTGGTTAATGAATCCGACTAAGAACCGTGAGGTTGCGGGTTCGATCCCTGGCCTTGCTCAGTGGGTTAAGGATCCGGCGTTGCCGTGAGCTGTGGTAAAGGTTGCAGACGCGGCTTGGGTCCCGTGTTGCTGTGGCTGTGGTGTAGGCCGGCAGCTACAGCTCCTGTTAGACCCCCTAGCCTGGAAACATCCATATGCCACGGGTGCGGCTCTAGATAAAGGCAAAAAGACAAAAAAAAAAATTTTGGTTTATAAAACTATATACCATGTGATCCAAATTTTTTAATTGAAATATTCTACAACATTCTAAATACGAATAAGCAAATATTCTAAAAAAATACATATATCTGGAATTATGGGTAATTACCACTTTCTTCCTTTTGCATGATTTTCTTCTTGCTCTTAGATATTCTTCCAAGCATAAATCATAGCATTCCCATTGTGGTGCAACAGGATCAGTGGCATCTGTGGAGCACTGGGACACAGGTTTGATCCCCAGCCCAGCACAGTGGGTTAAGGATCTGGCATTGCCACTGCTGGGGCATAGGTGACAACTACTATTCAGATCTGATCCCTAGCAGGGGAATTCCATATGCTACAGGGCAGACAAAAAAGAAAAAAAAATTATATATCAGCTTTGGGATTGTTTGTGTTTGTGTTTGTTTTCTGCCTGCTGTGTGCCTCCCGGTGGCATACAGAAGTTCCTGGGCCAGATATCCAACATGTACACAGCAGTGACAATGCCAGCTCTTTAACCACTCGGCCACCAGGGAACTCCTTGGTTGTTTTGTTTTGGTAACATCTGATTATCAATTTATTTAAAAGGTTGACTTAAGCATCTGCAGTGATGACTTCAACCTCACCTCCTGGCTCAGTACTGATGGAACTGATCTGCTTACAGTCTCAAAAGGACTGTGCAGGACAACGAGTCGCTTGTGGATTTTCATCTGAAAACAATCCCAAGTCTTAGAACCTTCCTCACAGGTAGTTTTCCTTGCATTTACTCTCAGAGTCTTGGTAGGCATCCAAATGAGTCCTTTCACTTTGGGATTGTTTTCCTTTGTGCCTCCAATCAAGTTAGCACTTACTTTCTCCAAAGACTTCACATGGCCCTTGGGCAGAGTGATTCTAACTCAGCGAATTGGCACCTCTGGCTCCACGGGAGCCTTTCTGGTATCTTTAAAAGCTGTGGCGCAGCTTGTTCCTTGGTGAGAGGGAGTGTGTGGCCAGGGCTCCGCTGGGGCAGTGACCAACCAGCAACGACATCTTCCTCAAAGAGCCAGTTTTGGTTTTTTCAACCCAAAGAGGATGGAGAGGAAGCTGAAGTCTACGCAGAGATGAGATCCATCAAGAAAATCTGACTGCCCAGAGGTGTTTGCAGCTGACCTTACCTCTATGTTTCCCATCCACTGGAGATGCGGTAGTTACCAGCATCACTTGGGAAACTGCTTCCATGGAGTTCCCGTTGTGACTCAGCGGAAATGAATCTGACTAGTATCCATGCGGATGCAGGTTCAATCCCTGGCCTTGATCAGTGGGTTATGAATCCAGTGTTGCCTTGCGCCCCAGTGTAGGTTGCAGAGATGGCTCGGATCCCAAGTTGCTGTGGCTGTGGGCTATGCCAGCGGCTACAGCTCCAATTTGACCCCTAGCCTGGGAACCTCCATATGCCACAGGTGCAGCTCTAAAAAGTCAAAAAAAAAAAAAAAAAAGGAAATTGCTTCTACTAGCCGGGCATCACTCTTGGGGAGTGGTACCTGGGTTCCAGCCTGCTCTGCTGTGCTCTCCTGCTCTCTCTACTCTTGGGAAACTACCTGACTGCCCTGCATGTGTTTATAAAATGAAAGCAGTCATGGTAACACCTGTCACCCATTTCAAAATAGGAACGTCCCCTGTACAGATGAGTGCTCAATTACAAGCTTCTTTAGGAATCAGCCGGAAGTTTTTAAGTGCCAGAATTTATCTGATACACAAATAAGCATTTCTGTTAGTCTTCATGACTTAGATATAAACTTTAGGGTTGACAGCGGCTTTCAGTGAGTTAATGTGTATATTCAAGCTGTGATTTCACAGTTTTTTTAAAATTACTTAATGAATTTTATTACATTTATAGGTGTGCAACAATCATCACAACCAAATTTTATAGCATTTCCATCCCAAACCCTCAGTGCATTCTCCCAACCCCCAACCTGTCTCCTTTGGAAACCGTAAGTTTTTCAAAGTCTGTGAGTCAGTATCTGTTCTGCAAAGCAGGTCGTTGTGTCCTTTATTTAGATTCCACATGTAAGTGATAGCATTTGATGTTGGTGTCTCACTGTCTGACTGACTTCACTTAGAATGATAATTTCTAGGTCCATTCATATTGTTGCAAATGCCGTTCTTTCCTTTTAATGGCTGAGTAATATTCCATTGTGTATATGTACCACCTCTTCTTTATCCACTCCTCTGTTGATGGACATTTAGGTTGTTTCCATGTCTTGGATCTTGTATAGAGTGCTGCAATGAACTCTGGAGTACATGTGTCTTTTTGAGTTATGATTTTCTCTGGAGAGATGCCTAGGAGTGGGATTGCTGGATCAAATGGTAATTCTATTTTTAGTTTTCTGAGGAATCTCCATACTGTTTTCTGCAGTGGTTGCACCAATTTACATTCCCATGAACAGTGTAATAGGGTTCCTTTTTCTCCACACCCTCTCCAGTGCTTACTGTTTGTAGACTTTTTTTTTTTGTCTTTTTGCCTTATCTAGGGCCACACCCGTGGCATATGGAGGTTCCCAGGCTAGGGGTCTAACAGGAGCTGTAGCTAGCTGACGCCACAGCCACAGCAATGCGGGATCCGAGCCGCGTCTGCAACCTACACAACAGCTCATGGCAACGCCGGATCCTTAACCCACTGAGCAAGGCCGGGGATCGAACCCGCAACCTCATGGTTCCTAGTCGTTAACCACTGAGCCACGACGGGAACTCCTGTTTGCAGACTTTTTGATATTGGCCATTCTGGCTGGTGTAAGGTGGTATCTCATAGTGGTTTTAATTTGCATTTCTCTAATAACGAGTGATGTTGAACATCTTTTCATGTGTTTTTTGGCCATCTGTATGTCTTCTTTGGAGAACTGTCTGTTTAGATCTTCTGCCCACTTTTTGATGGGGTTGTATGTTTTTTTGATATTGAGCTGCAGGAGGTATTTATAAATTTTGGAGATTAATCCCTTGTCGGTCGCATCATTTGCAAATATTTTCTCCCATTCTGTGGGTTGTCTTTTTGTTTTGTTTAGCGTTCCTTTGCTGTGCAGAAACTTTTAAGTCCCATTTATTTACTTTTGTTTTTATTGTCATTACTCTAAGAGGTAGATCTGAGACGATGTTGCTGTCATTTATGTCTGTGTTTGGCCTATGTTTTCCTCTAAGAGTTTTATAGTATCTGGTCTTATATCTTGGTCTTTAATCCATTTTGAGTTTATTTTTGTGTATGGTGTTAGGAAATGTTCAATTTTTCACAAATTTTTGAAATGTTGTAGCTTAAGGTCTAAATTGCTTTCTTATTTTTATTTTTATTTTTTGCTTTTTAGGGCCATAGCTGTGGCATATGGAGGTTCCTAGGCTAGGGGACCAATGAGAGCTACAGCTGCTAGCCTACACGCCACAGCCACGCCAGATCTGAGCCATGCTGCAAACTACACCACAGTTCATGGATCCTTAACCCACTGAATGAGGCCAGGGATCGAATCCACAACCTCATGGTTCCTAGTCGGATCCGTTTCTGCTGAGCCATGACAGGAACTCCTTAAGGTCTAAATTGTTACAATTTCTTAGAACTGGACTTGCACGAGAAATGAAAATGTAATAATATAGTGCTTAATTATTAGCCAAAATGCTCTCTCAGGTGAAATGCATACTCACTGGTCTGCCATGAATGTGTTCAAATCAGAATCACTCTCTTTGCTGTTAGGAAGAAGGTGAGTATCCAGATCGGACTTTGGAGCCCTGAAAGAGAAGCAATTAACCTCCCCGAAAGATTCTTCTTAGCATTTGTTTAGGAACTCCCCAGAATTTTGGCACCACAATACATCTTTCTTCTGGAAAGCTCAGTGTTGTATCATTGTCCACTGTTAATGACCAGCTCTTTATTTTTTAAATTCACGTGTCTGATTTCTCCCAACTGGGCTGGAGGTTCTTGAGGCCCTGTCTTTTACTTCCTGGATGCCACTAACGCTCAGTACAGAGTTGTATAATTTTAGTACTGAGTGTATAAGTATTAAGTAAACAAGTTAGAAATTAATCCCATTTCAGCCCTGTGCCTCAGTCAGGTGACTTGACAGGTCCTGAAAAACCATGCCGCCATAAACACTTCCCTCAAAGACATACTTCTGTGCCTAAGATTCCTAACGCCATTTGCCTCTTTTGGATAAAAATTGTCTCGAGAAGGCCTGTATTAAAATGTAAATATCTCGGAGTTCCCGTGTGGCTCAGTGGATTAAGAACCCAACATAGCGTCCGTGAGGATGTTAGATCCCTGGCCTCGCTCAGTGGGTTAAGGATCCTGTGATGCCACAAGCTGTGGTGTAGGTCTCAGCTACAGCTTCGATTCAAACCCTTGCCCAAGAACTTCCCTATGTCCCAGGTGTAGCCATAAAAAGAAAAAACAAGTAAATATCTAACCTGGGAGATGTCACTCACTGGCACATTGTCTTTAATAGTTTCCTAGCAGGGAGATTGGGCCTAGGATTGTGTCCCAGGAAAGTGTCAGAGAACCTAGCATCCCACTAGGTTGGGGTGCAGACTGGGTGGACCACCCCAGCAACAGCTGTGACAGATGAGGGGGTGGCACCTAGAGCAGGAGTCCACTGGGCTGGGCCTCTGTAGGGTGGGACTGGGAATGCCTAACTGGGCCAGAGTGCATCTCCTGAATTCATCTGTAGCACAGAGCCTTTGCAAACTAACCCAGCCCTGCTGGGTATGAACCAAGTATTAGAGTAAATTTCCATGACCAAGAGGGACAAGGGACTGGCCCAGGGTTACACTCAGAGGGTTGTCTGACTGGTGGCCAGGAGCTAGGTCAGTGCACTTTGCAGGCTGCTTGACTTTCAGAAATAAGTGCTGATTTCATTGCAGTGGCAATGAGAACCAACGCAGGAAAGCAGTGGAGAAACAATCTGGGAGGGAAGCAGAGGGCTTTATTTATTTACTTACCTATTTATTTTGAAGCAAAGAAAGGTTTGTTACAGGTCCATGCATGGAGAACGGGTGGCTCATGCTCAGAAACCCAAACTCCCAGAGGTCTTCGTAAACTTAAGCCCTCAAGAGTCACCGGGAAGCAGTTCCCATAGTGGCGCAGTGGAAACAAATCTGACTGGGAACCATGAGGTTGTGGGTTCGATCCCTGGCCTCGCTCAGTGGGTTAAGGGTCCAGCGTTGCTGTGACCTGTGGTGTAGGTTGCAGACATGGCTAGGATACCACATAGGTCGGCGGCAACATCTCCGATTAGACCCCTAGCCTGGGAACCTCCATATGCCCCAGTGTGGCCCTAAAAAGACAAAAAAAAAAAAAAAAAAGAAAAGAAAAAAGGAGTCACAGGGAGATGGGTTAGTGTGCTGTGGCCCTTGACCCACAAGCAACATAATTTCTGAATTCTGAGAATTCTGTCCATAAACATACCTATGCTCGTGTGCAATATACCAGTGCTTAAGAGTCTCCATATGTATGTGATTCTATAATTTTTTTGTTTTGTTTTGTTTTCCTGTTTAGGGCCGTACCCGAGGTTCCTGGGCTAGGAGTCAAATCGGAGCTGTATCTGCCAACCTATGCCACAGTCACAACAATGTAGGATCCCAGCCGCGTCTGCAACCTACACCACAGCTCATGGCAATACCAGATCCTTGACCTGAGTGAGGCCAGGGATCGAACCCTAATCCTAATGAATACTAGTCAGATTCGTTTCCACTGCACCACAACGGGAACTCCCAAGATTTTTTTCTTTTTATTTGGCCTCACCTGCAGCATGTGGAAGTTCCCAGCCCAGGGATCAAACCCAAGTCAGAACAGTGACCCGAGCCCCTGAATTGATAACACTGGATCCTTAACACACTGTGCCACAGGGGAGCTCCCAAGGTTTTTTCTATCAGCTGTCTGCTAGGATGATGGGCAGGAGTCAGGGTCAGCAGCCTCCCAAGGTGAGTGGGAAGGTCATGGCAGCCAGAGAGGGTCCCCTCTCCTCCACCAAGGCCAGCAGGAAGCAGACAGGGAGGGTTCCTATGGTTGAAAGGGCTTGGCTGTTTTATCACCTCATTCTTAGGAGCGTTTTACAACAAGCAGGCAAAGTACAAAATAATTTATAGCCTCTGGGTTAGAAAGCATGACATCCCGTTTCTAAGAATGAAGGCCCCCTATAAAGATAAACACCTAACCACAAGCTCCTGCGGGAATTAGTCAGAAGTTATTAAGGGCCAGAGCTCATCTGTGACACAATGTTGATTTCTCTAAGTTTTAGTTACGAGGATATAAGCCTTGGGGTTGAAAGCACCGAAGCTACATTGTGTGGGGAAAGAGTTTTGGTGTCACTCAGACCCAGGGTTAAGCCTTAGCTCCACCTTTCACCAGAGCGATTTTGGGCTTGACTTCACTTAACCAGTTCTCTCATTTGTAAAATGGAGATAAGTGATACAGTCTCTGTGAAGATTAAATGACATAATGAAGGAAGCACCTTATGAGTATGTGTTGAATGTTCATTTTCTCTGCTCTTCCTTTCTAAATAAATGGTCAGCTGCATTAACAAACCACTAAGGAAGATTTCTGACCATTGGCCAAGTAAGACTCTGAAAACCCTTGAGGGTAAGAAGAATCCAAAAAATAAACTTAGGGAGTTCCCTTCGTGGTGCTGCGGAAACGAATCTGACTAGGAATCGTGAGGTTGTGGGTTCAGTCCCTGGCCTTGCTCAGTGGGTTAAGGATCTGGCGTTGCCTTGAGCTGTGGTGTAGGTCGCAGACGCGGCTCGGATCCCACATTGCTGTGGCTCTGGTGTAGGCCGGCAGCTATAGCTCTGATTAGACCCCTACCCTGGGAACCTCCATATGCCGCGGGTGCAGCCCTAAAAAGACCAAAAAAAAAAAAAATTATTGAAGTATAGTTAACTTACATACACACACAAAAAAAAATTATTGAAGTATAGTTAACTTACAATGTTGTATTAGCTTTAGG
Organism: Catagonus wagneri; assembly: GCA_004024745.2. Classification (NCBI taxonomy): domain Eukaryota; kingdom Metazoa; phylum Chordata; class Mammalia; order Artiodactyla; family Tayassuidae; genus Catagonus; species Catagonus wagneri. Next base: position 5,349,095 of record PVHT021183519.1, read on the forward strand.
TACAGCAAAGTGGTTCTGTTTTACATATACGTATGTCCATTCTTTTTCCATTATAGGCTACCACAGAGTATTGAGTCGATTTCCCTGTGCTATACAGTAGGTCCTAGTTTCTTATCGATTTTATATATAGTGCTGTGTATATGTCATTCCCAACCTCCCAATTTACCCCTCCCCACAACTTTTCCCCTTGGGTAACCGTAAGTTTGGCTTCAAAACCTTTGAGTCTGTTTCTGTTTTGTAAGTCCTTTGGTCATCATTTTTTGTTAGATTCCACGTATTAGCAATCTCATATGAGATCTTTGTCTTTTTCTGTCCGACTTCATTTAGTATAATTTCTAGGGCCCTCCATTTTGCAGCCAATGGCATTATTTCATTCTTTTTATGGCTAACATCCCATTGTATATATGTACCACATCTTCTTTATCTAATCCTCTGTTGACGTTTAGGTTGTTTCCATGTCTTGGGTTTTGTAAATAGTGCTTCAATGAACATTGGGGTATCTTTATGAATATGGCTTTCTCTGGATATATGCCCAGAAGGGAGATTGCTGGGTCGTATGGTAGCTCTATATTTAGTTCTTTTAGGGAAACTCCATACTGTGCTCCGTAGTGGTTGCACCAATTTGCATCCCCACCAACAGTGTAGGAGGGGGTCCCAAGAATCCTGTCTTCTCTTTTTTTGGCCACACCCCCAGCATATGGAAGTTCTTGGGCCGGGGATCAAACCCACACCACAGCTATAACCAGAGCCACATCATCAGATCTGTATCCCTCTGAGCCATGAGAGAACTCCAAGAATCCTGTTTTATTAAAACCAAATCTCCACAGAACCAGTAAGAAACCCCACAGTTTGATTACTGATTAAAACAGCGTCATTTTATCTCTCCTCCTCGCCAGCTGGTTCTGAAAAACCATTAGATAATTTTGGATCCCCTTAAGGCTTACTCATAGGCCAACTTACACATCTTTGCCCCCAAACTTGCATCCAGTAAACTTACCTGTGCTTTCAGAGGGACTGTTTCTGCAGGGGTGAACCAGCTTGGGTGACACACAAGCTGAGCTGTGGCTGTTCTTATCTATACTTGGGTAATTCAACCAGGTATCAAGCTACATTCAACAGTCCTGCTGCTCTTTCCTACAAAGCCTTTTGTACCTACAGATGGAAGTCAGGTGTGGTATCCTGCATGTTTAGATGGCTTACTAACCCTTCATCATTCTGAGATATTCTTTGAGCTATCTGCAGCATTTAGACCCACTTGCTATATTTTTCTGGGCTGTCTTTTGACCAAAGAGGAGATGGAAATTGGCCCTTAACTGTGCTCCAGCTGTGTAAGGTGACTCAATTCACCACGCATTAGCTCCCAGCTGTATTGCCAGCTGCTGACCACAGGCGGGGTGTGTGTGTGTGTGTGTGTGTGTGCGTGCTAACTGTAGGTTTGCTCTCTCTAGGACTTTATATCATCACCATCATCACCCCCACCCCTATTATAACCCGCTGCAAGTTCACCTGATTAATCCTGCGTGGAAACGGAAATGTGGTCATTACTTTATCACCAAACTTTCCTACAAACACCTGGAACTTCCCCTTCTTTTTCGACCAAGAAAGACTCAACACATCCTCCCTCACCTCTCCTCTATCCACTTCTTTATTTCCTTCTTTCACTTCCTTCTACCAGTTCAAGGCAGTCATTCTCTTACTCACACAGCCCTCAGTGACTACTGATCCTTAGCTTAAGGACAGGGGACCGCTCAGACTGCCCGGAACATTATCAACCTGGGTACATTCTGAGTCAGTATTGTGTACAGCGATGTGCGTTGTATATGGTTCAGCTGGACTATGACACCTGCTAATTCATTCATCCTGAGTAGGAGTACCAATGCAATGAAGTCTGTGACACTTAGTTCATTCTTATCATACATCTTGATTTTCTAGGGACATCTCAGGAGTTCTCAATGGAACATACAGATGATTTTAGAAAGGAAAGCAATCTAAGTATGCGGTTTTTTTTTTTTCTTTGTTGTTTCCTTATGCCTTGCATGGTAGAGAGACACTCACTGCCTGTGGTGGCCCATTCCCTTCCTTCTGCCACCTGTTCCTTTCTCTGCCAGTGGACAGTCGCTCACATATTTATCTCTTGCCAAATGAGCTGCTGGAGACTACAGGTGGGGGTGCTGTGGGCCTAGAACCCAGGGGAGCAGACGTAGGGGTCCTACCTTAGAGGTCTCTCCTCTTTAGGGAGACCTAAACCTCAGGTCCTAAGACCACTGTTCAAAAAAACAAAACAAAGCAAAACAAACAAACAAACAAACAAACTGCCAATGCATTCGTTCTCAACTAGCAACATGAGAAATCAAGGCTACAGTCCTCTTGGACCCTGTCCAGGTACCAGGAGAGGAAAATTCCTCACAGTGGTTCATGTATACTTGGTTGCTTCAGAGATGTCATTAAACATGAACACTGTCTGAAAAAAAGCTCTCAGGTTTCATTTGGGTTGTTGCCAACACCATAAATGACCTGTCATAAAGACCCCACCCCTCCCCGAACCTGATAAAGCAAAGGTTAAGGTCCATCTCTGTTAGCCACACTCTCATTTCCTTCTGTCTAGGCCAGAATACAATTTCTGGAACCAACCAGTTCCTCTCTTAACTGTCTCTAAGAACACTGTATTCTTTTTACACTGTCGAATGGTCAAGTCATACGCAAAGTAAACGTGCAGTACTTAGTAATGATCACCACTCACTCATTCAAGTGGTCACCCCATGGCCCCTACTTTACCATATCCTTTCAGAAAGATCATTTCTACTACTCCCAACATTGCCACCACCCCCACACTCTGTGGGGACCGGCAGTCACCCTGAAGCTCCTGGACCTTCTTACTAACTATTCAGAATCGACACAGCTCAGGCTGATTTCCCTTCTCCCTCCCAGAACTTGTGAGGCCAATCCCATCATGCTTTATATCTCATTCTGCTCAGTCACTGCCAGAAGAGCAAGCCCTCTGGGAGAGCCAGCATCAACATTGGCCATTCATCCCAGAATCCTGGAGCATCACCTAATCTAATCCATCCCCTTCCTGCCCTCCCCAAACTCTTCCACTGGGCCCTTTCCAACTCCAGTTCCATCACTATCAAACATTCTAGTAGCCTCCTCTGTCCTGGTAGAAAGTGGGCCTGGCAGTCCCTGATTATCCGTCTGCTGTGCAGACCTTTCAGCTAGAAAGTACTGACATCCCAGGCACCTGAGGGCCAGGGGATGTGGTAGCTGTGCCGCTCGCCATTTCCAAGTGATTTCTTTCCTTTCCTCCTTCTGAACATCCAGCTCCTCTGAAGCCCCTCTTACCTGCTCTTGTCCTTCCAGCTCAAGAACTCCTAGGGTGGAGTTCCCTTTGTGGCTCAGTGGTTTACGAATCCAACTAGGAACCATCAGGTTGTGGGTTCGATCCCTGGCCTCACTCAGTGGGTTAAGGATCCGGCGTTGCTGTGAGCTGTGGTGTAGGTTGCAGATGTGGCTTGGATCCCACATTGCTGTCCTAAAAAAGCAAAAAAAAAAAAAAAAAGTAACTATGCTATAGAATATTAAATACGTAATTTTATTAAATAGCAACCCTAATTTGTTTTGTTTTGTCTTTTTAGGGTTGCACTGGGGCATATGGAGGTTCCCAGGCTAGGGGTCTAATCGGAGCTGTAGCCACCAGCCTACGTCTCAGCCACAGCAACACCAGATTCAAGCCTCATCTGTGACCTATACCACAGCTCATGGCAACACCGGACCCTTAACCCGCTGAGCGATGGATGCCAGGGATCCAACCTGCAATCTCATGGCTCCTAGTCAGATTTGTTTCCACTGCGCCATGACGGGGAACTCCCTTAATTTTTTTCATGTTAAGGAACTGGATACTAACCTTTCTCTAACAGTCTATATTTAACATACCTTTTTGATTTAGAAGCATGTGTTAATATTCAAGAAAGTAATAACAAAATCCCTATTGTAGCAATACTTTGTACTAACCCATTATATCTTTTCTTAACTGGTTGCTCTTCTTTTCCATCATTCTTTGGCTTTCATGTTGGTTTTTTTGTGTGTGTGTGTCTTTTTTGTCTTTTTGCCTTTCCTAGGGTCGCACCCGTGGCGTATGGAGGTTCCCAGGCTAGGGGTCTAACAGGAGCTGTAGCTGCCAGCCTTCGCCACAGCCACAGCAACGCAGGATCCGAGCCGCGTCTGTGACCTACACCACAGCTCACGCAACGCTGGATTCTTAACCCACCGAGCAAGGCCAGGGATCGAACCCACAACCTCATGGTTCCTAGTCGGATTCGTTAATCACTGAGCCACGATGGGAACTCCTCAGTTGGTTTTTAAATTGGGTTCTTAATTGATGAACTACAGGAATTTAGTAGAAAACTTTAGATACAATTTTAAATCTTGTCATATTTCTTTTTTAGCCAGAAAATATATATCAAACTGACTATTGCGAAAATTAAAAAGCAACAACTGTAAAATTTAAGAACAATTTTAAGAGTACACTTGGGTAAGAAATCTTACAAAAATATTAAGAAATGTTCTTTAGGAGTTCCCATTGTGGCACAGTGGTTAACGAATCTGACTGGGAACAGTGAGGTTCAAACCCTGGCCTTGCTCAGTGGATTTACGATCCGGTGTTGCTGTGAGCTGTGGTGTACGTTGCAGACGCAGCTTGGATCTGGCATTGCTGTGGCGTAGGCCAGTTACAGCTCCAATTCAACTGCTCGCCTGGGAACCTCCATATGCCGTGGGTGCAGTCCTGAAAAGCAAAAAAAAAAAAAAAAAGTTCTTAAATATGGTACTGGAACTACAAAACATTCACAAAGCATAAAATGAGAGCAATGACAAATTGAGAAGGTGTTAAAGAGCTATAAAAATAAACAATTATTCAGATACTATGAGTCAGATTGGTGTGGTGTTTCGTCATTTATTTAATAATCATGCTTACTCAATTCAGTTTATTGAAATTAACAGTTTAATAAACAGTTGTCAAGTTATAAAAATATGAGTTTTCTCTTGATTAGGTAACAGATTTAGAACTGGCAATGGAACATTTTGTAAATAATGCCACAATAACCAGTTAGATTATTCTTGAGAAAAGTATGTTTAGTTTTAGAGCTGGCAGTGTGCAACTTCCTGAAAACATCCAAAATGTAGAAGGTAAAATTGTTCCTGATGTGATAGTATTACTCTTTTCACTTAAAGATTTATTTTTTATTTTTTTATTCTTGACTGCGCCCATGGCATGCAGAAGTTCTGGGGCCAGGGTTTGAACCTGCACCACAGCAGCCACCCAAGCCACTGCAGTGACAATGCCAGATCCTTAAGCTGCTGCACCACACGAGATTTTCAGAAATTCTTTAACCTATCACAAAATCCCAAAACTAGGTCTCGATCAGATTTACAGATTTAAAACACTGATAGGATTTCCTTAAGATGTCAATAATCAAACAGTTAAATAGGTTATTTAATGTCCAAGTAAAATTCACATTATGCTGGTATTGTATTTACTGTTTCAATGTGATTTTTTACATTAATCAAATAGCAATGGGAGAGTACAACAGACTTAAATTATTGCTCTATAAAAGCATACCTTTTGACTTAATATATATTTGTAAAGGTTAATCAAATTTAGTTGAATCTTTATCTTTTTGTCTTTTTTTTAGGACCACATATGGGCATATGGAAGTTCCCCGGGCTAGGGGTGGAATCGGAGCTATAGCTGCTGGCCTGTACCACAGTCACAGCAACACTAGATCTAAGCAGCGTCTTCGACCTACACCACATCTCATGGCAACAATGGGTCATTGACCCTCTGAGCAAGGCCAGGGATGGAACCGCATCCTCATGGATGCTAGTCAGATTCATTACCTCCGAGACAAGATAGGAACTCCCTTTTATTTATTTTTTCTAATTGAATCTTTAAATTGCTTTTTCACTTTTCCTCTTTTTGAACACTTTCTCTGATGATTTAAGCAGAAAAAAAATTAAAAAACAGACTAATGCTATTACAGCTAACAAAAATAACACTAAAAATACTTAATAGTTTAATAGTTTTTTTTTTTTTTCTTTAAGGGCAGCACCCGGGGCATATGAAAGTTCCCAGGCTAGGGTTGGAAGGGAGCTGAAGCTGCTGGCCCACACCACAACTGAAACACCAGCAATGCCAGATCCCAGATCTGACCCACATCTGTGACCTATACCACAGTGCCTGACAACTGCTGATCCTTAACCCACAGAGGGGGGGCCAGGGGTTGAATCTACATCCTCATGGATACTAGTTGGGTTCTTTACTGATGAGCCATGAAGGGAACTCCCAATACTTTAATAGTTAATAAAAACTTCAAATCATTACAATTATTTTAAGAGTGTAACAACAGCATGTTGTAATTTGAATTCATTTGCATTGACATAAATTATCATCCTGTTTCCCCTTTCCTATATCTTCAAAGTACTCATCAATATTGTTCTCTAATATTAATCAAAACCAAATAATCTCAGTCCCAGCATCTGGCTCTATGGGAACACCTTTTCTTACACCTTCCAGTACTAAAAATTCTTAAAAGAAAGGAAAAGTATGCATACCACTATATATAAAATAGAAGGATAGCAGGGAACTACTGTACAGCACAGGACAATCTACTCAGTACAGTGCAATGACTTATATGGGAAAAGAATCTGACAAGGAATGGTTATATGTGTAACTGGTTTACATTGCTGTACACCTGAAACTAACACAACTTTGTAAATCAACTATACTCCAATAAAAAAAAATTTTTAAGGGGGGAAAGGATTATTGAGAACAATTACCAAGAACACACAAACGTGTCACCCCTAGAGCTAGGGAGACTTTTTTTCTTTTTTTCTAGTTTCAAAGGAGTAAAATTAAACGGCCAGTAAAATTAAGCTCAAAGGTCGTTTTTATTGTGGTTGGGAAGGTTCTCCCGCTTCTCTTTGTATTCCGCTTTCACCTTCCTCCTCCCAACCTCCTCACTCTTTCCCGCAAGCCCCATTCTTCAAGGTTTCAGTGTCGTGGTTCCTCCGGTAAAAAGAAAGTCTCAGTATTTTCAAACTTTCTCCGTGGCCACCGCAGGAGGAAGCACCTGGCGGCGACTCTGTTCCTGCGCACACCTGGGCAGGGGGCCGCTCCCCTACGCCCGCGCCCTGAGTGGGGGGAGGGGAGGGGAGGGGAGAGGAGCCTGTTCCCGCCCCCTCCCCCCCGCCCAGGGCTGTGACTCATCGAGAACTTGCCTTCGGAGGTGAGGGGCGGGGAGGCGGGGCCGCCAGGTCCGCCAGGTCTGCTCCGCTCCGCCGCGCGTCCAGAGCGCGCAGACTGTCGGCCGGCTCGCACCGTTCCTCCTGCCCCGGGGCACCTAGCCGCCGTTCTCCCGACGCGGACCCACGCGTTCCAGGTTTCCTCACGCAGCCGCGCCGGCCAGCGAGCTCCCGGCACCCCGCTCCGTCTTTGCGTCCTCCCGTGAGCCCCCGGCCCGCCTCGCGTCCCTCGCGCCCTGGTCTTCGGTGCCCGCGCAGCATGGCGCCCCCCCAGGTCCTTGCGTTCGGGCTCCTGCTCGCCGCGGCGACGGCGGCGGTGGCCGCGGCCCAACAAGGTGAGGAGTGGAGTTGTGGGGTTAGGAAGACCGGAGGGTGGCGACCCTCAGCTCCCAAGACGGAGATTGTAGGGAAGGGGCCGGCGATCGCGCTTTCCCGCCGAGAGACGGACGACGCCGGTTCGCCCGGGCCCAGGCCCTCTGCGGGTGGGAGGCGGCGGGAAGGCGCCCACCCGCGCGGGCTGGTGGGAGCAGCATCGCTTGGCGCTCTGCGCGCCTCCCTCGGGAAATGGCTCGGCCAGGGGCAGAGGGGCAGGCAGGGAACCGAGTGGCGGTGAACCTGGACTCCTCGACGCGCTCACCTCCAAAGGCCCAGGCGCACTCGGGGATTTTGACGAGGCGGAAACCTGCCCCTACCTTGAGGGGACTTCTGCGACCGCGACCTGAGGCCCCGCCCCTCCCCGGGCACCTGCGGCGGGCCCCGGATGTGGGTCTCGGGCTGGGATAAGTGGCTAAGGCGAGGCCTCCCGGGCAGCTACTCACCTGTGCGCGGGAGGACGTCCTCCCTGGGCCTTGACTACGAGGTGTGTGGATCTTGTCCCTTTAAGGATCGTATCAGTATTGACCAGTTTATTTATTGTAGGGAACCCAGATTGAGCGATAGTCGTAAAGAGTAAAAAATGTCGCCGTAATGCCACCACTTAAAGAGAATCCCGTAGTTAATGTTATATTTTTCTTTTAGACATTGCTCTAAACTTTGCCCTAAGCCTAAACACGTAGTTTTATGTCTTAATTTTCTCCCTATGTATATCCAGAGCTTTGCGTTCTCTTTAGTTTTGAAAAGCACGATTTAAATTGTACAGAGCAATCTTGAGCCTAGAAGGTCGCACCGTTATCCAAAATGCTGGATGTGTGGGTTGATTCCAGTTTTTCTTACTTGGGAATAAACATCTCGGCTGCCATCTTTTGATTATTTGTAAGGTGGTGGCTAGCAGTGAAGTGTCAGTCAAAGTTTTCTGGAAAGGCTTTTTTTAAGGGCTGTAACCCCCACCCCCCCCATTCGACTAGGGGTCTAATCGCAGCTCTAGCTGCTGGCCTATGCCACAGCCACAGCAACGCGGGATCGCAGCGGAATCTGGGATCTACGTCACAGCTCTTGGCAATGCCGGATCAGAGCCATGTCTGCGACCTACACCACAGCTCACAGCAACGGCAATGCCAAATCCTTAACCCACTAGCGAGACCAGGGATCCGACTAGCAGATTGGACTAGGGATCTGCTAGTCAGATTCGTTTCCTCTGTGCCAAGACAGGAACTGCTAGAAAGACTTTTATACCTCCCACCAACTAGCCTAATTCATTACATTTTCAAAATAATGCAGTTAAGTCAACTCATGTTTTTTCAGTTTCAGTCTGAGGCTAAATACTTAATCTTATATTGTTTTAAAGTGATATTTTGTAGGAATATGTTCAGAAAGTCTGTACCTGATTTGTCTTTTGTATTTCACATTGATTAAGCATAAATATGTACTCTGAGCAGGTATAGCATATTGCTGCATAAGATTTTATTTCCTTGAGGACAGCCATTATACTTTTCTCTTCTTGTGACCAATACTGAGTTTAGTGCTGGACAGATTATGGGTGGTTCATATTGATTATAATTTAAACAGGAAAATTAAAGCCAATTTGAGATGTGAAGAATCAATATAAAAATTCTTTGGTCTGTCATAACTGTTTTTTGTTTTTTGTGATTGTACTTGCTTAGCTAGACGAAAGAAATTAGATGGGCTTGCCAATTTTAAGTTAAAATGAACTTTTGAGATAGTCAAAGATAAAACTATTAAACTGACATCAGTACCCAGGATGGGCTGCCTAATAGCACTCTCAAAACTGAGTACTAGGATTTAATTTAGTTAGGAAACCTGCATACAGATTCATCTGAAAGTATAATTTTTCTAAGACATAGAGTTATCCAAGGGTTGAATATGTGCCTGTTAAGTCTTAAAACAAGCATCTCTTACTAAGAAAACAGGGTGGGAAGAGGAAGGAAAGGTGAGTTATTCACAGATCCTAGAACTGAAATTGTTGATTTTGGAGAAGAGTCTAAGACTGACAGGCAGGTGTTTATCTAGCAGGATAAGAGGAGGGAGGAAACTGAGTCTGGGAATATCACGAAGGCAAAGCTGAATCTGGTGTTTGGAGGGTTTATTCTTGCTTTAAAAAATAAAAATGGGGGAATTCCCGTCGTGGCTCAGCTGTTAACGAACCCAACTAGCATTCATGAGGACCTGGGTTCAGTCTCTGGCCTCGCTCGGTGGATTAAGGATCCGGCATTGCCGTGAGTGTGGTGTAGGTCGAAGATGCGGCTCAGATCCCCTGAAGCTGTGGCTGTGGCGAAGGCCGGCAGCTACAGCTCCGATTTGACCCCTAGCCTGGGGACCTCCATATGCCATGGATGTGGCCCTAAAAAGACAAAAAGATTAAAAAAATAAATAAAAATGGGAATGCATGTAAATTAGACTGTCCATATAATTTCCTTTTTCTTTTTATGGCCACACCTGTGGCATATGGCAGTTCCTAGGCTAGGGAGAGAGCTAGAGAGAGCTCCAGCTGAGGCCTGTGTCACAGCCATGGCAACACCAGATCCAAGCCACCTATGCTGCAGCTTGTGGCAACACCAGATCCTTAACCCACTGAGTGAGGCCAGGGATAGAACCTTCACAGAGGGTATCAAATCCAAATCTTCACAGAGACGGTATCAGGTCCCCTACCTGCTGAGCCACAATGGCAATTCCTAGACTGTCTATATAATATATATAAGGTATTTAACATGATGTCAGCCTCTCAAATTATAGCTGAAAAATAAAACATTCAGGACCACTTCTTTTTTTTTTTTTTTGACTACTCCCACACATGTGGAAGTTCCTGGAGCAGGGATCAAACCCATGTCACAGCAGTGACCTGAGCTGCTGCAGTGACACCAGATCCTCAACCCACTGTACCACAAGAAAACTCCCAGGACCTCTTTTAAAGGCTGCGTGTCCCTGTAATTTGGGTATTATTGCAGGAGCATAATTTAGCTGGGACATCAGAGTTGGATCTTCATTTTTAAAGAGGATTTTTTTCTTCCCTAGGATGTGTGTGTGAAAACTATAAACTGACCACAAACTGCTCTTTGAATGCGCTTGGTCAGTGCCAGTGTACTTCAATTGGTACACAAAATTCTGTCATTTGCACAAAATGTAAGTAAAAATCCTCATTGCCTTTAAGTTTTATTTTGACCTACACTTCTTTAGTTGATGTGTCTTGACTTTTGGGAAATGTTTTATTGCCTCAAATCAGAATCATGTTATTTTGTCAAAATTATCTCCTGAAGCTTTTTAGGATTTAGAAAGGGAACATGGGAATTTGTAAGTCTACCATAATCCTTGGCCATGGGAGTTTGGAGTAAACTAAATTTTTCCTTAAGTTGACATTAAGCTTTCTTTTCAGTGGCAACCAAATGTTTGGTGATGAAGGCAGAAATGACTGGGTCAAAGGATGGGAGAAGACAGAAACCACAGGATGCTATCCAAAACAATGATGGGCTCTATGATCCTGACTGTGACGAGAACGGGCTCTTTAAAGCCAAGCAGTGTAATGGTACCTCCACGTGTTGGTGTGTGAACACTGCTGGGGTCAGAAGGACCGATAAGGACTCTGAAATATCCTGTTCTGAGCGAGTGAGGACCTAGTGAGTTGGGATGCGTATATATTACTTGTTTTCATGCTTTTCAGATCTGCTTAATTAAATTTAGTTTTGAATATGTAATATATTTCATTATTTAGATTTCAAAAGAGAAAAGAGTGGACAGTGAAAAGCCCTCACCCGATCTCATTCCTCCAGCTACTCAGTTTACCTCCGCAGAACTGATGGTCACCAGTTTATTCCACAGCTTTCCAGAGTTCTTCTGTGAATTTACTAGCAATGCATTTTTTTTATTTAAATTTTTTTTTCTTATGGTAGCATACTAAACATAATTTTCCTTTTATATTTTTGCTTAGCACTGTTCAGTATTTTAAAGTTGGATTGGTGTTTGTATATGAATAATTTAAGCTATTCATATTTGCTCATTTATGATGTTTTAAAGCAAGATAGGGTTGTTTTAGGGATTATGTAATAAGAAGGAATGGAAACACATTCTAGCTAGCTAAAACCAAAAATATTTTATTGGAAAGGACTAGAAACTGGAAAGTTGTCAAGATCAAGGCAGGCAGTCTCTCCACTTCTGTCTTCTGGAGCCTCATGGCCACTTTTCTGTTTCTCTCAGTGCCTTTTTGTCTCTTCACTTGAATGTGGCCCAACACGACCAGCTAAGCCTTAGCTTTATGTGGTCTTGATTGTGGTGGCCTGAGGGTCCATGTTAGGAAGGATGAGTTCTTTATGAACAATGTGTTAGAGCCAAGGAAGGAATGAAGGGCATATCTATAGAATAGACACTTTTTCTGTTAATTCTCCTGTAATTCTCTTTGGGAATTTTGATATTAGCTTATTAAGAAAATAATATAAAAGTCCGAGTTGTTGGCGTCAATCTGTTTTTTACTTTATAGCTGGATCATCATTGAACTAAAACACAAAACAAGAGAAAAACCTTATGACGTTACAAGTTTGCAGAAGTAAGTGCTGTTAAATACCTTATATTTGCACAGTTGGTACTCAGATCTTCCATCCTGTACTATTAGATAAGCGAAAATGAGTCTCATTGCTTTGTCTTATTCCTGAAAAATAAGTAATGTTTTTAACTTTTTAAAAAGAGATGCGTAAGAATCCTAGAGATTCCCATAGCATCCCTCACTCGTTCATCAGTGAACAGATTGCCACATTTTCTTTTTATATGTGTGTGTACTTTCTATATCCATTTGAGCATGTATCAATATTTTCCCCAAACCATCTGAGAGCAAGTTCTGGATATCATGAGCCTTGACCCCTAAATATTGTGGTATATCTTTTCCTAGGAACAAAAGACATTCTCTTACATAACTACTGTACAGTTATCAAATTTAGGAAATGGAACATTAAACCACATTGTGCCAGTTTTCCCAGTGTCCTTTGTGGCAGTTTTTTCCCCTCTGACCCAGGACCCAGTCTAAGGTCTTGCATTTAGTTGCTATAACTGTTCAGTCTCTTTAAATAAGGAACAGTGCCTTGCCCTTTCTTTGTCTTTCATGACATAGATTTTTTTTTCCCAATAAAATTTAAATTTTTAGTATTTGAATTATAGACTTTTTTTTTTCTTTGGTCTTTTTGCCTTTTCTAGGGCCGCACTCGGGGCAAATGGAGGTTCCCAGGCTAGGGGTCTAACAGGAGCTGGAGCCACCGGCCTACGCCACAGCTCCAGCAACGCAGGATCCAAGCCACGTCTGCAATCTACACCACAGCTCACGGCAACGCCGGATCCTTAACCCACTGAGCAAGGCCAGGGATCGAACCTGCAGCCTCATGGTTCCTAGTCGGATTCGTCAACCACTGAGCCATGACGGGAACTCCAACATTTATATTTTTTGAAGAGTATGGGCAAGTTGTTTTATAGAATGTCCCTCAATTTTGGATTTGTCTGTTTCCTCATAATTAAATACAGGAAATGCATTTTTGACAGAAAAACTATTTAAAGTGATTTGTGTCTGTTTCAGTACTTCATGGTGGGAGGCACATGGTGTTAGCTAGTCCTTTCACTACTGATGTTAACTGTGGGCAGGTAGTGTTTACCAGGTTTCTCCACCTCTTCATAATTAAATAGAATCTATAGGTAGATACTTGGCTACTGTGTAAATATCCTGTTTCTAGTCAAACTGGAACTCAACAGTTTTTGCATCAATTACTGTGAATCAATTATGATGATAGTTGCAAAATGACGTAAATTTTTTTACAAGTTTGGTTAACAACTGTTCTAGACCTTGAGGCTATGTGCTTAGTTAAAAATAAGTTTCTTAATGTTGTGTAGGACAAGCTTTTAAAAAACAGCTTTTTAATTATTTATAGTGCACTCAAGGAGGTAATCACAGATCGTTACCAACTGGATCCCAAATATATCACAAATATTCTGGTAAGTTTTTTTTTTTTTTTCTAAAGCAAATAGGCTTTAACAGAAAGGTGGTTGCACAGTTTGGTTTGGGTATGGTTTTTTGTTTTTTTTTGGGCCACACTCAAAGCATGTGGAAGTTCTAGGGCTAGTGATTGAACCTGTGTCACAGTGGTAACCTGAGCCATAGCAGTGACAACACCGGTCCTAACCTGCTAAGCCACAGAGAGCTCCTAGGGTATGGTTTTTGATAGTGGTTTAAACTGCATTTGAATAAATTTTAGCCCTGGGCACTTATTCCTGCAAATGCCCTCTTGTTGTTTTCCTTTCATTGTCTTTGAAAATCTTGGTTTACCCTTAAAGAAAATGTAATGTATCTTAGTACCCCCAACAGATGCCAGTCTTCTTACTCTGGAAAAGAGCTCTGTGGTTGCTTTTGGTAATACTTACTTTAGAATGCTTTGTCCTATTTTCTCTGAATTTAGGAGTTAGTTTTTAACCAGCCAGCCTTCCTTGACTCTTACAACTCTGGTTGAAAAATAGTGTAGTGGAAATCTTGCAAGACAGAAAATTGATGTCATTTTAAAAAATACTTTTTGAAAGGGGTATACATTTTTGTTCCCTAAAAGTAGCACATGGTAAATGCTACTGCATTTTGGATTGCACTTCTTTATTTTTAATTTTTTTTATTTTTGGCCATACCCATGGCATGTGGAAGTTCCTGGGCCAGGGATCAAACCCCAGCCACAGCAGTGACAAGAGCCACAGCAGATAGTGCTGGATCCTTAACCCTCTGAGCCACCAGGGAGCTTCAGGATTGCATTTCTTTAGCATTTTATATTAAAGTAATTCAAACCAAATAAGATACTTTAATACCTTGTTTTAAAACTTAAAAAGTAAAATTTTTTCATTGGTGGGGTTCCCTCTGGTGGTGCAGCAGATTAAGGATCTGCTTTGTCTCTGAGGCAGTGTGGGTTTGATCCCCAGACCACTGGGTTAAGGATCCAGTGTTGCCACAGCTGTGGCTCAGATGCAGTTCCTGGCTCAGGAGTTTCCATATTGCTATGAGTATGGCTGAAAGAGAAAAAAAAATCTTTTCAAGGGAATTTCCACATGCTGTGGGTGTGGCCAAAAAAATTTTTTTTTAATTAAAAAAAAAATCTTTTCAGGAAAATCATTTATTTATTTATTTATTTATTTATTTATTTATTTATTTATTTATTTCCGGGCTGCACCTGCAGCATATGGATGTTCCCAGGCTAGGTGTCGAATCAGAGTGGTAGCTGCCGGCCTACACTACAGCCACAGCAACACATCTGGATCCTTAACCACTGAGCAAGGACAGGGATCGAACCTGCATCCTCATGGATTTGTTTGTTAGTCGGGTTTGTTAACCACTGAGCCACAAAGGGAATTCCAGAAAATTTTCTTTTGAATAGAAAACTGTAATCATCTTTGGTTGCATTGCTATTTTAATTCCCTTGGATAGATTTTTAAAAACCCTTCTAGGATTTTAAAATTATTAGTGACGTGGAGTTCCCTAGTGGCTCAGCTGATGAAGGACCTAGTGTTGTCACTGCTGTGGCTCTGGTCAGTGCTGTGGCACAGGTTCAGTCCCTGGCCTGGGACCTTGCACATGCCATGGGTATGGCCAAAAAGAAAAAATTATTAATATGGCCAAAAAGAAAAACAAAATTATTAATATGGCCAAAAAGAAAAACAAAATTGTTAGTGATAAACTCAGTTACCCACTAATGGAAAGAAACATTAATACATGTAGATTACAGAAAAAAAATCAAACAGTGAATAGTCTGATTATTGAACGATGTTTGTTTTTATTATACTGTTAATTTGTATTTTTCAATTTTCCCCCCAGTATGAGAATGATATTATCACTATTGATCTGGTACAAAATTCTTCTCAGAAAACTCAGAATGATGTAGACATAGCTGATGTAGCTTATTATTTTGAAAAAGATGTGAGTATGATCTTCCCCATTTTATTCCTGTGTTTAGAAATGTAATATTGTCTATCATGCCTCAGTGGATTCAAGATTTTTTATCTATTTCTCTACTAACAGATAAACTATATGAATGTTCTCTAAGTAATTCTCGTACTGCAATTAATTTGTCCTCCCTGTTGTTCACATGTACTTTCCTCAGTTGTTTGTATATTTTTGTCTCATCACCAAATTGTTCTGCCTAGAGTATCTTCTCTCATGATTCTTCTTACCTCCTTGGCAGTTAGTTTGTGAGTGTAGCTTTCCCCTCTTATGATCACCATGAACAAGAGACTATATAAAAAATGCTGTGTGACTGGTATGATTAAAATGTTTGTTTAGACAAATTTACTTTGTGTATACTATAGTGAACCACTTTCTTTTCTTTTCTTTTTCTTTTTCCTTTTTTTTTTTGTCTTTTTAGGGCCACATCCGAGGCATATGGAAGTTCCCACAGCCACAGCAATGCCAGATCCGAGCCACGTTTGTGACCTAGACCACAGCTCACGGCAATGCCGGATCCTTAACCCTGTGAGCAAGGCCAGGGATCAAACCCGCATCCTCGTGGATACTAGTTGGGTTTATTCCCACTGAGTCACAATGGGAACTCCAGTGAGCTATTTTCTGATGAAATCTGGGATTTGCTTCAAACTAATCAGGTCCAGGAGGAGGCTGGGTGGTGTGGGAGGCTAGAAAGAAGAGTAGATAGAATAAGGTTAGCCATGTGTTTATGTTATTGAATCTGGGTTCATAGGACTTCATTACATTTCTTTCTGCTTTTTATAGGTTTGAAAATTCCCTGTAGTAAAGGTGTTTCAGTGGGTGACATTGTTATCACCAAAACCATAAGATTTTGGCAGCATTTCTTTTGGAATATGATTGGTGTGTAATTCTATATGGCCATGGTAGGTTTTCTTAAATATTTTAAATTGCTTTTCTCCTTCTCAATATAGGTTAAAGATGAATCCTTGTTCCATTCCAAAAGGATGGACCTGAGAGTAAATGGGGAACTACTGGATCTGGATCCTGGTCGAACTTCAATTTACTATGTTGATGAAAAACCACCTGAATTTTCAATGCAGGGTCTACAAGCTGGTATTATTGCTGTCATTGTGGTTGTGGCAATAGCAATTGTGGCTGGCATCGTTGTGCTGGTGAGTATAGGACAAGAAAAATTTCAGTTAAGGGTCTATCCTTTCAAGAAAGGTGATAATATGAAAAAGCCACAAACTATTGGCTTATGTTCCAAAAACTATTAATGAAACAAAAATATTCATTGTTTATAATTCTGTGTACTGAATGCATCAATTGCATTTCTGGTTCCTTTTCGTAAGATAGTCACTTTGTGAAGCAAGAAGGGATGCTGATCTGAGAAAAGCTTGTAGCTGAATACCTGAGGGGTCAGTTACGTTGCCATCAAATAGCAAATGTCCTTCAGTTGTCCTCACTGCACACATCCCAACACTCTTGCCAGGACTAGTGCAAAATACCTGAACTCCCAAACCATCCAGTAGGGTGAAACACAAAATTAAGGTTAACATACAAAAAGTTAAAGTGGGTAAATAGGAAGCAGTAGTTATAAGTAAAAGATTACTAAGTTGAATTTAGCAGTGCTTCGGAAGACTGTTATCACCTGGACAGGCAGGATTTGTTCTAGATATGTAAGTTTCCCTCAGCATCAGGAAGTCTTACCTGCACAGCAGAATTCAGAAAGTGACTTGAGGGTACGAGAATTTACATTTTCAGTTAGTTGGAATTATCTCAACCGGGCTCTCTATCTGGAAGAAAACAAAAGCTGGATTCCTGTTTCACCCCATGAGGGCTGGCCATGTTGCTCAGCTGTGTGAGTGGCACATTCTGCAGCACCGCAGTGGGAAAGGGGTCAGGCATTGCCATCGTGTTCAAACACAGATTTTAGATGGACTATGGTTCAAAGTGTTGTAAAATAAAACAAGTCTCAAAATGAATTTAGGAAATGTTTGTACAACCTTGTGGTAAAAGAAACCAGGTAAGGCAAGAAATAAGGAATCCATGAAGGAAGAAATGTATATTTGACTTCACTGAAATTATTTTGTATGGCAGAGATACTAGAAAATGAAGAATATCAATGATAGACTGGGGGAGAGTATTCACCTTGCATAAAACAAAAAAGGTGGGAGATCCCATCGAGGCTCAGTGGAAAAGAATCTGACTAGTATCCATGAGGATGCGGGTTCGATCCCTTGCCTTGCTCAGTGGGTTGCCATGAGCTGCGGTGTAGGTCACAGATGCGGCTCGGATCCTGCGTTGCTGTGGCTGTGGCGTAGGCTGGCAGCTGCAGCTGGGATTTGATCTGGAAGGATTCCTGTGATAGTGGTACAGGCTGTGCAAAGAGGGAGATGATATTGCATGATCTCACTTTTTTAGACCAACAAAAAACTTATTTGCATATATTTATATGTTTGTATTAGGATCGGACAAGATATGGAAGAATGCACACTAGGCTGTTAAGTTTCACTAAAGATTGTTTAGTGTTTTCCCTGTATGTTTAAGAAATAGTGTCTATGGATAGATTTTAAAATTAAATTTGTTCAGGAGTTCCCATTGTGGCTCAGCGGGTTACGAACCAGACTAGGATCCATGAAGTTTGGGTTCAATCCCTGGCCTTCACTGGTTTAAGGACCCAGCGTTGCTGTAAGTGGTGGTGTAATTAGCAGATGTGGCTTGGATCTGGCATTGTTGTGGCTGTGGCCTAGGCCAGCAGCTGCATTCTGATTCAACTCCTAGCCTGGCAACTTCCATATGCTGCAGGTGCAGTCCTAAAAAGAAAAAAAAAAATAGATTTGTTTAGATCAGAATTATGTCCAATAAAACATATATGTCAGTGTAGACTAACTTTTCATTTGGGTAGCAATCCTCAAATAGTAATCATTTTTCTTCCATTTAGGTTGTTTCCAGAAAGAAAAGAAGCGCAAAATATGAGAAAGCTGAGGTAAGTGGATCATTTCATTAAAAGGCTCTTTAATCTCTTAATCACTATACCTTCCAGACACTCATGGGTCTCAGTTACACTTGAGTCCCTTTATAGTATTGTCTTTAGGGTCTCAAGAGAGTCTCACGATACTGAATTCTCCTGCACAAGTTCCACAGCAGACCAGAGTATATTGATTTCTGCCTCAGAATAGTGGGTACAAAGCTTATGATTTTTATTTTACAGAGAGTCGACAATTAGTAGAATCTTTGGGAGGCACACTCTAGGGGATTCACATTAGAGAAACTCAGTGTGACTGATAACCTGATATAATGACTGTCTCTATGCCAGAGAAATAATAATCATTAAAAGTGAACTTGGGGAGTTTTCCTGTGGTTTAGTGGGTTCAGGATTCGGCATTGTCACTGCTATGGCTCCGGTTTGATCCCTGGCCCAGGAACTTCCACATGCTGGGGGCGGTGGGGGGTGAACTTAGGAATTCCCTGGTTGTCTAGCCGTCAGAACCTGGCATTTTCAATACTGTAGCCCGGGTTCAGTCCCCAGTCTGGGAACTGAGAACCCATATCAAATTGCTGCCAGAAGGAAAAATAAATAAGGTGAACTAGTACCAACTAATCCTGGACACTAGTGTGGAAACCAAGTGTGAGAGTGTTAGTGTGTTTTAGTCACTTGAAATTGGATATGAACATATTTGTCAATAACATTTTCAGAATCTCCACCAACTTTTTTTTTTTCCTAGGCTGTGCCTGTGGCATACCAAAGTTGCCGGGCCAGGGTTCGAACATGAGCCACAGCAGTGACAACGCCCGATCCTTAACCCACTGAGCCACCAGCTGCTCCTCCCCACCAACTTTTGTATGTTTATTTGCAATTTATATGTGCTGTATAGTAATATTTTGCCAAATAGTTCAGAATTGTAACAATACTGAAAAAAATCTAGTAGAACTAGAAAGTTCTAACATTATCAGAGTGCCCATCCTGGCTTAGTGGTTAACCAATCTGACTAGCATCCACGAGGACACAGGTTTGATCCCTGGCCTCGCTTGATGTGTTAAGGATCCAGCGGTGCTCTAAGCTGTGATGTAGGTAGGTCACAGACCAACGTGGCTTGGATTCCATGTTGTTGTGGCTGTGGCTGTGGTGTAGGTCGGAAGCTGTAGCTCTGATTTGACCCCTCCCTAGCCTGGGAACCTCCATATGCCATGGGTGCAGCCCTAAAAAGCAAAGGAAAGAAAGAAAGAGAGAAAGAAAGAAAGAAAGTTCTAACATTATCTTCCCATGCCACAGTCAGTCATCTGGCTTACTTGGTTTGGTGACCACAGGTCTAGGGGATGGACTGTCTCTGAACTGAGTTCTATCAGATGTATCAGAAAGTGAGAATGAGTGTAGTGTTGTGGTTATGGGGAATATAGACCTGGGTTTGACCACTTAATAGCTGGGTGAATTATTTAACTTCCTTTAAGCCTCCATGTTTCCTTTGTCTGTAAGATGGAGATAGTAGTAGAGGACCATTATAAAGATTAAACAAAGTGACCTGCATAAAGTCAAGTTGCAGTCCCATGCTTGCCACACAGCAAGATGTTTACCACTTGTAGTAGTTATCTTGTCACGGTTCTTCCTACAATTAACTGTGTAACCTGAGACCAATCATCTAATTCTGGACTTCAGTTTCCTCACCTACAGAATACAGGATTGATAATAGAAAATGAATTGGGAGTATCTGTTGTGGTTCAGCAGAAACGAACCTAACTAGCATCCATGAGGATGTGGGTTTGATCCCTGGCTCTGCTCAGTGGGTTAAGGATTTGGCGTTGCTGTGGCTTTGGCATAAGGTGGCAGCTACAGCTCCAATTTGACACCAGCCCTGGAAATTCCCTGAGGCCCTTAAAGAAAAAAGGAAAATGAATTGGTTCTTCTTGATGTAAAAATGGTATACATTCAATAAAAATCTTACCAATTCTTTTTTTTTTTTTTCCTTTTTAGGGCTACACCCACGGAATATGGAAGTTGCCAGGCTAGGGTTTGAATTGGAGCTACAGCTGCTGGCCTACGCAATGCCAGATCCAAGCCACATCTGCGAACTACACCACAGCTTAAGGCCAAGCCGGATCCTTAACCCACCAAGTGAGGCCACAACGGGAACTCCCTTACCCATTCTTAAAGATCTAGCTGGAGTTCCCATCATGGCTCAGCAGAAACGAATCTGCCTAGGAACCAATCCCTGGCCTCCCAAACCATTTTAAGTGGTTGAAAAAAAAAAAATTGAAGGAATATTTTATGATATGTGAAAATTATATGGAAAAGAAGTTTTATTGGAACACAGCTCATTATACTTGTGTTTATTGGAACTCAGTCTTATGCTCTTTTATTACATCCCTGGGTTAAGGACCCGGCATTGCCGTGAGCTGTGGTGTAGGTTGCAGATGCGGCTCGGATCCCGTGTTGCTGTGGCTGTGGTGCAGGCTGGCAGCTGTAGCTCTGATTAGACCCCTAGCATGGGAACCTCCACATGCTGCGGGTGCGGCCCTAAAATGACAAAAAAAAAGAAAAGATCTAGCTTTCCTACTATATCCCCCTGTCACTTTGGCCATCTTATATCTAAAGCAATTTTTGAATCATGTAGTCAATGTGTGCTTCCTTGCAATATATCTTTTGAAAGATTTTAAGTCATAAATGTGGAAGAGAATTTTCTTACTTTTTGATTTTTAAGCTCTTTTCAAAATGAACAAAAGATTGGGAAATTATTAAAAATTTTTGTCTCTTTCTCCCTCTATTTCAGATAAAGGAGATGGGCGAGATGCGTAGGGAACTCAATGCATAACACCGTAACTTGAGGGGTAGCTACAAGAAGGGAAATTTTAGCACAGACTCAGATTACTAATGTATGGGGCAAAGAGAAGATCTTTGAGGACCACTGTTGTGTTAGTTAACATCATATTTGTGGTAGGTAAACCTTTATTTAAAATATAAGCAGCTTGAAATTGACTTTACTAATCTTAAAATTTGACCACAGATGTCATATGTATGCAGATTTGATATAAAACCCAGCATTTGGACTGCATAGTTTGAATTATTTATGCCTAATATTGAAGAGTATGCATTAAATATGCTTATGCAGTAGAGTCTGAATGCTGTCTTACACATTTGTGATTAAATAGCTGCCTTTCTGTTTACTTTGAGTCATGTACATATAAACTTTTTTATGAACTATGAAATAAAACATTTAAAAAATTATTTTCCTGGAGTTCCCGTCGTGGCTCAGTGGTTAACGAATCTGACTGGGAGCCATGAGGTTGCGGGTTCAATCCCTGGCATCGCTCAGTGGGTTAAGGATCCGGCGTTGCCGTGAGCTGTGGTGTAGGTTACATATGCGGCTCAGATCCCGCGTTGCTGTGGCTGTGGCGAAGGCAGGCAGCTGCAGCTCTGTTAGACCCCTAGCCTGAGAACCTACATATGCTGCGAGTACGGCCCTAAAAAAGATGAGAAATGTGGCAGTTTGTTAAGCACCAGCAAAAAGTAGTGGTGGAAAGTAATGAGCGCTTTCAAGACAGTAGGAGTAGCAGCTGTAAGGAAAAGCCACCGCCCCAGAGCTGAGACTGGATGGAGAGACCCACTACTTCTACCAAGCCCCACACCTTGGGCTGGGACCAGACCTTGTGGGAGAGGAGCTTGTGGCTGCTGAAGAGCCGAGAAGTTGCTGGGGTGCTACACTGGCAGAACTTGTTGAAAACCTCTCTTGGGAAACTTGCTGGAAAAGTTTGCCCTTGAGGGCGGGAATCATCAAACTACAGATGGCAACCTGGTCCACCAACCTGTTTTCACAACCGTTTAGGAGCTAAGAACAGGTTTTGCATTTTTAAGTGGCTGAAAAAAAGTTGAAGGAATATTTTATGATATGTTAAAAGTACATGGAAAAGAAGTTTTATTGGAACACAGTTTATTATACTTGTGTTTATTGGAACTCAGTCTTATGCTCATTTATTACGTATTGTGTGTGGCTATTTTGCACTCCCGTGGCCATTGAGTAACCGACAGACCTAAACGGGAAGCAAAGCCTAAATACTACTCTAATCCTTTATAGAAAGTTTGCTGACGCAAAGCTGTTCATAGGGAGGTGTCCTACCGGCCACCAAAGACACTGTCTAAAGCTGCCTTTTACAGTTCGGGGTGTGGGGGAGGAGCTCAGGGAAGCTGCTGGCAGCTGTCCAAAGCTGGAGTAGCCCTGGTGCTGAAGGAGCTGGGCACTGGAGAAGCAGCAGATGTCACAAAGGACACAATACCCTTTCCTCTTGCAGTGTCTTTCCAGTGCCCTCTACTGGCAAAGCTTCAGAGCGGGCACAAAGGGTGACTTTGGAGCTAGGAGGCAACGTATCAGTAACCCGATGTCTTCTAGGTTCTCTCCTATCTCTTCTAAAGCTACTCCTGCTAAAAGTAAAAACTGACCAGCTAATTTCCAGCTTCCCCAGTGCTGAGCTGTTTGATCTCTCCACAGCTTATCACCACAATGACTACCCCATTTCCTACCCCAGTATGTTGCTTACACATTTTCTTTGGCTTCATTGGCTTAGTCTACTCCCCCCCTTTTTTTTGTCTTTTGTCTTTGTAGGGCTGTACCCCAGGCATATGGAGGTTCCCAGACTAGGGGTCTAATTGGAGATGTTGCTGCCGGCCTATGCCACAGCCACAGCTATGCCAGATCCGAGCCATGTCTGAGATCTACACCACAGCTCATGGCAACGCTGGATCCTTAACCCACTGAGAGAGGCCGGGGATTGAACCCACAACCTCATGGTTCCTAGTTAGATTTGCTTCTGCTGCGCCACACTGGGAAACCCCTCCTTTTTTATTTTTGTTTGTTTGTTTTTATTCTACTGACTTGGAAATACCAATGTTCCCAGGGTTTATCCATCTATATTTCCTCTCTTGTTTTCTTCCTGGAGAATTTCATCATTCTATTGCTTTAGTTACTATCCAAACCTAGATGATAACAGAAATAGCATCTCTATTCTTGGCCTTCGTCCTGAGTTCTACACTAAACTGTCTCAGTTTCACTTAACTTGCCATTAATGATCTCAGCATCTTCCTCCAAAAACCTGGTTCATCTCTTATATTCTCAGAATCCGTTAATTACATTGTCACCATGTACCAAGTTCTTTATTCTCTCTTACTGTCTCCATAATTTTAGTCATCAGATCCTATCATTCTCCATCAGGAATAAAGCTGCCTTCTCTTAAACATTTTCACTGATGTCTTTGCCACCAATCTATTCCCTCTCTAACCCAAATTTCACATTGCTCCCAGAATGATTTGCCTAAAGTTGATCATAGCACGTTTCTACCCCTCACCCCACCAGTCTAGCCCTGCTTCGGGTGTTTGTTCCCCTTTTGGCTGCCCAGCATCCCATCCCCTTTACCATTTGGGGAGAATTCTGTGTGTGGTAACAGTAGGAGCCAGTCTCCAGCTCTCTATGTGGAAATTTGAGAGTGGTGATCCTCTGCTCTGAGCATCCAGGGCACAGGAACGCCCATCTAGAACTTGGAATCTTGTGATAAAAAGAAAGAACAGTTGGGAAAGTTCTCATAGGCAGTGATGGGCTGAGACCAATGGCAGCCCCAGGACTGTTCCAGGGCTGGCATCCCAGGGTCCTAGCTATGGTCATTTTGCTGACCTCCCTTGGTTCCTCCTTACTGTCCATTGCCATTACCCTGTTCTAAAACTTTACCACTTGCCTGGATTAATGTAATTTTCGGCTTCCTTAATACCAGGCTTTCTTCATTCTCAATCCTTCCTCTGTATTATTCACAGAACAATTAAAACAATCACAATCTACCTTGTTTCCCATTATACTCCAACATATCCAACTTTGCTGCATTCAAGATTTTCCTCTCATTCCCCAAATGTTCCTGTTCCTCAGCCTTTTATACTGTGCTTGGATTTGGCCATGACTTTGATTATGTTCTTTTTGTTTTTTTAAGGTTTAAACTATGAATTTAAAAATTTTTAAATTTAATTAAAAAATATTTTTAAATCAAGGTGTCGTTGATATACAATATTATATGTTTCAGGTATACAATAGTGAGTCACAAGTTTTTAATTTTATTTTTTGAGTCACCAGTTTTTTTTTTTTTGTCTTTTTGCCTTTTCTAGGGCTGTACTCGTGGCATATGGAGAGTCCCAGGCTAGGGGTCAAAACAGCTGTAGCACTGGCCTACACCACAGCAACACCAGGTCCAAGCTGCATCTGCGACCTACACCACAGCTCACTGGATCCTTATCCCACTGAGTGAGGCCAGGGATTGAACCTGCATTTTTGTGGATGCTAGTCAGATTTGTTTCTGCTGAGCCACGATGGGAACTCTGGCATAAGGATTATTTTGAGCTAAAGGTATCTGAGAGTCAACAGATGGAGAAAGAGCTCTCTTCCCTCATCTACCTAAAAGAAGAGTATAAATTTCCCTTTGTGAACCTATTTCCCCTAAACCATCACCAGAGATGGAGTGCTGACAATGAGATGAGTTCACATCTCCAGACCTTACTAAAGAGCCCTAAAAAGAAAAACAAACAAACAAAAAAAACAAAACAAAAACAAAAACAAAAAAAACCAGGTACGTGAAATAGGAAAGGGGACAGATGCGACGACACTCAAGGCCATGTTATTACATAGAACTGGTTATTGTGGAGTTCCTACTGTGGCACAACTGGATCAGCGACATCTCCTCTGGAGCACTGAGACACAGGTTCAATCCCCATCCTGGCACGGTGGGTTAAGATCCAGCATTGCCACAGCTGCAGTCTAGGTCTCAACTGCAGATCAGATCGGATCCCTAGCCAGGGAACTCCACATATTGTGGGGAGACCAAAAAAAAAAAAAAAGTGGTTATTTTGATGTGGAACTTATTCATTTACAAACATTTCCTATGCACCTAATACCTTCCGGGCCCTCTGGTGCACAGATGGTTAAGCTTACAGAGTCTGGAACTCTAGCTCTATCACTTACTATTAGCTCTGTGACCTTGGGCAAGCCACTTCACATCTCCAGGTTTCAATTTCCTCATCATAAAGTAAGAATAACAATAGTTCCCAACATTTAGAGTTGCAAAGATTAAAACAGTAAGCACATGTAAGAATAGTCAATAAGTGCTAAGGAACATTAGCCATTACTATAAATGAATATACTCATCTATGTTTTTTCCAGGTGTTTAGTAAGAGAGACAGGTGAACAGATATGCCTAAACCAATGCAGCAAGTATTAGAGATGTAATTAAGATGGTACTCCAGAAGGTAATACAACGAATCACACCTGGGGGGACTGCAGGGGAGGGTCATTCTCAGAGCAGAGGGACAAGTCTGTGTTAGAGCCACATGTGTTGAAAGGGAAGGGGATGTTATTGCTCCAGATCAAAGAGTTGGGGTAAGAAGAGGGGGCACTAAGGCGAGTGGGAAATATAGTCAGCAAACGGTTCAAAGATTCTCTGCTTATGAAGCTATTTGAATTTTAACAGGCCAGTGGTTTCTAAGTGGAGCTGATGGTCCAGAGCATCTAGGGAACTTTCTTTAAAGATCTCAAGAGCCTACCTTCCAAAATTCCAACCCATTATATGTGGGTGGGGCACCCCAACATCTTTGAAAAGCCTCCAGGGTAATTCTGCTACTGAATTAGGGTTTGGGGAACCAAAGAGAAGAGTGCAATAGCTTTTGTAAGGCAGGTTACTCTGCAGGACATATCCTGATCTCCAAGTCTTTGTTCAGCATCGAAAAAGAAACCAAAAAACACCGCTCCCAGGTTTATTTTTCACCTCAACACGTATCTTCTAACAGTTTACTTCTGTAAATTTACTTAGTATATTATCTGAATCCATTTATTAGAATATAAGCTCAACTAAGGCAGTGTTTTTTTTCTTTTCTCAGATCCTAGAAGTCTGGCACGTAGTAAGTCTTACATTTCTGAATGAACGAATCAGTCAAAGAATGGACGATATGAGAATTAGGCTAGTACGGAGCAGTAAGAAGGTTGTGGATAAGAAACCTCTAATATTCACGTAGGCAGTTTTGCTTAAAAAGAAAAAGTGACGTGATTGGAGAGAGAAGCACAGGTCTAAAAAAATACTGTGACAGAGTGGAAGGCTAGGTTTTCCTTGTTTCTGTTTAATTTCACGCTCTTGCTTCCGGGTAGATAATACAGTCAAAACCTGCCATAATGTCCCACCTGGGCTGCAAATCTGGCTATCCATCCACCTGGTTTCATGCCGGTGCACGGAGAAAACCGGGAGAACTGAACTCTCATTTAAAGGATGGGCTTCTGCCAGGGTCGGCGCGGGACCTAGGCTCAAGCATGCGCAGTAGATAGAGTCACCAGCGTGCGCGGGAAGCTGGGCCGCGCCCGATTACGATTGGCTGTCACGGCGCACTCCCACCCACCGAAACACAGCGCTGAATGCTGATTGGGTATCTCCTCAGAGGCTGGACGCCGCACGGGGGGCGAGGGAGGGGAGGCGGGAAACAGCTTAGTGGGTGCGGGGTCGCGCAGTTCCCTCAGGCAGGCGGCAGAGAGGTTCCGAAATGGCGGTGCAGCCGAAGGAGACGCTGCAGCTGGAGAGCGCAGTCGAGGTCGGCTTCGTGCGCTTCTTCCAGGGCATGCCTGAGAAGCCGACCACCACGGTGCGCCTTTTTGACCGGGGCGACTTCTACACCGCGCACGGCGAGGACGCACTCCTGGCTGCCCGTGAGGTGTTCAAGACCCAGGGGGTGGTCAAGTTCATGGGGCCGGCAGGTGAGGGCGCGGACCGCGTCGGCTCTGGGGGAACCCCGCCGAGTGGGCTTCTTTCAGGAAGTGGGAGGTGGGGAGGCACGGGGGCGGGGACTTTGGTGCCTCGTGGGGCACTGCGCTTGCTCCTGGACTAGTGGGGCGCCACCCACCGTCTGCCCTGGGTCTGCCCCTCTGTTGCTGTCCGGAATGGGAACTATAATCACTACGTGCCAGGCTTCCAGGCGTTTTAACACATTGTTCTATTTAATTTTCCTGCAGCCCGCGTGGGTGTTTGCTTCTCGGCCAGGGCACCGCCTTGGCCCTGGGGATCTCATTGCAAACGCCGCCAAACCTCTATCACAAACGCCAGTCAAGGAGTGAGATTTAGAATAGAAGGGGGTTGGGGAGACGGTTTTATGTCACCAACGTGATTTTGCTTGTTGGACGAATGTGGTTTATACAGCTGTTCAGCTTGGGGTCTTGTAGTGTCAGCTGTTTATAGGCGGTATCGCCAAGTGGACAGGACCTCAAACTCTGGAGCCAGATTGCCTAGATTCAAGTCGCGGCCCCTCCACTTATTCGCTGTTTGGCCTAGGACTAGTCTAGTATGTCTGTGCTTCAGCTGGGCATTCAATGCCCCCATAACCCGTCCTCGTGTTTCTAACGTCTCTCTCCCTGGAAAGCTACAAACTTCTCATCCTTTGTGAGTTAGATGTTCTCGATGTTTTTGTTAATGTCTTTTCTCCCTGCCTGCGTTGTGATAACGGAATGAACATTCTAGGATGAGTAAGACGTAGTACTGCCTCTGCCACATGCAGATGGGATGTTACTGACAGAAGGTGTTTCTTTCCTTGGGTAGACATTCAGAGCTGCCAGTGTCGGCCAGGGTTATGGATACCAGGGCTACAATGCAATATCCCAGCCTTCACAGAGCTCTCCCTAGTGGAGAGCAAGGCAGAAATAATTCCAATTCCAGGTGAAGAACTGTGGAGGATGATCCATAACAAGTTGCTGAAGAGGCATAGAGGCAGGATTGCCAAAGACTGGGCCATCAGAAGAGGCTTCAGGGGGTTCCTATTGTGGTGCAGCGGGAAACGAATCCGATTAGTATCCATGAGGATCCTGGTTTGATTCCCTGGCCTCTCTCAGCGGGTTAAGTATCTGGCATTGTGGTGAACTGTGGTGTAGGTCGCAGATGTGGCTTGGATCTGGCGTGGAAGTGGTATAGACTGGCAGCTGTAGGTCCCATTCCACCCCTAGCCTTTGAACTTCGATATGCCAAGGGTGTGACCGAAAAAGCCAAAAGAAAAAAAAAAAAGAGGTGTTACACGACAGGCTAAATTTCATTTGAGTCTTGAGGAAACCATGTATGCATTGGCAGCCACGTCCCCTTTCCCACCTGTCTTCTCAAACCCGGGCAAACAATAATCTGCTTTCTATCTCTAGATTTGCTTATAATATTGATCTTTTGTGAATGACTCCTTTCACTTAATATTTTTTTTCTTTTTGTCTTTTTTTTAAGGTCTGCACCTGTAGCATATGGAAGTTTCCCAGCTAGGGGTTGAATAGGAGCTGCAGCTGCTGGCCTACACCATAGCCACAGCAACGCAGGGTCCAAGCTTTGTTTGTGACCTGCACCACGGTTCACAGCAGCACCAGATACTTAACCTGTTGAGCCAGGCCAGGGATCGAACCCGTGTCCTTGTGGACACTAGTTGGGTTCATTACTGCTGAGCTACAGTGAGGATTTCTCACATAATATTTTCAAGGTTCATCTGTGTTTCAGTACTTGATTCCTTTCTATTGCCAAATAATCTATTGTACGGACATACCATATTTTGTTTATTCATTGTTTGGTGAACATTTGGGTTATTTCTTGAATGTATACTTTTAATTTCCTGTACCTACTCTTAGCTTTCCTATCGTGCCAGTGAAGTGATGAGTCTCTTGTGGTGGTCTGGATCCCATATCCTCTTCTCATAGATGGTTTCCTGTTGATCATTTCTTCTCTCTTTGGTTCATTCTGTTGGCATTTGGACATATCTTTTTAGCCACTTTTCTCTTGCTCTTCAACAACTAGTGATACATTCTTTTTTTTTTTTTTTGTCTTTTTGCCTTTATGTAGAGCCGCACCGCGGCATATGGAGGTTCCCAGGCTAGGGGTCTAACAGGAGCTGTAGCCGCTGGCCTTCGCCACAGCAACGCGGGATCCAAGCCGCGTCTGCGACCTACACCACAGCGTACGGCAACGCCGGATCCTTAACCCACTGAGCAAGGCCAGGGTTCGAACCCGCAACCTCATGGTTCTTAGTCAGATTCGTTAACCACTGAGCCACGAAGGGAACTCCAACTAGTGATACATTCTTATAATAAAGCCTTGTGAGATGGGTTAGTATCTAGTTTCAGTTTATAGATAAGGAATCCGATTCACTGAGAAAGAAAGTCCTTATCTTTTGCATCCTTTGCTGCCAGAACTCAGCTTAGAAGGCATCTCTTCTTGAAAGCCTTTCTTAAGGCCCATGTTAAGGCTTGCCTGGTTAGCTTACCTCTCTTAGGTCCTCCACTCCCCCCACCAGGATCTTCTCTCTACCCTAGACACAGCATTTATTCTTTCTGTTTGCTTTTTAGGGCCACACCCACGGCATATGGAGGTTCCCAGGCTAGGGGTTGAATCGGAGCTGTAGCCAGTGGCCTGCGCCACAGCCACAGCAATGCCACATCAGAGCTGCGTCTGTGACCTAAACCACGGCTCGGGGCAACGCCAGATCCTTAACCCACTGAGCAAGGCCAGGGACTGAACCTGCATTTTCATGGATACTAGTCAAGATTTGTTTCTGCTAAGCCACAACGGGAACTCTGACACAGCATTTATTCTATTTTATTGCCAGTAGACTGAAAGCTCCCAGAGGGCAGGAAGTGTCTTAACCAGTCTCTGTCTCTGAATCCCAGCACCTGGCGCAGTGCCCACATATGGTGGACACTTTGCCAGCTGAATGAAGATGAGGCCTCCAAATTATTCTGTACGAAGCTTTGGTTTTTCTTCTATGCCAGGTGGAAGCTGCTTAGCTTTTCTTCCAGTTCTCCTTAGTTTGCACTGGGAGGTCAGTGTTACTTCCCAGCTTTCAGACTTATAGCCTATAGCCAAGCTCTTCACCAGGAGCATAGAGTAACTACACTTCTGATCTTATCTGTAAGTAAAACTTAAAATGCATTGCCACCCAATGTGTCACAAGTACTTCTTTGAGAGAAATAATATCTTTGGAGGATAACCTGGATGGTTGGGCAGCCTCCTATCTGTAGATTAGTAACAAGTAGGGGAGCCCATGGGAGGAGGGAAATCGCCTTTGCCTCTTGACCCACCGCCTCTTAAGAAATCAGCATTGTTGTGCACGAGATCCTGTTGAGTGTGTAAAGACTGAAGTTTGCTCTGGATCCCTCTGCCCTGGGCCAGGCAGATAACATTGATGTGCAAAGTAGTCAGTAATAGGGAGTGGCAGGGCTTGTGGATGTGAGAGTGCTTGCTGAGCATTCCATTTCTAATGCTTTCATGCAGCCGTGTTCTACTGGACTGATTCAAGAGCTGTTTCAGAATTAAGGGCTAGGGAGTTCCTGTTGTGGCTCAGCGGAAATGAATCTGACTAGGAACCATGAGACTGCGGTTCAATCCCTGGCCTTGCTCAGTGGATTAAGGATCTGGTGGTGGTGTGAGTTGTGGTGTAGGTCTCAGACGTGGCTTGGATCTGGCGTGGCTGTGGCGTAGGCTCTGCTTGGACTCCTAGCCTGGGAACCTCCATGTGCTGTGGGTGTGGGCCTAAAAAGACAAAAGACCAAAAGAAAAAAAAAGGAATTAAGGTTAGACCAGTGTTTTCTTCTCTCTCCCCAGAATTGTTTTTGCTGAGTTAGACTTTACATTTTGCCCGCCCCCCCCCTTTATTTCGGCCCCACCTGTGGTGTGTGGAAGTTCCTAGGCTAGGGATCAAACACTGCACCCTAGCGGCTACCCAGGCCGCTGCAGTGACTATGCCAGCTCCTTAACCCTCTGCACCACAAGAGAACTTCACGTTTTGCATTTTAGTTATTTATTTTTCTTTTCGCGGCCACACCTGTGGCATATGGAGGTTTCCAGGCTTGGGACTAAATCGGAGCTGTAGCAGCTGGCCTACGCCACAGCCACATCTACAACCTATGCCCAAGCTTGTGACAATGCCTGATCCTTAGCCCTCTGAGCGAGGCCGGATATCTAACCCCCATCTTCATGGACACTCTGTTGGATCCTTAACCCACTGAGCCACAATGGTAACTCTACACATTTTGCCTTTTAAATGAAAGGGTAATTTCTGACTGATATTCACAGTGGCGTTTATAAATGTCTCTGGGAGAATTTGATTTTGTATTAACTCCGGTTCAGTGTTTTCCTTAAGCAAGTTTTTTTTTCTTTTTCTTTTTCATTTGGCCACACCCGCAGCATTTGAAGTTCCTGGGCCAGGGATCAAATCTGAGCCACACCTGTGACTTATGCCACAACTGTGGCAATGCCAGATCCTTACACATTCCACTGGGCCAGGGATCAAACACTTGCCTCAGCAGTGACACAACGCTTGATCCTTAACCAGCTGTACTACAGTGGAAACTTTTTTAATGATAATGTTCCATCATATGAATAATGTTATTTATGTAGAATTCAACTGGATGGGCTGATAGGGTGTCCAGTCATTCTGGTTTACTTGGGCCTGAGGGGGCTTCTGGAATGCTGGACTTTTAGTACTAAAATTGAGAGAGTCCTGGGCAAAATGGGACAAATTGTTCACCTTGTGTGCTAGGCCAAAACAGGAAATAATTTAAATAGGGCCTACCATCCCACTGAGGTTTTAGCCCATAGTGAGCCTTAATTGGAAGGTGTGTGTCTTTTGCAGCCTGGAGAGGCTTAGATTCCTTGTATGCCTCTAAGAATGTGAGTACAGGCTTTGCTGAATGAGTTAAGCAGTTTTCACGCAGTTTGCTTTCTAAATACAAGCTAAAGAAACAGCAGTCTGTTCAAATCTGTAAGGAAATGTTGCTGTGTTATACTTGCTGAGTTGAAAACTGGTGGCCTAATAGAGTTTTCTTAAAAGTTTGAATTAATTGCCTATATTTTAAAGATTAGGGGAGTTACATGGAAAAAATTCAGATTTTGAGCTTGTTTTGAAATTCTGCACAGTCGGAGTTCCATTAGTGCCTTAGCAGTTAATGAACCCGACTGGGATCCAAGAAGATACTGGTTTGATCCCTGGCCTCGCTCAGTAGTTAAGGATCTGGCATTGTCTTGGGCTGTTGTGTAGGTTGCAGACACAACTTGGGTCCCAGGTTGCTGCGGCTCTGGTGTAGGCCGGCAGTTGTAGCTCCAATTTGACCCCTAGCCTGGGAGCCTTCCTTCCCTTTGTGGCCCTAAAAAGCCAAAATAAATAAATAAAGAAAAATTCTGCACAGTTGGAAACTGGATAAATTAGCAGTAGGTTGGAGTTGAGTGGCTTCTCTTTCTGACCTGGTGAGTCTAGATTTTTCCTTTAGCCTGATATACTTTCCTCCTTTTGTCACAGTTCCACATTCCATGTGGTTTCTTTTCTTTCTTTCTTTCTTTCTTTTTTTTTGGCTCTTGTTTATTTAGGGCCGCATTCGCAGTATATGGATGTTCCCAGGCTAGGGTCCAGTTGGAGCTACAGCTGCTGGCCAACACCACAGCCCCAGCAACACGGAATCTGAGCTGCGTCTGCAACCGATGTCACAGATCATGGCAACGCCAAATCCTTAACCCAGTGAGAGAGGGCAGGGATTGAACCCAAGTCCTCATGGATACTAGTCGGGTTTGTTAACCACTGAGCCATGATGGGAACTCCTCCAGGTGGTTTCTTGAAGTTGCTTGTCATCTGTCATTTGCGTTGTTCTTCCTTTGGTGTTCTCTGCTCATTTTATACCTAGCTGGTTTCTGTAGATAAATGTTTGCCAGTTCTGGATTAGATCATAAGGAATGTTCTAGGGAGTAAGAGGCAAGATTTGAGCCTGTTGTCAGGGTGTCTGTGACGGTGAGGATTCTTTTCTAGTACTTAAAACTAAGGAACTGATACTGGGAGTTACCGTTGTGGCTCAGTGGTTAACGAATCCGACTGAGAACCATGAGGTTGCAAGTTTGATCCCTGGCCTTGCTCAGTGGGTTAAGGATCCGGCGTTGCCGTGAGCTGTGGTGTAGGTTGCAGACACAGCTTGGATCCCATGTTGCTGTGGCTGTGGCACAGGCCGGCAGCTACAGCTCCTGTTAGACCCCTAACCTGGGAACCTCCATATGCCGCTGGTGCAGCCCTAGGTAAGGCAAAAAGGCAAATCCTTAACCCTTACCTAGGTAAGGCAAAAAGACAAAAACAAACAAACAAACAAAACTAATGAACTGATACTGAAAGTATCAGCTGCGTTTTGCCATACAAAACAATCATATTAGGGAGTTCCTGTTGTGACTTAGTGGTTAATGAATCCGACTAGGAACCATGAGGTTGCGGGTTCGATCCCCGGCCTTGCTCGGTGGGTTAAGAATCCGGCATTGCCGTGAGCTGTGGTGTAGGTTGCAGACGTGGCTTGGATCCCGTGTTGCTGTGGCTGTGGCTGTGGCGTAGGCTGGCGGCTACATCTCCGATTAGACTCCTAGCCTGGGACACTCCATATGCCACAAGTGCAGCCCTAGAAAAGGCAAAGAGTCACACCACAAAAAACCAATCATATTGTGTTATTTAATTAATTCTATGCTTATTCATATTTGATATTTGTACTTGATATGATCTGTTAAATTAGGTTACATTTTTTTTTTTTCCTTATCTAGGGCCATACTCGCGGCATATGGAGCTTCCAAGGCTAGGGGTCTAACAGGAGCAGTAGCTGTCGCCCTTTGCCACAGCCACAGCAATGCGGGATCCGAGCCGCATCTGCAACCTACACCACAGCTCACGGCATCACCAGATCCTTAACCCACTGAGCGAGGCCAGGGATTGAATCCACAACCTCTTGGTTCCTAGTCGGATTCATTAACCACTGAGCCATGACAGGAACTCCCAGGTTACATTTTTCAGACCTGGAATTGTCAGAATAGTCTACAAGTATAATCACTTTTAAGTGATTAATTGGTATTACCTATATTATATATAACTATACTATATGAAAAATGAGTTTTAATTCCATTTGATGTGAGTGATTTCATGTTTTTGTTTGTTTGTTTGTTTTTTGTCTTTTTTTTTGCCTTTTCTAGGGCCGCGCTCACGGCATATGGAGGTTCCCAGGCCAGGGGTCCAATCGGAGCTGTTGCTGCTGGCCCACGCCACAGCCACAGCAACACGGGATCCGAGCCGCATCTGCAACCTACACCGCAGCTCACGGCAATGTCAGATCCTTAACCCACTGAGCAATGCCAGGGATCGAACCCACAACCTCATAGTTCCTAGTCGGATTCATTAACCACTGAGCCATGACGGGAACTCCCTCATGCTTTTTTTTTATTTTGTTCTTTTAGGGCCACACCCTCAACATACGGAGATTTGCAGGCTAGGGGTCAAATCGGAGCTGTAGCTGCCAGCCTGTGCCACAGCCACAGCAATGCAGGATCCGAGCTGCATCTGCGACCTCCACCACAGCTCATGGCAACACCAGACTCTTAATCCGCTGTGCAAGGCCGGGGATCAAACCCTCAACCTCATGGTTCCTAGTTGGATTCTTTTCTGCGGCGCCATGATGGGAACTCTGTGGGTGATTTATGTATAAAGAAATTGGTATTTGCAAATTAAAACTAGGGTGAGACACTATATTCCAGCTAAGATGGGTTCTCAGCTTTGGCACTGTTAAGGTTTTGCACTGAAGAACTAATTCGTTGCTGTGAGGGGCTCCCCTGTGCATGCTTAACAGCATCCCTGCCTGGACCTACTGGCTTCCATTATTACTCCCTTTTTCCCAGTAGTGAGAACCTAAAT
Source organism: Catagonus wagneri (assembly GCA_004024745.2). NCBI lineage: Eukaryota > Metazoa > Chordata > Mammalia > Artiodactyla > Tayassuidae > Catagonus > Catagonus wagneri. Next base: position 5,384,422 of record PVHT021183519.1, read on the forward strand.
GTCCCCAGACATTGACAGATGTCTGCTATGGGAGCAAGATCATTCTCAGTTGAGAACCAGTGATGTATGATGGAGACCAGAAAGTTTGAAAACTCTGTTGACTGAATAGGGGAAATAGATGCAACTTCTACTTTATGGATGGTAGTGTTAATTGGCACAGCCAACCAATGGGCAGTATCTATCAGAATCATACATACTGTCCTTTGATAAAATCAAGTTTGAGGGCCTTATCTCACATGTATACTCAAATGTTTGGAAAATGAAAAGGTTATTCATGCACCATTTTGTGAGCTAAGTAACTTATGGAAGTTACTTAGAGTCATTGGAACATTTGCAGCTGAAACAGAAGGGAGCTGATTATGTACTGATGAAACAATCTCCAAAATATATCAAAATTAAGCTAGTATGTGTAGTATACAATTATTTATGTGAAAGTAGGAAAAAGCAGTGCTTTTTTTTTTTTTTTTTTGTCTTTTTTATCTAGGGCCGCACCCGCGGCATATGGAGGTTCCCAGGCTAGGGGTCTAACAGGAGCTGTAGCCGCCAGCCTTCGCCACAGCCACAGCAACACGGGATCCAAGCCGTGTCTGCAACCTACACCACAGCTCACGGCAACACCGGATCCTTAACCCACTGAGCAAGGCCGGGGATCGAACCTGCAACCTCATGGCTCCTAGTCGGATTCGTTAACCACTGAGCTACAACGGGAATCCAAAAGCAGTGCTTTATATTTGCAGATGTGTGCACGCATAGATGAAATTTTCTATAAACTGGTAACACTTGGATGAATTAGATGTATGGGGACATTGGTGAAAGGGAAGTTTTCTTTGAAGCTTTGAGGGTGTTTTTTCTTTTTTTTTGGTCTTTTTAGGGCTGCACCCGCAGCATATGGAAGTTCCCGGGATAGGGGTCGAATCAGAGCTGTAGCTGCCGGCCTACACCACAGCCACAGCAATGCAGCACCTGAGCCACATCAGTGATCTACACCATGGCTCATGGCAACGCTGAATCCCTAACCCACTGAGTGAGGCCAGGGATCAAACCTGTGTCTTCTGGGATACCAGTCAGATTCGTTTCCGCTGAGCCTTGATAGGAACTCCTGAACCTTTGAGTTTTGAACTATGTTACGTAGAACATTTTGTGATGAATAATAACTCATTTATTTTTATGGACCTTTTATTATTTTATTTTTTATTTTTTGACCACACCAACGACTTATGGAAGTTCCTGGGCTGGGGAGTCAACCCATGCCTCCAAGGTGACCTGAGCCACTGCAGTCATGATTCTTAACCCATTGTGCTACAGCGGGAACTTCTAAGTTCCCTGTCCCCTCAGCATGCAGAAATTCTGGGGCCAGGGATCAAACCCATGCCACTGCAATAACTAGAGTCATAGCAGTGACAAGGCCAGATCCTTAACCCATGGAGCCACAAGGGAGCTCCTCTTTTTTCTGATCTGAGGTGGCACCTATTGTAGTTTTGATTTGCGTTTCTCTAATAATTAGCAAAGTTTAGCATCTTTTCGTGTGCTTATTTGCCGTCTGTATTACATAGGCTTTAAATTTTTTTTTTTTTTTTTTAAATTTTAGAGCCGCACATGCAGCTTATGGAAGTTCTCAGGCTAGGGGTCGAATCAGAGTTGCAACTGCCAGCCTACACCCCAGCCATAGCAATGCAGGGTCTGAGGTGCGTCTACAACCTATACCACTGCTCATAGCAACATCAGATCCTTAACCCACTGAGTGAGGCCAGGGATCGAACCCGCACCGTCATGGATACTAGTCTTACTGGTTTCCACTGAGCCACAGTATAACTCCTTACATAAGAATTTTATTCAAATTTGTGAAAAATGAGAAAGGAATAAGTAGGATTGGCTAATATCTGTTTACTCATTTTTTATCTTTGTATCTTCTCATTTTTTATTTTGATATGTAGGACCCATAGGGGTGTGTGTGTGTGTGTCTGTGTCTGTGTCTGTCTGTCTGTCTGTCTACACCATTTTATACCCTTCATCTACTAAAGTACCCAGGATATGTGATAGTGCTTGATAAATAGTGTATTGAGTGAGTGAATTACTGGGGGAACAGTGTAGCTTGAGGGGAAAGCATTGTATTAGGTCTTGAACACTTAGGCCTTCAAATCCTCACTTCTGTAACAGTTTTTTTATTTTGTAACATTTATTTTTAATATTTCTCTTTAGGAGCAAAGACGCTGGAGAGTGTTGTGCTTAGTAAAATGAATTTTGAATCTTTTGTAAAAGATCTTCTTCTAGTTCGTCAGTACAGAGTTGAAGTCTTTAAGAACAGAGCTGGAAATAAGGCCTCCAAGGAGAATGATTGGTATTTGGCATTTAAGGTAATTATCTTCCTTTTAAATTTAGTTGTGTTTTTTTTTATTTTTTTGGTCTTTTTGCCTTATCTAGGGCCGTACCTGCGGCATATGAGGTTCCCAGGCTAGGCGGCTAACAGGAGCTGTAGCTGCCGGCCTACGCCACAGCCACAGCAACGCGGGATCCGAGCCGCATCTGCAACCTACACCACAGCTCATGGCAACGCTGGATCCTTAACCCACCGAGCGAGGCCAGGGATTGAACCTGCAACCTCATGGTTCCTAGTCGGATTCATTAACCACTGAGCCACGATGGGAACTCCTAGTTGTGTTTTTAAGAGTAGAGAAAATTCTGTGTTACTTTAATGTTTTAACCAGGCTGTGACAATAAGATGCTTTGAGAAAGCCTAATACTCTTTAGCATGTGGGGTTTTTTTTTTTTTTTGCCTTTTCTAGGGCCGCACCCGGCATATGGAGGTTCCTAGGCTAGGGGTCTAATCGGAACTGTAGCCTCTAGCCTACGCCACAGTCACAGCAACGCAGGATCTGAGCCACTTCAGCGATCTACACCACAGCTCATGGCAATGCTGAATCCTTAACCCACTGAGCAAGGCCAGGGTTTGAACCCGCAACGTCATGGTTCCTAGCTGGATTCGTTAACCACTGGAACTCCAGCTTGTGTTTTTTAAAATTAATTTAATAGCAGTTCAGAAAGTTAGTAAATCCTTAGTATGAGTACTCTGAGTTTTGTCACTGTCCCTGAAACCCTGAGCCTTTACATAAAGTTGAATACCAAAGATTTGATTTACTGTTTTTGAAATAATATCACACAAATTTACATATCCCAAATATCTCACTTATACACATTTGTAATGTGTTCGTATCTTTGTATGTATCTTTCATTAGATTGTAATTTTCTTTTTTTAAGGGCTGTACCCGTGGCATATGGAAGTCTCTAGGCTAGGGGTTGAATCAGAGCTGCAGTTGCTGGCCTGTGCCACAGCTACAGCAACTCGGAATCTGACCCGCATCTCTGACCCATGCTACAGCTCACGTCAACACCGGATCCTCAACCCACTGAGTAAGGCCTTATTCTCATGGTTACTAGTCAGGTTCTTAACCCACTGAGCCATAGTGGGAATTCCTGTTTGTTCTTGAAAGGGGATAAATATGTGGTATGGGGACAGTGCAATGGGATTGTAGTTGGGCAATCTCATTTCTTTTGTCCTTTGTCCCTCTAGGTGACCTTGACAGATTTCCCAGCATTCTCCTGTATCTGTTTTTGTTTTTTAAACCATGGCAGTAGCATGTAGACATTCCCAGGCCAAGGATTGAATCTGTTTCTTTATGAATAGTAAAATTAAAAGGTTTTTAAGCTATTTTCTGACCTGAAAGTCCTGTGTAAGTTTTTCATTAAGTTTAACACAGTATTTAAACATTTAATGGTGCTGCTCCAGATATAACATTCTTCAATATTAGTTCCATATTGCCTCCCCCTCAACCACCACCTTTGTAAATTTAGACATTTTACTGAAGAATGTATCTGAGAGAACTGAGCATTCTACTTTATGGAGTTTCCTCCAATTTTCATTGTTACTTTTCTTTTTTCTTTTTCTTTTTTGTTTTTTTTTGGTTTATGACTGCACGCAGGGCATATGAAGTTCCTGGGTCAGGGACTGAATCTAAGTCCAAGCCACAGCCATGACCTATGCAGCAACACTAGATCCCACTGCACCGGGCTGGGGATCAAACCCGCACCTCTGCAGTGACCCTTGCTGCTGAAGTTAGATTCTTAACCCACTGCACCACAGCTAGAACTCCTCATTGCTAGTTTATTGAGAAGAGCGGGACTCAGAGTTTTATCTATGTCTTGAAAGATTTCAGTGATAATTGAGGGTATAGCAAAGTGGTGTTTTTCTCTCTCATTCCTCACAAAATTCAGTTAGCAGTAACCACCAAAATGTGGAGTCGTGACTATCAAGCCTGTCACACCTTATCTCCTTTGTGTCACAACAGAATCCTTCCAGATGAATTGTTTTTATGTCCTGTCGGGGAAAAAAACAATCTTAAAATATTTTTCTTTATCAGATTAAAAGGTAGTATCTTTATTCTGGTATTTTAAGAAGTTCAGATCTAAAACTGCTAAAACTAGTTTTATTTTACCGTTTTTAGCTATTTGACTTTATTATAAAGTATTAATGGTATTCGGAGTAGTTGACCTCTAGGATGGTCGTGTCCTCCCCCCCCCCACCTCTGCAGCTCATGTTCTCAGTAGTATGTCCAGAGCAGGAATGGACCTTAGATACAGTCTAGTTCAGAGATTACCAGTCTAATCATTTTCAGGAACCCTTGAGACCTAGCTACTGATTCACTTTTTTTTTGTCTTTTTGCCTTTTTTTATGTAGAGCCGCACCCGCGGCATATGGAGATTCCCAGGCTAGGGGTCTAACAGGAGCTGTAGCTGTCGGCCTTCGCCACAGCCACAGCAACACGGGATCCGAGCCGTGTCTGCAACCTTCACCACAGCTCACGGAAACGCCGGATCCTTAACCCACTGAGCAAGGTCAGGGATCGAACCCGCAACCTCATGGTTCTTACTCGGATTCGTTAACCACTGAGCCACGAAGGGAACTCCAGCTACTGATTCACTTTTGAGGGTTTTTGAAGGTGTGCTTTGTAACTTGTGCATGTAAATCCAAAACGTCTGTGTAAATATGTTCACATTTGCCATTGAGTCAGTGCTTTTAATTTATTTCTTATTTTTATTTTTTTATTTTTTTTTGCTTTCTAGGGCCATACCTGAGGTACATGGAGGTTCCCAGGCTAGGGGGTCCAGTCGGAGCCACAGCTGCTAGCCTACACCACAGCCACAGCAATGCCAGATCCGAGCCGCATCTGTGACCCACACCACAGCTCACGGCAACGCTGGATCCCCAACCCACCGAGTGAGGCCAGGGGTCAAACTCGCAACTTCATGGTTGGATTTGTTTCCACTGTGCCATGACATGATCTCCTGAATCAGTGCTTTTAAAATTTGAATATCATATAACACTAGTTTGCCATTTCATTTTTGATCTAGGTTTTGATCAACAGTCCATACAGTTATAGGGTATTCAGAACCATATTGTGAAAAGATAAAATAATAGTCATGATTATGCTGCTAAATACATTTAAGAACTGTTGATGGCTTCTGGTTGCTTAAATTTTGCTGTCACTTTGACGGTTTGAACTATTTCTGACTATCTCACGTTTCATACCATGGTTCGTCAGTTGCCACAGAAATGCCTCATGTTCATAGTAACCTGTCAGCTTCAGATCATGTTGACAAACCATCACCCACCCACTTAACACAGGTGGAGCCAAATGCAAAGGAACTTGACCCTTCGGTTAACTTGTACAGTCTTTTTTTTTTTTTTTCATATAATGTAAAGGATTTATTTGTTTTTTCCCATTACTTAATGAATTTTATTACAATTATAGGTGTACAAACATCATCACAATTCAATTTTTATAGCATTTCCATCCCAAACCCTCAGTGCATCCCCCCACCCCCCAACTTGACTCATTTGGAAACCATAGGTTTTCCAAAGTCTGTGAATCAGTATCTGTTCTGCAAAGAAGTTCATCGTGCCTTTTTTTTAGTTTCCATATGTAAGTGGTAGCAGTTGATGTTGGTGTCAAATTTTAAAAGCACTGATTCAGTGTCATTGTATGACTGGTTTCACTTCACATGGTAATTTTTAGGTCCATCCATGTTGCTACAAATGTTGTTATTTCATTCCTTTTAATGGCTGAGTAATATTCCATTGTGTATATGTACCACATCTTCCTTATCCACTCCTCTGTCGATGGGCATTTAGGTTGTTTCCATGACTTGGCTATTGTATAGAGTGCTGCAATGAACACTGGAATACATGTGTCTTTTCGAGTCATGTTTTTTTCTGGATAGATGCCCAGGAGTGGGATTGCTGGATCAAATGGTAATTCTATTTTTAATTTTCTAAGGAATCTCCATTAGCTGTACAGTCTTAAAGACACTCTAATCTTTTTGAAATATTGAAAATAGATCAAGGACCCTTTATTTGGAAATCATTGATCTAGAATAGTCTGCATTTTACAAATAAATATAGATATAGAGAGATGACTAGCCAAGGTTAATATTTAAGCTAATAATACTGCTCTCTTATGTGATAGGAGTGAAATTTCACTCAGTGAAAATTCTGATATGTACAGCCAATAGATTAGTTTGGCAGAATGTAGGAATTTAGGCTTACCATTCAGAGGATTATCACTTTGGGTGCCTTGACGGTGTGAATGAATGTAAGCCTAGCTGCCAAATTTCAAACTGAAAATCACTTTGATACTATTATTTTTATTTTATATTTTTATATTTTTAATTTTTTTTCTTTGTGCCCATGGCAAATGGAAGCTTCTTGGCCGGGAATCAAACCCGCGCCTCAGCAGTGACCCATACCACTCCAGGCACAATGCTGGATCCTTAACCCACTGCAACACAAGAGAACTCCGATACTGTTAGTCTTAGATGTACCCGAGTGTTCTGAAAATAATTGGAAAAGTAGGGAGGGTGCTTTACAGGAAATGTGGTAATGATAATTGGAATATTGGAATAAAATTCATTTAGGTTTGGTAATTTTTATTTGCTAGTAAAATTTTAAAGCACATTCAGCAGTTTCTTAAAATTTTTCTTCTTTTGCTTAGGCCTCTCCAGGTAATCTTTCTCAGTTTGAAGACATTCTCTTTGGTAACAATGACATGTCAGCTTCCATTGGTGTTGTGGGCGTTAAAATGTCTACAGTTGATGGCCAGAGACAGGTTGGAGTTGGATATGTTGACTCCATACAAAGGAAGCTAGGACTGTGTGAGTTTCCTGATAATGATCAATTCTCCAATCTGGAGGCTCTCCTGATTCAGATTGGACCAAAGGAGTGTGTCTTACCAGGAGGAGAGACTGCTGGAGACATGGGAAAACTGAGGCAGGTAAGGCAACTGAGTCTTGTAATAGAGAAGAATCCAGGGCTAGGAATGGTTCTGGTTAACATGGTACTGCTTTATTTAAGGAAAAAAATAATGTAAAAGTAAAAAAAAATTTAAATATAATTGCAACAATGTTTTGAGGAATGTCTTGACTGTTTGATAGAAACTTTGTATCTTTTTTGTTTGTCTATTTTTTTAGGGCCATGCCATGTATATTGAGGTTCCCAGCCTAGGGGTTGAATCCAGCAGTAGCTGCTGGCCTATACCACAGCAGCTTGGGATCCGAGCCGCGTCTGTGACCTACACAACAGCTCACAGCAATGCCGGATCCTTTACTCATTGAGCAAGGCAAGAGATCGAACCCACGTCCTCATGGATACCAGTTGGGTTTATTTCTGCTGCACCTCAGAGGGAACTCCTAATAGATCCTCTTATTTAAGACTTGTCCTACCTCAGAGGAGTTCCCGTCGTGGCGCAGCTGTTAATGAATCCGACTAGGAACCATGAGGTTGCGGGTTCGATCCCTGACCTTGCTCAGTGGGTTAATGATCTGGCGTTGCCATGAGCTGTGGTGTAGGTTGCAGACGCAGTTTGGATCTGATGTTGCTGTGACCCTGGCATAGGCCTGCGGCTACAGCTCTGACTGGACCCCTTGCCTGGGAATCTCCATACGCCGCGGGTGCGGCCCTGAAAAGACAAAAAAAAAAAAATAAGACTTGTCCTACCTCAGATCATTTCTTCCTCACCCCTCCCTCTCTAATTCTTTCCAAAAGAGTAACTGAATGCCATCTTAAAGGGATCACAGTTGGTAAAAGGAGTGCTTTCATAGCTGGGAGGTGCAGGTTGAGGGAGAGGTGACTTAGGACCATTTTTAAAAAGAATTGACTGTTTTAGCATGAGTGTATCAAATAAGATGTACTTCTTCAGGATTATTTTTTAATAGTTCTAGTGAAACCTGAGCTGCTTATTTTAACAAAATTCTGAGCGTGCTATTTGCATATCATTTATTATTTAGATATTTAAGGGGTTTTGTATCCCCTAAAGATTCTTTTCCTCTCGTGGGCCCCAAATAGCATAAGAACTGCTTGAGAGATGGTAAACCTATGATGGGTATTTTTAGCAAAGGTGGTATCTAGGTAACTTTCTACAGGTATTATTCTGTTAAGAGTATCTACTATTGAGGCTGTTTCTTGAAAGCTTTCTGTGATCCTGATTTTAAGTTTCCATGAAAATTCTGTATATAGATTTTAAAAATACATGTTAATGCAAAGGTACCAGTGTCTTCTTGCATGTTGTACAAAAATTTAATGTGGGTCAGTAATTTTTTTTTTTCATATTAACTATGAATTTTATTTCAGTTATAGGTGTACAAAGATCATAAGTCAATACGATAGATTTTGTGTCCCAAACCCACAGTGCATCCCCCCACCCCCCAGATTGTCTTATTTGAAAAACCAAGGTTTTCCAAAATCTGTGAGTCATTGTCTGTTCTTCAAAGAAGTTCATTGTGTCTCTTTAGT
>PVHT021183519.1:5394263-5430640 GCA_004024745.2 Catagonus wagneri
TGGTCTCCTCTTTGTCTTCTGGAGTAGAATATCTTTTTTGGAAGTTTACAGTCCAGTTGGTTGAAGGCTGCTCGGCATTTGTTTGTAGTTTTGCTGTTTTTCGGGAGAGAAGTTTAGCTCCAGTCCTTCTATTCCGCCATCTTAATCCAATCTCAGTAATTTTTTATTAAGCTGTTATCACTTTATATTTCTCAGTGATATAGAATATTGCTTTCTCATTCCTTTTCTCCTACTAATTTAAAATATTTATCAAATAGGTTATTCAGAGAGGAGGAATTCTGATCACAGAAAGAAAAAGAGCTGACTTTTCTACAAAAGATATTTATCAGGACCTCAACCGGTTGTTGAAAGGCAAAAAGGGAGAACAGATGAATAGTGCTGTGTTGCCAGAAATGGAGAATCAGGTATGTAGATTACAAGTGTGAATTTACTCTTGAATGGTGACTCTTTAGAAGATTACTTCTGTCATCTGTATCTCAGAGTCGAAATTGTGGATCACTAATTGGCGAGCTTATTTTAGCTATGATGAAGCTCATGAAAAACTGAAGGAATGACTAGAAAAATTTAAACATAACCTTAAATGTGATTTTATTATATTTATGCAACGTATGTCCTTGAGGAGAGGAAGAGTTTATTCTTTCATTGGTTTCATCTGAAACAGCCTGATTCCTGTCACCTAAGCAGGTGAGGTACCATAGTTGTTTTAGGGGGAAAAAGATCTCTTCAGAGTTTTATGGGAGTTCCTGTGGTGGCTCATCGGTAATGAGCCTGACTACTATCCGTGAGGATGTGGGTTTGATCCCTGGCCTTGCTCAGTGGGTTAAGTATCTGGTGTTGCTAGGATCCCACATTGCTGCGGCTTTGGTGTAGGCTGTCAGCTGGAGCTCTTATTCAACCCCTAGCCTGGGAACTTCCATATGCAGCACATGTGGCCCTAAAAAGCAAAAAAAATAAAAGTTTTATAATGTATAAGCTATGGGGTCTTTAAATAAATCGCTTCACTTTTCAGAGAGGTAGTTTGATAATCTGTCAAAGGATTGATACAGAGATTAGGAAGTAATAAGGGTAAAAGTATATACAACAAAATAATTGCATAATCAGTGTTAACATTTACACAGTTTGGCTCAAAATTGGCACCGGTTATGTATGTTCAGTGGTAGAAATGAATTCGCAAACAGTGTAACTTTTTTGCGGGATTTTCAGTGGTTGAAATTTATCTTTGGTGTTTCAAATCTTCTAGGTAAATATGGCTTGAGAGATGTATTTTTATGGTAGATAGTAGAAACTTGATGGGTTATTTGTGGATCACTGATAAGTAAAATGAAAAAGTGTATATTTAAGACAAAGCAAGCTATAACATCTTGTAATTTTCAGAAATGATTTCAAACTGGAATAAACAGACTGTTATGATTTCACAGTGATTGTTTATCACATAGTAGTCTGATCTTTATAAATTAAGTTTATCTGTTTTACATTTTTGTGTGTGACGTAATCAAAAGCCAAAATATTTGAGTGGTAACCCCTGTATAGACATTTCTTGACTTATGATACTTCAACTACAGTTTTTTTTTTTTACCTTACAATGATATAAAAGTGATATGCTTCAGTAGAAACTATGCTTTGAATTTTGACCTTTTCCTGGGCTAGCAATATTTGGTAAAATCTTCTCTTGATGCCGGGCGGCAGCTTCCAGTTAGCCATGGGATCACGAGGGTTAAACCACCGAGCCGTGCTGCACCCATAGAACCATTCTGGTTTTTTACTACAGTATTCAATAAATTATGAGTTATTTAACTTTATTGTAAAATAGGCTTTGTGTTAGATGATTTTTCCCAACTCTGGGCTAATGTAGGTGTTCTAAGCACACTTAAGGCAGATGAGGCTAAGCTATGCTGTTCAGTAGGTTAGGTGTATTAAATAAATTTTCCATTTGAGATGGGTTTATTGGGATGTAACCCATCATAAGTCAAGGAAGACCTGTTTTAGAGAAACTTATTTCATTGTTGAAAATTGGAAGAAGCTTTCAGGGCTACTAAAAGGTGTTTTTATCTGTGCCTTGTGTTGACATAGCAGAAGATTCTATTTTTTTTTAGGGCCACACCTGCGGCATATGGAGGTTCCCAGGCTAGGGGTTGAATTGAAGCTGTAGCTGCTGGCCTACGGCACAGCCACAGCAAGGCAAGATCCAAGCTGTATCTTAACCTACACCACAGCTCACAGCAACACCGGATCCTTAATCCACTGAGTGAGGCCAGGGATCGAACCCTTGCCCTCATGGATGCTAGTTGGGTTTGTTAACTGCTGAGCCACAACGGGAACTCCAGCAGAAGATTCTTTGACAGTCTTATATATTTGTTAGAGTTTGGCAAAGGCAGATAACTGTGTTATTAATTAGGAAATTACACAAACAGTGAATCTAATGTCAATTGTAAGTAGAATTTATCATTGGGCTATCAGTTTGATGTCCTTTGCTTCTTCATTTTATGTTTGATAACATAGGCAGTTTATTTAAACTTCTTATGTAAATATACATGTAGCAAAGTACATATATCATAAGTCATAAATTGTAAGTGTCTAAATAGATAGCATCAATGAAAGAGTATAGTATTAAGATTTTAAAGACCATTTTGTTTGTTTTCGTTGTTGTCTTTTTGTCCTTTAGGGCCATACCCGAAACATATGGAGGTTTCCAGGCTAGGTAGGTGTTTAATTGGAACTGTAGCCACCAGCCTGTGCCACAGCCACAGCAACTCGGGATCCAGTCCGTGTCTGTGACCCACACCACAGGTCATGGCAATGCCAGATCCTTTAACCCACTGAGTGAGGCCAGGGATCAAACCTGCAATCTCATGGTTCCTATAGTTGGATTTGTTTCCGCTGTGCCATGACGGGAACCCTTAAAGACCCTTTAGACGTTTCCTTTCAATTGTTACCTCCACCAAAGGTAGCCCTCGTTCTTAGCTCTGACAATGTGGATTAGTTTGGTTTCTTTCATTCACTATTATGTTTGTAAGATTTATTTATACTGTTACATGTCATTGTGGATTGCTTGTGCTTATATCTGTTGTTGTATAGTATTCCAGGGTGTGCACATGCCAGGCTTTATCCGTTTTACTGGTGGATATTGCATAATTTCCACTTTTTGCAATTATAGTGTTACCATTACAGTAAATTTTCTTTCTGAAAATCATTTTCTAGTCTTAAAAGGTTTATTTAAACTTCATCTGATTTTCTTGGTTTGGATTGGGAAAGAACACTGGGGAAAATGTTAATGCTTAAGATTTATTTTCATTTTGCTATTTGTTTACTAAAAATCTCTAGAATTCTAGAAATAGCCATCATCTGTTTTAAATACTTAACCTTAGGTTGCAGTTTCTTCGTTGTCTGCTGTAATCAAGTTTTTAGAACTCTTATCAGATGACTCAAACTTTGGACAGTTTGAACTGACTACTTTTGACTTCAGCCAATACATGAAATTGGATATGGCAGCAGTAAGAGCCCTTAACCTTTTTCAGGTAAAAATATACATGGGTTGAAAATATTTGAATGGTATAAAAATATTTCCTTTGATATATATATATATAGAAGACTCTTATTAGGGAACTTAAATATTTTGAAATAATATTATACTTAAAATAGTTTGGAATTACTATATTTTTCTAATTGCAAGCTGTATAAAGAGTATTTGTCCTAGCTTTATGAATAATTGTGTATTAACTACAGCTTTTAAAAATTAAATCCTAAGAAGTTTTATGTCTAAAACTGCAGTAAATTATAAAGTGGTTTTGGTTTAGGGAAAAATATACAGCAGAAAATCAGTTAAACAGAGTGAAAAGTTTGATTTTAGGATAAGAAACTTTTGTGTACATTTCTCATATAATATTTGAAGAATGTTAAATGTTCTTGTTCCCAGAATTACTTAATCATTTTTCATGGCATAATAAGGTTTTCAGAAATGAGCATGCCATTTTTCTATTTCATTTTTTGTTCACTAGGGTTCTGTTGAAGATACTACTGGCTCTCAGTCTCTGGCTGCATTGCTGAATAAGTGCAAAACCCCTCAAGGACAAAGACTAGTTAACCAATGGATTAAGCAGCCTCTCATGGATAAGAACAGAATAGAAGAGAGGTAAATTACTAGCGTACACTTTTGTAAGCTCTGAGTAACTTCCAGTCACTCCATGTGCTTATACTACTTGTTGTAACATGTAATTTTGCACCTATGTTTTACCATCTAACTGCACAGAGAGCTAACAGAGTAATAGAGTAGTGATGATTTAGATAGGTTAAATAACTTTTTTTTTGTCTCCCTTTTTTTTAGGGCCTCACCCAAGGCATATGGAGGTTCCCAGGCTAGAGGGCGATTTGGAGCTGTAGCTGCCAGCCTACACCACAGCCACAGCAATGACGGGATCCAAGGCTCGTCTGCAACCTACGCCACAGCTCACAGCAACGCCAGATCCTTAAACCCACTGAGCAAGGCCAGGGATCAAACCTGTGTCCTCATGGATGCTAGTCAGATTTGTTTCCACTGAGTCGTGACAGGAACTCTCCTTGTTTTTTTAATTATGCTTTTTTCCCCACTATGCAAAGGTAAAATTTTATTAGATGATGTTATAATGTCCCAGAGCATGAACTTGGGAGTCAGATTACTTTGGTTCATATTAAGGCTCTGCCACTTACTAGCTATGTCATATTGGGTGTTATTCAACTTCTGTGTGGCAGTTAACTTTACTTTTATTTTTTTTATTTATTTTTTGTCTTTTTGCCTTATCTAGGGCCGCACCCACAGCATATGGAGGTTCCCAGGCTAGGGGTCTAACAGGAGCTGTAGCTGATGGCCTACGCCACAGCTACAGCAACGCAGGATCCGAGCTGCGTCTGCAACCTACACCACAGCTCACGGCAATGCTGGATCCTTAACCCACTGAGCAAGGCCAGGGATCGAACCCACAACCTCATGGTTCCTAGTCGGATTCGTTAACCACTGCACCACGACGGGAACTCCAAAAAAGCAAAAACTCTTTAGGTTAGAGAATTGTATATTGATATTTCATTGAAAATGCAGACGTTGAAGTGCTAGGGCAATTTTCTGAAGCCTGGTTTGCTAGAAAAGAAGAGTGAGATTTAACTTAAAATAAGAAATAGGAAGGCTTGGAGGAGTTCCCACTGTGGTGCAGCAGGTTAATGACCCAGTGTTGTCTTTGTAGTGGCACAGGTTTGATCCCCAGCCCGGCACAGTGGATTAAGGATCTGGTGTTGCCATAGCTGTGGCATAGGTTGTAGCTGTGGCTCGGATTTGTGCCCTGGCCTGGGAACTTCCATATGCCACAGGTGCAGCCAAAAAAAAAGAAATAGGAAGGCTGGGATACTTGTAAGTAATTAAAGCAGTTTACAATTTTTATTTTAGTTATTTTAAGTATCTACATTTACGTGTGTCAAAAATTGATCAGAACAGAAGGCTGTTCAGTGATGAGTCTCTTCCTCTTGTCTCCCAGTTTCCCAGGATCCTTCCTCAGGGCCTCTGGGCACAGCTTCAGGGACACATTTCCTATCGGAGCAATACTAAATTGAATATTTCTTTTTATGGGAAATTTAATATGATTATCGTAGAAGTCTTATTAAAAATGCGTCTCCAAATAAAAGTGACTCTTATAAATGTAGAAATGATGGTGCTGCTTATGTGGTAATATGTCATGCTTCCTCAGTCAGTGTACTCCCCGGGTTTCTAGACTTCTGTCCAGGCTGTAAGTATCCTTTTGTGCAAGGATATCTTTAGTTTGAAGTCTGTATTCTGTGCAGACTAAGAGGTCTCTAGGTCATACAGTGAGTGTAGTTTCTTTAAGACAGCAAAGCATTGCTCTGGCCTCTAAGGAAGAACAGAAGGGCAGTCAATTCACTGCTCTCCCACCACCGTTTTCTCTGTTTCCAAATCAAGTTTAGTGGAAACTCCTTTTTTTCTAGTCTCTGCACTTATCTGCTGGTCCCTTTGAATTTTCTTTGCCTTCTGATCCAGTCTGCACCACAAATCAACAACCTTTTTACCAGTGCCTTCATGGGGGGCCATAGACCTTGCCCTGTTGGTCCTTTGTCATCCTTGCCTCTTTTCCTTGAGCTTTCTTTCTCAAGGAAAAAAAAACTCCCTGGAGTTGCCGCAGGTATGACCCTAAAAAGAAAAATAATTAAATTTCAGTTTCAGAGTGTTTTTTTTTTTTTTAAAAAAAAAAAGGTTGCTGGCGTTCTCTTGTGGCAGGTTCAGGATCTGGTGTTGTCACTGCTATGACTTGTGTTGCTGCTGTGTGTGTTAGGTCCCTGGCCCTGGAACTTCCATATGCTGTGGGCATGGCCAAAAAGAAAAAATTGTTAGTGATAAACTCAATTACTCACTAATGGAAAGAAACGTTAATACATGTAGATTACAGAAAAAATCAAACAGTGAATATTCTGATTATTAAACAATGATACTTGCTGCGGAAGGTCACACAGTGCTGATGGGACCCGCTGTACTTTCAAGCTGTCCAGCTTTCACAGCTGCCTGGCATTACTTTACTTACCTGACTTATGGCTGTGACCATTCCAACATTTTTTATTTGCCTTCAGCTGCCTCCTCCTGCATGTAAGCATATGATCTCAATGATTCTTATAATCTCAGAATGTATCTTTATGTTCAGCCTTTTACTCCCTGGATCTTTCTCAGAAGAGGAAATAATGCTATTTTCTTTCCAAGGCCAATCTTTCCATTTTGTCTCTGGTTATAGTTTTGTTTTTCTTCCTATTCCTTCTCTGCTTCAGTTTTCTTCTAGTGCATCCTTTACTTTTCTCCCTTCAAGTCTCTGCTATTGCTGCCCCACCCATCCTTCCCAAATATTTTCCTGAAAATCCTCTTTTTAAATCCCACCTATTCAGAATATAGACAAACAAAATACCCCCCAAATGTGGTTCCCCAGCTCCCATAGGAGTCCTCTACTTTCTTACTCGAATCCCATTTCATTGCTTTTGTATTTCACTTGTAGCTCAGCACTAACTGTGAACTGGAACATGTCCTTCTCTTCGACTAGACTGAATATTCCTTGAGAGCATGTTCCTCTTTTATATTTTGCCATACTTTTTTTGCCCTCTTTTTTAATTTTCTCAAGCCCACCTAACAGATTTTCTGCTATTTAACTTATCAAATGAGGGGTCCTGTCTGCATTGTATCATGTGAAGAACAGATAAAGAAGAGACTCGGAGTTCCCATTGTGGTACAGTATAAACAAATCCAACTAGTATCCATTGGGATGCGGGTTCAGTCCCTGGCCTTACTTGGTGGGTCAGGGATCTATGTTGCCATGAGCTGTGGTGTAGGTCGCAGAAACAGCTTGGATCCTGTGTTGCTGTGGCTATGGTGTAGGCCTGCAGCTACAGCTCCAATTCGACACCTAGCCTGGGAACCTCCGTATGCCACGGGTGAGGTTCTAAAAGCAAAAAAAAAAAAAAAAAGATTTAAAAAAGGGTGGAGGGAGTTCCCCTTGTGGCACAGCAAACACGAATCTGACTAGTATCCATGAGGATGTGGATTTGATCCCTGGCCTCACTCAGTGGGTTAAGGATCCCGGGTTGCTGTGGCTGTGGCATAGGTAACTCTCATTTGATCCTTAGCCTGGGAAATTCCATGTGCCACGGGTGAGGCCCTCCCCTAAAAAAAAAGCCAAAAAAAAAAAAAAAAAAGAAACCACCAACTCAAAAACTTATAATTCAGTTACCAGATTTGGTTTTAGCCATATAAATATCCTGTCATGAAAGTCTACTCAGCTGTTTTTATAGTGAGAGATCAGAAATCCTAGTTTTAAAGAATGGATAAAATGTTGATTTATTAAAATGCCAAAAATTTGAAGATTGATTTCATGATTTTTTCTTTTGGAATTTTAGAGATTAACTGACCCTAAAAATTATCTTGTATTCCAGTCAATTTGCAAATTAATGTATCAAATGGTGACAGCTGAGTGGGATTGATAGGTATTCTCTGCTATGCCAGCAGTAACTTTGGTACTTCCGAAATTGTGATTTAAAAGTGACATTGTCATGGAAACAGTTAGTAGAACATCTTTTTAGGAAAACCTTTTCTTAGCCAGAACACAAACTAATACTGTAATTATTTCTGAAATGGCATATCGAATGAATTTGTGAAACTAGCAATTTATTAGACTTTTTAATAATATCCAGACCAAAGATTGAGGGGGCTGTGTATCTTGCCTCATGCTATGTATTTTAGAAGCTTTTTTATTCCCTTGCTGTTTCATTACTCTTATTGGAACTTTGTGCTCTTAAACAGTGTTGGTTACTAGTGATTCTATGATCAGTTTGATAAGATACAGTGATAGGAGCAGTGGTAAGATACTTGGAACAGGAAAGAAGCATAGGGAGATTCTTGATCAGAAATACCTTTTTTCTTTTCTAGGGCTGCACCTGTGGCATGTTGATATTCCCAGGCTAGGGTTTGAATCAGAGCTGCAGCTGAGGCCTGTGCCACAGCCACAGTAACACCGGATCCAAGCTACCTCTGTCACCTACCCCACACATTGCGGCAACACTGGATCCTTAACCCACTGATCGAAGCAAGAGATTGAACCTGCATCCTCTTGGACACTATGTTAGATTCTTTTTTTTTGCTTTTGGCTTTTAGGGCCATACCTACAGCAAATAGGAGTTCCCTGACTAGGGGTCGAATTGGAGCTGCAGCTGCCAGCCTATATCACAGCCACAGCAGTTTGGGTTCTGAGCCATGTCTGTGACCTACACCACAGCTTATGGCAACGCTGGATTCCTAACCCACTGAGGGAGGACAGGGATTGAACCTACATCCTCATGGTTACTAGCTGGGCTCATTACTATTGAGCCACAGTGGGAACTCCCTATGTTGGGTTCTTAACCTGCTGAACCACAACAGGAAGTCCAGAAGTATCTTCTCTATGGATTCTTACCATTTACTGAGAGTGGCCTAAAGATAATGGGAGTTTTAGGATAAGAAGAGACAGAGTTTCCGCTGTGGCACAACGGAATCAGTGGCGTCTCTGCAGCACCAGATGCAGGTTAAATCCCAGGCCCAGTACGGTGGGTTAAAGGAGCCAGTGTTGGTGCAGCTGTGGTAGTTGTTGTTGCAACTGTGGCTTGGAACTGATCCCTGGCCCAAGTACTCCATATGCTGAGGGGCAGCCAAAAAAAGGAATAATAATAATAATTTTTAAAAAAGGATAAAAAGAGAAAACGAAAGATGAGGAGGTAGGTCAGCCAGCATTAGGTTTCTTTCATCCTTTCCTTGACCCCCTTAAACCTCTCTTCTTGCTTTATCATGAGAATGCAGGAATTTCTCATGAGTGTTAGGACTCAGAACTTTTCAAACTGTTCCTTAAAGAAGAAACACTTGAGAGGCTCATTGCAGTTTCACATGTGGGCCCCGACTCTGGGGATTCTGGATTATCCTCCTGCATCTCTTGAGTGATTTTGATGCAGATCATCTTGGATCAAACTTGGCAAAGCCCAGTTAGAGCCAGAGGCTTAGCTAGGGCAGGATTGTATGATTTGGCTACATCCCTTACTCAGTTTTGCTTTGTTTTTAAAATCTAGAGTACAAGCCGTAGAAATCTTTTTTAGAGCAATAAGTGCCTGAATTAATTCTGTTTGTAGCCTGTGACTGGGTCTTAATAGGAGTTTAGTAGCAGATTCTGACTGGTGCGAGATGATATTTAGTAGTTTTGATTTGCATTTCTCTAAATATTAGTGATGTTGAGCATCTTTTCATGTGTTTTTAGGCCATCTGTCTCTTTTTTGGAGAAATGTCTATTTAGATCTTCTGACCGTTTTTTAATTGGATTGTTTTATCTCTTGAAACCCTAATCTCTGGCAAAAAAAAACAAGAAACAAATTGTGCATTTCCTGATTGGGAGATTTAGGCTTTAATCTTCCTCTCCTAAGAAGGCATAGGTGGGTAAACTTAGGCCCACCCAGCAATTAGTGTTCTACTCTTTTATCCTATTTGAAGTGACCCATGAGTTCTCTTCATTTAACTTAGTTTAGTTTCAAGTTACCAAAATCTGGATAGGCTATTATAGATAGACATTCCCAAAATATAAATATTTCTATAGTTTGCTTAAAAGCTCTATTTTCTCCTTTACTCTTAGAGATCATATAAGGTTAGAGTTCCAGAAAGCCCAAATAGACTATTAACATCTCAAAAGCACGGGAAATATCAGCTCCTAGACAGAGAGCTTAAACAATTATGAAAGGCTTGTCTTGATACTATAGTGGAGCCTTTAGGAACCATTATTCTCCAGGTCTCTTGGTAGCCCTTATTCTTCAAGGACAGCCACCATAGGGCTCCACATACTAGCAGACAGTCACCCTGGGATTTCCCCCTAACTTTTGGGATCAATCCTATAACTTTTGGGCGCCCATGATAGTGGACAGCCACCTTGGGATTGCACCCACAACCTTCGCGCTCCTGCAACTTTCCATTCCGCATCCTGTATTTCCCTACATCTCGGTGCTCACTGGAGTTTCCTCAGTCTCCTGGCTGGCTGCACCCACAGGCCTACAAGGCCCTGTGTTTGCCCAGCTTCAAGACCAAAGAAAGAGCCTGGAGTCAGCAACAGAGATATCAGTGATTTAATGGATGAGGGATCTTACACATTGGAAGCAAGGTCCTGGAGTGATACCTCACCCCAACTGCAGCAGGCGGCAAGCAGGACATGGTGACAGCCTTCACTAATGTGGTGTGTTTTAAGGTAGCATATTTTGCCTCCTGCGATATTTGTGCACGTGTGTGCTGGGCCATAATGTGAAAACATATTTCTTGGAGTTCCTGTATGGCTCAGCAGTAACAAAGCCAACTAGCATCCACAAGGACTTGGGTTTAATCCTTGGCCCTGCTCAGTGGGTTAAGGATCCACCATTTCCCCGAGCTGTGGTGTAGGTCACAGACCTGACTCAGATCTGGCATTGCTCTTGCTGTGGCACAGGCCGGCAGCTGCAGCTCTGACTCAACCCCCGGCCTGGGAACTTCTATATGTTGCAGGTGTGCCCCCCCCAAAAAAGGACCCCATATATTTCTTGCTGTGTTTACAGGGAAAAGATGGAAACTAACGACTCCTATACATTACAGAAGTAGTGTGAGCTGTTTATAGTTCTTGAAAGATACACTACAAAGATCTTATGTATTGATTTTTGGTAAGCAATAAACTTTCAACTTTTAGTTAGAAAATTTTGGCTTTTTGCTATCATGAGGTAATTTTGGAATATACTTTGAATTTATCAGACCTCCTGATAGAATAAGTATTGGAATTGGCAATGTTCTTGGACTGTAATTCTCCTTCAAGATCATTATTTACATGTGCAATAATGTGTCGTTATCAACAGTGTCCTAATAGTGAGATTCCTCTATTTAAGACATGTCAATTTGGAGTTCCTGTTGTGGCTTAGAGGGTTAAAAATCCGCCTGGTATCCATGAAGACATAGTTTGAGTCCCTGACCTCATTCAGTGGCTTGAGGATCTGGTGTTGCCGTGAACTGTGGTGTAGTTTGCAGACGAGGCATGGATCCTGTGTTGTTATATCTGTGGTGTTGCCTGGCATCTGCAGCTCCAGTTCGACCTCTAGCTTGGGAACTTTTTTATGCCCCAGGTGCTGCCCTAAAAAGAGAAAAAAAAAAGGAAGAAGAAAGAAATGTCAATCAAATCCAGGTCCTCATGAATACCAGTAGGATTCATTACCACTGAGCCACAATGGGAACTCCAAAAAATGTCAGTTTGATGAAAGACAAACAAAATTGGGTATATTTTAGTATTATGCGATGCCACTTAACTAATCAGGAACTGCTTATATCACACTGTTGTGGAAGTTTCCGTCCTCTACCAAAAGCTGACATTTCGGAATAGATTCAAGCTTCTTACATGGAGTTTTTTGAGTTTATCTAGTTGAGGCATATACCTTGTTGACAGATTTTAACTTCACATTAAAATATTAAGATTAATTCTAGTATAATTTATTTCAGATTAAATTTAGTGGAAGCTTTTGTAGAAGATGCAGAATTGAGGCAGAGTTTACAAGAAGATTTACTGCGTCGATTTCCAGATCTTAACCGACTTGCCAAGAAATTTCAAAGACAAGCAGCAAATTTACAAGATTGTTACCGACTCTATCAGGGTATAAATCAACTCCCTAATGTTATTCAGGCTATGGAAAAATATGAAGGTAACAAAATGATTTTGTTTTTGTTTTCCTTCCCTCTCAGTGTATTTATCAAATGTGCTATCCTTATAAAGTTGGTTCTGTGACTCATATTTAAGTTTCTCTAATAACAGGTTTGTAGTGCCCTTATCTACATTGAAGAAGCCAGGAGTTGTGAGACAATTTAGAATTTGTTTTTTAATTTTATTTATTTATTTATTGCGCTTTTTAGGGCCGCACTTGCGGCATACGGAGGTTCCCAGGCTAGGGGTCGAATCGGAGCTGTAGCCAATGCCACAGCCACTGCAACACCAGATCCGAACCATGTCTGCAGCCTATACCACAGCTCACGGCAACGCCGGACCGTTAACCTACTGAGCAAGGCCAGGGATCGAACCCGCAACCTCAGGGTTCCTAGTCTGATTCATTAACCACTGCGCCACGACAGGAACTCCAGGAATTTTTTTTTTTTTTTTAGAAATGAATATTAGGGGGGTTTATTAATAAGCCGGTTGCACTAAGAATAGCAGATGAACAGGGTTTGATTATTGAGGAGGACTCACAGGACCCCAAATGACAGTGCTTACGGATGTATGGTTTATTACAGGAAAAGATGCAGTCTAGCAGCCGTACTATTTAAGGATAATCCATCACAAAGGCTGTCACAGCAAGGAGGCCAGGGAGGTCAGGTGCAGTTACCTATGGAAAGATCCTTAGTGAGGTGCACCTCCTCAGATTAGGGACCACTGATTTGTGCAGAACACTTTGGAGTTAACCTAAAACGGAATCTTGCTGGGCTTTTTTAATATTTTGTTGGTCTTATGGGTGTAGTCCTGTTCTGTAACTAGCTTCCACGGCAGAGCCTTCTTGGGGCCTCACTGAGACCAGGTGGAAATCATCAGTCACAAACAATGCTGGTGAGCTGAATGAACCACTGTGAATGCCCTTGGACTTATGATTACAAAACAATAGGATTAGTATGTTTTATGCCTCCACCAGGGATCATTGCCATGTAGAAACTTTAAGAAAACAGTGCATACTAATTCCTGGCCAACTGAAATTAACCTTTCCAGCATGTCTATGAAGAGGGACAGTTAGGAGAGAATATCTTGGTGGTAACAGTTGAAGTCAGAATGAAGCTACCAGAAGAAAGTAAGCAAAGTCACATTATCAGTTAATCAGTATAGAATTGGTGGATAAAAGCAACTTGCCCATAAAAGCATAGTGTTTTGTGGGAATCTAAGTTTCTACAAATATCTTAGTACAGAGTTATATGTCTGAAACGTAATAACCGCTGGTGGCCTAGCAGTTAAAGACTTGGCATTGTCACAGCTGTGACTCGGGTTCAGTATCTGTCCTGGGAGCTTCTGCATGCCATGGGTGTCGCTAAAAACAAACAGAAAAAAACCTTTTTGGTATTATCATCATTATTATTATTTTTGCTTTTTCGGGCAGCACCCATGGCATATGGAGGTTCCTAGGCTAGGGGTCTTTTTTTTTTTTTGTCTTTTTGCCTTATCTAGGGCCACACCCGCGGCATATGGAGATTCCCAGGCTAGGGGTCTAACAGGAGCTGTAGCCGCCGGCCTTCGCCACAGCCACAGCAACGCAGGATCCGAGCTGCGTCTGCAACCCATACCACAGCTCACAGCAACGCCAGATCCTCAACCCACTGAGCAAGGCCAGGGATCGAACCCGCAACCTCATGGTTCCTAGTCGGATTCGTTAACCACTGAGCCACGATGGGGACTCCCCCAGGCTAGGGGTCTAATTGAAGCTCTTGCTGCTGGCCTACACCATAGCCACAGCAAAGCCAGATCTGAGCCACGTCTGCGACCTACACCAAAGCTCACGGCAACGCTGGATCCTTAACCCACAGAGCGAGGCCAGGGATTGAACCTTCATCCTCATGGTTCCTTGTCGGATTCGTTTCTTCTGCACCACAATGGGAACTCCAAAATTTTTAAAAGTTTTAAAAAATGTATTTGTATATTGCTAGAAATTGAGTGTGTTCTGTCATCTTGTGATGTTTTTGGTTTGATTAACTCTCAGTTTAATGTTATTTTAATGTTATTCCTGGAAAAGATAATAAAGTAAATTCAGAGACAGCAGAGGGCAGCAACAGTATAGAAAGCAGATTTGCATTGAGTGATAAAAGCCCTACTCTAAATAATCTCTCTCATATAACAAAAAGCCATTTGAAAAATATACTTGGCACCCCTTATTTCTCATATCTTTTTTTTTTCTTTTTAGGGCCGTACTTGCGGCATATGGAGGTTCCCAGGCTAGGGGTCTCATCAGAGCTATAGCCACCAGCCTATGCCACAGCCACAGCAACACCCGATCTGAGCTATGTCTGTGATCTACACCACAGCTCACGGCAACGCCGGATCCTTAACCCACTGAGCAAGACCAGGGATTAAACCCGCAACCGCATGGTTCCTAGTCGGATTCGTTAACTGCTGCTCTTCTTTTTTTTCTTTTTGCCACACCAGCGGCATATGGAAGTTCCTGGACCAGGGATCAAATCCAGGCCAAAGCTGTGACCTGTACATCACAGCTGCAGCAGCGCTGGATCCTTAACCCACTGCACTGGGCCAGGGATCAAACCCATGCTGCTGTAGAGGCAACACTGGATCCTTAACCCACTGTGCCACAGCAGTAGCTCCTATTCCTCATGTCTTTTAGAATTGAAAAGTGAGGAGTTCCCTGGTGACTCAGCAGGGTAAGAATCTGGTGTTGTCACTGCTGTGGTGAAGGCTCGATCTCTGGCCCTGAAACTTCTGCATGCTGTGAATGGGGTTAAAAAAAAAAAATGTTGGCTTTCCTGTCGTGGCTCAGCAGAAACGAATCTGACTAGCACCCATGAGAATGCAGGTTCGATCACTGGCCTTTCTCAGTGGGTTAAGGATCTGGTGTTGCCGTGAGCTGTGGTGTAGATCACAGATGCAGCTCGGATTCCGCATTGCTGTGGCTGTGGCGTAGGCTGGCAGCTACAGCTGCAGTTTGACCCCTAGCCTGGGAACCTCCACAAGCCATGGGTGTGGCCCTAAAAAACAAAAAAAGAGAAAAAAAAACCTTCTCTAAGTATCCAGATCGTTTTGGTCCTGATTTTATCGTGACAGCTGTCATTCTGGGGTATGTAACCTTTCCCTCTGCTCACATCCAAGTAATCATCCTTTTCTGTTCTAATATATTTAAAAGCCTTATGTGTCTGTTTTCCCTCCCATAGTCTGTGCATCCTCCTCGGTGAACCCTTAATCTTTCTGAGCACATCTGATCATGTCATTTGTTCCCTTTGGTTCTGAACACATTAATTTGCTTCCCACGACCTACCAGAAGCAGCCCCATTCCTGTGCCCGGCCTGACTGCTACTTCGCAGTCAGCCTCTCTTAGACTCCCTTACCTCCTCCTGTCCTCTTTGTACTGGTTCCCTGTCTCCAGACTGCTCTGCTCTTTTCTGCATGTTTTCCTTTTGTCTTAAATGCCCTTTACTGCGGTGTCTGCTTGATGAACCCCTACTAATATTTAAGATTGAGCTCAAGTGTCACCCTTTCTATGAAGCCTTCTCTGCCCTCCTCATGCAGTTAGAGGTTTTTTTCCTCTGGTTTCCATAGCACCTTGTGCTTATCTCCCTTGCTTTTTAACCTGAATGTAGTAAGTTAGTCTAATAATAATTCCCCCTTTTCATCTGATTGCTCAGTTTCCTTCTAAATGGAAGATAAGAAAATGAAAGCAGTTTATTTGGCATTTCTAAAAAGGAATCTCTTTTACTAAAGTAGCACTTTTTAAACTTTAGCCTGTAAAGCTACAATTTAACATCTGGCTGGATTTTGTACTTTGGAGATACTTTCTTTAAATTTCTCTTTATTAGTTTATAAAAGCAGGGTAGATTCTTTGTAGTAATTATTCTACCATCCAGAGGTAATCGTTATTAATAATTTTGTGTATTTCATTTCAGTCTTTAAATAAAATTGTACATTTTGCTATAGTAACTTACTTTAAGCAATGAAGACTTGTTCTAATGTAGTTCATATATTAGGAAACAGTTTGAGCATCATGTAAATTTTGTATTTCTAGTGCACATTTTGCCCATGGGAAATACTGGGTGGATGCAGAAAATTGCACCCAACTAAACTGAGCAGTATAGGAATACACAGAATGGACACACACACACACACCTCAAACATCTGCCCTGACTTCAGTTCACCTTATGAGCCACACTCATTGGCATTTTGTGTTAGAACTTTGCACTCCACTTCAGACGACTCACCATTTCACAGTAACTCAAAAGCTACAGCATTTTCGAAGTCCACCTCCACAGTTAAATATCTTGTCTTTTGTGAGGTAAAGTGCATTATTTATTGTAGTATTTATGTATCCCCATCCATTTAATTTAATATGTGTAAAACTATACAACTTATTGTGTTCCGCTCCTTTACAAAATTTTTATTTTTTTATTAGTTGATTTACAATGTTCTGTCAATTTCTGCTGTACAGCAAAGTGACCCAGTTATACATATATATATATATATATATACTCTTTTTTCTCACATTATCCTCCCAAGCAGTTAGATGTAGTTCCCGGTGCTGTACAGCAGGATCTCATTGCTTATCCACTCCAAATGCAAGTTTACATCAACTAACCCCAGATTCCCACTCCCTCCCCCTCCCCACCTCTGATGTTTCAAATTTGTGTTTTTCTCTTAGTAAATTCCTAAAACTTTTTCTGGGTCAGGTCGGCTCTCAGTCTTAACTCTAGAAGAGAAAACTCTGTTAATCTTTTTTATCCATCCAGACTTTTGCCTTCTTGTCTGCATTTTACCGGCAAATAATTATATATTGACAAATTACTTTTCCAGGAAGGTTTTACTAATTTACATTTCTAGTCACAAAGTTTACAACATCCTCACCAACACTGTTTTTTGTTTTTCTTTTTTTGGCCAAACTTGTGGCACATGGAATGTTCCTGGGCCAGGGATCAAACCCTCATCACAGCAGCCATTCAAGCCACTGCAGTGACTGCAGTGACAATGCCAGATCCTTAACCCATTGAGCCACCAGGGAATTTCCCATTGTTTTTTTAATTATGATGATTAGTTAGTGCATTTTGGTGATTAGTTAGTCTATCTTGTTGGAACTGTTTAGTGGAATTGGAGTGCAAGGTCATTTGAATGGAAGCACAGGAATACAGAGATAACAGGACTCTTGGCCCAGAAATATAACTGGAATGTGAAAACTTATTAAAGGTGAGATGGAAGATAGTAAAGGTAATGATCTAAGTATTAATGGGAGGACAGGAACGAAGACATTTAAATTATACTCTACCAAGATAAGATGAGAAAATTGCTATAAGAACTGATGTGTGAGAGGAAGGAAAAATAATATTAGGAGATGGGGAGTGTAAAGGAAAACTGTCTTCTACCTGTCCTCACATCGTTCTGTGAATCTTTCTTCTCACAGAAGAAAGTCTGTCTCCTTTAGAACTCACACAGAACACTTCACCTCTAGTCAATAAATGTGTGGAGGTTTTCCCTCATACCAAGTGATTTTCTGTGACACTTACTGGGTGTTCCACAGTTTAACTCGATTCTGACTGACTGTCATGTTCCTAGTCGGATTCGTTTCCGCTGTGCTGCAGCAGGAACTCCCCTGACTGTCTATCTGGAGATAACATCAGAACCCACAGGTTAAGGGCTCAATCCCACAAGATTGGCACCCTCCCAACACACACACACACACACGCACACTTAAGATGCTGGTCTCAAGCCCAGGTATAACCTGTGCTTTTGACCTGCTGATTGTAGATGAGGTCCCAGTGACCGCTTCCTTGGGTTTAATTAATTTGCTAAAGCAGCTCACAGAACTCAGGAAAAGACTTACATTTACCAGTTTATGGATAAAGGTAGAGATGAACAGCCAGAAGAAGGGATACATGGGGCGAGACTGGGAGGGTCCTGAGCACAGGAGCTTCTGGCCCGTGGAGTGGGGCTGCATCACCTCGCTGGTGTGTCTGTGTTTGCCCACCTGAAAGCTCTCTGAACCGACCCCCTCCCCCAGTCACTGGGATTTTAGGAGGCTCCCTCGTGTAGACATGATTAACTCCATTTCCAACCACTCTACCCTTTCCGATGTTGAGGTGGGGGTGGGGATGAGGGTAGAGCTGAAAATTCCAAGTTCCTAATCTTGGCTTGGTCTTTCTGGTGACCAGCCTGCATCCAGGAGCTATCCTGGAGCCCACCTTGGGTCACCATGTTAGAACAAAAGATACTCCTACTTCTTTTATCATGTAGGAGTTCACAGGGGTTTTAGGAATCTTGCATTGGGAAGGGTCAAAGACAAATACTAAAACAAGAGATGCTCCTAGTGTTCTTATCACTTGGGAAATTTACAAGAGTTTTAGGAGCTTTGTGCCAGGAACTGGGGTGGGGTCGGGGTGGGGGGCAGACACCAGTATATATTTTCTGTTATCTCACAGAGACTAGCATGGTGTAAAACAATACTCTTAACTAATCAGTGGAATTAGAAGAAAAAGTCATCATAGGAAAGAAAATTACTATTTTGTCAAAATGAAAATAGTAATAAAGGAAAACAAGGGGTGTTGTCAGAGAAGGTATTTGCAAATGAAGGAACCCAGACAGGTGGCCGTGCTCAACAAAAGGGATGGCGTCCCCAGAGAGTCTGAAGGAGAAGATGAGTAAGGGGAGACGGCCAGGGTGATGAGGGGGGATAAAAGGCCAAAACTATGGGATGGCAATGAAGGAATAATGGAGATGCCCCTATGTTGCAGGTCATTATTCAGAGCGATTGAATTATTTTTGGTATTTTACCATGATTTACTGGCACTTCCGCTGTTGGCTTCTTTGCTAATTTGGTAATTTGTTGGCTCCAGCCTCACAGTTGCTGAATAATGTAAACTTTCATTAGCAGCATCTTGCCAGCCTTTTTCCCACTTACATGGATTTTTAAATCCATTTCATAAATGTATTTAAAGAGTAAAATAAGGTTTAATTGTACTTAATAAAGTTTCTGGGTTGAAATTAACAGTACTAGGAAATTACGTTAAATAATCAAGGGAATGTGGGCATAGAATACATTTTTAAATCTTTGTTAATTGAAACTCATATCTATTTGTTGGCATTTAACCAAATATTTATTAGAACAGGAATATTAGTACTAACTTTAGACTTTAGGTTGGTTTTCCCAGTCATAGACTGTTTGGAAAGTCTGGTTCATCAGATCCGTGACCAGTGGCAGGCCTTGGAGCTGAGTTAGTGTCAGGAGGACATGTATAGGGAGATAACTTCATATCTGTTATCCAGAACCATCCTATCGTTCATTTTGATTTTAGTGTTACTTGCTCATTTAATTTGATTAGAACGTCTTAGTATCTTAGTATCTTTTTCTTAATTATTTTGCCAGCCATTTCCAGTTACTTCTCAGTTACATTAAATAAAATGTAAAAGATTTGTGAGAGAAGACATTTACCAGTAATTTAGGTGCGGTTACAGCCAGTATACCTAGCAGCCTCAACTTGGCCAGGCACAGATCTAGGAAGAGATCTTGTGGTGGGAAGCTGGGGGCCTGGGATGTGGTTGGTGTCTGCCTGTGGTGGATAAGACCAGGCATTGCAAGCGTAGGTGCCTAAAGGGGCCCAGCAGTTTACAGATATCTATTTTGGGTATTAACCCCTTATCAGATAAATGGTTTGCAAATATTCTCTTCCATTCCATAGGTTGGCTTTTCACTTTGCTGATTTTCTTTTCCCTCACCCACGAATATGTAGAGGTTTCCAGGCCAGGGATTGAACCCGTGCTATAGCAGCGACCCAAGCTGCTGCAGTGAGAACACCAGGTCCTTAACCTGCTACGCCACAAGGGAACTCCATCACTTTGTTGATTTTCTTTTGTTGTGCAGAAGCTTTGTGGTTTGATGTAGTCCTACTTGCTTATTTTTAATTTTACTACTTGTGCTTTGGGTATTATATCTAAGAAATTGTCATCAAGACTCATGTCAAAATGCTTTTCCCCCGTGTTTTCTTCTAGGAGTTTCACGTTTTCAGGTCTTAAAAATTTAAATATTTAATCTGTTTTGAGTTAATTTTTGTGAGTGGTGCAAGGTAAGAGTCTAGTTTCATTCTTTTAAATGTGAATATCCGACTTTCCAGCACGGTTTATTGTGGAAGATTCTTTTCTCCATCGAGTATTCAGCACCATTCTTGAAAATGAAATCTTCAAGGAGTTACAAATGAATCTTTAGGGGTTGACTGTGAATTGGGTCCTCAGGGAAATTATTTATTTATTTATTTATTTTTAATTTCTTTTTTGTCTTTTTGCCTTATCTAGGGCCGCACCCGCGGCATACGGAGGTTCCCAGGCTAGGGGTCTAACAGGAACTGTAGCTGCCGGCCTTCGCCATAGTCACAGCAATGCAGGATCCGAGCCGCGTCTGCAGCCTACACCACAGCTCACGGCAACGTCAGATCCTTAACCCACTGAGCAAGGCCAGGGATCGAACTTGCAACCTCATGGTTCCTAATCGGACTCGTTAACTACTGAGCCACGACAGGAACTCCATAGGGAAATTATTTAAATTGATTACCTGGACATTCCATATTTTGGTGCATTTAAGAAACAAAATTATTTCCCTGTGCAATCTTTGGTATTCTTGCTAGATGACTGTTGTGCGTATCAGAACTATGACCAGTAACTGATTGCTTCATCAGTCCCTTTGTAAAGTCATTCGTTTGACTTACAGGTATCAGTTGCTTACTTTGTGCCAGGCATTGTTCTGGTAGGTACAGTAGTAATTATGACAGGTGAGGTCCTTGTTCTAGTGGCGTTCTGTAATAGTGGAAGGGCGGAAGGAGACAACAAGTAAATCAGCAAGAATTTCATATATAGTAGTAAGTACAATAAAAAAGTGTAATATTTCAATATGATAGACACACATGAAAGGCTGGGCCATGAAGACACTATGTTTAGTAGTTAAGGACGGCCTCTATAGAATGATGACAACCAACCAGCTCTTAAGATCCAGGGTAGGTTGGTGGGGCCAGCTAGTGTAAATGTCTACAGCTTGACTTGTTGAAGGAGTGAAGTTAGGGTTATTAAACATAAGAGCTAGAGGATGAGGGCACTGTTAGGAGGGGTTTTTTTTTGGTTGTTGTTGTTTTGTTCGTCTTTTTAGGGCTACACCTGCGGCATATGGAGGTTCCCAGGCTAGGGGTCTAATCAGAGCTATAGACACCAGCCTACACCACAGCAACACCAGATCTGAGCTATGTCTGCAACCTATACCACAGCTCATGGCAATACCAGATCCTAAATCCACTGTGCAAGGCCAGGGATCGAACCCACAACCTCATGGTTCCTAGTGGGATTCATTTCCACTGTTCCATGATGGGAACTCCTGAATTGTATACTTTAATAGAGAATTGTTTGGTATATGAATTATATCTCAGTAGAGCTATTATTTTTAATTAAAACCATAACCAGTTGAAAAAAAACGCAATTGGAAATTGGCAACTGGGGCTAGTACAAATTACAAATATGGGAAGGAATTCAAGATGCTAGTGAAGACTTGGAGGATACGGAGCAGGTGAGGAGAGAAGAGACCTTAACCCGGGAGAAGAGCTGCAGCAAGCTGGGCCTGTGTGTTTGAGGGGCTAGAGGACATGTTGAGGATGACAGGTTCTGAAGTTTATACAGGTATTTCTGTAATAATCCTACTTGTGTTTTCTTGGAAAACCTTACCTTCTGTAAAGTCATGTGCTGGAAAACAGAATTCACAGAAAAAATAAGTAAGGTAGAACTCAAATTATATGAAAAATTTAAAATTTAAAAAGCATTAACAGACTTTAATAAAAACAGTAGGCTACATTGCATTTCTACCCAGCACCAGCTCCGGGTGACTGTTTGCATCCTTAAAATCTGGGGCTCTTGTTTCCTCCTTTCAGATAGATGCCCTTTGAGAATATTTCTTCTAATAAAGGTCAGTTTCAGCAAAGTTAAAAAAGTCTGAACCAGGGTATATAGCATTGAGTTAAAAAAAAAAAAACACCGGCGAATGTTTTTGTACCCTTCATCTATACTCAGCCTTTCCAGACATTTTAACAGTAGAAAGTATAATGGCCATTAAGCCAGCTACTCTGAGGTCTCTGTATATTGCTAAGCTTAATCTTTAATTGCATGAAAGCTTGCCCTTATCTCTTTGAAACTTCAATGAGCTAGGGAAAGAAATCATTCACGAACCAATACCACTGCTGTTTTGCTGCCATCATTCTCTCTTTACCAGAAGCATATGAGCTAACTCAGAATAAAGAACTAGGCATTGTAGCACTACAGACATTATGTGGGCAAAGTGTTGTTCATAGACTGTCTAAATAGTGTTTCACACATACGTACAATTTTCTTAGTATGTCTAGATACTGTGGTGATTAATAATATGAATTCTTGTAATAGTTTTCATTGAGTTCCATTGTAGCTTTTTCATCCTTTTCTCAATCAGAAGCTACTGATACTTCTGGAAAAGGTTGGAAACAGTTGCTTTGGTGTGAAATGCAGTATGCTAGAGATCACTTGTGAGTCCTTATGAGGGAATTTGTTAGAGATCAGGAAAAAAAAAAACCCTTGTGTTATAACCAGTAATAATAATACATGATAACTCTTGCTGAGCTTCTATTAAGTGTCAAGTACTATACATACAAAGTGTTACCTCATTTATTCATCTTCTGGGTAGCTGTTATTATTACTCCCATTATAATAGACAAGGAAAAGAAGGCTCCAGGTCACAGAGCCAGTAGGTACCAGAGCAAAGATTGACTCCTAGATCTCTGCTTATGCCTTTCACACTATAGACTCTGTTACCTTTCTCACATAATTCCCCAGCCTATGCTCTTTAGTAGCATCAAGCAAAGTTCCAGTGTAAATACTTGGCTCGATTTAACCTCTGTTGATAGGAAATTAGGGATATATAAGGTAAGTTAGAGGTATTTTATTTTAATGACTCTGACTTTGGGTTATTAAATCTGTAAAGAAGTGCATTTCACTTGATTGTAATTAATGTCACATTTCTGCGTCTGTAATACCTCTTACGAAGGAGATTATAGATATGCAGGGGAGGCAGTGTTTTATTAGTAGGAAGCTTAGAGTGCCAAATCACCACCCTTTCTGTATAAATACTAAACACATTTGAATTAAGATACCTGAGTAAGTAGTAACTTCAGAGATTTGCTAAACTGTTTGTGCTTTTTGGATCAAATGCTTGTCATTATCACAGTCAAATTTTCATGATTTATAGTTTTGTATTTTAAAGATAGGACCTATTTATTTACTTTTCTTTTTGCTTTCTTTTTAGGAAAACATCAGGCATTGTTGTTGGCAGTTTTTGTGACTTCTCTTACTGATCTTCGTTCTGATTTCTCCAAGTTTCAGGAAATGATAGAAACAACTTTAGATATGGATCAGGTATGCAGTATCCTCTTTGATTCAAGTAGCAGAATAGTTTTGAAAAGCAAAGGCACATCAGAAAACTTTTCAGATTTCTCTTTGTATTTATTTTTGGCATTTTTGCAAGGTACCTCTGAGACAGTGGATATAAGATTAAGTGAAGGGAAAAGGTTTTGAAACCTTTTTTTTTTTCCTTCATAACAGTCTTTTCAGTAGATGCAAATGAAGAAAGTTTTTAGGAGTTCCCTGGTGGCTCAGTAGGTTAAGGATCCAGTGTTGCCACTGCGGTGGCTCAGGTTTGACCCCTGGCCAGGGAACTTCGTCGTGCTGCAAGTGCCAGCAAAAAAAAAAAAAATAGGTTTTTAAATTTTTTTGTTTTTTAAATAATCATTTCAGTAGATGAAAATTAAGAGAGGAAGTGACTTGGGCATAACTGGTCTGGTTAAAGGAAATTTCATAAATAAAATATTTCACATATGCAAGCTGAGTTATGTTTTAATTCTGAGAAAGAAGGAAAGTTATAGTCACTAAGAAAGGGAAGAGGATAGAGGTAAAATAAGAAACATAAGAGAGGTCAACCTCTCTTGTTTGTTTTCCATGTAGATGCAGGGAGGGTTAGAGCATGTGTGTGTCTCCTGAATAGTTGTTGATATACTGAAAAGTTAACCGTGACTGTAAATACTAATATTTTGAAATTTTTCTACACTAAACTTCCGGTTGAAAATGATCGTTCAGGGAATATGTGCTTATATTAGTATTATAAAAGAGTAGATTTTTTGCATTATTCTTAATAACCAGATTTATTGGAGTTAACATTTGCCATATGTGATGTTGATTTGTTTTTACTGCATCACTAGCTGAGATTTAAAGAAATTAAACCTCATTTACTCTGTGCTTTTTGGATTCTAGAAGCACATGAGTGTGTGTATGTAGGCAGGAATGCTTTTCTGGTAATACTTTTGTCAGTAATAGGGCAATCTTTTCCATTTACTTGTCGGTTAAGCAGTCAGAACTTTCATCATTCATCCTCTGTTTAGAAAAACTTGTGTTTTAGCTCTTGATTCCTCTGTAATGTTGCTATTCGTAGAACGGTTTTAAGTGCACCACTTTTAGATCACTGGAATGCAGAAATACTGTTCATCTGGATATTGAACACTGCCCCTGTAGCTGAGGATGTGGCCTTACCTGTGATTGGGCAGAGCTGGCTATTTGTAAACATTCCTTTAAATGAAAGTATGTAAATATGTAGCTCTTGATGGCTAACAAAAACTCTAACTAAAATAGGTGGGAAAACACGATTGGAGCATTTCTGTATCACCACGGCTGTACACACTTGTAGAAATTCAGAGAACAGGCAAAGCTCTGATGAAATTCTGCAGCCGATTTTGCCCTTTGTGGCCACCTCCAAGTTGCTATCTCCATGCCTTAATACTGTGGGTCTCAACTTAGTGTGTATCAGAATCACCTCCTGGGCTTCTTAAACCAGATTGCTGGGTTCCATTGCAGAATCAGATTCTTTAGTTCTGGGATGGGGCTGGAGAATGTACATATCAAACACATACCCAAATGATGCTGTTTGTCTTGGTACCGAACTTTGAGAACTACTTAAAGTGCAGGGGTTACCATCATGGCTCAATGGTTAGCAAACCCTACTAGCATCCATGAGGACGTGGGTTCAATCCTTGGCCTCCACTCAGTGGATTAAGGATCCCTCGTTGCTGTGAGCTGTGGTGTAGCTCGAAGACGCGGCTTGCATCCTGTATTGCTGTGGCTCTGGTGTAGGCCAGCAGTGACAGCTTCAATTAGACCCTTAGCCTGGGAACCTCCATATGCCTTGAGTGTGGCCCTAGAAAGACAAGAAAAAAAAAAATTTAAAGTGCAGTCAAATCTCAAAGTGAGAATGAATGTGTGATTTCTCCCCACCAATCTGTAACCTGCCTGAAATGCCACACTCTTGGGCAATCACTGGGCATTATCTGGCTCCAAAACTGGTTTGTATAGTTGAGAATGTTTAAGAGTTTCTTAAAATTTGTAGCCCCTCTATCAGTGTACAGATTGCCCTGCAGCTATCTTATCTGGCTTGTTGGCCTTCACACCTTTACAGCCTGCCCAGCAGATGCAGAGGCCCTGCCTTTTAAGACCACCCTCTTCCTCCCCGCTTCCCCCACTTTTGGACAGTAACAGTTGTCTTCCTGCAATAAACAGTTTAATCTTCATCATGTGCAAGATAATAGCCATATTACTATGATAATTGCAAAATGCAGCAGAATGATAAAATTTTGGATACTTGATATTAAGCCTTTGTTATTTTTTTGTTTTATTTTATTTTTTTTAGGGCTGTACCCAAGGCGTATGGAGGTTCCCAGGCTAGGGGTTGAATCAGAGCTGTAGCTGCTGGCCTGTACCATAGCTCACAGCAACACTGGATCCTTAACCCACTGAGCTAGGCCAGGGATCAAACCTGTGTCCTCATGGATGCTAGTGGGATAAGTTTGCGCTGAGCCACAGCAGGAACTCCTATATTAAGCCTTTGGAATCCTCCCTCCCTTCCTCCCTTCCTACTGTATAGATCCAGCCCTTGGGATGTGCTTGACAGCAGATAAGCCAAAACATTCTCTAAACAATGATAATGTACATACAGTTGGTGGGGTTTTGTTTGTTTGTTTTTGTCTGTCTTTGTTTTTGGCCATGCCCTTGACATGCAGAATTTCCTGGGCCAAGGATCAAACCACCGTAGTGATCACACTGCATCCTTAACTTGCTGAGCCACTAGGGAACTCCAGTTGGTGATTTATTTTTGACCTCTTCTTAGTGGTTTTCATTTACTGTGCTTGTGGATAGTTTTTCAGAAAGATATTTAAAATACCAGAACCGAGTTCCCTAGTGGCCTACTAGTCAAGGATTCAACATTGTCGCTGCCGCAGCTTGGGTTCAGTCCCTGGCCTGGGAACTTCTACATGCATGTGGCAGAAGTTATATAAAATACCATGATATAAATTTTATTTTTTTAGGATATAAATTTTTTAAGTGTTTTTCTTTTTTCTTCCTTCCCTTTTTTTTCCCTTTTTCTTTTTTGCTATTTAGGGCCACACCTTCAGCATATAGAGGTTCCCAGGCTAGGGGTCGAATTGGAGCTACACCTCTCAGTGTCCACCCTAGCCACAGCAACACGGGATCCAAGCCCCATCTGTGACCTACACCATAGCTCATGGCAACGCCAGGTCCTTAACCCCACTGAGCAAGGCCAGGGATTGAACCCATATCTTCATGGATACTAGTTGGGCTCATTACCCAAACCAAAATGGGAACTTCCTTAATTGTTTTTCTTTATTTGATGGTTTTCTCATTACAATTGTAACACATAGTATTAGAACAGGTGAAACCATATGACACAAATATACAGGCAGAAATGACCATCCTTGATATTTGTCCTTCGTCTTTTCAGATGAACAAAATTAGTATCCTGGTATGCTTTCTTCGTCAACTCCATTATGTTATCCTTACTGTGGGTTATGGATTTTTACTTTGAAATGCTTTAACACATATCTGTTATACAGAATTTGCTGTGACTGTAAAATGGTAGTCATTGTTAATTACTGAATGATGCTATGGGATTAGAGTGTTTTAAGATTTTGTAAGTGTCTGGAAGATCGTGGATTTTGGGAAGGTAAGCAGTGTATTTGGAATGATATAGACTGGAAAAGAAGAGGTCGTTTGTCCTAATTTCATTATTGTCACTTTAGGTATGACAAGCCCCAAGTTTTTAATCTGAAAGTAGAATATCAGGTAGTTAACTTTGTAGAAGAGGAAGAACCTCTCTTAGGTTCATTGTTTAGGGAACTGCCTAATAAACCAGACTGGCAAGAGAACAGATAAAGAGTGTGTCTCAAGGAAGCTATTAGACTTTGGGACTTATATACTATCTTAATAGAGGAAGGGGAAAGGGAGAAAAGACACTTACTGGAAAAGAAATTGTTTTTAGGAAAGATAAATGAGCCCTTTGGAGAAGAGATGGAATATATGGTAGTTTTATTTGACTGCCCTGGTTGTGAGACTTTTGATAGTTGAATTATTTGTGCTTTTTAAGGAGGTAAGAGAGTTCAGAAATAATGTCTACCAGATAGTTTCATCTTAGTTAATTTTTATGCCACAGTAGCATACTGTGGACTCCTTCACATTAAATACTATACCAGTAAGTTATGAGTTGTGGGTTTCTTTTCTTTTCTTCTGAGTAGTTCATTTGAGATTAAACTTAATATCAATTAGGACTCTTCATTTTGCTGATAATCTAAAACTTAGTATACCTTGACTTCTAAAATTTAAAGTCTAGAAATAGGGTATGTTTTGTTTATAGTTGCTTTATTCAGCAGCTCAGTGAGGCCATCCAAAGGACCTAATTTCTTGGTCTCTATTTTTTTGTGGTTTTAATTTTGACATAAGATTCATTCCTCTTTTAGCTCTAGGATGGCTACCTACCGGTAGCAGTTCATGCCACATTCCAAGAGTCCTGCAGTTTGCCTTGATGGGACTGTTTAAGCAGTGACTGTGGCCAGCACAATAGAATGTGCAAACGAGTGCATTTGGAGTGAATAAGCAGTGAGATCGTGCTGTATAGCACAGGGAACTGTATCTAGTGACTTGTGATGGAACATGCTGGAGGATAATGTGAGAAAAAGAATATATATATATATATATATATATATATATATATATGTATATATATATATATATATATATATATAGCTGGATCACTTTGCCATACAGCAGAAATTGAACAGAATGTTATAAATCAACTATAATAATATAAAGTAAAATAGAATGTGGTGATTGACCTAAGATAAGCAGGGGTAGATTATTTCTCTAGTTGGAGATATTCAAAGGAAGAGCACTGTCAGGAAAGGGAAGGAGGGAGGTAACTGTTATAAAACCCCCAGCAGTGTCTCCTAGGATTCTGTCCTGTAACTTTCATGTTTTATTGTGTGATACTGTCTTTTAAGTGAATCAGATTCCTAGTTAAAACCTGTTCTAGAATCTCTAGGGAGTCGATCTAGTATAATAACTTCTTTATTCTCAGTTACAAATCTTTAAGCCTATCTTGGGTTATAAGGTGAATTCAACCCTTCAGTGTCATTCTAGATAACTTGTACTGAGTTGAGGCATTTCAATTACATGACTCAGAACCACTTTGAGAAAACCTCAAGAAGGTATCAGTTGTTCCGTGTATAATTTCATGTTTTCCAGCTGTGCACCTAGGAGTTCATGTGATGAAGGGAACAGTCATTTATATGAGTGGTTGGGTTAATTTGTACTTTTTCCTAGG
This sequence comes from Catagonus wagneri, assembly GCA_004024745.2. NCBI lineage: Eukaryota > Metazoa > Chordata > Mammalia > Artiodactyla > Tayassuidae > Catagonus > Catagonus wagneri. The sequence continues at coordinate 5,423,235 of PVHT021183519.1, forward strand.
CTTGGCTTTTTATGTAAATGCTTAGGTGTTTTTGTGGCTGCTTTCCATAAATCTAATTGACAGATTTTCTATTTTTGAAGTAAATGTAGAGCAAAACTACCCCAACAAGGTTCAAGAAAAGCAATGATTTTTCATGAAAATAGTAAACAGTATTATGGAATTTCCTGGTGGCTCGGTAGGTTAAAAATTTGGTATTGTCTATTGTCATTGCTGTGGCTGAGGAACTTCTGCATGCCATGGGCGTGGCCAAAACAAAGAGGTATAAACAGTAGTAGTTTATTGGGTGATTTGAAGATGTATTACATTTTTTAACCTTTTTATATACATTTGGACCATTTTATCTTTGAGTCTTAGTTTTCACAAATACTTATTATTGATAGTTCATCTACTATTGGAAAAGTAGTAATGTCAGGTAAATTTTTATTGAAAATACTGGGACAGAAAAAATTGAGATATATTTTAAAAGTTGTAATTGCATAATCCTGATACAATTGTATTATTGTGAGTAAATTATAAAGATACTGCATATAAATGCTTTAAATTTTTTGTTCTTGGAAACAAAAAAAAAAATACAAAAAAAAGGAAGTATTCGTATTCTCCCACCTAGAATTAACTGTCGAAACATGTTGACATTTTTGCTTATAATTATCCTTTTATAAAAACACACTTTTTGTAAAACCGATACCTATATAAAGCATTCAAACAATGCAGAAAGGTAGAGAGATGAAAGTTTAAAATATCCTCCACAACTACCACCCCAAAGTAACTGTTATTAACATTGTCTCTTCTAAAGTATGGGCAGTATTAAAGGTTTAGAGGACAGATGTTAAAATTTTGTGTTTCAGTCCCTTACAATAAAGTATTGTCCCCCTCAAAATCCTAGTAGTGCCCCCGTCGAGAGACAGCTAATGGTACAGCTAATGGCCTTTTTATGGTTGTATACAGACAGATGCATAGATAAATTAGAGAAGGGAGCTCATACTGTAGATGTTACTTTTAATTTTAAAAGGATCCAACCTAGTGTAATAGGAAAAAAATTATGGGAATTGTTGAGCTTTGGATGAATTTTTACCAGTAGAGCAGGAAAATAATCTAAAGCTTAGCTTAAAAAAATTTAAACTATGGGAGTTGCCATTGTGGAAATGAATCTGACTAGTATCCAAGAGGACACAGGTTCAATCCCTGGCCTCTCTCAGTGTATCCGGCATTGCAGTAAGCTGTGGTATAGGTCACAGACGCGGCTTGGATCCCTTATTGCTTTGGCTGGCAGCTATAGCTCCCAATTCCACCCCTAGCCTGGGAACTTCCATATGCTGCAGGTGTGACCCTAAAAAGACAGACAGACAGGCAGACAGAGATGGAGAGAGAAAGAAAGAAAGAAACTTAATTAGGAGTTCTCGTTGTGGCTCAGAGAGTTAAGAAGCTGACTAGGATCCATGAGGATGAAGTTTCAATCCCTGGCCTCGCTCAGTGGAATAAGGACCTGGTGTTGCTGCAAGCTGCCACATGCTGGATGTAGGTTGCAGACAAGGCTGGAATCTGGTGTTGCTGTGGCTGTGGTGAAGGCTGGCAGCTGCAGCTCTGATTCCACTCCTAGCCTGGGAACTTCCATATGCCACAGGTGTGGCAGTAAAAAGGAAAAAGAAACGTAAATTAGAAGAAATATGAAAAGATAGGAGATTTCTTTGAAGGATATGTCTCAGTTTTGGAGAGTATTAATTACCTGCTCTGAAAGTTGAGCAGCTGATCGTTCTTATATATGTGCTTCTACAGAACTTCCCTCATACCTCTTGGTTTTTAATAATTACATTTTTACATTGCCCAGGTCTAAAATCTGCACAGTATGTCTATAGCCTTAATTCTAGTTTCCAAGCTGTTTATGTTCATGTTTATATGTAATAGGTTCAGTGCTCACCGTGTCCTTTTACCATGTCCTTTTCATTCCTGAGTTTATTTTTTTTTCTTTTTTCTTTTTTCTTTTTTTTTAGGGCCGCACCCATGACATGGAGGTTCCCAGGCTTGGCGTCGAATCAGAACTGTAGCTGCTGGCCTGGGTCCGAGCCTCATCTGCGACCTACACCATAGCTCACAGCAATGCTGGATCCTTAACCCACTGAGCAAGACCAGGGATAGAACCTGTGTCCTTGTGGATGCTAGTCAGAGCCACAACAGGAACCCCCATTCCTGAGTTTAAAGTGCTTGATTCCACTTTTATGTGGCTTCATTTGTTTTTCATGTGTTTTGGGTTTTTTAAAAAGAAAGGTCGATGGATGTTATAGTCCTTGAGTTATTTCATGATTGAGAGTATCTTTAGCTTCATTCTCAAACAAATCTTCATTGTTATAGTTATAGCGTTCCTAAACGTTGACGGCGATGCACCGCTGTCTTCCGGCGTTTGGTATTAGTGTAATATCTGTTACCATGCTGATTTACTGCCACGTCCTCTGCCCCAGCCGCCCCCCCCCCCGCCCCATCCCGACATTCCGATGATCTGCTCTTCCTGCCTGGACTCCTGAAGAATCATTAGTTCCTGTTTTCTTTCCCCACTTCCAACTAACCCCTTTCCTGTCTGGCCCCCTAGGTGTTTACCCTTTATTCCTTCCTTCCCCTTTCTTTATTTCTGTCCACTTCCTTTCTCAATTCTCCACCCACTTTCCTTCTTTTTGAGGTTTTCAAAAGTTTTAAAATTTGATTGTAAAATACTTGTCATACTAATATAATCGTGTGTATGCTCACTACAAAATCTTGTTTGTATACATCCCTCCACAGAATTCCACGCTATCCTGGAATTGGTGTTTATCATTTTCATGCATTTCATTAATAATATGTACTATTGGTTATTTTTAAACTTTATAAATAATATTGTCTTGTCAGTATTTTGACTGAAATTGCACTTAATTTAAGAATTAACTTAGAGGAGAATCGGGAGTTTCTGTCGTGGCACAGTGGAAACAAATCCAACTAGGAACCTTGAGGTTATGGGTTCAATCCCTGGCACTGCTCAGTGGGTTAAGGATCTGGTGTTGCCATGAGCTGTGGTGTAGGTCGCAGACACGGCTCGGATCTGGTGTTGCTGTGGCTCTGGTATAGGCCGGCAGCAACAGCTCAGATTAGACCCCTAACCTGGGAACCTCTATATGCTGTGGGTGTGGCCCTAAAAAGACAAAAAACGAAAACAAAAAAAAAACCGCTTAGAGGAGAATCAATATCATTACAATGTTGAGTCTTTCTATCCATGAACATTATATCTTTGCTTGTTTTTTTCTTTTCAGTGATTATCTTTTTGGAGGTGAATTTGCATAAATTTAACCTTTTTTTTTTTTTTTTTGGCCATATCCATGGCATGTGGAGGTTCTCAGGCCAGGGATTGAATTCTTGCCATAGCAGTGACAACGCTGGATCCTTAACTGCTAGGCCACCAGGGAGCTCCTACTATTAACCATTTTTTTGTGATAGTATTATGAAATAGTAGCACACTGTTCATTGGTATTTAGTCCATTTACACTGTTGTACAACCACTACCACTTAGTTTTAAAATATTTTCATTACCACCAAAGAAAACCCATACCCATTAGCAGTTACTCTTTGACCCAAGTTCCCCAGATTCTGACAATCAGTAATCTACTTTTTGTCTTTGGACTTGCTGCTTCTAGACATTTCTTACAAATGGAATCATACCATATGTGGCCTTTTGTGACTGGCTTCTTTTACTTAGCATGATATGTTCACGGTTCAACCACATTGTAGCTTGTATCAATACTTCATTCCATTTTATGGCTTAATAATATTCCATTGTATAGATATACCAATTTTGTTTATTCCCTTGTTGATGGACACATAGATTGATTCTACCTTTTACAATTATGAACAGTACTCCTTTGAACAGTCACATACAGGTATTTGCTCAGTTCTTTTTATGTATATACCTAGGGGTGATATTGCCAAGTTATATAGTAATTTAATGTTTGACTTCCAGGAATCAGTAAACTGTTTTCCATAGTTGCTGCACCATTTAACATTCCCACTGGCTATGAGGATTGCAGTTTCTGCACATTGTTGATATATTTATTATTTTCCGTGGGCTTTTTTGTTTTTCTTTTTATAGCCGCACCTGCAGCATATGAAAGTTCCTGGGCTAGGGGCTGAATCAGAGCTGCAGCTGCTGGCTGATGCTACAGCAAGGCCAGATCCAAGCTGCATCTGCAGCCTATGCTGCAGCTTGTGGCAGTGCTGGATCCTTTACCCTACTGAGCGAGGCCAGGGATCCAGCCTACATCCTCACTGATGCTATGTCAGGTTCTTCACCTGCTGAGCCACAACGGGAACTCCTATTTTGTTGTTTTAACAGCCATCTTAGTTGGCGTGAGGTTGTGTTTTATTGTGGTTTTGATTTTCATTTCCCTGGTGTCTAATGATAAATAATCATCTTTTCATTTCTTTGTTGATTATTTTATATATTCTTTGGAGAAATATCAATTCATATCCTTTGGTCATTTAAAAAAATTTTAAGAAGTTTTTTTTATCTTTTTAGGGCTGCACAAACAGCATATGGAAGTTCCCAGGCTAGGAGTTGAATCAGAGCTGTAGCCTCCGGTCTATGCCACAGCTATAGCAGTACCAGATCCAAGTCACGTCTGCGACCTGCACTGTATCTCACGGCAACATTGGATCCTTAACCCACTGAGTGAGGCCAGGGATTGAACCTGCGTCTTCACGGATACTAGTCAAGTTCATTACTGCTGAGCCACAATGGGAACACCCTCCTTTGCTTATTTTAAAATTGAGTTATTTGTTTTTCTATTGTTGATTTGTAAGCATTCTATCTATATATGTATTTTGCCTGCACCTGGGGCATATGGAAATTCCTGAGTCAGGGATTGAATCCAAATCACAGGTGTGGCAACCCCAGATTCTTAACCCACTGTGCCGGGTCAGGGATTGAACCCAGGCTGCCATAGAGGCCACGCTGGATCCCTAACCTGCTGTCCCACAGTGGGAACGCGCTCTTTATATTCTTAATACTAGACCCTTTTCCAGGGAGATATATATTTCTTTCTCAGTTTTTTAATTGCCAGAAGTTGTTCACAGTGATTGCGTGTTATTTTTATTTTTTATGACTGCACCCACAGCACATGGCAGTTCCCAGGCCAAGGACAATCTGAGCTCCAGCTGTGACCTGTGCTACAGCTGAAGCATCCTGGATCCTTTAACTCACCACGCTGGGTCAGGTCCTTTAACTTTTCTCCACAGCTACCCGAGCCACTGCAGTCAGATTCTTAACCCACTGTGCCACAGGTGGAACTCTACTTACTATTTTTGAAAGCACGGCTGTATTTGCAGATAGATTCCCTATTTATTTTCAGTATAATTTGTTTATGCCTCTCCTGACACTTCCCCCTTTTCATTGTTTGTTAGAGAATCAGTCTGTTACTTTTAAAATCCTCTTTTGTATCTTTTTTTTTTCATTAAATTTCATTCTTACCTATATATATTTCATCTGTTTTTGGCCTTTTTGCAACCTCTTAGTTGAGTGTTCACTGGTTTTCCAGCCTTTTCTTTTTTAGTAAGCATTTAAGATTATACTTTTCCTTCTCTGTGTTGTTGTAGCTGAATGAATCCTATAGATTTTGAGAGCTACAATTTTTTATTCAATTTTAGTCCATTAAACGTTTATCATTTGATCTTTGGTTTGTGATTTGTTTAGAAATTAGTTTTAGAATTCCAAGCTTGGTTCATATGTCAGTTTCATAAAAGTTTTACATGTATTTGTGGATTATATGTGCTCCCTAATTTTGGTTGCAGAGTTCTCTATGTGTCCATTAAATGAAGCTTTAGTTGTTTTGTTCATATTGTCTGGACACTTGCTAATTTACTGCTGAGTTACTGTGAAGTGTAGACTTCTTCATATAGTTCAATTCATTCATTTTTGCTTCACATGTTTTCAAGGCACAGAGCTGTCTTTTTTTGGTGGTGAGTTGAACTTTCATCATTCTTTAGGGACATATAAAAAGAAGTAATGTTTATATTATGTAATGCTTTTAGCCTGAGATTTATTTTGTCTGACAGTAAGAATGCGATGCTAGAGTCCATTTTCGTGTTTTTACATGGTGTATCTTTTTCCATCCTTTGTAAGTCTTTATGGTTTAGGTAAAACTTACAGCTGGATTTTATTTTTTAATTTAATTTGATAATCTTTTTTTTTTTTTTTTAGTGGCAATTTGGATTTATTTTTGCCAAATTATTTTGTGGTTCCTATTCCTCCTGGTTCCTCTTTCCTCTTCTTTCTTTTATACTAATTGGGTTTAAAAAATTGCCATTTTGGAGTTCCCGTCGTGGCTCAGTGGTTAACTAATCTGACTAGGAACCATTAGGTTGCGAGTTCGATCCCTGACCTTGCTCGGTGGGCTAAGGATCCGGCGTTGCCGTAAGGTGTGGTGTAGGTCGCAGATGCGGCTCGGATGCCGCGTTGCTGTGGCTCTGGTGTAGGCCAGCAGCTATAGCTCCGATTAGACCCCTAGCCTGGGAATCTCCACATGCTGCGAGTGCGGCCCTGAAAAGCAAAAAAATTGCTATTTTGCCTCTTCTCATATTCCTCCTCTGTCCTATTACACATGACTGGTTTGAAGTTACTTACAATTAAAAAAGAAAATGTGTGTATGTAACTCATCAAAGTCAAAAACCTATCAACATCTTATTTATCCCCCCAGATACTAGGACCTTAGGGTACGTTAGACTACACTTCTTCATTATTGGCTGGTATTTTAGTTCTATCTTCTTTTACTCCTTAGATTTCACTTTCTGTAGTTTATGTTTAGTTTTGACTATGTGCTTACCACTTTCTTTGCTATCCATTTCTTCCTGGGTATTCTCTAGGAGTTCCTTTGTTGAGGGGTCTGTTAGGTTTTGTGTGTTAGAAAATGTCTGTACTTCACCCTTGTTCTTGAAGGATATTTTGTCTGGTTGACCAGTTCTACACTGGCAGCTGCTTTTCCTTAATACCTATAAATTGTGTTGTGCTGCCCTATGGTTTACACTATTATTCTTTATTAGACTTGGTCCCAGATATTGGTTCCTTTTACTATTCTGGGTGCAAAAGTAGATTTCTTTTTTTATTTTTCCTATTTGGATTCCCTCTGTTTTCTTAATCAGAGAATTCATGTCTTTTATCACATGGAAAATTTTAGTTATTATCTTTCTGAATGTTATGTCTCAGTTCTCTTTCTAAAGCTATGATAGGACAGGTGTTAGACTTTCACATTCTTTTTCTGCTGTGTGTCTGCCTATGCTGCTGTCTTTGTGATTACTTCAGATGGTTTAATTTTTCAGTTCTGATAGGTTAACAATCCATTTTTTTAAATGATTATATTTTTTAATAGAAATTATTTGGTTTATTTTTATGTCTGCCT
>PVHT021183519.1:5431640-5494632 GCA_004024745.2 Catagonus wagneri
GAATTTAAGCATATGCTCACACTAGCTGCAAGGGGATCTGGAAAATGTAATCTTTGTTCTTAGCAGTTCTGTGTCTTGTGAAAAGTTGTCAATTCTGTCATTGTAGAAGGAGGGGATAATGGAAATGGCCACAACCAGCAGCCTTTTTTCCGCCAGGACAAATGGCAGACATTTGAAATCCCAACCGCAGTGAAGGCAGGCTTTTATTCACATTGTCAGAGAGGAGATTCTGTCCCCAGGGTCCCAGGCCGATAGAGGCAGGTTTCCTAATTGTCACCGTTTATCGTGCACCAAGTTTTTAAAATGGTTCCCTGGCCTTGCTTTATGCTGGGGACTCTCCACTTCCCAAGAGCTCAGACATCTAGTTTTCTTTAATTTAACTATACATTTATTTGAAAAAAATGCTAATAATGTTTCATCTATTATTTCTAGGATAGTGGGGTTTTGAGTTTTTTTTTTTTTTTAAGATCTCTAGCATCTTCTGGATTTATTTTCTCCTCTCTTAATTACTTTAATCTCTATCTTTCATGTGAATTCTCTCTGATTTTATCAGGTCTTTTTTTTGGTTGGTTGGTTGGTTGGTTGCATTTTAGGGCCACACCTGAGGCAGATAGAGGTTCCCAGGCTAGGGGTCGAATCGGAGCCACAGCAATGTCAGATCCGAGCCGCGTCTGCCACAGCTACAGCAACCTACGCCACAGCTCACAGCAACGCCAGATCGTTAACCCACTGAGCGAGTCCAGGAATCGAACCCACAACCTCATGGTTCCTAGTCAGATTCGTTAACCGCTGTGCCACTACAGGGACTCCATGTTGTCTTTATTTGTGTTTTAATGGTATTGTTAGGATCTGACCCTCATTCTTTTTATCTTATTTCTTGATTTCATTATCCCATTTTGAGTTCTAAACCTGCGTTTATTTTTTTTCGATCTCCTTTGTGTAGTCTGATGTAATGGGTCTGTTTTTCTGGTGCTAGGTGGGTAATATTGGAAAGACAGCTTATAGAGGTCATCTGTCATGTTTGTCAGAATACCTCAGTAGGTTAGAACACTTACTTGCGTGATAGTATTATCTTATCCCAGCTTATTTGGGAGAATAAGGCATTGCTGAAGGGTACCCCATTTGGTGTGTGGCCTAAAAGTAGTAAGTTAGAGCTGTCATCACGTTCCCTTGCTTCTCTTGGGTCTCCCAGCAGCACTTTCAGAAGAGTATTCCTCCATCTATGGAAGGAAAATGTAAGGATACCCTTCACCTTTCTTCTCTCCAGATTGGGATTTTTTTTTTATCTTTTTGTGTTATCTAGAGCCGCACCCGTGGCATATGGAGGTTCCCAGGCTAGGGATCTAACAGGAGCTGTAGCTGCCGGCCTTTGCCACAGCCACAGCAACGCGGGATCCGAGCTGCGTCTGCCACCTACACCACAGCTCACGGCAACGCCGGATCCTTAATCCACTGAGCAAGGCCAGGGATCGAACCTGCAACCTCACGGTTCCTAGTCGGATTCGTTAACCACTGAGCCACGACGGGAACTCCCAGATTGGAATTATTAGCATTCTGAGGGTTTTGTTGACTCACCAGTAGATTTCTGGAAGGTAGGAGTGAAGAGAGGAATTTAGCCTGGCTCTGTCTTACTTTAAGTTTCTTTGGTAAAAGGAAGTTCTAGCATTGCAGCATTATTTTTTTCCTTGGAGCTATCATAAGTTTCAGTCCTTCTTTCTAGATCATCTTCATTGTCTGTTTAAATAACTATATGATTTTTTTTTTGATGTACCATTATGCAAATACTGTGATGATCTGTTATTTCCAGGTTTTGTTGTAACAGATAAATCTGTAGAGATTTTATTCATCCCTGTGTTGTTTGCTTCTGTTGCATTATTTCCTTAGATTGAACTCCTATGAGTAGAATTGCTATGTCAGAGTATAACAAATATCTGAGTCTTGTCGCATATTGCTTTTTCTTTTTTAAAGGTTATAACAACCTAGATTCTCACCAGAAATGAATGAGTATGCTAATTTCACTGTAGCCTCATTAGTATTTGGTAGTTTGTTTTTTTTTTCTTAAAAATAATAGCTGTAGAATAATACTTAAGGTTGCTTAAATATTCATGTCTTTTATTGTTATGGAGCTTTAGCTGTTTTTATGGGTTTAGTTTACTGTTATTTTCTCATCTGTGAGTTGTATGTTTTTAAACTTGCCCATTTAATGACTTGATGTTTTTGTCATTCATAAAAACAAGTGCCTTTTTATAAAATGTCAACCTTTCCTTTTTTTTTGGCTTTTTAGGGCCGCACTAGCGGCATATGGAGATTCCCAGGCTAGGGGTTGAATTGGAGCTATAGCTGCCGGCCTACTCCACAGCCACAGCAACTTGGAATCCAAGCTGGGTCTGTGACCTACACCATAGCTCATGGCAACACTGGATCCTTAACCCACTGACCGAGGCCAGGGATCGAACCCACATCCTCATGGTTTGTAGCCCACTGAGCAGCAACGGGAACTCCCTTTTTTAATAGTTAATGTCTGTAAGGATAGACTTCACTCTTTATAAAAATATTCTTTCAGTATTTTTTGTTTAAATTTTAGTCGTTTTTTTTTTTCAAAACAGGATTTCAAGAGCTAACTTTTTGAGATTCCCAAAATGGATCCTTGGTTTGGGCAAAAACTACACATTCTATTACAGTCTTTGAACACTGTTTAGGGAAAAATGCAAATAAAAATAATGAGTACTGGGAGTTCTCTTGTGGGACAGCAGCTTAAAGATCCGATGTTGTCACTGCAGCAGCTTGGGCTCAGTCACTTGCCTGGGAACTTCCACATGCCAAGGGTGTGGCCAAAAAAAAAAAGAATACTATTAAGTGACAAAAACATCCTTAACACTATGTCTGTTTCATGTGAGTAATTTTTGTATATCTAGAGGTGTAAGCTCCTAATAAACAGAACTCTACATCTGTTAATAAATAGAAACTCCATATTTAGCTATTCTTTGTTCTGTCTTTAGGTGGAGAACCATGAATTCCTTGTAAAACCTTCATTTGATCCTAACCTGAGTGAATTAAGAGAAATTATGGATGACTTAGAGAAGAAGATGCAGTCAACATTAATAAGCGCAGCTAGAGATCTAGGTAAGAATGGGTCCTTGGAGGTTTGAACAGTTCTTGGCGTCTATATAGTATCCACACTGGAGCCAGAATTACTTTCGTAGAAAACACACAGTTGATCATGCCACTTCCTTGTTTCAAGTGCCAGCCCCTTTTTCTACTGAATAAAATTACAAACACTTAATGTTTGTGTACAGGGTTCTTTATGTCTGGGTTCTAACCTTCCCTTCCAGATTCATCTCACCAACTTCATTAACCCAGGATGACCCCATATTCCTGCCAGATAAATCACTTTGTGTCCTTGCATCAAGTCTTTTATATAAGACCTGTTTTAAATGTCACCTCCTCTATAAGCTTGATTCTATTGGAAATAAATAATTTACTGATTTGGTTTTGGGGTTCCCAAGTACTTCGTTAATATCAACCTAAGGAGTTCCCATTGGGGCTCAGCGGTTAATGAACCTCACTAGTAGACAAGAGGACATGGGTTTGATCCCTGGCCTCACTCAGTGGGCTAAGGATCCGGTGTTGCCATGAGTTGTGGTATAGGTCACAGATGCAGCTCGGATCCCATGTCACTGTGTTTGTGGTATAGGCCAGGAGCTGCAGCTCCAATTTGACCCTGAGCCTGGGAAGTTCATATGCCACGGGTGCGGCCCTAAAAAGCCACCTCCCCCCAATCGTCTTAAAAGTTACTAGATTCTAATTCCCTGGATTATTAATTCTCTAATTAGTCTCATACTGTTTTCTTTTTTTGCTCTGAATTTATAAACCTCTTTGTTCTGAGCATCAGAACGTGTATGCTGAACAAATAAATCTTAGCATAGTAGAAGACCCCTCAGAACAGTAATACTCTTGTATGTGTATACATCTGTGTCAACATAGACAAAAAAATTTACAGATAGCTTCCATGGAGAGTCCATATTTGGATTAGATCCTAGATTTAAGACTCTTTCCCTTGAAGGATATTGAAATTTACCCTCCTTGTTTCATGTCTCTCCGTGTTCTCTCTAGGATCCCTTTCCTTCCTGGTCTTTAGTTGTTTGCTGCTTCTAATATTCCGTGGTCATGCAGATAGGTTTGTGGATACTGTCTCTTCTGTTGGGGTCTAAAGATCACATTGATTGATGAGTTTATGAGGTGACGACGGACATAAAAACCCCAAAATTTTAAGTTCATAAAGTGTAGTTGATTGATTGCTGCTTGTTTTATGATTTCCTACACTTAGCACAAAATCCATGTCCTAGCTTTTTTTTGTTTTTGTTTTTTAAAGCTTTGTTACCAGAGTCTCAAGTTTTTGTTTGGAAAGTATATTTATTTTCTTTAATTATATTAGTTCCAGTGAAATGCTTCAGTTAACTAAAGAACCCTCATGCAGAACCCCCTCAAGGGCAGTGGGCTTATCTTAGTTCTCCACAGCATCTAGAACAGGGTGTGCCCCAGTGCTGGTGCCTGCTGTTTTGGATGAGCTTACCCAGCGAGGTGCCCCATCACAAGCTACCGTTACTAAGGGCATCTAGTATTTTACAGATATCCTTAAATTCATGTAGCTTTTAAGTGAAGTGGGGTGTGAATCTTTCCCAGTTGGGTAATTTAATCATTTCCAGTATATTGTCATGTAATAAAAATTTATTTTTCACTATTTAGACTTAAGTATTTTAAACATTTAAATTGAAAGAAGATTGTCATACTTTTTCTGTTTTTCCTAATCATGAAGGTTTGGATCCTGGCAAACAGATTAAACTGGATTCTAGCACACAATTTGGATATTATTTTCGTGTAACCTGCAAGGAGGAAAAAGTCCTTCGTAATAATAAAAATTTCAGTACAGTAGATATCCAGAAGAATGGTGTTAAATTTACCAACAGGTTTGTAAGCCTATATTAAACTAAGTCTTTGATAGTCCCATGAGATGAAATGTGAATGTACTATGATATGAAAGTTTTACCTTATTTATTGTTAATTGATATAAGGCATTAGATTGAAGCTTTTTTTTTTTTTTCCTTACAAGAAGTTGGTCAGGTATCCCAACACTGCTTGTTAAATAATTCCTCAGTGACTGAAATGGCACTTTGGGTCTTTTGGTGGGGAGGGGGGGTGCACCTGTGGCACATGGAAGATACCAGGCTAGGGGTTGAGTCAGAGCTGCAGCTGCAGGCCTGCATCACAGCCACAGCAACTCGGGATCTGAGCCGCATCTGTGACCTACACCACAGCTCACAGCAACACCAGGTCCTTAACCTACTGAGCGAGGCCAGGGATTGAACCCACATTCTCATGGATACTAGTTGGGTCTGTTACCACTGAACCACAGTGGGAACTCTCCTCAGCATTTTTTATTTTAACCTATAATTTTCCTTTTCTCTTCAAATTGCTCAATAAGATTGTTTTCAAAACATCTTCCTTTAACAACTTTGAGTATCAAAAGACAGTTTACTACAGTAATGAGAGAAACTGGTGTGTGTGTAATTTACTTAATTGAAGTATAGTTGATTGACAATATTACGTTTTAGGAGTATAGCATAGTGATTCAGTATTTTTATAGTTTATACTCCACTAAAAGTTATTATAAGATAATGGCTATAATTCTCTGCTATACAATATATCCTTGTTGCTTATGTTTTATACATAGTAGTTTCTATCTCTTAATCCCATACTCCTGTATGCCCCCCCACACACACTGGTAACCACTGGTTTGCTCTCGGTGTCTCTGAATCTGTTTTTTTGTTGTTGTTGTTATATTCTACATATAAGTGATACCATACACTAATTTTCTGTCTAACTTAGTTCATTAAGCATAATATTCTCTAGGTCCATCCACACTGCTGCAAATGGCAGTATTTCATTCTTTCTTACAGCTGAGTAACACACACGCACGCACGCACACACACCCCCCCATCTTTATCCATTTGTCTGTTGATGAGCATATGAGTTGCTTCCATATCTTGACTATTGTAAATAGTGCTACTTGTAAGCATGTTTTAAAAGAGGAATGCCTCTATCCTAAATAGGGATGGAGACTTACTCTATTTAAATATTTTTGAAAGGATCACAAATCAGAATTTTACTCAAGGCAATTGTTAGAGCAAGAATTGTGTCAGTGGGCCGTTCCAAACAATATAAATGAATTTCAGCCACAGCTGCCCTTAATGAGTTGCCCATTTTCTACTGATTTCCCTTTTATTGTTTTGATGCTTTATAGGATGATAGTCTAGATATGTTTTATGTAGTACATGTTGCCTGCAGTAGATGTTTTAATATTTTTAATAATATCATTATCTTGATTTGTAGTAAATTGACTGCTCTCAATGAAGAGTATACCAAAAATAAAACCGAGTACGAGGAAGCCCAGAATGCCATTGTTAAAGAAATTGTCAATATTTCTTCAGGTAAATTTCATAGAACCAATACATTTAATGTTCTGGATATGACCTGGTTTTTGGTAATAGAAAAAACATTGGGATGTTTGAAGAGTGTTTTTTTTTTTTTTTTTAAGCGTTACACATGACTTTATTATGTTAAGCTCCCTATAAAATATAGGTGTGCTGTGTTGTGGTAGGAAAATTTACTGGAAAATTACTCCTGAACCTAGAAAGATGACCTAGTGCAGTCTAAGGAATGAGAATATTCTGAAAAACAAAGACATGCAGAAAAGCACAAAACTTACTGTAGCTGTAACAACGAAAAGAAACACCAAGGGTTACAAGGCACTAATACCTTAGATAACCTCTGGGCTCATGCTCTAGGTTATGGAAGTAAATACTACTGAAAAGCAAATAGAAATTACATAGGAAGCAAGCCTTTTTCGGCTCTGTGTGCCTTTTTATAGCTTTCCAGAGTCTTTTCTAGAGGGCACTCTCAGACGTGATTTGTCTTATAATTGAAAAGACAGCACATACAATTCTGTAAATTGTTTTACAACTATGAATTTTTCTAGTAAGTTGGGAAGAAATAAAACTTTAAATTATATTTGTGTTGAGGTGAATGAGATTTTTAAAGATTACATTTTTGCTTGGTTGTATCAGATAGCTGTAGTATGATAATTTTCTAGTTGTGTAATGTTCCTGAACTTAGACCGCATTTTTAAGGACCTAAAAAACACTATGTATTCAAGTAGAATTTTTCTCAAAAATAATAAGTACTATTCATTACATACCTAGTAGGTGAAAGCTGCTAGATTTTAACATTGAAATGGAAGGTTTTGTGTTTGGAGTCACTTTGAATTTAAGTGAAACCTCTTCTTAGTCTAATATACAGTTACAAACTACTTTTATTAAAAATGTAATGGGCCGTTTTTGTAGTTTTCTGTCTTGCTGTTAAACTGGAAAAGATGATCCTCTTAAGGGCAAGGTGATGTGAGATACCAAGTATAGACTCTTGATTAAGAGGCTTTTGGTTTTTTTATTATTATTATTATAATAAACCTATTCTTTGTTGGTATGTTAGAGGTTTTATGAGTTAAAAGTAACTTCAGTAAATCTTCCACTAATATTTAAGTAATTCTCACAGGTTCCTGTTGCTACATGATACAGCAATGTGAACTCTACCCCCCGCCGCCTTTTTATAGATATATAAATAGGACTAAATTTAAAAGTGGTGAAACAGTAAGAATTATTTGTCTTTGGCCATTTTATTTTCAAAAAATATCACTTTTATGGGGAACAAGGGAATCAACGATGAGTCAGATTTCTTGCTATTTGATTAAACTCAATGTTGTATTTTTCTAAAATTAAACGCTGTTCTCTTGAATGTCTCTTGGAGCTTCTGACACGTTGATGTCCATGTGATAGTTCCACATGACGCATGTGTCTGTTACACCAACCCCTCCAGCCTATTAAAATTTTAGAATCTGTTCTGAAGAACTTGATCATTTTTATTACCTAATCGTGCTTTGCCTACCACATGTCAGGAACTGTTTAGTGTATATAATAGCTTTTAGTTTTACTGCTCTAGCAGAGTGGAATCTTGTTGAAAGTGTTATAAGTGACAATTATGGATCTAAATTTATGCTAAAATTTAACTGCCTAGGGAAAAAATTCAAATAACAATCTTGCCAGTTACATTGTATCTTATAACCTGGTGTTTGCAGGTTTCTTATAATTGTGAAATGCCATCCTGGTTTCAAACTCTTAAAATTTGTAAGTGCACTTCAGATATCACTGCACCCTGCTTTTCTCACCTTATCGATATATCATGAAAGTTTTTCCATTAAAGCTTTTTCTTGTTAGTTTTGTTGTAGGTTTTTTTTTTTTTAACCTCTACCTAATTTCTTTATATAAGCAGCTGTGGGCTTTTATATCTTAATGGATTTTGGAAAGGAGGGCATCACACTCAAGTTCTGAAATCTGTTTGTAGATAGTAGGGGGGGATGTGACAGCACATTTTTAACCTCATGTTGTTTTAGGTGTTCCTTTCAAGTTTAGTTGTGGCAAAGCTGTTAATTTTTAAAAATTATATAAATTAGGAAATGGATTTGAAATTCTCAAAAGAGGGAGAGTTAAATTTACACTTATAGCTGCTTATATATTTTTAAAATATTATATATATATACATATATATACACACACACCTTTTTTTTTCTTATTCAGTATTCCTTCTTGACCATTTTGTTTTTATACAGGCTATGTAGAACCAATGCAGACACTCAATGATGTGTTAGCTCAGCTAGATGCTGTTGTCAGCTTTGCTCATGTGTCAAATGGAGCACCTGTCCCATATGTACGGCCGGTCATTTTGGAGAAAGGACAAGGGAGAATTACACTGAAAGCATCCAGACATGCTTGTGTTGAAGTTCAAGATGAAGTTGCATTTATTCCTAATGATGTTCACTTTGAAAAAGATAAGCAAATGTTCCACATCATTACTGGTAAAAAACCTAGTTTATGGGCTTTTGGGGGTTAATGTTTCCCGTTTTATGTTGAAGTGGAAGTGTATGTGTGTGTGTGTGTGTGTGTGTGTGTGTGTGTGTTTTCTTTTCGCTTTTTACAGCTCTACCTGGGCCATATGGAAGTTCCTAGGCTAGGGGTTAAATCAGAAGTACAGCTGAGGCCTGTGCCACAGCCACAGCAACACCAGATAGGAGCCATATCTGCGACCTGTGCCGCAGCTTGCAGCAACTCCAGATCCTTAACTCACTGAGTGAGGTCAGGGATTGAACCCACATCCACATGGAGACAATGTTGGTTCCTCAACCCACTGAGCCATAGTGGGAACTCCTGGAGTAGAAATATATTTTAAGTTGATGAAGAAAATCCTAGTCCTGGATGTTAGAAAAAAAATGCTTCATCCTAGTTAGTAATATATTAATAATATATGAATGAATTAATGAACACATGAATGAACAGAATGGAACTTCTGTTCTAGGCATTCAGCGCATTTAAAATTGAACATCTTCATTCTCAAAGCTCACCTTTGGACCAGACCTTTCAACGGTGAGGTCGTTGAAGGTCAAGCAGAATTAGCTGGTGGAATGACCTCAGCTTAGGGTAGCAATTCTTTTAAAGACATAGTACTGTGTTCATGGGAAACAGGAAAAAAGTAGACTTGCTTATAGATTAATATAGCGTGTCTCAAACTAAAGTGTTTTGAGAGATCTTAACCAGATTCTAGAAAAGAAAAGTGTTGGGTTGGGGGTGGTAGGAGTATTTGGGCGAATCTGTTTAGGAAATAATGATTATATTTTATTTCCCCAGATTTTCAGGTTCATATAATCTAACCTACTAATTGGTAAATTGTACATTTTCCAAATGTAGGGTCATGTTTTTTCGTTTTAGTGTGACGTTTACTTGATTTGGAAGATATCATACTGATACATTCTCTCAGATCCATTTATTAATTGAACTGTAGTGTTTAGGGAGTTGAGTCATGGCTCAGCAGTTAATGAACTCGACTAGCATCCATGAGGATGGGGGTTTGATCCCTGGCCTTGCTCAGTGGATTACAGATCCAGTGTTGCTTGCCCTGAGCTGTGGTGTAGGTCGCAGACATGACCCAGATCCAGCATTGCTGTGGCTGTGGCATAAGCTGGCGGCTACAGTTCTGATTGGACCCCCAGCCTGGGAACCTCCATATGCCATGGGTACGGTCATAAAAAGACAAAAAAAAGAATTATAGTGTTTAGTTAATTCATCAGATAGGCCCTGTACTGCTTTTCTAAATGTTATAAAATTATCCCACAGGCAGCTTTGTGAGCTGTGGGGAAATGTCTATATATGATCTTTCTAGATCATAGTCAAATTGTAGGTAAGATATATTTTTCATGGGTCCTCTTGATGAAGGGCATAGTGTAGGTTTGCCTGAAGAGAAAATATTATTTCAGGGAGTAGTGTCCATGCCTTTGGGGAGCCTATGGTCTACTTTCTTGTATACCATATCACTCGACCCAGGTAATGAATGAGTCAGTAATGTGCAATTTAGGACTAATAGTCAATTTATTAGTAGCAAAAATAAGTTACTACTCTTACTTGTTGGTCATAATTTTTTTATAGGTCCCAATATGGGAGGTAAATCAACATATATTCGCCAGACTGGGGTAGTAGTTCTTATGGCCCAAATTGGGTGTTTTGTGCCATGTGAATCAGCAGAAGTGTCCATTGTGGACTGCATCTTGGCCCGGGTAGGGGCTGGTGACAGCCAACTGAAAGGTGTCTCCACATTCATGGCGGAAATGTTAGAAACAGCTTCTATTCTCAGGTGAGTTCATTTCCTCGTCTCCTAAAAGTGGAAATGGATGTCTCTGTCCTGTGAGAAGTAAATCTGCAGATTTATCTATTAAGCACCTATGGTCTTTTATCTAGTTTAATAATTTTCCTATGAGCTTTATTTATTTATTTATTTATTTATTTATTTTAATGGGCACACCTGAAGCATATGGAAGTTCCTGGGGGTAGGGGCTGAATTGGAGCTGCAGCTGCCAGCCTGCGCCACAGCCACAGCAACCCTGGATCCAAGCTGCATCCATGACCTACACCGCAGTTTGTGGCAATGCTAGATCCTTAACCCACTGAGCGAGGCCAGGGATTGAACCCGCATCCTCACAAATAGTATGTTGGGTTCTTAACTCTCTGAGGCACAATGGGAACTCCCCTTTAAGTCGTCTTAAGATTTCTAGTAATTGTTGACCTTTAAATCCCCCCACACCCGTCCTTTTGCTTATGCTGTTCATACTACCAGGAATGGTCCTCTTTTACCCTTTTACTCAAGTCCTTTCTAATCTTTACAGGCCCTTAATGACAGAAATTCTACTTCTTGGATG
Organism: Catagonus wagneri; assembly: GCA_004024745.2. Classification (NCBI taxonomy): domain Eukaryota; kingdom Metazoa; phylum Chordata; class Mammalia; order Artiodactyla; family Tayassuidae; genus Catagonus; species Catagonus wagneri. The sequence goes on from PVHT021183519.1 coordinate 5,442,994, forward strand.
ACTTTCCTTGTCACATGAGCCTAAGGTCATGGGTGTTTTTGTGAATTCTATGACTGCCTAGAATTTATTAGCTTTTATTTTACAGGTTATGAAATCTCTTGTCTTCATTTTTTAAGGAGCTTCCTTGAAGACAGGGAGGCACTTTCTTCTGTTTCTTGGAGTCTTCTAAAGTACTTTACATGTAGAAGATCCTTAGTAAATTATGTGTTGATTATTATTTGGGGAATTATAAAACCAGTGCACATGTTTAGTAATTAGTCAACAAATTAATATCCATAACCTAAAAGATTAAATAAGCAAAAGGTGCCAGTGGCATTTTATAGGGAAAGAAATGACCAATAAGCACATGAAGAACTATCAGATTCTCTAATGAACAAAAAAAAATTTGACTACCTTAGAAAGATGATGCAAGCGTTCCTCTATCCTGATCCTTATCTATGGCCTATTTTCCACAGCCCAACTATAAAACCACCTCCTAATCCTTGCAAGGGGGTCACAGTCTTTAAGGCATTAGCCTGGCAAAGCAATAAAGCTACCTTTTTCTCCCTTACCCCCCCCCCAAAAAAAATTTCCCTCCACTTACATTTGGTTAAAGAGAAAAGAAGGTGCTAACACCTACTACTGGTAGGGCTGTGGCAGGCACCCGGATTTACATGCCCACCAGCCATGTATGCAGGTGTTCATATCACCATACTCTTGTCCCATCTTCATGTGGTATTTTTTTTTTTTGATTGTCAAGAAATGAGTGACAGCTGCCTTATTTGAAAATTCTTAGATTATAATTAGTGTGATTGATAATTTAAAAAAAGTTATTCACCATTTTGTTTCTGATTATGTCGGTTGTTCATGTCCATGGCCTTTTTTTTTTTTTTTTTTTTGGTCTTTAGGGCTGTACCCGCAGCATATGGAGGTTCCCAGGCTAGGGATCAAATTGGAGCTACAGCTACTGGCCACAGCCACAACAACACCAGACCCAAGCTGTGTCTGTGGCCTACACCACAGCTCATGGCAATGCCAGATCCTAAACCCATGGAGCGGGGCCAGGAATTGAACCTGTGTCCTTATGAATACTGTTTGGGTTTGTTACTGCTGAGCCACAATGGGAACTTTTTTTTTTTTTAATGCCCATTTTCCTAGTTGGAGTGGTTTTCATTGACTTTGTTGAATTTTTATGTGTATCAAGATAATCTAGGGGGTTCCCCTTGTGGCTCAGCAGGTTAAGAACCCGACATAGTATCCACGAGGATGTGGGCTTGATCCCTGGCCTTGCTTAGTGGGTTAAGGATCCGACGTTGCTGTGAGCTGTGGTGTAGATTGCAGACATGGCTCAGATCTGCTGTTGCTCTTGCTGTGGTATAGGCTGCAGCCCCGATTTAACCCCTAGTCTGGGAATGTCCATATGCCACAGGTATGGCTGTACAGGGGAAAAAAAAAGATAATCTGGACGTTTCCTCGTGGCTAAGCAGGTTAAGAACCTGGCGTTGTCACTGCTGTGGGTCTGGTTCAATCCCTGGCCCGGGAACTTCCACATGCCATGGGCATGGCCAAAAAAAAAAAAAAGGAAATAATCTGTTACATTTGTGGCACGTCTTTCTCATGTATTGCTTTAATTTTGTTTTTTGCATTAACACATACTGCGTCATGGGAAAAGTTCATGTAATTATGTGTTTCAGGTCTGCAACCAAAGACTCTTTAATAATCATAGATGAATTGGGAAGAGGAACCTCTACCTATGATGGATTTGGGTTAGCGTGGGCTATATCAGAGTACATTGCAACCAAGATCGGTGCTTTTTGCATGTTTGCAACCCATTTTCATGAACTTACTGCCTTAGCCAATCAGATATCAACTGTTAATAATCTACATGTCACAGCACTAACTACTGAGGAGACCTTAACTATGCTTTATCAGGTGAAGAAAGGTGAGTGAATACCACTGGTATAATGTAAATTCAGTGTTCCTGTCCTTGGACTCATTAGTAATTGTCTTATTCTACATTAGGATGAATTATGCTTTTACACAACACACTTACCTCTTAATTTAGTCTGGGGACAGGGACATGGTATATTATCTATATTTCTTTGTCTCATAGTAGAACCACTCATTTCAAAACAGTTGCAGAAAGAATAATCTACTTTTGAGCATCATCACAAGGATGCTGTACTCCCTCCCACGGCAGCATGTTTTCTTGTCAAATTAGCTACCAGGTAATAACTACTAGGTAATAAGCTTTGACATTCTAAGGCTCCAACTGTTACTGTTTAGTAAATTGTATGTTTTGGTTTTTTTTTTTTTTTTTTTGTCTTTTTAGGGCTGCACCTGTGGCATATGGCAGTTCCCAGGCTACGGGCCGAATCGGAGCTGTAGCCACCGGTCTACGCCACAGCCAAAGCAACGCGGGATCCATTCCGCATCTACGACCTGCACCACAGCTCACAGCCATGCTGGATCCTTAACCCAATGAGCAAGGCCAGGGATCGAACCCGAGTCTTCATGGATGCTTGTCGGTCGAGTTCATCAACTGCTGAGCCATGACGGAAACTCCAGTAAATTACAGTAATCTGATTATATTTTTAAGTGTTATATAAACAGGTTGCCTTGAAGCTGTGGTTTCCAGAAATCTCGAAATTGTTAGTAGTTATCAGGTAGGGAATGACTTATTTGTTGGCATTTCATCCTTTCAGAAGAATTTGTCATTAGTGGGTCTAGCAGCTAATCAGATGACTGAGTTGATGAGATGAACACACTGTAAGGTTTTTATTGCTTTAACATTTCACCAATCATCACAATAGCTTTTTTGGAAGGCTTTCTGATTTTCCATGAACACATTTTTCTGCATTAGTTGCACATAACTCAGATACTATTTTTGATTCTTTGTTGCTTATGCTTAGTAGGAATCTTTTTGAGTTACTCTTTGCATTATTGTGGTTGATAGAGAGAATAGAGATACTCTTAGTTGGACCTGGCATTTAGCATGAAGTTGAGGTTTTGCGTTTAAAAAGTGTTTTGTGTGATAAATGGATTCAGAATATTTAATAAGACCAAAGTTTGGAGATGACAGGAATAGGGTCATCCTTCACTGTAGATGTCTATCAAACATTTGTGGCTATTTTTGTTTGTGTCTCTAAGTTGTGCAAAATATCCAGCTCCAGAATGCATAGTATATATAACTAGGTCAAAAGAAAATTTACAGTTGAGGCAGAAATGGGAGCTCCATGATAACTCTGCAAGCATCACTTATGTTAAACATTCAGAAGGGATGTCTTAAGTCAGTTTTTCTCTGCAAATGGAGATGAAGATTACCTACCTGGTCTCTAAATCTACTAGAATATGTTTTGTTTTGGCTTTTTGTCTTTTTAGCACCGCACCCACAGCATATGGAGGTCCCCAGGCTAGGGGTCAAACTGGAGCTGTAGCCGCCAGCCTATGCCACAGCCACAGCAACGCCAGATCTGAGCCACATCTGCAGCCTGCACCACAGCTCACAGCAACACTGGCTCCTTAACCCACTGCGCAAGGCCAGGGATCGAACTTGCGTCCTTGTGGATGCTAGTCAGATTCATTTCCGCTGAGCCACAAGGGGAACTCCTACTAGAATATATTTGGATCCGAAGTTTCATTGTCACTTGAAATATATTTTGAATTAAATTCTCCTAATTAGTGACACAACATTTATCTTTTTTTCCATTGTATTTTAGTTCCTCCTTTATGAAATGAGAAAACCTTGGAGATATTGTATTGATTAATATTTCTTGAGATTCAGGTATTTGCCTAGGCCTTTGAGGAGTATCTATCAAGTCTTTTCTCTGCTATTTTTATTTTTCCTACTACATTTGTCAAGGATAAAATATAGCATTGTGTGCCAAGTCATAATCACTTTTCATTGGAGGCTTAATTAAAATTCCTTTAAGTTACTTAAACATTTGGCTAATGTATTTGAAATAATACCAAATTAAGTTTCCTAACCTAATGACAAAGCGAGAAAGGTAAGCTCCACTTACATAAATTGCTATCCTTTCCTGCCCAGCCCCTCACACTTCCCAAATCTCTTGTAGGTGTCTGTGATCAAAGTTTTGGGATTCATGTTGCCGAGCTTGCTAATTTCCCTAGGCACGTAATAGAGTGTGCGAAACAAAAAGCCCTGGAACTAGAGGAGTTTCAGAATATTGGGGCACCACAGGAGCATGATGAAATGGAGCCAGCAGCAAAGAGATGCTATCTGGAAAGAGAGGTTTGTCAGATTATTTTTGTAGTTTTTTCCTTTATGATTTTTTTTTAAATTATTATAATTGATTTACAGTGTTGTGCCAGTTTCTGCTGTACAGCATAGTGAGCCAGTCATACATACACATATACATTCTTTTTCTCATCATGTTCTATCCCAAGAGATTAGATATAGTTCCCTGTGCTGTACAGTAGGACCCTATATGATTCCTTTTTTTTTTTTTTTTGTCTTTTCGCCTTTTATGTAGAGCCGCACCCGCGGCATATGGAGGTTCCCAGGCTAGGAGTCTAACAGGAGCTGTAGCTGCCGGCCTACGCCAGAGCTACAGCAATGCGGGATCCAAGCCGCGTCTGCCCCCTTCACCACAGCTCACGGCAACGCCGGATCCTTAACCCACTGAGCAAGGTCAGGGATCAAACCCGTAACCTCATGGTTCTTAGTCGGATTCGTTAACCACTGAGCCACGAAGGGAACTCCCCCTATATGATTCTAATGTTAACTTACTGATCATGCATTACTGGTTTCCACTTAGATTTCTTTGTATGGCAAAAAAATCCATCTGTATCATTTTGATTTCACCACTACAAACATTTGCACGATTGAAAGATAGCATTTCAAGTACTAGATTTTAAAAGGGGAATAGGAATATTAGTGTAGGTTTAAAATACTTAATTCAAAGGCTTTGTAGAGGTCTGTGCACATCTTTGATTACTTATAAACAAATAGATCAAGTCAAGTTGCGTGTTTACTCAGTGCTTAGTTAAGATGATAAAGGAATGAACATAGTCCCTGCCCTCCAGTTGTTTAGAAACTAGTCAGGGAGGCAGTAATACGGAACATGTCCTAGAGAATATGACACATGTTTCCTCAGTAAAGCTCTCTGTCACAGGCAGGATGCTTCAGTTTTTGTGGGAGAAGTGGATCTTAACTTTTTCTTCTGAGTGGTGAGTGAAATTTAGGTGTTCACACAGAAAGTATAAGCATATGCCCAGTGTATTTTTTTAAAAATTAAAGGATTATACTTTTCCATAGTAACAAAAATGAAAGATCTTAATTCACTTCTGGGTCCCTGCAGTGTTTACTGAGGTTATGCATATGTCACGTTTTTAGCTTTTACTCAGTGAATTTTTTGTTCTTATTTGAAGGATAGATGATGTTACAGTAATAGATGATGTGTATGGCTTTTGAGCTTAAAATATAAGGTTTTATCTGTTGTACCTATGCAATCAGGAGAAGTGGTTTTTAAAATTTGTTTTCAGAAATGTGTTTTATAACCTAATGGTTTTTGGGGGTTTTATTTGTCTTTTTGCCTTTTCTAGGGCCACACTCGTGGCATATGGAGGTTCCCAGGCTAGGGATCCAATCGGAGCTGTAGCTGCCAGCCTACGCCAGGGCCACAGCAACGGGGGATCCCAGGTGCGTCTGCGACCTACACCACAGCTCATGGCAATGCCGGATCCTTAACCCACTGAGCGAGGCCAAGGATTGAACCCATCACCTCATGGTTCCTAGTCGGATTTGTTTCCGCTGCGCCACGATGGGAACTCCAACCTAATTGTTTTAAGTACAGAAGATTTCCATCCTAGATATGAAGTGTGATCTTTGTGTCAACCCCACAGCTATCAGTTGACCCAGGGTTAGGTTAGACTTCTTTATATAGTCCCTGGTTTCTGATTAGAAGAAATCACATACCTTTTTTTTTTGGCTATGCTTATGGCATTCGGAAATTCCCAGGCCAGAGATTGAGCCTATGTCACAGCAGTGACAATGCCAGGTCCCTAACTTCTAGGCTACCAGAGAACTCCTAAAGTCATATACTTTTGATAATATTAATTCCAGTGAATTTCTTTTTCTTTTCATTTTCGGCTGCCCTGTGGTATGTGAGGTTCCCGGATCAAGTATCAGATCCCAGCCACAGTAATGACCTAAGCAACGGCTGCAGCAACACCAGATCCTTAACACACTTTGCCAGGCTGAGGATCAAACCTGCCTTCCAGTGCTCCCAAGACACCACTGATCCTGGTGCGCCACAGTGGGAACTCCAATATTAATTACAGTGAATTTTGAAAAAAATTTTAAGCTTCAGGAGACATTTAACACATAATTATTGATGTTAATCTAGATTTTATTTTTATTTGAAAAAAGGCACTAGTTATTTAATAGAGAGATATTTCTTCTTTATCTTGTCATTTGGATTATCTGCCTTTGACATTCAAGGTACTTATTACCAACAGGCTGCCTGGTGAAAAGCAGACTTTCTAGTTTAGCCTCATATGCATTGATAAACATTACATCGTTTGCCAGTCACTGGTCTTAGTACTTTACACATAATAACTCTTTAATTCTCACAGCAGCCCTGTGTGGTTGGTAACATGATTGTCCCCATTTTATGGATGAAGAATGCGTGTTAAGGAATTTGCCCAGGGGTCACATGGCAAGTAATAATGTTCTTCAGAATGGCAATAACTAGGGCAGTAAAACAAAGAAGAAACATCCTGTGTGTGTACGGGTATTAAATTTTCAGTGACTGTTTATGTCTCAGAGTATATATAAACCTTGAGTTCTTTTTTCCCCCCAGAAGACTGTTTATATATCTATAAGAGCTGAAGGATTTGGGAACTACTGAAATATTCAGTCCCTTTGTCATTAGCAGCTGAAAATATTTTTATGAATACCCTTTTGATGACTTGCTATGAAGAAATGTGATCAGCTAAGGGTTTTGCTGTAAATTCTAGATGGCACACATTTAAAATTTAAAGAATGTTGTTTAAATATTGGGTGGCGTATTAGATTGAAATGTGATGAAACAATTCATTACTGTTTAATGTGACTTTTAGAAAAGTCATTTTAAGGACTAATGGAACGTTCATGTGTTTTTCAGCAAGGTGAAAAAATTATTCAAGAGTTCCTATCCAAGGTGAAGCAAGTGCCCTTTACTGAAATGTCAGAAGAAAACATCACAATGAAGTTAAAACAGCTGAAGGCCGAGGTGATAGCAAAGAATAATAGTTTCGTAAATGAAATCATTTCACGAATAAAGGTTACTACGTGAGAAAACCCCCTTAATGGAATGAAGATAATATTGATAAGCTCTTGTCTTGTAATGCTTTTGTATTGTTTTATATTAACCCTTTTTCTATAGTGTTGGCAGTTGATGCTAATGGGATACCAAGGCAATAAAATATTTAGTATACTTCACTCTACCTGAGTATATTTTCAGAGAACTTTATTTTGCGAAATAAGAGCTGTAGCTGAGGAATACTTAAATGGATATGGGCAACAGTAGACGGTATGTTGGATTTTATAAATAAAATCGTGTAGTGTTTAGTATTCGATATGTGTTGTGTTTATTTTAATAAGACTTTTACACATACTTACTCCTCAATGCTATGGAAGCAACAAGTAGCTCAGAGGCTTTATGGGAAAGTAAGGGATCTTAAAGCTAGAAGGAACCATGGAAATCATTTCCGGTGATTCCCCAGAGTGTCCATCTGTTGGCAGGAGCCAAGCTGGCTGCATATGCATTAGCCAAGGAACTTATAAAATCCAGAGTCCTAGTGTGATCCTCCACCCCATCTGCCAGTCTCCCATCCCCAGTCTGTAATGAGACTTAGAAATCTGGATTTTAACAAAATCTTTCAGATTGGGTACCTTCATTAAGTCTGCTTTTATTTTACTAGGTGGAGAAGTTAAGAGTTTAATGGCTGGTCCTACTGAACATGAGAAGGAAAAGACAGTCTTTTAATAAATGGTGATTAGATGATAGGGTATTTAGGAATAAAATGGAATTGGATCTCTATTCCATATCATATATAAATATCAACTCCAGTGAATTTTTGACCTAAATTTACAAAGCAACACTACCAATTTTTTAGTGTTCTATAGAAAATAACATAGAAATTTTATGAATATTTGAGAAATATGAAATTGACTTTGGGAGAGATTTCTTAAGTCACAAACACCATCCATGAAGTTTAACACACTTGGCTAACTGAAATCAAGAACTTTTCGTTAAAAGACATTACAAAGTGAAGACTATAACATGGGAGTTGGGCACTGACCTCCATGCAGTTGAAAATCCGTGTATAACTTTATAGTCCTGCCATATGCACGGTTCCACATTCATATATTCAACTACTGATCATGTATTGCAGTATGTATTTACTGAAAAAAAAAAAAATATCCAAGTCGATGCACACATTTCACACCTGTGTTTTTCCAGGGTCAACTCTAGATCTCTAATGGGAGAGTGTATTGGTACCACATAAAATATCAAAGAATTTATATCCAGAATATATAAAGAACTATAAAAATCAATAAGCGGACATGACTCCTGGTACATCTCATTAAAAGAGAACCCAGTTAAAGGCAATGGTGAATAATTTTCCAAAGAAGATACACAAATGACCAGTAAGCACATGAAAGGATGCAGGATGTCATCAGGGAAATGCACATCAAAACCACTGTGAGCTACCACTTTACACCCATTACAATAGCTAAAATAAAAAGCCACTATTGATGAAGATGTGGAGAATTTGAAACTCTGCCACCCTGCTGTGGAAGTGTAAAATGGTAAATTCGCTTTTGGAAAACAGTCTGGCATTTCCTCAAACATAAGTTTTCATCAGATGACCCAGTATTCCAGTCCTAGGTATATATCCAAGAGAAACAAACACAAAAGGTGGGAACAACCCAAACGTCCATCAATGGATTAATGAATGGATATGCAAAAAATAGGTTATCCATACAATCGACTGTTCATTGGCTGTAAAAGGAATGAAGGACTGATACATGCTAAAGCTCGATGAGCCTTGGAAACAGTAGTGAAGAAATCGGCCATAAGAGTATGTAAACACATGATTCCTTTTGTGTGAAAGTCCAAAATAGGGAAAGCTATAGAAATAGAAAGAAAAGCAGTTGCATAGGCCTGGTGGACAGTGAAATGGATCGGTTGGGAGGAGATATGACAGCTAAAGGGTATAGGTTTTCTGTAATTTGAAGAAACATGCACCCCCGGTGTTCACTGCAGCGTTATTTACAGTAGCCAAGACATGGAAGCAACCTAAATGTCCACTGACAGACAAATGGATTAAAAAGGATGTGAGATATATGTACACTCAGCCATATATACTGAGCCATATATATACTACTTAACTGTAAAGAATGAAATAATAGTATTTGCAGCAACATGGAGGAACCTAGAGATTATCATACTAAGTGAAGCCAAAGAGCATATGATATCACTTACATGTGGAATCTAAAATATGACACAAATGAACTTATCTGTGTATGCATATTTTCAGATTGTAGTTTTGTCTGGATATATGCCCAGGAATGGTATTGCTGGATTATATGACAACCCTATTTTTAGTTTTTTAAGGACTCCACACTGTTTTCCATAGTGGCTGCAACAATTTATATTCCCATCAACAGTGTACAAGGGTTCCATTTTCTTTAATAAAACATTTTTTTTAATAAAACATATTTTAAGAGAAGTCTTGAACAAGACAAGGAAGTCCACTCTCACCACTTTTATTCAAAATAGTTTGGAAGTTCTAGCCATGGCAATCAAAGAAGAAAAGGAAATAAAAGGAATCCAAATTGGAAAAGGAGTGAAAAACTCACAGTTTGCAGATGACATGATACTCTGCATAGAATATCCTAATACTACAAAGTGAGAGTAATCAAAACATTATGGTATTGGGACAAAAGCAGAAATACATAGATCAATGGAACAGAGTAGAAAGCCCAGAAATAAACATATATGCCTATGGTCAATTAATCCAGAAAGGAGGCAAGAGTATACAGTGGAGAAAAAGTATCTTCAATAAGTGGTGTTGGATTCACAGCAATCAGAGAAGTAAAAGAAATAAAAGGAATCCAAACTGGAAAGGAAGTAAAACTATCACTATTTGCAGATGACATGATACTATACCTAGAAAATCCTAAAGACTCTACCAGAAAACTTTTAGAGCTCATCAATGAATTTGGCAAAGTCACGGGATACAAAATTAATACACAGAAATCAACTGCATTTCTATATACTAACAATGAAAGATCAGAAAGAGAAATTAGGGAAGCAATCCCATTTACCATCGGATCAAAAAGAATCAAATATTCAGGAATAAACCTACCTAAAGAGACAAAAGAATCTGTACTCTGAAAACTATAAGATGCTGATGAAAGAAATCAAGGATGATATGAACAGATGGAAAGACATACCATGCTCTTGGATTAGAAGAGTCAATATTATCAAAATGACTATACTACTTAAGGCAATCTACAGATTCAATGCAATCCCTATCAAATTACCAAGGACATTTTTCACAGAACTAGAACAAAATATTTTAAAGTTTGTTTGGAAGCACAAAAAACCCAAAATAGCCAAAGACATCCTGAAAAAGAAAAACGGAGCTGGAGGAATCAGGCTCCCTGACTTCTGACTCTACTACAAAGCTACAGTCATCAAAGCTGTATGGTACTGGCACAAAGACAGAAATACAGATCAGTGGAACAGGACAGAAAGCCCAGAATTAAATCCACGCACCTATAGTCAACTAATCTATGACAAAGGAGGCAAGAATATACATTGGACAAAAGACAGCCTCTTCAATAAGTGGTGCTGGGAAAACTGGACAGCTACATGTAAAAAAATGCAACTAGAACACTTCCTAACACCATGCACAAAAATAAACTCAAAATGGATTAAAGATCTAGATGTAAGACCAGATACTATAAAACTCTTAGAGGAAAGCATAGGCCAAACACTCTCTGACATAAATGACAGCAACATCTTCTCAGATCCACCTGTCAGAGTAATGACAATAAAAAGAAAAACGAACAAATGGGACTTGGTTAACTTAAAAGTTTCTGCACAGCAAAGGAAACCCTAAACAAAATGACAACCCACAGAATGGGAGAAAATATTTGCAAATGAATTGACAGACAAGTGATTAATCTCCAAAATTTACAAACACCTCCTACAGCTCAATACCAAAAAAACAAACAACCCTATCAAAAAACGGGCAGAAGATCTAAACAGACAGTTCCCCAAAGAAGACATACAGATGGCCAAATAAACACATGAAAAGATGTTCAACATTACTCGTTATTAGAGAAATGCAAATCAAAACCACTATGAGGTACCACCTTACACTGGCCAGAATAGCCATCATCAGAATGTCTACAAACAATAAGTGCTGGAGAGGGTGTGGAGAAAAAGGATCCCTATTACACTGTTGGTGGGAATGCAAACTGGTGCAACCACTGTGGAAAACAGTACGGAGATTCCTCAGAAAACTAAAAACAGAATTACCATTTGATCCAGCAATCCCACTCCTGGGCATCTATGCAGAGGAAACCATGACTCAAAAAGATACATGTACTCCAGTGTTCATTGCAGCACTCTATGCAATAGCCAGGTCATGGAAACAACCTAAATGCCCACCAACAGAGGAGTGGCTAGGGAAGATGTGATACATATACACATTGGAATATTACTCAGTCATGAAAAGGAATGAAATAACAACATTTATAGCAACATGGATGGACCTAGAAATTATCATGCAAAGTGAAACCAGACAATTAGACACCAACATCCAATGCTACCGCTTACATGTGGAAACTAAAAAAAGGACACAATGAATTTCTTTGCAGAACAGATACTGACTCACAGACTTCGGAAAACCTATGGTTTGCAAATGAGTCAAGCTGGGGGGTGGGGGAATGCACTGAGGGATTGGGGTGGAAATGCTATAAAACTGAGTTGCGATGATTTTTGTACACCTATAATTGTAATAAAATTCATTAAGTAATGGGAAAAAGAAGTGTTGGAAAAACGACAGCTACACGTAAGAGTGAAATTAGCACATTCTCTAATACCATACAAAAATAAATGTAAAATGGATTAAAGACCTAAATGTAAGACCAGATATAAAATTCCTAGAGGAAAGCACAGGTGGAGCACTCAGACATAAATCACAGCAGTATCTTTCTGGATTCATCTCCCACAGTAATGAAAATAAAAACAAAAATAAATGGGACCTAAATAAATTTAAAATCATTTGCACCACAAAGAAAACCATGAATGAAAACACAAGCCATAGAATGGGAGAAGATATTTGCAAATAAAGCAACAAGGGATTAATCTCCAAAATACAATTTATGCAGCTCAATATCAAACGAACAACCCAATCAAAAAAATGAGACGATATAGGAGTTCCCTTCGTGATTCAGTGGTTAACGAACCCGACCAAGAACCATGAGGATATGGGTTTGATCCCTGGCCTCACTCAGTGGGTTAAGGATCCGGCGTTGCCATGAGCTGTGGTGTAGGTCACAGACATGGCTCGGATCTAGCATTGCTGGGCTCTGGCGTAGGTGGTGGCCCCAGCTCTGATTAGACCCCTAGCCTGGGAACCTCCATATGCCACAATTGTGGCCTTAAAAAGACAAAAAAAGATGCTCAATATCACTAATTTTAATTTTTTTATTTATTTTTATTTTCTGTCTTTTTGGGGCCACACCCACGGCATACGGAGGTTCCCAGGCTAGGGGTCCAATCGGAGCTGTAGCCAGCAACCTACACCAGAGCCACAGCAATGTGGGATCCAAGCCACGTCTGCGACCTACACCACAGGTCACGGCAATGCCAGATCCTTAACCCACTGAGCAACGCCAAGGATAGAACCTGCAACCTCATGGTTCCCAGATTCATTTCTGCAGCGCTACGACGGGAACTCCAATATCACTAATTTTTAGAGAAATGCAAGTCAAAACCACCATGAGGTATCACTTCGCACCAGTCAGTAAAAAGTTTACAAACAATAAATTCTGGAGAGGGTGTGGAGAAAAGGGAACCCTCCTACATCGTTGGGGAAATGTAAATTGGTACAACCACTATGGAGAACAGTATGGAATTTCCTTAAAAAACTAAATCTAGAACTACCATATGACCCAATTATCCCTCTCCAGAGCATATATCTAGAGAAAACCATAATTCAAAAAGATACATACACGCTAATGTTCACTGCAGTGCTATTTACAATAGCCAAGACATGGTTGCAACCTAGATGTCTATCAACAGACAAATGGACAAAAAAAATGTGATTATAAAGGAATATTACTCAGTCATAAAAATGAAATAATGCCATTTGTAGCAACATGGAGAGACCTAGAGATTATCATACTAAGTGAAATAAGCCAGACAAATATCATATGATATCACTTATATGTGGAATCTGAAAAAATGATACAAAGGAACCTACTTACAAAACAAACGGATTCACAGACTTTAACAACAAAATTGTGGTCACCAAAGGGAAAAGATGGTGGGGGTGGGTAATAAATTAGGAGTTTGGGATTAACATATACACATTATTATATATAAATCAGATAGTTAACAAGGGATAGCACAGGGAACTCCACTCAATATTTTATAACACGTATGGCGGAGAGAATCTGAAAAAGAATGGCTATATATACATATGTATAACTGAATCGCTTTGCTGTACACCTGAAACTAACATAGCAATGTAAATCAAGTATATTCCAATATAAAATAGAAATTTAAATTAAAAAAAAAATTCAGGCATTTACCCAAGAGGAAATCTAAATGATTCTCTTAGGTCCATCCTCTAGAGACGCTTATACACACTGTGCTGTGATGGGTGTACAGGAACGTTTGTGATGGATCCAGACTGGAAACAACCCAAATATGAAAACGAACAGCAACCAAAAAAAAGAAAAAAGAAAAAATACATGGAATCTTAAAGATAGATAACAAAAGAAATGACACAGTAAAACAATACAGTTTTCCCCACAACCATATGAAGTTGAAGAATAGGGAAATATTGTTTAGTGGTGCATTCATAGCATGAGACTAAGGAAAATCAAGAACAGGACTATGTAAGTTGGGAGAGTGGTTGGGGATAATGATGGGAGGGGCTTCTAGGGGCTTCTGGAGTTGCTACAGCATTCTGGTTTTTGACCTGAGTGGTTTTGCAGGTGCTTGTTTTATGATTATTGCCAAACTATGTAATTATGTCTTTAAGCACTTATTTTGGTAATTGAACAAACAAAAATTTAAGAAAAATAAGCCCTTTAAAACACTCATCTCAACTTACCACACTCTTTTTCATCATCATTGATAACTGAGGGTGAGTTACATCAGTTTTTCTTTTCTGGCTATCAAAAGCTTGGGCAAAAAGTCACCTTCACAGAGAAAAAATTTAAAGGTGGACATTTGTATTGGTTTACAAAAATCATGCAACTGTTCATAAATGGAAACATTTTAAATATAATTCAAAAGGCAGTTTTAAAAACCCAGTGAAACATTTCATCACCTGGTTAGCTTTGAACGTATGTTTTTAGACTGCTGCACAAAAACATGTATGAAATGGAAATTAACAGTGGTTTTAGTTAGGGTAGAGGAAGTGGGTGGGGTGGGGGGGTGTTGCTTCTAAGAAAACATGTAGTCCCTCAAGCTCTGGTAAATCAGGCTGCTTTCATTTCTGGAAAAGAGACTTAATGTTTAGTTCTAAGTTGTTTTTGAAAATGAAAAAAAAATACATAATAGACCTGTTGTTGAAGACGTTTTAGACTTGAGCTGTGCTTATTGCATGAATATGCTAATAAAGCTTCCAGTCTCCTTCCTTTTGGAATGGTAGATGGAAAGCAAAAGATAAACTAATTTCTGACCTGTCAAAAGACAGTTGCGTTTTAAAATTCTAATTGCGGTGTGGTTTGGTTTTTCTTCTCCACTCAAACACGAACTTGGAAAATACCAGAAAAAAAGCTGAATCTATAAATATTATCCAAGATTTAGAATTCATCCATACTGTTACCATGAAATCCGCTGGCCACATAACGTTTCTGAGAAAATACAAGGCTTTTTTTTTTTTTTTGCATTTTTTAAAAAGTTAGCACTCAGAATCCATCCAAGATGCAATTGTCTTTATAATTAGATCTTTTTCCCTTAAAATACTCCTTTGAGGGTAAAAATTGTAACAGAACAGAAGAAAGATGTTTTAGAATATATTTAAAGGATGACTTTTTCCCCGTAAAATCTTAACGTTCCACATACTAAGTAGCACATCCTGTTAGACTTCATGAGTATTAAATGCATCTTCTATCCTTGGTCTTTCTGCATTTAGCTTTTTTGGGAAGTATGTTTTTACCCACAGCATATGGTGTGAGCCGCTGAATCAGTATCGCGCAGCTCTTTAAGCTTGTTAGTTATATTCCGTTGATTAACATGGTGTGCAGAATAGTCAGAAGGAAAACCAGTCCTGGCCTGAAATAAATTAGACAATGCTAATCAGCTTACGGGGAAGAACAAATGAGGAAAGAGGATTTTCATAGACAAAGGAAATCTCTATTATTGCCTTGCTGGGTCAGTGTGTGGGGGTGGGTTAAGGAGAGAGGGTGTGCCCCGGGGAAGATGATGAAAATGCCCAGAATGATGCACATATTTTCAGACTAAAACTGGAAGCGGAGCCCAACTTAAAATAGCCGTTTTCGGCCTGATGTGCTCCCTGTTCGGCTCCCCTTGCTAGAGCCGCTGCTTTCTCTTATTATTCCGCTCCAGAATGCACCTACTTGGCCAGCTTTTGGGTGTCTGTGAACACTGTGGTGCAGAGCGAGGGTCCCCAGGGGGACGTAGCCCCTCGCAGACAGCATCTCTTTGCAGGTAGCACTGCCTCCTGTTCTCTGATCAGGGAGTTTGGAAACGGGGGAGCCTCGCCTTGCCTTTGACACAGCAGCCTCCCCACCGTCCTGGAAGCAACAGTGTTTCATGTGTCAGACAACATTCAGAACATGATCCAAATTCAATGGATGTGAGCATATTTTTGCTTTGGCGTGCAGTTTGTCCAAACAGAAGTGCCCACACACATCTCGGATCCAGCGATGTGGGAAACCCCGCGGTGGTACGAACAATGTGGGATGCTGGGCAGCCGCCACTGGACCATCTTGATCTTATTTCTAGACTTCCACATTGCAGCTGCCTTTACTTCACCTCCAAAAGGTAACGAACGAAATTATAAACTCCCTGAAATGGTTAAATTTAGAAGGAAGGAAAATTTTGTTGGTGGACAATGTCTTACTCTAACAAAGTGACAACAGCCATGAATCCCTTGGAATTCACTAGAATCAACCAGTAAAGCGCAATCATAGCGATTAACCTGTGTTATCTCACTCTCACTACTGCATTTATTTCCTGGAATTTTGTTGACTTATCAACAGACATTATAATCAGCAGCCACTTTAACTTTATGAATCATTTTGAATGGAGATCTCTTAAAACCAAATTTAGTTAAATCTAATGAAGACAATGCAACTACTTTCTGTTCAGCCACCAATCTGAAATTTTATAATGCATTGCCCAGCTAGCAATGCCTTATGTTTTATCAGTTTTTTCTTGGCATAATTATCAGGACTTCATATTTACTATCAATTTCTAATGTGATGTTTTATTGCTTAAACAATAAAACATCTGGCTCACCCAAATCCGTCATGAAAGTAACTTTCCACCCTGAATCCCTTTTTTTTTTTTTTTGTCTTTTGTGTTTTTAGGGCTGTACGCATGGCATAGGGGGTTCCCAGGCTAGGGGTCTAATCGGAGCTGTAGCCTCTGGCCTACACCAGAGCCACAGCAACGCCAGATCCGAGCTGCGTCTGTGACCTACACCACAGCTCACGGCAACGCCGGATCCTTAACCCACTGAGCGAGGCCAGGGATCGAACCTGCGACCTCATGGTTCCTAGTCAGATTCGTTTCCACTGCTCCACAACGGGAACTCCACTGAATCCTTAATATTGCAAAGTAGATGAACAATTTGGCAACATTAAATACTTGGTGAATGCCTATGCTGGGCTCCTCAAAAGACTTATCCTCTTAGGCAATACTGAAAGGAGGGTACTTTGCAGATGAGAGCACTGAGGTTCGGAGGCTCAGTAACCAGCCCAGGACACACAGCCAGGAAGTGGCAGAGCTGGAATCTGAACCCCAGCAGCGTGTCTCCAAAAAACTGTCTTTTTATCTGGCATTGCCGCAGCTGTGGCGTAGGCTAAAGCTGCAGCTCAGATTCAGTCCCTGGCCCGGGAAACTTCCATATGCCATGGGTGCAGCCATAAAACAAAAACAAAAACAAAATCTGTCCCTTTTTTTTTTTTCTTTCCATTTAAAGGCTTAACATATAGTTAAGGAATCTGAGATGTGCCCAAGCGATAAATTTAATCTTTCTAAATATTGCTTAGTGTCAAAATGAGTGAGGCAGGCAACACAACAGGAGTTCAGAAAGACAGAAGGGGGGGATGGTACAGATGTTAAAAGGTACTATTTCTAATTCTCTCGGAAGCTGGTTCCCCTGTGGAAGGCTTCTCTCTTGATGCTCCCGAATGACACAGCCAGAGGCATCCGCCCGGGGCCCCCCTGCCTGTCTGGGTCACAGCAAGTGAGAAGGATGCTTTCCAGGGCTTGTTAACCCAAAGGAAACCGAGCAGCTAAGCGGCTGCATTCTTACAGAAGGTCACCAGTCACATCTAGCCAAGGGATAGCATTGTACCCTGTTTGGACAAAGGATTACGTTTACATGAGAAGAGAGTTGGTCGGCCAGAAAGCTCCCAAACTGAGGAGACGGAATTAAAATGTCAGCAGTGTTTGGAGCAAGACACTCAGACTCGCTGTACTCACATGTTCTGATCACTTGACTTGGAGGTTAGGTATGTTCCGTCTCGAGCCAGGAATGCTTCATCCAGCCTATGGGGAATAACCCCGGAGGTTTTCTCCACCGCTCAGCTCTGAACACGTGCTCAGCGAGTCAAGTGCTGAGTAAGCCCGCACGGATCAGGATGCAGCAAGTGAAACTGAGAGGCAACGCGGCGCATCTGGAGAGCTTTGAGTTGTGTGCCCCTTCCTGGATTTCCTCTCTTCTGTAATTTTAGGGCTTTGGGTTCCTAAAGATCGCAAATGCCACACCCTGAAGGCCAGACAAGTGCAGGCTACAGAGAACAACAGGTTAAAATAAAGGCCCCCACCTAAACATGTTCAAAAGTTTAAAACACTGCTGGCTGTGAAAACAGGTCTGCAGGATTTTGTCCAAGAGCTGCCAGTCTGTGCCCTTTGGGCTGGTGGCTAGTATTTCTGGATTACATGAGATGACTTTTTCATACATGCTCTGAAAGAGCTCGAGCTTCAGCTGCAGTTCGTCTAAGCCAGCCACCAAAGAGCCGGCCCGAGGTGGTGCCCACCCTGCTCAGTCCCCCCTAGAATGCCATGTCAATCATCTAGCTCGAAATTCTCTAATCAGTGACAGAGCACTTTGCTGCTTTATTTCTTACTATTAAATGTGATCTTAGCATCCAAGTATGTTGAGGCTTAGAAATATTCCTTGATGATGCTTTTCCCTGAAGCCCTTCGGGGGACCCTTTCACTAGAATCAGACATGGAAAAAAAAAGACCCAGTTAATTCCAAGCAGATAGTATGGGAAAGGACCTCTGGTTACCTTAGAAGAGAAACACAAGGCGGTCACACCTAAGTGGCCCTTCCAAGCCTCTTTCAGCTCCATGAGCTTAAATTTAGGTTTTGGGGAGAGCAGGGGTGAGGAGGTAAAGCAGGTTGTTTCCTTCAGGATTGGCTCTGACTTAAGTAACTTTCAAGACTGAAGAATAGGAGTTCCTGTCATGGCTCAGTGGCTAACCAACCCGACTACCATCCATGAGGACGCAGGTTTGATCCCTGGCCTCACTCAGTGGGTTAAGGATCTGGCATTGCCGTGAGCTGTGGTGTAGGTCGCAGATGCAGCTTGGATCTTGTGTTGCTGTGGCTATGGCGTTGGCCTGCAGCTACAGTTCCAATTTGACCCCTAGCCTCGGAACCTCCATATGCTGCAAAAAGACTGAAAAAGGGGTGGTGGTGGGGAACAGGAGAATAGTAACTTGAGTATGAAGTTTCCTTAAAAAACTAAAAATAGACTTGCCATATGATCCAGCAGTCCCATTCCTGGGAATATATCCAGAAAAGATGAAGACTCTAATTCAAAAGGATACAGATACCCCAGTGTTCAGTGTTCATAGGAGCACTATTTACAGTAGCCAAGACATGGAAGCAACATAAGTTGCTGACAGATGAATGAATAAAAAAAGATGTGGTACATGGATACTCTAGAATACTACTCAACCATAAAAAAGAATGAAATAGTGCCATTTGCAGCAACATGGAGGGACCCTGAGATTGTCATACTAAGTGAAGTAAGTCAGACAAGTACCATATGATAGTACTTTTATGTGGAATCTAAAATATGACACAAATGAACTAATAAAACAGAAAAGTGACATAGAAAACAGATTCACAGACATAGAAAACTTAAGGTTACCAAAGGAGAAAGTGGATGGAGAGAGGGATAAATTAAAAGTCTGAGATAAACAGATGCACACTACTTTATAGATAAACAACAAGTACCTACTATACAGTCCAGGGAACTATATTCAATATCTTATAATAAAACCATAATGGAAAAATATGAAAAAATATATCTGTGTGTGTATATGTATATATATATCTGAAGCACTTTGCCGGACACAAGAAATTAACACAACATTGTAAATTACTTAGGGGAAACAAAAGAATAATAGGTTGATGCAAATCTAGACGGCAACCAGGTAGAGGGTGGGTATCCCCAGAACGATGGACTGAAGGAAGAAATGGGATGAACGGACCTGCCATGTTTGAGTGCAGTGAGGTGACTGTGGGGCGAATTAGTAACAGTTGCAAAGAAAAAGCAATTGAGAAGAAAGGGGGTGGGATTATTGACTCCCGGAATATCCAAACTCTTAAGTATCGTCACACAGTACAGTGCCCACCTCAACTACGAACTTTATTCAGTTATAATAATTTAAATACCAACAGGTGATTGAAGAAAAAAAGTTAAAAACAAGACAAACCTACTGTATTTGTTTGTTTGTTTGTTTTTTGTCTTTTTGCCTTTATGTAGAGCCGCACCCGCGGCATATGGAGGTTCCCAGGCTAGGGGTCTAACAGAAGCTGTAGCCGCTGGCCTTCGCCAGAGCCACAGCAACGCAGGATCCGAGCCGCATCTGCAACTTTCACCACAGCTCACGGCAACGCCGGATCCTTAACCCACTGAGCAAGGCCAGGGATCGAACCCACATCCTCATGGTTCTTGGTCGGATTTGTTAACCACTGAGCCATGAAGGGAAATCCAAACCTACTGTATTTGTGATGGAGGAAGGGTGTAAGAGAATAAACCCACCACTCTTTCTATGAGACCATGTCTAAAGTTGGAAAATAAAGAAATGGCAGTATAAGCATGTTAAAAATGTGCAGATAAATGCTATGCTAGAGGATTCCAAGAGCTGAAAGGGATAAGGGCAGCACTGGAGGGGGCTGTTATTTCTGCTGCAATTTGATTTTTTAAAACCCTACTTAAAGCGTTGATAAAAAAAAATCAGTGTTAAACTGAAAATGAACATAGAAAAACAAAACTCCCTAAAAGACATTTAAATAACGATGTTATTCATTTTGCATATTGACACCTTAAGAAAAATCCAACAAACACAATTTCATACTTTCACCCCAAATAAGTTGCTTTATGATGTAAGGTTCTTTTTTTTTCTTTCCTTCTTTGCTTTTTAGGGCTGTTGGAAGTTCCCAGGCTAGGGATCGAATTGGAGCTGCAGCTGCCGGCCTACACCACAGCCACAGCAACACAGGATCCAAGCCATATCTGCAAACTACACCATAGCTCAGGGCAATGCCAGATCCTTAACCCACTGAGCGAGGCCATGGATCAAACCCACATCCTCATGGATATTAGTTGGGTTTGTCACCCACTTAGCCACAACAGGAACTCCTGATGTAAGGTCCTTCTCTTGGGGACAATCTAAATAGACAAGAAAATCTATCTTAAATCAAGGAATATCTGGGAGTTCCCACTGTAGCTCAGGGGTTAACAAACCCTACTAGTATCCATGAGGTCTTGGGTTTGATCCCTGGCCCTGCTCAGTGGGTTAAGGATCCAGAGCTGCCGTGAGCTGTGGTGCAGGTCACAGATGGGGCTTGGATCTGGCATGCTGTGGCTATGGTGTAGGCCGGCAGCTGCCACGCCAACTGGACCCCTAGCCTGGGAACCTCCATATGCCATGGATGTGGCCCTAAAAAGGAAAAAAAAAGGAATATCTAATATTACAAAATATCTTCAAGCACCCTATTAAAAGGCCATCCTGATGAAAGATGTAAATGTAAGACCAGATACTATAAAACACTTAGAGGAAAGCAAAAGCAGAATACTTTTTGACATAAATAGCAGCAATGTCTTTTTGGATCCACCTCTTAGAGTAATAAGGGTAAGAACAAAAATAAACAAATGGAATCTAATTAAAAGCACAGCAAAGAAAACCATAAACAAAATGAAAAGACAACCCACAGAATGGGACAAAATATTTGTAAATGAAGAAACCAACAAAGGATTAACCTAAAATATATAAACATCTCATACAGCTCAAAATCAGAACAAAACAAAAAAAACAAAAACAACCTAATCAAAAAACGGGAAGACTATCTAAAGAGATAATTCTCCAAAGACAACAGACAAATGGCTAAAAAGCACATGAAAAGATGCTCGACGTTACTAATTTTTACAGACATGCAAATCAAAACTACAGTGAGGTATCACCCCACATTAGTCTAAATGGCCATCATCAAAAAGTCTATAAACAGCAAGCACGGTGGCAGCGAAGGTGAAGCAGGACATGCCCCCACCGGCGGGCTACAGCCCTCTGGACTACAGGTGGAACCTTCCACTTCGGGAACTGCCGGGCTACAGCCTGCTCGCAGTGGGCATCCGGCCCTTGCTCTTCGGACTCTGGAGCATGATGTTGTGAGCCACACGGGGAGTCCGGATCCTGGAGCATGATGAAGCGGAACCATGAGCACAGGCACCTGCAGATCAAGGACCCTGAGGCCCACACCGCACTGATGCCTCAGTTTCAGGTAGAGAAGCACCGGGAGAGTTCTCCAGATGCTTGGGGAGAACTTGGAGGATGAGGCAGTCACCACGGAGGACGTGTGGGACTAGAAGGTGGGCGGGTCCGTGCTCCACACAGCGAGCTGGGTGAGCCCAGTGATGGGTGAGCTCTGTGGGCTACGCACCCATGAGGAGATGCTCAATGCCACCTGTGGCTTCATATGGTGCCCGTAGGAGCCTGCGCCCCTCAGGACAGCAGACTTCTCTGTTTATCGGAGAGAATAAATGCTCTGGAGATTGGCAAAAAAAAAAAAAAAGTCTACAAAGAAATACTGGAAATGGTGGAGAGGGTGTGGAGAAAAGGGAATCCTCCTACATTGTTGGTGGGAATATATAAATTAGTACAACTAATATGAAGGATAGTATGGAGGCTCCCTAAAAAACTGAAAATAGAAATATCATATGATCGAGCGATCCCACTCCTGGGCGTATATCCACAGAAAACCGGAATTCAAAAAGATGGATGCACCCCAATGTTCACTGCAGCACTATTTACAACAGCCAAGCCATGGAAGCCGCCTAAACGTCCACTGACAGAGGAATGGATAAAGAAGATGTGAATGGAATATTACTCGGCCATAAAAAAGAATGAGATAATGCCTTTTGCAGCAACATGGATGGATCTAGAGATTATCACACTAAGTGAAGTAAAGCCATACACAGTATCACTTATATGTAGAATCTACAAAAATGATACAAATGAATCTATTGACAAAGAAACAAACTCACAGATTTCAAAAACAAGCTTATGGTCACCAAAGGGGAAGGATGGGAAGGGCGTAAATTAGGAGTTTGGGATTAACATATACACACTATTATATATAAGTTAGACAATCAACAAGGACCTACTGTAAAGCACAAGGAACCTTACTCAGTATTCTATAACAACCTATGGCGGAAAAGAATCTGGAAAAGAATGGCCATATGTATATGTCTAACTGAATCACTTTGCTGTACGCCTGAACTAACACTGCAAATCAACTACACTTCAATAAAAATAAAAACTTAAAAAAAAAAGAGTCCATACCTAGGGCTGGGGAGGCAGAGAGGAAAATGGGGGTGACTGCTAATGCGTATAAGCTTTCTTGGCGGGGTTTAATAAAAATGTTCTAAAATGAGATCATGGTAGAGTTCCTGCTGTGGAAAAACGGGATCAGCAGCGTCTCTGGAACGCTGGGACACAAGTTTGATTCCTGGCCTGATACAGCAAGGATCTGGCATTGCTGTGGTGAAGGTCACAACCGTGTTTTGGATATGATCCCTGGCTTGGGAACTCCACGTGCTGAAAAGTAGCCAAAAAAGAAAAAAAGAAAAAAGAACAGAGATAGGAATGTACAGCTACTATTAAAAAATTTAAAAATAAAATAAATGAAATCACGGTTATAACTATAAAACTCTGTAAGTATGCCAAGTTAAATATGTTAAATAGGCAAACTATATGGTAGGCAAGTTTATATCTCAATAAAGCTGTTTAAAAATAATAGTAGCTTAGGAGTTTCCATCATGGAAACCATCTGACTAGAAACCATGATGTTGCGGGTTCAATCCCTGGCCTCACTTAGTGGGTTGAGGATCTGGCGTTGCCATGAGCTGTGGTGTAGCTCGCAGATGCGGCTCGATCCCGCGTTGCTGTGGCTGTGGCTGTGGTGTAGGACAGCAGCTACAGCTCCGATTAGACCCCTAGCCTGGGAACCTCCATATGTCGCAGATGCAGCCCTAAAAAGCAAAAAAAGGAAAAAAAACTTCAGGACCTCATGTCTTGCCGCCTGTTCTCGGTATAGCAGGCATGGAGCAGTTTCTCAGGAAACGCTTGTGCACAGGGCCTGAGCTCCTGGGGACCCAGGTCACTGACACCTTCAGGCAGGGACTCTGATATGGCCCAGTGCTTCTTCCCTCTGGGCTGTTGTGAGGACAATGACACTTGAATGCACTTGAATGTCAGCACAGAGGGAACAAGATGACCTTCCACAGGATGCAGAGGGTGATGACGTGTCCCTGTCCTCGTGGCTGGCTGGTGGCACCCCTGGTCTGAGGGTGAGCCTCCTGACCCTCTGGCGCCTCCTCTGACCACAGAGTTTCTCAGTCGGGCACTGAATTCCGGGTGGAGCCTCTGCGCACACAGGGTCATTAAGTAAAAGAGAAACGGATGATAAATTTTTATGTGTTCAGAAATTTGCCTCCCCTCCTCCTGGGATAAACTTAGATGGAAATAACGAATCTGAACTGACTTCTGCGCACCAGCTCTCAGTGGTAATTACTCCGCTTGTTCCTTGTTGGTAGTACTTACGAAGATCATCCCTTTTTTTTTCCCCCTCCCCCTCTTGTTTTTCCTTTTCTTCTCTTTTTTTGGCTGCCCCGCAGCATAAGGATGATCCTTTTTGTCTCCCCTACTCTCCCCCAGTTTTTCCCCAGTGTAAGAACCGAACGAGCCAGAACAGAAATGAACTGGAAAAAAAGCAGAGTTTCATTTTCCAAGGAGTCGCGTCCTCTTTCTCAAGGGCAGAGCTGGCAGTGCCTCCTTCCCTTTGGGGACGAGATGGTGCAGCGCCACACGGTGGCGGGGTGGGGGACTGCAGGGGACGAGCGGCCAGCTCAGGACCTACACTCACTGGGCAGACTCCTTCCTTTCCACGGTCCTGCTGACGGAGGCCCCAGGGTCACCTCCACAGGTTTGTTTTTTTTTTTTTTTAATTGTGGCCATTTCTGTTTCCTCTGACTTTTGTCAACAAGTTTTTGTGGCTCCATTAATGACCTTGTCGCTCAGGCCACTTGGAATGTATCCATGTCGGTCTCTTTGTTCCTCCTTATGTGAAGTCGACTCCTATTTGTTCTCCACAGGCCTTGCTGATTTCAAAGGTGGCGCTTCCTCAGGGGTTGGTGAGCAATTCCAGCGACTTGGCGGGGGACGTGGAAGCATGACCATCTCCCCCTCAAGGAGTTCCTGCTGTGGTTCAGCGGTAGTGAACCTGACTAGTATCCATGAGGAATCAGGTTCCATCCCTGGCCTTGCTCAGTGGGTTAAGGATCCAGCGTTGCAGTGAGCTGTGGTGTAGACATGGCTCGGATCCCACACTGCTGTGGCTGTGGTATAGGCTGGCAGCTGCAGCTCTGATTGGACCCTTAGCCTGGGAACTTTCATATGCTGCACGTGCAGCCCTAAAAAGCAAACAAAACAAAACAAGAAAACAACCAAAAGCAATCTCCCTTCAAGCTAGCCCCATGGCGCACCTGTCCAGATTCTATGGACACCAGAGTTTCCAGGTGACAGCATCCCTTGGGAGCCCTGGGGACTTGAGTCTTAGCTTGAGAATGTTCTCTTGTGCTTCCCACTTGGGCACTGGCAGCACAACAGCCAAGTGAGAAAAAGCCCAGCCTCCTTGGCCTGAAGCCGAGTTGCTTCCCCTCCACATGTGGTTTTACCCTCTCTGGTTCCATCCCTGCCATCCTGACCCCATCTTCTCCCCAACAGTCCAAAGTTCCTGGAGCACCTTGACCACTTCCAACAGTCTGACCCCAAAGTCCTTCCTCACCCACAAGCAACTGGATCTTCCAATGATGCCTGATCTCTGCTCCGCTAGGGCTGGTGTCCTCCTGGCCTGGTTTGGCCCTTTCTCCTACCTTCAGCCAGCCCCCACTTCAGTTACTTTAGCACAGGTTGAGTCTCAGCTTGTGGCAGCGGCCCCTTTCCCAAGAGGGCTTCATTTCACGTAACTGTGACAGTCCTTGGATGATCAGAGCTGGGAGGGTCTTCAGACAACTCCAGCAAATTCAAACACTTGATTGAGACATAAAGAAACCCAGGCTCAAGGCCACACAGGTGGTATAAAATGGAACCGCCAGGAATGGCGATGGTAAGCCCCTGTCCCATCCCCGGTGCAGTGGAGGGAGGCGGGAGGCTGTCCTCCAAGGAGCCTCTGCAAACGCTAATCCACTCTGGCTGTGATATCTGATGCTCTAGGTCTGTTCACCACCCCTTCTCCACCTTTCTTGGTGAAGCCCCTCTATGCAGTTCTGAAGGGGCAGCAAGTCCCAGGGCCCACTGTCCTGGCCACAGAGGTGGGCCCATGAGCCAAGCTTACCGCTAGAGTTCATATACAGATTTTGGGAATGAGAAGCTCTCCTTCCTCCAAGGTTGGGATGTTGCTTGGCTGGGACAGTCCGTGGTCATGTCCCTCCCCTCCCTTCATCTTTCCTCACCTTCTCAGCCATCACATGGAGCCCAGCAGCAGCAGGAAAAATTGAAGTAACATCCACAGAGAGGAGAGCCATTAGATGCTGAGAGAAATGTGCAAAAGCAAGTGAACCCCATTGTTGGAATCCCTGGGATTTCTGAGACCAGTCCCACCATTGGGTTCTGGGTCACCAAGCCAACCAGTTCCCTGTGGGATAAGTTACTTTGAGTGCAGTTTCTGTTGCTTGTAACCAAAGGGTCCCTGGATGATTCATACACAGATTTTATTTTTCTGAGCCAGAATGAAAACCCATGACAACCAACTCCTAATGGGCCTCAAAAGAGACATAGGAGACTCATGCTTCTGTGAATTATTCAAGCATCCACTATTTCAGGCGACGCTGTTGTGAGTTATTTTGCAGCATCATGCAGACCATAATTATGGCTTTGCACACATGGATTTGAATAAAGTGGGGTTATATCAGTAACATGTGACTGCATTTCTTTCCTAGACTGACACTTCTAAGAGAACAAGCCTTTCAGTATAGAAAGCCTAGAGAGAAACCCACTCACCTGTGGTCAACTCATCTGTGACAAAGGAGACAAGAATATACAATGAAAAAAAAGTAGTCTCTTTAATAACTGGTGCTAGGAAAAGTGGACAGCTACATGTACAAGAATGAAATTAGGACATTCTCTAACACATACACAAAAATAAACTTAAACGGATTAAAGACCTAAATATAAGGCTGGGTACTACAAAACTCTCAGAGGAAAACTGGCAAGAACACATTTTGACATAAATTGCAGCAATATCTTTTTTTTTTTTTTCAGAAGTATCTTCTTGGATCCACCTCTTAAGAGTAATGAAAATCAGAATAAAACTAAACAAATAGGACCTAATTATAACTTAAAAGCTTTTGCAAGCAAAGGAAAACACTAAAAAATGGAAAAGACAACCCACGGAATGGGAGAAAATATTTGCAAACTAAGCAATTGACAAGGGATTAATCTCCAAAATATACAAACAGCTCATGCAATTCAATATCAAAAAAACACAAACAAACCAAAAAACAACCCCTTCAAAAAATGGGCAGAAGATCTAAATAGACATTTCTCCAAAGAAGCCAGACAGATAGCCAAAATACACATGAAAAGATGCTCAACATCACAAATTTTTAGAGAAATGCAAATCAAAACTACAAGGAAGTATCACCTCACACTGGCCAGAATGGCCATCATCAAAAAGTCTACAAACAATAAGTGCTGGAGAGGGTGTGGAGACAAAGGATCCCTATTACAATGTTGGTGGGAATGTAAATTGATGCAGCCACTGTGGAAAACAGTATGGAGAGTCCTTAGGAAACTAAAAATAGAACCACCATTTGACCCAGCAATCCCATTCCTGGGCATCTATCCAGAGAAAACCATGACTCCAAAAGATACATGTACTCTAGTGTTCATTGCAGCACTCTATACAATAGCCAAGACATAGAAACAACTTAAATGTCCATGGACAGAGGAGTGGATAAAGAAGAGGTGGTACATCCAGTGTTCACTGCAGCACTCTATGCAATAGCCAGGTCATGGAAACAACCTAAATGCCCATCGACAGAGCAGTTGATAGGGAAGATATGGTACATACACACAATGGCATATTACTCAGCCATTAAAAGGAACGAATTACCAACGTTTATAGCAACATGGATGGACCTAGAAATTATCATGCGAAGTGAAACCAGTCAGACAATTAGACAGCAACACCCAATGCTACCGCTTACATGTGGAAACTAAAAAGACACAATGAACTTCTTTGCAGAACAAATGACTCACAGACTTTGGAAAACCTTGGTTTTTCAAATAAAACAATCTGGGGGGTAGGGGGATGCACTGTGGGTTTGGGACACAAAATCTATCAAATTGACTTGTGATGATTTATGTACACTTATAATTGAAATAAAATCCATTAAGTTAAAAAAATTAAAAAAAAAGAAGAGGTGGTACATATACACAATGTAATATTACTCAGCCATTAAAGTGAAATAAATAACTAGATTTGCAGCAACATCGATGGACGTAGAAATTACCTTGCTAAGTGAAGTCAGTCAGACAATGAGACACCAACATCAAATGCTATCACTTACATGTGGAATCTAAAAAAGGACACAATGAACTTCTTTGCAGAACAAATACTGATTCACAGGCTTTGAAAAACTTTTGGTTTCCAAATAAGTCAGGCTGCGGGGTGGGGGGTGCACTGGGGGTTTGGGATGGAAATGCTATAAAATTTGGTTGTGATGATTTTTATACACTTATAAATGTAATAAAATTCATTAAATAATAAAAAAGAAAAGATATATGCACCCCAAGATTCACTGTAGCACTATTTACAATAGCTAAGATATGGAGGCAGCATAAATGTCCATCAACTGAGAAATGGATAGTTTTTTTTTTTTTTTTTTTTGTCTTTTTGCCTTTATGTAGAGCCGCACCCGCGGCATATGGAGGTTCCCGGGCTAGGGGTCTAACAGGAGCTATAGCCGCCGGCCTTCGCCACAGCCACAGCAACGCGGGATCCAAGCCGCGTCTGCGACCTACACCACAGCTCACGGCAACGCTGGATCCTTAACCCACTGAGCAAGGCCAGGGATCGAACCTGCAACCTCATGGTTCTTAGTCGGATTCGTTAAACACTGAGCCACGAAGGGAACTCCCGGTAAAGCATATTATATTATACTATATTACATATATAATGGAATATTAGCCATAAAAAAGAATGAAATAATGCCATTTGTAGTAATCATACTAAGTGAAGTAAGCCAGAGAAAGACATATATCACATTTTATATATATATGTGTGTGTGTATATATATACATACACACACACACACACACACACACAATGGAACATTACTCAGCTGTAAAAAGGAACAAAATAATGCCATTTGCAGTAACACGGAGGGACTGAGAGATTATCATACTAGGTGAAGTAAGCCAGACAGAGAAAGACAAATATCATATGATAGTACTTACATGTGGAATCTAAAAAAAGGATGCAGATGAACTTATTTATGAAACAGAAACAAAGTCACAGACTTAGAAAATAAACTTATGGTTATCAAGGAGAAACTGGATGGAGGAGGGATAATTTATATGAGTTTGGGACTAACATGTATGTACTACATACACAAAACGGATAACAAGGAACACCGAGAACTCTGCTTAATATTCCATAATAACCTATATAGGAAAATAATCTGAAAAAGAATGGCTGTATATATGTGTGCATAATGGAATCACTTTGCTGTACTCTTGAAACTAACACAACACTGTAAGTCAACTACATGCCAATAAGATTGAAAAAAAAAAGGGGCGGGGAGAGAGAAAACCCCTTCCTCCATTGTTCTATTTGCATAGCATCTGGGCGATGACCACAGTGGGCGCTCATTTAGAGTGAAATACATTCATGCAAAACCCTTTGCTCTGCCTCTGGGCCTCAGGACCTTAACCTCATCTGTAAATTGAGGATAATAACAGAATTTATCTAAGTACCTGTCTATCTACGGAAAATCAGAACTTTTTCAACTTTCACGTGGAAGAAAACCAATCCATATTCACTTACACAGAAAGAGCCTTCTGGGGCTGGAGCTGCTGGAAACGGGTGCAGTGCCTGCCGGCCTCTCTCCCTCCCTCCCTCATCCCGGCCCGGCCCGTGTGGTTCGGGGCCTCATCCTCGGGTTCCTACCCGTGATGAGGACACGGCCATCGACAGACAGCAACAGGTTCAAGTCCTTACCACTCTCAAGGCGGAGAAAAAGGGCGTCTGTCTTCAGGGTCCACATGTAAAGTCCCAGGGAGGCTTTACACCAGCCTTGACTTGACTCGAGGCAGAGGCCACCAGGGCAGCCCCGCCCGAACCGCTAGGAAGGGGAGAGGAGTCTGCTTAGGGAGATGGGGCGCGGTACCCCGCTGCATGGACGTGAAGAAGGGGTGCTGGGCTAGAGGAAATGACACGTGTCCACACACTTCTTCCTGGAGACTTGTGAGCATCAGAAGAGATAACAGGCCTCGGGGAAAAGCCAGAGCACAACTCTGGGCAAGCCCTCAAGTAGTGTCAGCTGCTGCTGTGACGGGGAGGGGCGGGAGGTGGGGAGGGGGAGGAGAAGGTGGAAGGAACAGGAGGAGCAACGGGGGTGCAGAGCCCTCCTCAGCTCGGGGCTGAGGGGCCGACGCTAAAGGCTTCATTCACTCCATGGAATGCCCTGGTCTGACCTTGACCACTCACAGGGGCGCCTGGTTCTAATTCTCAAAAGGCGCGGTGATGGACGCGGTGATGGACGTCGCAGGCCTGGGGGGGGAGGGGCGGTGCGTGGGAATCTCTGTGCTGAGGCACAAAAAAGTCCCTGAACCCACAAAGGCCAGAACTGGGGCAATGATTCGAACAGCTGGTAAAGGAATGCGGACTTGGCGCGTGACTGGGTGGCTTGGTGATGCTGTGGCAGAACAAAGGGTTTTGGAAAATCATTTTCTAGAAACCAGAAGCTGCCGAGCCTGGCTTGGTTTCCAAGTGGAAATCAGCCTAAGGCCCCAGAGGGATTAATCAAGAAGGGGCCTCCCAGCAGTATTCAGCGGGCTTCGGTGTGGGGACCCAGGGAGACCCTGTGCCTCTTGTCCTTGGCCGGGGGGCGACTTTGCTGAGTGTGGACAGCGAAGATGGGGGCGGAAGAAGGAAACAAAGACGAGCGAGCCCCTGGTTTGCGCCACGGGCTCTGCACACGTGATCTCAATCAGCACACAAACCTGTAATCTACACAGGCGAGGCTCAGGAAAGGGCTGTTACTTGCCCAAGGTCACTGAGTTCACGAGTAATGGAAGGACTGCTCCGCACCATGCCTCTGGCTCCTGTGAGCTGGCTCACGGGGACAGCACCGTCGCAGGCAAGCCGGCCTGCTCATGTAGGCACGGCGGGTGATTTCCACACTTACCTGCTAATCACTGAAGGTTCCAGAGTCCCGCACTTACCTACAAATCACTGGAGGTTCCAGAGTCGAAGGGCATCACTCAAACTCAAGGCTGGTAAGTGGCAGAGCTGGGTCTTCAGTCTCTAAATTCTCACCACGGTGCAACCCCACCGGCCACGTGGGCAGCATTTTCTCCGGAATCTCGCAGTCAGATTCCTCCTGCAGAGTGGGTAGTGGGCTGCAGAGATTATGGGGTGTGTCCTGCATCCTTGGATGGGCCCTTGTTTCTCACCGTGGCAACAAAATTGGTGTGAATTTCCTCTTTCCCTGGCTGAAAAATGCAGCTCCAGGCTGTTTATCAGGCACTTTCTCAGGGAGAGATTTTTTTTCCCCTTAACCCTTCTAGGGGTTGACTGAAGTGTGGCCAGAAGGCAGGTGGTGTGGAGAGGTCTTTCTTTAAAGGGGCCAAGGCAGCGTGCTGATGCTGCAAAGCCCTCGCTTAATTGACTATCCAGCAGCCTGTTGTGTAGGGAATGCCTGGCCTGAGACAGCTGCCCTTAATGTGTCCATCGTCTCCTCATTTAGCTCATTTCGGTGGTTTCAAAATCCCTTACAGACAGCCCAGTTCAAACCTTGGTAGGAGCTGGACTCTGTCCGTTGTCCTCGGTGGAGCAACTGAGAGCACAACACGGAGAAATGAAAGCAGAGGCAAAGCCAGGGCCCAGGTTAAGATAATTGGGAGGCGTGCAATAAAGGAAAAAATGTCCTGGTGATCTCTTTGAGAGGAGGAAGTGTTTTTTATCAAATCAGATGTAATGCTGGCAATTACTTTCTATTGGAGCTGGAAGAGAGGTTTGGAAGTGTTTGATGTCCCAACATTTTCTCTGGACTTCCCTTATGACACTTCTCATTTTCTGCCAAGTTATTTATATCCTGGTCTTAATATTTAATTTTCGCTTCTGGATTGTATTTTTCTGGAGCTCCCTGGTGGCTCAGTGGGTTAAGGATCTGGCACTGTCACTGCTATTACACAGGTTCAGTCCCTGGCTAGGGCAAATTTTGCATGCCACGATAGCAGCCAAAAAAACAAAAAAGATATACATTTTCCTCTATCTCCGTCTATAGACAATCCCAGTGACTTGTCACAGAGGGTCCTCAGTAAATGATGTAATCTAGATACATGGTGGATGAGTGGACGGGGGATCAGTGAATGAATGGTCGGATGGTCCAGGACATTTTGTCGCAGGAAAAGCACTCTAACCCAGCTTTCTGAGTTAATGCCCAGAAACAACACCATAAAAATCAAACTTTTGGTGTCTACTTGGTGCTGAGTTGGCTTTTAAAAAGCGGAGTGATTTTTCTATTCAGACTGACCTAGATCAGGGTTCCTTAAATGTAAATTCCTTAACTTCTCTGAGCATCAGTTTCAACATCTTGAAATGGAAAAACTAATCTACCTTACTGCATGAGTATGCAAATTAACTGAAATAGGAGTTCCCTTCGTGGCTCAGCAGTTAACAAACCCGACTAGGATCCTTGAGAATCTGGGTTAGAGTGGATTAGAGTGAAGCAGGCTTGTGCATGACTGAGGGTCTGCAGTGGGGGCCGAGGGAGAAAGGGCTGCCTCCCCCAGGCCTGGGTGACTCAAGTGTCAGCCTCAGAAAACCATTCCCCTCCTTGGTTCATGAAGGGTCTGAAGGCAACAGGTGTGTCCTTGAATGCTCTGTGCTGGGACAGGTGGGGCCCAGGCCAAGGCCAGCTGGCCCCTCTCCCTCGCAGGCGCCCCAGCCCTGCCTTCCTGCTGTGTTCAGGCAGCAGAACACACCCATCTCGGTGCTCCATTCAGAGTGTCAACACCCTGAAGGGACAGGCCTTACAGTGGGGGGTGGGGACTTCCCAGGAGCGATGTTTGTCAGAGCTGACCCGGGAAGACGGGGCCAGGGCCCAGTGAGCGGAAGGATTTGGGAGCCTGGCTGTGGCTTCTGGAGACTGAATCCTTGGTGCGACTGCCCAGCGTGCTCGTGGTCTGGCTCTAGAGCGCACCCCCACCGTGGCCGTCGACCTGTCCCTCTCAGCAGCCCTGTCTAGGCGACTTAGGGGGTCAGGCTCCGTTAGCGGGCCTGCCCTGACTGCTCTGCCTCTTTGGGGCTGGGTGTCTGAGCTGAGGCTTTGTGCCCTCCCCCGCCCCACCCGCACTCCCCTCGTGTACCAGTGAGGCCTGCCAGCTCTGCCTTCAGCTTTGCCTTAAACAGTCCTCTGCAAAGGGTTCTCTTGTCATTTATCTGCATGGTAATCTCAGTGGAAACCACAGTATCTCCTTTCTCCCTGGTTATTTACATTTCAAGTCACATTGCGGAGGAAAAAAAATCCCTTTCAGCGAGAGAATAGTAATTCTCTTCATTTCTATTGATAAAGCCTTCAACAGTAGACAGAATTTTTTCACCAATATATCTTCTGGGCTTGGCTTATAATAATCCTGTTTTACCTGCATCCCTGTGGGGGCTCATTTGCTTACCTGACAGCGTTGGCAGGTGCAGGCAGTGCTGGCATATTTGTACAGGGATATTTGTCCACTGCCCCCCCCGCAAGGAGTGGGGGGGACACAACGCATCCCCAGGATGAAGGAAAGAGAATATCCCCTTCTCATCCACCAGCGAGTTGACATGCTAAGGCTGTAGTGTCGGCCCGCGGCTGCGGGTCCGATTGGACCCCTAGCCTAGGAACCCCCATGTGCTATGTGTGTGGCCCTAAAAAGCAAAAAAAAAAAAAAAAAAAGAGTTGTAAGCTGTTTTACACAGAGGGGATAAACAGCAAGATCCTTCTGTATTGAACAAACAACTATATTCAATGTCCTATCATAAATCATAACTGAATAGTTTTTAAAGAGTGTATATATGTGTGTGTGTGTATATATATACATACATGTATAACGGAATCACTTTTCTGTATAGCAGCAATGAACACATTGTAAATTGTACTTCAACTCAAAAAATGCTAAAAAAAAATAATTTTTCCACTCTTTACAATTTTGATTCTTAACCGAAGGAAAGGAAAATTCCTTATTAGGGAGAGTGGGGTGAGGATAGGCTGGGGAGGGGCAGACCCCCCCCCCCCGCCAAGTTTCTGGAACAGAGGTGCGGTCTGACTCTCTAACCAGGAGAAATCTCCCTCCCGCTCTCTGGCCCCAAGCTCTGGATGCTGAGAAGAGACTCTGGGGAAGTTGGAACACAGAAGAGGGAGACAGATTGAGAGATTCCTGCAAATGTTGGGGTGTTTGGTTAATAGGATTAGAAGCTGGGCTGGCAGAGACCCTGTCACATAAACATTAAGTCAACACAGGAGATGGAGCATTTGTTGGAAATGTAACGGGATGGCTGGCAATTTGTTTTTTGAATGAAGGAAAGTTAGGGCTTCTATTCAACTTTAGTCCTCTAATGAATGGCCTTTACTGCGGCCTTTCTCTGACTGGTCGTGTTCCGTTTCCATCAGCCAGGAGCCAAGGCTTTCCCCTCCCTCTGTTCCAGCAGAACCCAGGCATGGGAGAGGCTCCCCTGTCGGTCATTTACACTTAAGTGTGAATGTGGCGGTGTGCCCTCTCCCCGACAGCGGTCTGCGGTCTGCGTTGCAAGACTGAACTCGCCTATGAAAGAGGCAATGGCTGTAAAACCCGTTTCAAACCCTCGAGGAGCAAGGAAGGAGTTAATTTGGGGTAAAGAGGCAGTGTTAGCCCCATTTTTTTCAGTTGCAAATTAACCTTCTCAGGCAAATGGGGAATTACAGGCTCATTCTGAGGAAGAAAGCTAAGGAGGCTCTCAGATTGGGAGGAAGAACTGCAGGCACCAGGCCTCAGGGGGCACGGCCGGGCTCAGGCAGGCGGCCGGGCCAGCCTCTGCTTCCCTTTGCACGGCGGCCTCTCCCCTCCGGCAGGCAGACTCTTCTTGTGGTGGAGGAGGCCGTGGGTCCCTGGCTGGGAGCCCCTGCAGGCAGGATGTAGTGGGCTGTCTCCTCCTGCAGAGGCTGGAAGGCCGAAAACTACATTTCCCAGGTTCTCTTGCAGGTACCAATCTGAATGAGAGTCTTATTTATGTATGTATGTATTTATTTATTTTTGCCTTTTTAGGTCTGCACCCGAGTCCTGTGGAGGTCAACCCAGGCTAGGGGTCAAATCGGACCTGTAGCTGCTGGCCTACACCGCAGTCACAGCAACGCCGGGTCCGAGCCACATCTGCCACTTACACCACAACTCTCACTCGGCAACACCCACCAGATCCTTAACCCACTGAGGGAGGCCAGGGATAGAACCTGCATCCTCATGTGTCCTCGTCAGATTTGTTTCCACTGAGCCACGACGGAGTTCCTGGATGAGAGTCTGCAGGTTAGATGCACTTGCACAAGATTTGAAAGGCAGATTGGAGAGGGAGCCCATGCTTCTGCTGTTTTCTGCTGGCAAGTGGGTGTATCAGGTTTGCGGGGAGTGGCTTCTTTACCACCGTGGCCTTCCTAATCATAGGAGAGATAATGCCCCTTTAGTGACCTGGCTCTGGGGGTGTGTTTTTCCTAAGAATTAGTCCTAAGAACTCAACCTAGAATCTTTTCAGCTTTCCCAGTGTTGAATGGGCCATTAAACAGCACAGGTTAAATTAAAAAACAAAGCCCATCAGAGACCAATAATAAAGTGCCTAGTGAGAAAGTTTTACTGCCAGGCAGGAAACCTGATCTAGGACAGGGTCTAGGAAGGCTGTTTGGATCAGGCTGGAGGAGAAATGGAGTGGGTCTTTTAAAACCAAAGAGTGCTATAATGCCCAGCATGGTGACTACAGTTAATAATATTATATTGCAGGAGTTCCCTTCGTGGCTCAGTGGTTAACGAATCCGACTAGGAACCATGAGGTTGGGGGTTCGATCCCTGGCCTTGCTCAGTGGGTTAAGGATCCGGTGTTGCCGTGAGCTGTGGTGAAGGTTGCAGACGCGGCTCGGATCCTGCGTTGCTGTGGCTGTGGCAAAGGCCGGCAGCTACAGCTCCTGTTAGACCCCTAGCCTGGGAACCTCCATATGCCGCAGGTGCGGCTCTACATAAAAAAAAAAGGCAAAAAGACCAAAAAAAAAAAATAATAATATTATATTGCCAAATGGACCGTTGCGAAGAGAGTAAATCTTAAAAGTCCTTATCACAAGAAAAAAAATCTTGTAACTTTGTATGGTGATGGTTGGAATGAGACTTATTCCGGTGACCATTTTGCAGCATACACAAGTACTGAATCATTATGTTACACACCTGAAATTAATATAATGTTATATGTCAATTATACCTCAAAAAAAAATTTTTTTTTAATAGTGCAAATTCTCTGTCTATCCCATAGCAGGAAACCAAAATCTCTGAGTGATATTGGCTGGATTTATTGGCTATGTAAGCACTTTGGAACGGGCGGTGGCCTGTTGTGCCGGCGAGGTACCTGTCTCAGGGTTATGGTATCCAGGTGTCTCTCCTAAGCATGTAAGACCTTCCCCCCAGGACTATAGCACCAGTGCCCTGTGACATGCCTGAGTCGGATTATGTCACCCTGTCAGGTTGTCAGAGTTGGGGGGGTGGGGGGGCTATGTGGCCAGGTCACAGTTTATTACTTGTAATCAATCTTTTCTGTTTAAACCAGCTGGACTGGATTTTATGGTGTTAACTTTATCCTGACTGGTGTTCTAGGCCTAACTTGTAATCCAAGAGAAGAAAGGGCCACTCTGTCACCTCTAGTCTTTGTAAGGTCAGGGAACTGCTCCCCTAGCTGGGATATGTGCCCTCCGTTAGACCAGTGAGTGTGTCTTTGAGCATGTGGGGCTGTGACTGACACAGCCCCAAGGGGAGGGGTGGCGGGGACCTTGTGGGTCTTACTCTGTACACGCCCCAGCCCCCTGCTCTTGCTGTCCTCTCGTATAGAGGATTGGAAGCAAATGCACCATCTCCCGGCCTCCCCTGTAGGCAGTGGTGACCGTGTGACACTCTTCTGGTCAATGAGATGCCTTCAGAAAGTCCCTAGGGAAGCCTGGGAAAAACCTTACCAGGAAGTCTCCCTTCCTACTTCTTGCTGCTGGTGACAAGGGTGTGAGACTTGGGGGTGTATCTGAGGTCACAAACCAGAGGACCAAAACCAACACGCTAAGGATGGCGGAGCAGGGAGAGAGGAAGAGCTAGCCTTAGAGCAGGTACTGCCGAAACACGGCACCACCCCATACCACCCGCTCCCAGACTTCAGTTATCTTCATCAAGTAAACCTCTGTTTCTCTTTCTTTAAGCTACTCTCTGTTGGGTTGTCTGTTAATTGCAGCCAAATGCATTTCTAACTAACACAGGAGCCACTTGCAATCAGCATGCCCACTAGACTACAGGGAGATAGACTGGGGTTTACCCGAAGGATGGAGGGAGAGGGGAAGGGAACAGCGGGGCATCCTGGGCAGACAAAAGCAAAGGTTCCAGTATTTACTTTGACGGGCCTTCTCAGCTCCCTAAAGTCTCACCAGCAGACAGCCATGGTTCCAGCTTTGAACATGCCCAGTCGTCAATGGTTTTTGCCTACTGAGTGGAACTCGGCAGTACTTCAGGCTGGGTGTGTGAGAGACTTTAAGAACCTGATCTGGAGCAATTTCAGGTGAAAGAACGAAGAGGATGGGATGTGGGTAGAAGAGCTCTCCAAACTCTAGTATTAACTGGATGCTGAGATTTTTAATAGAAAACAGACTATATCTTATTCTTTGCCAAGCGGAAGGTAGATAAGGAATGAGGAGCCGAAGCAGTACACCTGGGCTGGGGGAGGTACAGACACACCCAGTGCTCCGCATGGGGCTCAGCCCCGAGCCCTGACTGTACCCGATTCCACGGTCACCCACTGCCATGTCGGCTCCTAGACCACAGAGGACTGGATCCACGTCTTACTGACTGCAACCTCTGGAGGTCTCAGCACAAAGCATGCACACAGTAGGTGCTCATATGTGCTCGTTGAATGAATGGATGTTAAGACCAGACAGAGGTCAGAGCTGTGGGCTGGCAGGAAGGCCATCTGGCTTCTGCTGGAGAATGGTCCGTGAATGGTTGTGTGACAGTTACCTCGCTGAACCTCATTTACCTCCGTCTGCAGAGTCAACCAAATGCTCCTTTTTGTTCCCCCTCTGCCAGAACTTTTGTCCCTGAATATCCAGGTCAGAGGGAGCAGCTCTATGAAGGTTTGCTTCATGTCTTGCAGCAATTCCTGGGACTAGGCTTTCAGCAGAAAAGTTTGTGAGCCTGCGATGCACAGATGTTTGGACCAGTGGCTCTCAGATGTGCGAATGTGTGCATCCCAAGGAAACCCGCCCAGAACCCCAAACTCTGTGGTGGCCGTGGTGGGAGATGCTCCCATTTTATCGATGTGGATGTCACCCAGGCTGGGATAAAGTCCTAAGAGAGGCCTCAAGGGGGACCCAAGGGATGGAGGAGGGATGGGTGCCCCTCGTTGAGCAGTAACTGGAGGGCTTCCATCGGGATGAGGGAGAAGAGGCCATCTGGAGGCACAGGGAGACCACAGCGGGGTCTGGTGTTTGGGGACAAGCTTCCATTTCAGTTTCCGCCACCCACACCCCCTACCCCAGCGGCAGGGTCACTGTGGAGTTCCCTGTGGAGTTTTCTGATCCCAGAGCTCTCTCTCAAGCTGCTCTCTCTTCTTGCTGCAACAACAGAAATGTTCTGTGCCTGTGCTGACCAGTCTGGTAGCCATGAGCTACGTGGGGCTCCTGAGCGCTAGAAGTGTGGTTAGCGTAGCTGCGGAGCTGAAATTTTTGGTGGTGGTGTCTGGAACACCCGCGGCATCTGGAAGTTCTCAGGCCAGGAGTCGAATTGGAGCTGCAGCTGCCCACCTATGCCGCAACCATGACAACCCTGGATCTGAGCGGCATCCATAATCTATGCTGCAGCTCACGGCAACAGCAGATCCTTAACCCACTGAGCGAGGCCGGGGATCAAACCTGCATCCTCACAGAGACAATGTTAGGCCCTTAACCCTCTGAGCCACAATAGGAGCTCCCAGAGCTAAATCATCTTTTTTTTTTGTCTTTTTGCCTTATCTAGGGCCCCACCCGAGGCATATGGAGGTTCCTAGGCTAGGGGTCTAACAGCAGCTGCAGCTGCAGGCCTACCCCATAGCCACAGCAATGCCAGATCCGAGCCATGTCTGCGACCTACACCAAGCTCACGGCAACGCCGGATCCTTAACCCACTGAGCAAGGCCAGGGATCAAAGCCATAACCTCATGGTTCCTAGTCAGATTCGTTAACCGCTGCACCACAACGGGAACTCCAATTCCATTTAATTTGAACTCATTTAAAATGAAAGAACCTTGTGGCCAGTGGCTACTGCCTGGGACAGCACAACTGTAGGGAATGGTGTAAAGGAAAGCCGTGACCTGGAGCTCGCGGAGGTTCTCTCAGGTTTGGGGATGTGTTGAGGCTGCAGCTCTGAGCCTCAGTGGGGCATGGTTCCTTCCATCCTGCGTCCAGATGGCTTGTCCTGCTCAGCCCAGGCCATGCACTAAAAAGAGCTGGGACAAGGAGCTTCAGAGAATCTAGCGCACAGCCAGGACTGGAAGACTTGACCCAGATGGGACCCTCCCCACCAGGGCTGGGTTCCTCTGCACCTGTCAGAATCTGTCCTGGGAGCCATGAGGTTGCGGGTTCGATCTCTGGCCTTGCTCAGTGGGTTAAGGATCCGGCGTTGCCGTGAGCTATGGTGTAGGTTGCAGACGCGGCTCGGATCCCGCGTTGCTGTGGCTGTGGCGTAGGCCGGCAGCTAGAGCTCCTGTTACACCCCTAGCCTGGGAACCTCCATATGCCGCGGGTGCAGCCCTAGATAAGGCAAAAAGACAAAAATAATTAATTAATTAATTAAAAAAAAAAAGAATCTGCCCTGGCCCGGTCTGGCCAAGCTGCTCATGAGGTCCGTTGGCGCCCTTGGCTCAGATGGATGTCACAGTTGTTTTGCAGAGTAACTCCCCCGGGACCGCTGCCACGCGGGCCCGGTCCTCGGGAGCTGTGTCTCAGGGCAGAGGGGAGGCTGAGAGCAGGTGTGATCAGAGAGGTGGGAGGCAGTTGGCTCTGACAGACAGAAAGCAAACAGCTCAAAGGGGTGGCAGGCTGCATTTTATTCATCGTTAATTTCAACACCCTTCAAGCCCTCTCTTGGAGCGCTGCTCAGAAAAATAAGCGTATTGTCTAAGAAACCCTGCAGCCTTGCCCGGCATGCTCTAACCCCCTCCTGAGAGAACAGGTGGCATAGAAAATGATTTGTAAAGCAAGGGGGGAGCTTCCCCAGGGAAGAGGGGGGGTGCTGACAGAAAGGGGGAAGGGGGTCTGGGGCCAGGTTGGTGCAGAAATCACACCATGGCTTCAGCGATGACACTGGCTGAGCGTGGTGCTTGGAGGTGTCAGAGCTGTTCCAGGGGCAAGCGTCCAGGCCCCGAGTCCATGCTGATGGGCCGCCCTAGGGGCCCCGAGCAGTTTCCCAGCCTTCCCTGCCCCCCGCCCACTGCCCCACCCTGCAGAGTGTAGAGCCTTCGGCGGTGGCACTAGCCGGCACATTTTACAACATCCATTCCAAGAAAGAAACAAGCCCCAGCCAGTGCGCCTCTTCTGGACTTAGAAGTGCCTCAAGCAGTCTGCCTGAATGTGCTTTCCAGACAGGGTGCCTGCAAAATTGTGCTTTTTGTTTGTGAAGAATGTAAAAAGTTACAGTAAGATGGAGCCGCCTGGCCCACGGCTCCTGTGGTCTCTGCCTCTGTGGGCTGCCGTGGCCAGGAGGTCCCCCTCACCCAGGGCACGGGAAGAGGGGATCGGCTAAGAGGCCTGCCTGAGGGGCGGAGGAGCCTGGGTAAATCCAGCAGCTCTTTTCCAGGGTTTGGCTTGGGTTTGGTTGCTGGCTTCTGCGTAAAACACAGATACATGCAAAGTGTCCATGACACTCCCCCAAGACAGAGAGGAATTTTCCAGGCCCTCGCAGATCTCCAGGGAATTAAAAATGCGAACTCTTTCTACTTCAAGTGGCCTGGACCAGGATTTTTTTTTCCCTTGGGGAAAGGGGCTAGTAGCTCTTTGTAAGGCTGACGTGTACGCGTGTGCATGCGTGCGCGTGATGTTATGATGTGTGACACTTCTGGCAAAAGCCCAGGACTGCCTGGCCTTTTCCACAAGCTGAAGGCCTGAGGCTAGCTGAGCCTTCAACTCCTTCACCGGGCCCGGAGGCACGGGCTTATTCAGAGGACACAGGGGACTGACCACCGGGCTTCCTCAGCAAGTAATGATAGCAAGTGTGGCTTCTTCCCTGCCTGCTTTGAGAAGGCCCGGCTGCTTACCAAGACCCTGGCCTCTGTGTGGCCACAGCCGAGTGACAAGGACTTCTCAGAGCCCCTCTCTGTCTTTGCAGGATCCCCACGGTCCTAGCTCTGTGGGGAGTGTGAGCCTCGCGGTAGGGAGCAACCCCTGCAGCCTGGGCACGTTGTCTACAGTGAGCTCCCAGCTGTGGGTCGCACTGGAGACCCCTATGCAGTGGAAGAGGCCACAGCAGCTAAGAGAATGGAGTCCTTTCTCAGCCTGAGGTTCAGAAGAACCTGCGCCAAAGAAAGGGGTCCCTTCCCGTGTCTATAATCCTAAAGTGATGGGAGGACCCCATCCCGGCTTGTTAAGTAGGTATGGTTGCCAGCGTTCACCCTCAAGCAGGATGTCAAATAAGTCCTTTAGGCACGAGTCTAGGCACCATCAATCCCCCTGACCTTGGGAGCCCAGCTTTTCCCAGGAAGCAGCCCCTGGCATCTGGGGCACTGAGTCCTTGAGCCTGAGGTGAAGGATAATGATAGATAGAGATTGAAGGGCGGGGCGACCAGGGGAGCGTGGGCAAAAATACAAGCATACCACTGGTCCTGAGCTACCATGGTCCACTAGAGGACCCGTGTCTCTCTGGGAGGTTCCTGAGCGCGAGGGGTCCCTTTCCTGCTTCCTCCAAGCGTGCTTTCACTTCCTTCAGAAGCGTGCTCAAGCTGCCTGCAGTTGCCTCCTTCCAAAGCCAAAGCATAGGAAAAGAAGCGAAAACAGCTAAGGCGGCAGCATGAGCAACTCAGAATAGACTTGAGGAAGCACTGCTGAGGGAGAAGACTGCCAAAGAAGGTTTTGAGCTTTTCTTCTCTGGAGGCAGGTCCTGTTCCCTCCTGCGGGGATAGGATTCCGTGGTCATGTGTGCCAGGCAGCAGATCATCTGGAGGCCTTTTGGGCCTGTCTAGTCCTAGGGGACTTAATGACTGTGTCTTAAGCCTCCCGTGTTCTTCCTGAGACTCACTTTCTCTGGGTTGGCTGCTACTTTGCCTGCTATTAAGTTCTCATGGTCTAGATGTCCCTGTCATGGGCATGCCTACTTTCCCCCCAGATGACTCCCCAAGCTGTTTCCCATTGCCTAGGTGACACCGCTAATTGGATGCCTTTTAATCTTTCCTTCTTTTAAAGGGATGAACCTGATACTTTATGTCTAGGTCCTGTTAGAGGGCTCTGCCCTAAAAAACACATGTGCTTCCCTGAGCATGCAGTCCCTTCGGTGTGACTGCAGGCATCGCTTGAAAGGGGGATGGGGTGGCAGGGTCGGGGAGGAACTGGCCTCGTGGAACTGGCCTGACCTCTGTCACAGTGTATCCTGGATGCGTGGCTCTCCCTTCAGAAATTGGCAAGACTGACCTCTCTCCTGGCCAGCTTCTCACTAGCTTCCCCCTGCCCCAGATTAAGGCCAATCCCAATCCAGATTACCTCCCCTTACCTCCTCCCCCCCCCAAAAAAAAGGGGAGGCCGACATTCAAGCATGACTCTCAATGCTCTGTGTGTGTGTTTGAGTTTGAGTGTTCCAGGCACATATGCTTCCTTCACTGCCAAGGAGGGAAATTTCACGGCTTTTGGTGCCTCTCAGGCAGAGGGTGTGAGGTGTCCTGGTGCTTTTCTAAGACTTCCCGTCAGAAGCTATATATATATATACATCCATATAGGATATGCATTGGTGGGTCACACCTTGCCCGACTAGACTCTGGTATCTGTCTTTGGGAGTGCCATCTTTTCAGGTGAGAAAAATGGGCCAAAAGAATATTATTCCTTTTCAGTCCAAGACTGAATCAAGGCTGGGTACCTGGCCTTCCTCCAAGCCCATGACCCCTACAAGGCAGAGGGTGGGTCTGGGAGAAGCTGACCCTCAACTTGAGGATCAGCAAAACTGTAGGGCAAAACTGTAGTCTTAAAATTGCTTCAATCCACCAGCTCTCTCCCTCCCGCCCTTCTCCACCTCCAATACAGACTATGTGTGTGGAGAAAACACACTCGCCTGATTATCAGCAGGGGCCACACAGCGTTTAAGGGGGCATGTGTCCCAAACACATCATGGGCTCTGGAGTCAAATTCTCTGACACTTGTAGGATGGCTGCTTTGGTTCCTGGTACTGCAGGCCCGGGTGCCCGTGGGTGTAGCTGGCAGAACCCTGATGCAGGGGAGGGGCAACTGGGGGGGGGTACTGCGCTCTGCACTTTTGGGCTCTAAAAGGGAAAAAAGTTAAAAAAAACCCTACGCCAACAAAGAAAAAAAATTTCCGAGAAGACTCAGACGTTCCTTGTTAATAACGAAGAGCATTCCTGTGGATGATGCTGGTGAAAGGAAGGAGGATTGAGGGGATTCAGACACGTGCCCTGAAAATCAGAGATTGGCCCGCTGAAGCAGAGCTGGGCTCACACAGCCTAGGCGCCCCCCGCCCTGCGGGCCACTTGGGGTTTCCGTCTTTAAAAAGAGCTGCCCCCTGGGCTGTGTTAAGCAGACG
The DNA here is from genome assembly GCA_004024745.2 of Catagonus wagneri. Taxonomy (NCBI): domain Eukaryota; kingdom Metazoa; phylum Chordata; class Mammalia; order Artiodactyla; family Tayassuidae; genus Catagonus; species Catagonus wagneri. The sequence goes on from PVHT021183519.1 coordinate 5,487,243, forward strand.
AACGAACGAACGAACGAAGGAACGCCAGGCTGAAAAGAGCCTGCTGAGCCCCTTACCACTGCAGTTCCCAAACCTTGGGAAAGCCACAGTCCGCAAGTTGGTGCTACGTTTCATTTCATTGCATAATACTACGCCATTCGCTGTGTGTAGCGGCTGTTCTATATATATACATGGGGAGGCAACATATGGCTCGCCCCACCCCCACCTGTCAAAACTGTGACTATATCACTTCTGACGACCAGAAGGAAGCTGCTAGGCTGGGCCAGGATTCTAAATGCTGCGGAGGTAATTCAGAGCCATGAAAAGTTGCACCATATGTTTTGGGGTTGCCAGCTGCTTATGTGCATGGAGATGGGGTTTGGTGGCAGCCTGCAAAACCCAGGGGTGGCACTCTCCTCCATGCCATGTGCACCGGGCGAGGGTCTGGGGTGCCACTTTTTCTTTCCCTGGAGGAGAATCTGCTGGGGACTACGGTTCTCCAAGAGGGGACCCACAAGGAAAACAGGCTCCCCCAAAACCTGCCCTTGATAACACCAGGCCTGGCCAAATAGTATTTCTTTAAAAAAAAAATTTTTTTGGTTTCATTTTATTGGATAAAGGTTAAGAAAGCGCCAGCGTTTGAGAAGGAAAGCCAACGGCGCCCGGCTGGCTGCACGCCAGCCTGGTGAGGGTCCCTGGCGCGGCGGAGCGCGCGGTCTACCTGGAGGCGCTGGTCTCCGCCAGGCGGTTGTTCATTATGCCCAGCGCGCCCACGCCGCCCGAGAAGCCGTTCTGGCGCGTGTTGACGCACACGCTGCGCGGGTAGCCGTTGGCCGTCTCGGACAGCTGCTTCTGCAGCAGCGCCAGCGACACTTTGTTGGAGGCCGTGAGGTCGCGCATGGAGATGAGCTCGCCCGACAGGCGGCGGCCCTCGGCGTCGCTGTCGCGGGCCGCGGGGTCCGCGCCCAGCGCGGCCAAGCGGCGGCGCAGCCGGGAGCCCGGGGTGATGGCGTTGCGCCGGGCCAGGGGCGCGCCGGGCGCCGGGCAGCAGCGCGCGCAGCAGCGGCAGCTCAGCTTGCGCAGCATCCAGTTGAGCACCTGCTTGATGAGGATGGAGATGACGTTGAAGAGCGAGTAGATGCAGCACACGCCGAGCAGGATGAAGAGGAAGTTGCCCAGGCGGTAGAGCCCCTGGTTCCTGTAGGCGGCGTGCTGGCTGCTCACCAGGTCCCCGAAGCCGATGGTGCTGAAGGTGACGAAGCAGAAGTAAAGTGAGTCCACGTAGTCCCAGCCCTCCACGCTGGTGTACATGGCCGAGGCGCAGCAAGACAGCAGCACGGCGAACAGGCCCAGGATCAGCAGCACGTGGTACACGGAGGGCTTCCAGCCCGCCAGGCAGTCGGCCTCCGAGAGCGCAGAGCCGCGGCGGAAGGTAGCGGGCAGCAGCCCGCTTCGGCGCAGCTGGTGCTCCCGGCAGGCGCGCATGATGAAGGCCAGCAGCGAGATGATGCGCTCCAGGAAGAGGTTGAAGAACAGGATGGTCCCGGCGCAGCCGAACAGCCCGTAGGCAATGAGGAAGGCTTTTCCGCCCACTGTAGCTGGGGTGGTCATGCCGAAACCTGTGGAGGCAGAGCAGGGGGTCAGCGAGGTCCTGGCTGGGCAGGTGGCCTCCACCCGGCTGGGGGCAGGTGTATGCAGGTGCTGACGTGGTTCCTATCCTGAATGGCATCACCAAAGTGGAGGGGGTACAGTACGTAGGCATTTTCTCCCTTGGTGGCACTAGACATGGTTCCTGAATCTAGGGCAACCTGTCTGGGGGATCTATAACTCAGCGTGGTTGGGGCAGGATAGTCACTAGGACGGACCCATCAGTACACACAAAATAGAAACCATTGCACAGGTGCAAACCACTGTGATGTCCACAAACCAAACAAGTGTCGTCTGCTCTCCCATCGTTAAAATCGTTTTTTAAGTACCTGGACCTTGTTAGGACAGAATTCCGTAAGGCTTCATTTTATCTGGGATTGCTGGGGACAAGGTAGAGTGTGTTCAGTCCAGGTAGCTGTATTTAATGGTCTCTGAAAAGGGGTTTATGACACTGACAAAAGGATTGTTTGAGAATGAGTCCACAGCCTTCACAGAGAGTGAGCTCTGCCATTGGACATCAGCTCCTTCTCACCCAAGTATCATCATCGTCCTTGAGCACAAGTGAAAGGTTCTGGCCCAGCTGGGTCCTGTGCTATGGTGCCTGGGCTTACTTTAATCCTGGGAGGTCTGCTCTGTGCCTGGGCAGCTGCTCGATGCTTTGAACTCTTATAATTGTCTTAATTTACCCGTTTGTTCAAGGCAGTCTTTAAGGGAGATTCTTTATCAGTTGATTTCTGCAGTAAGCTTAGCTTCCTGCCAGGATGCTTGGCCCATGCCACCCAGGCCAGCACAGAGTGTCAGCTCTGCTCCTCCAACCTGACAGCCAGCTGCCAGCTGTGAGGTCTTTGTGGGACCCATGGCTGCCTGACACTAATTATGGGAGGGGATGTAATCCCTTAGCATGAAGATTCACTGCTGCTTGGAGTCTGAGCTGAAAATGCATCATCTCTCTAAGCAGCACAATACAACCTCTGCAGCCGAAGTTCGGGGGCATCCCTGTTTAATGCATGCCACCGTCAGGCAGCCTCCCTGTGCATTGTTAGTGGGGATGGTGCCAGCTCTGGGAAAAGGGTGGTTTACTATTTCCCTAAAAAAGCCAGAGGGGGGGAAAAATTCAAAATGATATCTTAAACTTGTATGCGAATCATTTTCTAGATTCCCAGGAGGAAATTCCCAGTTGCCTGACAAGGTCTTCATCTTATGCTTAATGACTCAAGTTAGGAGAAAATCTTATAATAATACCTCTGTTGAGAAAGATGGATTATGTCCCTAGATTCAGAATTTGGCCATATGAGTATGAAACAAACAAAACTAGCAGTGCAACCAGGATCTCAATAGAGAGACTTTGGTACCCTTTTTTTTTGTTTGTTTTTTGCTTGTTAGGGCTGCACATGGGGCATATGAAGTTTCCAAGCTAGGGGTTGAATCTGAACTACAGCTGCCACAGCAACGTGGAATCCAAGCTGCATCTGCGACATACCCCACAGCTCATGGCAACACTGGATCCTTAACCCACTGAGTGAGGCCAGGGATCAAACCTGCACCCTCATGGATCCTAGTCGGGTTTGTTAACCACTGAGCCACAAAGGGAACTCTAAGATTTTGATACATTTGAAAACCAAATTCAGGTTCTTGAATTCATAAAGAAATCAGCTCTGAATCAATGTGACTATATGTGGAGCGAGAGTGTTTGTATTTGGGTGTGTAAATGAGTGTATATTTATAAAAAATCCTAGGTCTATAACTCAAGTGTCCTGCAGCCTAATTTTCGGTCTGTTCATACAAGGAGATACTATATAGCAAGGAAAAACACCAACCACTGCTACTTGCAACAACATGAATAAGTCTCACAAAAATTATGTTAAAAAAAGAAACTGGACATAAAATAATTATTTCATCTATATAAAATTCAAAACCAGACAAAACCAAACTACAGTGATTTTTAGGGATGCATACTTGGCTGGGAATTTTATAAGGGAAATCGAGGAAACTGATTTTTTTTTTTTTTTTTGGCTGCCCCTGTGGCATGTGGAAGTTCCTGGGCCAGGGATTGAAACCATGCCACAGCAGCGTTGCTGTGGTTGTGGCTGTGGCCAGCAGCTATAGCTCGGATTAGGCCCCTAGCCTGGGAACCTCCATATGGCGTGGGTGTGGCCCTAAAAAGCCAAAAAAAAAGAGAAGTGAATTCTGGAGTTCCCGGGTGGTTCAGTGGGTTAAGGATCTGATTTGTCATTTCTGTGGCTCTGGTTACTGCTCTGGGTGCAGGTTTGCTCCCTGGCCTGGGAACTTCCATATGCCTCGGGTACAGCCAAAAAAAAAAGAAAAAAAGAAAAAAAAAGAGGAAGTGAATTTGAAGATCCATGAGGACATGGGTTTGATCCCTGGCTCCACTCAGTGGGTTAAGGATGCGGTGTTGCTGTGAGATGTGGCGTAGGTAGCAGATGCGGCTGGGATGTGGCGTTGCTGTGGCTGTGGTGCAGGCTGGCAGCTGGAGCTCTGATTCAGCCCCTAGCCTGGCTACTTCCATATGCTGCAGGTGCATCCCTAAAAACAAACAAACCAACAAAAACTGCTGGTACTTAAAAAAAATTATTTGGAAAACTCTGGTATGCGACCGGAAGACCAACATCCGTCTGTGCATTCCTTCCTCCAGAAAACAGGGGGGGGACCTGGTTTGGAAGCCCCCATGCCAGACAGATGCCAACCCTGCCCTCAGAGTATTTGGGCTGCTGCTGCTTCTCTCTCTCTCTCTCTCTCTCTTTTTTTTTTTGCTATTTTAGGGCTGCACTCGCAGTATATAGAAGTTCTCCGGCTAGGGGTCAAATCAGAGTTATAGCCTCCAGACTATGTCATTGCCACAGCCACAGCAGCACAGGATCCAAGCTGCATCTGTGACCTACACCACAGCTCACGGCAGCACCGATCCTTAACCCACTGAGCGAGACCAGGGATTGAACCTGCATACTCATGGATACTAGTCGGATTTGTTAACCATTGAGCCATCTGGGCTGCTTCTTAGAGGTTTTGCACAGATCCCCACCCCTCTGCTGCCAGTGGCTTTTCCTGGGCCAGGGCACAGCTTTTTCCTACTGCTCCCACACAGAGGCTGGGCCAGAGCTTCTTCTGAGGTCTCCTCATGGCTGTGACTCCAGGCCGGAAATGACACCAAATGCTGGATTGGCTATGTCCGGGATGAAGGGGACGGGCAGGTCAGGAAGTTCTCTAACGACATGAGGTTACCCAGTGCAAGTGTCCGTCTCACTGCCCATTCTCACTGCCTGCTTCACCTCCTTTGCTTTCCTACGGACCCCACTGTCAGCTCAGCTCTGGAGGCAGAGTGGAGGGGCGTGGTGTTGCCTCCTTCCCATTGATACCAAGAAGTGGAGTTCCCGTTGTGGTTCATCAGTTAAAGAGCCGACGTTGTCTCTGTGAGGATGTGCTTGGATCCCTGGCCTTGCTCCGTGGGTTAAGGATCTGGTGTTGCCCCAAGCTGCAGTGTAGGTCACAGATGCGGCTCGGATCTGGCATTGCTGTGGCTGTGGCACAGGCTGGCGGCTGCGGCCCTGATTCGACCCCTAGACTGGGAACTTCCATATGTTGCAGGTGCGGCTTTTAGAAAAAAAAACAAAACAAAACGCCAAGAGGCTCAGAGCCCTGAGGGAGCTGAGGCCCTGCAGTCAGGCCTCTTGCTGAGGGCAGTAGGGTCTGGGCCTCAGGCTGCTGCCTAGCCAGATGCTTCCCCAAGCTCAGGCAATCTGCAGGGAGCCAGGCTGGCTCTAGAGAAGGGCCCTGAAGCTTCAGCCAGAGAAAAGGCAAACCCAGCCACTCGGAGAACCCTCCCCCCCCCAACTCACACCGTGCAGAGGCGTAATCTGTCTCTGGGTTCCGGGTTTGCACCAAGCCTGCTGTTTTGTTTATGCCACAATTGATCTGCCATCCCAGTTTGCAAAGAGCAGACACTTGGGGGCTTTATTATGCCACTTTGACAAAAGCTGTGAAGCTCATTCCCACAGCCTGTCTGGTGCCGCCTTTGCAAATGGGGCCCTGGTGACAGGGTCTCTGGAGTTCAGCTGAGAGAGCCTGGAAGCACGATGGGGAGGCCAGCACTGATCTGTGTTGGGTCCTGGGTGGCGGCCTCTGTGCTAGACACTGGACACATGTCCCCTCATCGAGTCCCTCCAATCAGCCCAAGGACACATGATCAACCCCAACAATGCAGGCAAGGACATGGGTCAAGGAAGGTGAAGGTTCTCTTCCGAGTTTGCGTTTGTAGGTGGCCAAGTTGACCTGAAGCCCTTTCCACTCACCTCAGGGACCTTTCCCCACTGGCTCTGCAGTGTTAGCTTAGAGGAGCAGAAACAGAATTTATAATTCAATCTGGTTTTCTTTTCTTTTTTCTTGTTTTCTAGGGCCACACTCGTGGCATATGGAGGTTCCCAGGCTAGGGGTCGAATCGGAGCTACAGCTGCCGGCCTACACCACAGCCACAGCAATGCCAGATCCAAGATGCATCTGCAACCTACACCACAGCTCATGGCAACGCCAGATCCTTGACCCACTGAGAGAGGGCAGGGATTGAACCCACAATGTCATGGTTCCTAGTCGGATTCACTTCCACTGCGCCAAACTGGAACTCCAATCTGGTTTACTTTTGAGAGCAAATAGTTCCCCCAGGAGAGCATGTGTAAACCAGGGCTAATGCAAGCAACTGGAATGCATGGTTAGAATGCAGATTCCAAGGCAGGTCCCACTTCATAGGCTTGTTAAGAGGAGCCCAGGAATCTGCATTCTAATAAATGTTCCCTGATGATTCTAATGCCCATGAACTAAAGCCCTTCCTTTAAGAAACAATGTTACACTGTATTCCTGATGACCCCACTGGTTGGAATCTGCTCAATTTCAAATATTTTGATTTTTTTGTTTGTTTTTATTTTTGGCTGTGCCTGTGATGTTGTGGAAGTTTCCAGACTGGGGATCAAACCTGCACCACAGTTGTGCCCTGTGCCAGAGCTGTGACAATGCCAGATCCTTAACCTGCTGTGCCAAAGGGATCTTCCTCAAATATTTTGATTTACATTCTTCTTTTTTTTTTTGCTTTTTAGGGCTGTACCTGTGGCATATGGAGGTTCCCAGGCTAGGTGTTGAATCAGAGCTACAGCTGCTGGCCTGTGCCACAGCCACAGCAATACCAGATCCGAACCATGTCTGCAGCTAATACCACAGCTCACGGCAACGCTGGATCCTTAACCCACTAAGCAAGGCCAGGGATCAAACCCACAACCTCACAGTTCCTAGTCAGATTCGTTTCTGCTGGGTCACGACAGGAACTCCTACATTCTTTTTTTTTTTAAAAATTTCTTTTCAGTTTTATTGAGGTACAGTTGATATATAAAACTGTAAGATATTTAAAATGTACATCATGATGATTTGTTGGTTTAAATTTCAAGTGACCTACAACTCTTATTGTGGACTTTGCAACTGTCACCTAACAACTATCACCTCCCCACCCCTAATGTGTAGCAGTCAGACCCCCTTGGAAAACTGACCCACCCCAGGGGTTGGGCTCCATTAGTTTAGGCCAGTCAGGATAATCCAGTGCCTTACTATGACTGGCTCAAGTGTGGACAGACCTAAGCCAGTCAGTGCAAGGCATTTCCATGGCTCCACAGACTGGCTCAGGAATGGGCATGTGACCCCCATTCAGGCTAATCAGATGAGAGAAGAGTTCCTCTGATAGTTTCTGGGTTAAATCCTTCTCACTTTT
>PVHT021183519.1:5495632-5533289 GCA_004024745.2 Catagonus wagneri
AAATCCTTCTCACTTTTAAAAGAGAACTGCCCTGGGTAAGGAGGGAGCAGGCGGTGGCCCCAGGAGGGGTTGGTAGCCATCTGAGGCCATGAGGAGCCAGCCTTTGATGAAGCTGACACTGCAGAAGCCTGGGTCAAGGTATCGTGAAATTAATGAGTTCTTGATGACCCTAATGAGCTGTCCAAACTGGCTGAACTGCCCGACCTACACTTGGACTTCCAGTTGCCTGAGCCCATAAATCCCTTTTCCTTCTTAAGGCTTCTGGGACATGCAGCCAAACACACTCCAACTGATGCCAGTGGTTAAGGGCCTGGTTAAACATCCCAGGGTCAAGGAAATAGTACCAGACTTGAACCCAAAGCTTTGACCTCTGTTGTAGCCCATACCAGCCGAGTGACTGAAACAAGTCACTGTCACTAACTCCTAAGGCCTTGGTTTCTTCATCTGTAAAACATCAGCTTCCTGATGTGGACCCTCTATGTAAACTGTAATACAACCCGCCAATGTGTGTTCCTCAAGATAAGACAGTAAGTAGGCTTAATGGGAGGTGGGGAGAATTCCCATGATTAAAAAAAAGAAGTTAAAGTGAAATGATTTATTTACTGCAGGACTTTTCAGGGTGTTTACTGTGTTTGTGTATCCAAGGGGGTTATGCTAACACTATCCAGTGGTCCCCAAACTAATTTGACCATAGAATATATTTAGTCATCTCAGATGACTGGATTATTTCAAAGAGTAATTTTTGGGAAATGCTGCATTCTCATGGAGAATTAAGAATGAGACATTTAGAAATATTTGTGACGATTTCTCACATTTTAAAAAAAGTCACTGGGACACTGCAATGCCTAGAAAAGTGCCTGACGTGTAGAACATACTGGCCCAAGTTGGCCGAATGAATGAACAGACTGTGGCTCCACTTGTTCGGAGAAGTGCTTCTTGAACTTGATTATCTAGGACTCACCTAGGGATCTTGTTAGATTCTGGGATGGGGCTCGCAATTCCACATTTCTAACCTGATCCTGGGTGAGCCACTGCAGCTGGTCAGTGAACCTTACTTTGAGTACCAAGCACAGATGACTTACAGTATTAATTATCTTTTGAGGTCTCTCTCTACAGTGAGATCGGGAACCCTTTGTGAGTAGGGACCAAACCACATTGGCTCTTTGGAACTAGGCTGCTGAGGTTTGAACCCTAGCTCCAGCTCTCCCTAGTTATGTGTGTTGGAGCAAATTAATTTAACTTTTGTGTCTCAATTTTCTCATCTGGAAAGTGGAGATTATAAAATACCCTCCTCAATAATTTTTTTCTTTCTTTCTTTTTTTTTTGGATTGCACCTGCAGCATATGGAAGTTCCCAGGCTAGGGGTCGAATTGGAGTTTCAGCTACTGGCCTACGCCACAGCCACAGCAACGCGGGATCCAAGCTACATCTGCGACTTCCACCACGGCTCATGGCAACACTGGATCCTTAACCCACTGAGCGAGGCCAGGGAGCAAACCCACATCCTCAGGGATACTAGTTGGGTTCTTAACCCTCTGAGCCACGATGGGAACTTTCTTTTTCCTCAATAATTTTTGTATTAAATCGATTCAATACATGCAAAACACTTAGAACACGGCCTGGTACGTTAATAAGCCCTTAATAGAAGCGTATTAATATTCTTTCTATTCTCTACAGTGAACGAAGCAATCATGTATAAAGTAGGCACGGAGAGTTACGTATTGACTGAATAACTGAAAGTAAACATTTCAAGAGCTTCTCAAGGGTGAGAGTTAAATATCAGAGAGGGTGAGAAAGCTGAGGGGTAAGTTCAGCGGGCAGAGGATGGGAGAGGACCCACTAGGATTCATCAGATAAAATACAGGACTCCAGATAGGTGTGAATTTCAGATAAACAAATCATTTTTAATGTAAGTATATCCTCAAAAGTCCATGGGACACACACTAAAAAATAATCCGTTGTTTTTCTGAAGGTCATATTCAGTCAAGAGTCTTGTATTTTTCATTATTAAATCTGGAAACCCTTCCCATGGCCCTACTTTTCTGCCTGGTACACTCCTCCGGGAACCCTGTCTCCGCTGGCCCTTCCTGACTGGCTGGAGGACGGAGTAACAGGCCCACTTTAATCAAGGAGACTACAGGTCACATGAGGCTGGACCTTGCCCAGGGCCAGACCAGCAGCCAGGCCTTCCGGTGCCTCTCCCCTCCACCCCAAACAGGGGACAGTGGGTGATGTGGGGTGGGCTGTGGGGTGGAAGGTGGGGCTGCCATCAGGCTATTCTGTGGTTGGAGCCGAGACGCTGACCCTTGGGGAAGGGGGGGGGGGCGGCTCCTGGCCGTGCTCCACGGAGGAGGGCTGGACACTGGAGAGGCGACCTCCCTGGGACACGTGCCCCAGGCCTGGAAGCTCAAGGCTGACTATGCCATTCTTCTCCAAGCCCGTCTCCTGAGGAGGACAACCCACCTTTTGGGAGGGCTGAGGATGAAAGCAAGGCTGTAAGAAGTTATTGGAGCCCTTAGGAGTGGAAGAGTGCCGGGGATAACAACAGCTGGTACGTGTTGAGCCCTCACTGTTTGCGGGCACTGTGCCCAAGCTTCACAATGCACTCCATCCTCACAACTCTGTGAGGCTCTGGGTGTCAGTCTTTCTAAGTCACAACTTTCTTCTCAAATTTTAACATCCCTGAAATCAAGATGCATCTTACAATCAATGACTTGGCATAGTTTGTTTGGTAGCATTCTAAATTTTTCTTCTTTTTTTAACGGCCACACCTGTGGCATATGTAAGTTTCCAGGACAGAGATTGAATCCGAGCAGCAGCTGCGGCAATGCCAGATCCTTTAACCCACTGCTCTGGGCTGGGGCTTGAACCCGTGCCTTCTTAGTGACCTGAGCTACTGCAGTGAGATTCTTAACCCTCTGTGCCACAGCAGGAACTCCAGCATTCTAAATTCTTAATGGTACACATTAATGGTGCATTTATATCTTTTTGAAATTATTTATTTTTATTTAATTTTATTGGAGTATAGTTAACTTCAGTGTCATTAATTTTAGATGTAATGGTGCATTTATAATTGATGGTGTCTTATTAGATTTGATGAACTACAGTGGGAACTACTATCATCTGCATTTGTGAGATCAGTAAACTGAGTCACACTTAGTAAAGACGCTAAGGTTAAATAACTTGCCCAGATCACAGAGCAAGCAAGGGGCAGTGCCTGGGTTTGAAACTAGAGGAAGGAGTTGGCTATGTGATAAGGGAGAAAAATGCACAAGAATTCAGAAGAAAAAGACATAGGTTGCTTTTGGTTGGAGCAGCTGTTCTTAACTCTGGCTCCATAATGGAATCAACTGGGAAATTTAGAATAATATCCAGACCAGCGTAGGTCAGAAGTGACTGGGAAGAGTCTTATGGAGAAAGAGGTATGGAGTTCAGTCTTGAAGGGTGGATGGGATTTTGAGAAGTAGAGGCCTATGTGTGAGAAAGGTGTGCCCTGCTGGGAGAGTGCTGTGCACAGGGCCAGGGGCTGGGTTCCGCCTGGCTGGTTCCTAGGTGCAGCTTGGTTTCTGGCTCACAGGTAACGTTCAGTAACTCTTGCCGATGGAGTGGGTGAAGCCATGGCAGAAGGAGGAGGACGAGACTGAAAGAACCTCCTATCCACCTTGTACTGAGACTGAACTTGACGGAGCTCTGCAGGAGTGAGGGTATTACCTGGTGCCTCTAGAAGCTTCTCCGGCATCTGGGCCTGGCATCCAGCAACGTGCCTGGCCTTGTTAAAAAACATACAAGCTCTGCAAACATGAAGGCGCAGAAGAGAAACTGTGAGTCTCCCTGCAGACTTGGGAAGGGCCAGCATCAGCTTTCTTGGAGGGTGAGACTAAGGGCTGGGGCAGCAGGCGCTGGCGCCTCCACCTGCTAACGGGGCCACATGGACACGTTATTTCTCCCTCTAAACATGAGGCTGTGGTGAGGAGTAATTGAGGAGGTGGTTCCCTCGTGCCTCCCACGGCGCCTGGAACATGGCAAGTGCTTAAGAAGCGTGAGCTTAACTGGGAAACCTCCCAGGCGAGGCCCGCCCTCCCTCACAGCTGAAGAGCCTCAGGTGAAGCAAAGAAGGCGGGAGCACGAGTAGGGGATTTCGGCGGCCAGAAAAAGCTCTGGGACACACACCCGAGGCAGCTCCACGGGTAACCTGCTGTCCCTTCACCTCGCCGGGCCTCCCGGTCCTCAGCGGTCCCAGGTGAGTGGCAGTGTCCCCTCTGGGCAGGTTTCAGGCTCCAGCCCCTGCGCGTGGTGGGGGGGGGGACTGGAAAGTGGGCCGCGGTGGGAAAACTGAGGCTGTGGGCTGCCGCGTTTGCTGGCGCTGGAGGATTTGTCTAAATTGTAAACCAGAGAGGCTGCTCCCTAAGGGCCGTGGCGCTGGGTCCCTTCCCCCTATGGCTGGGAGCTGGGGCGCTGGACTCATGCTCGATGCTCCCTGACTCAGGACAACACAGAAAAACACAAGTCGCAGGGAGGAAGGCGGCCCTCCCACTCTCCCGGTTCTCTTCCGCGTGTTCTTTGGGGGCCTCTGGGATGACCTTTGTTTGCTGAGAGCCAGGGGCGGGGATGGATGGCTGCGAGGGAGGGGGAGCCTAGGAAAAGAAGGCTGAACCCCACAGGCTGCAGGCTGCGGGGGGTGTTTAACGTTAGAAAAGTTTCTGTAATCGAGGCGTAACAGGCGAGTGACCCTGAGAATCGGCTTTGAACCTCTGCTCTGTTTTCCTTGCCGGCGGCAGGCCGAGTGAACCCTCTCCCACTCCGCGCTTCATCTGTGGGATTCGGGTTTTCTCTCCTCACCAGAAATCATTCAGCAAAATGAGTTATTAAAAGCCAGTTACCTACTCCTGCCTCCAGGAAGTTCCCGCTTAACAACCTCTCCCTGGGAGCAGCTGTCAAGCTCGGCCCTCGCTGGGCTGGCTGGCGGGAAGATGACTCATTTACGTAGAGCGTAGAGCGTGTCCTCTGTCCTGCACCCCCGCCCCCCCCGCCCCGATCTGTCCCTGTCTCCCTGATGACTAATCCTTTCCAGAGATGAGATCACCGCCCCTCCTGCCCACCACGAAAAGAGTAGAGCCTGAGCCTCAGCCCGGAATTCTGGAGAAGGCAGACTCCAAGGCGAGAAGGCGGGGACAGTCCCTGCCGGGACAGAAGTCTGGCTGACAGGAGCCCAGGGTTGGGGCAGCGAGAGGCCTTGTTCCCCCCACCTCAGGGTCCTCACCCAGGGCTGTGGTGAGGCACAGGCCTTCGAAGGGCAGACAGAAGTTCCTGTTGTGGCTCAGTGGTAATGAACCTAGGATCCATGAGGACGCAGGCTTGATCCCTGGCCTTGCTCAGTGGGTTAGGGATCCGGCGTTGCCCTGAGCTGTGGTGTAGATCGCAGACACGGCTCAGATCTAGCGCTGTTGTGGCTGTGGCACAGGCTATGGCTACAGCTCTGATTTGACCCCTAGCCTGGGAACTTCCATGTGCCACGGGCACCCCCCCCCCGCAAAAAAAGAAGGGCAGATAGACCTACTATGGGGAGAAGGCAAGTCAAGCCACCCCTGCTTGCAAGTGTCACTACAATGTCAACTGAACCACACCACCTCAAATCCTAGATGGTAGAGGAGCAGATTTCTTAAAGGGAAGCTGTGGAGGTTCCCACTGAGCAAAGGCTCCTGCTCCCATGTGCACAGCTCCAGCTCCTCTCAGCCAATTCAGTTTTATTCACCTGGAGAATCACACCCTCCTCCCCTTCCACGGAGTCCGGGGCACATTGGAAGAAGGGTCTCTGTTTCGGGGCTAAGGGGAGATGCAGGGCGGGGGGCACAGAATCTGAGAGGCTCATGCTGGGGCACCGCTCCTCTGGGCTCTGGGTCCATCCCACTGACCTGGCCCCAGTGCCCGGCCTCGTTCCTGCACCTCTTCTCATAGAGGGAGGCAGGCAGGCTGGTCTAGAAGAGCAACCAAGACAAGAAGGCCTGATGAAAATAAACCACATTTTAAGCTGTAGCCAGGGGAGCACCGAGGAAGGTCCCCAGGGTTCCCTTGTGCCCTGCCACCCACTGACATGGCCCCTTGTCCGACAGGCTTGTAAATAAGTATGAGGGTCCTGTTAGGGCCTGACTGGGTCCGGAGGGCCTGGATTTGGGCCCCTGAACTGAGAATAAGGGGTGAGGAGCACACCCCCTTCTCCAAACAGGGTGGGGGTTGCTTCCTACTGCGCATTCTGCTCTCAGCTGCCTTGCAGGGAAGGGCGCTTGATCACTGGCTCACAGGAAGTGAGGGATGGAGAGGCCAGAAGTAGCCTTACTCCCTGCCCTTGCACTCTGCTGGTGCTTTCCTAGAGGTGTCCCCAGGCAGCTCCTGGAGGCTGGGGCAGTGTGTGCCTTCTGGTTGTTATTCAGGTATTGAAACCAAGGCTCAGAGAGGTAAAGTAACCAGCAAAGAACACCACCAGCGCTCAGGCCCCAAGCCCCACATTCATGGCTCTTTCCATTCTACCTCTTAAAGTCTCACTCAGCCTTGGGTTCAGAGAATTCAGCTGTGATTCTGCTCTAAAACATGCAAACAGTCCATGCAGGAGGACGTGCTATGGCCAGAATGCCTGCCCTGGGCCTATGGCATGATCTGTACCAGATCACAAGCAATGGGAGATGGCGGCTGTGGCTCAGAGGTGCTAAAGGCCTTGTCCAAGGTCACAGAAAACGGTACAATCAGGATTCCAACTCAGGTTGGCCAACTCCAAATCCCACATTTCTTCCACCTTGCCTTTAATCACTCCCCCCACCTGCACAGAGAGACCCAGATGACTTGGGACCCAATCCCCTGGTTTTCTGGAAACATTCCTTCTCTGTCTGGTCCGTTCTGCACATGCAGGTGACCCCAGATCACCTGAATCCAAGCACAGCTCTGCTCGGATCACTCACCTGCTCAATATAAGTGATAGGAAGATCCAAAACTTCTTAGACTGGGATTCAGGGCCCTGACCTCCTTTTCTAGCATCATTTCTTCTCTTTGAACCTTCTTCTTCAGGGCCACCGGTCCCCTTGCTGATCCACACATATACAGGTAATTACTGAAAGCCTGCTTGTGTCGGGCACTGTGGGGGGATGAGGTGAGCAGGAGGGGCCAAATCCCACCCTGAAAGAACTTGGTATCCAGCAAGCATTCCACGAACATCCCCTCCCCCATGCCTCTGCAGCTGCCCTTCCCCACCTCTCAAGGTCAGCACCAACTTCGTTCCTCTTCTGTTCACCTACCTGTCACCTGGCAGCACCTTCAGCCCATTAGGACTTAATGTGCTGCTCATAATGACCCCTGTACTATTGACAGTGGTCCCAGAGTATTATTTAACCTTATGTTTCTCTGTGGCCTGGCCAGGAAGGACGTGGCCCATGTCTTAGGTTTCCTCTCACCTTTTGTAATGCAGGGGCTCAAGGAACAGCTGCTAACTTCTTGGCAGAACCAGTGGTGTCTCTAATGACCACTAGCAGGTTCCCTACCAGAAACGTGGTTTCCGTCTTCGTTTTAGTTAACTCATCTAACATGTTTTTGAGACCCGCTGGGTGCCAGGTGTGGGGGAGGGGAGGAGTACTTGGATGTACAGTATTGTCCCTACCCTGTAGCTGAAGGTCAGCAGGAAAACACCTGCTGTGTTGAGTCTGTTAACTTGTTGTAATAAGGGAGACGGTACACCACGGGGGACTGGGGGCCATCGCAGTCCACAGGTATCGGGAAGGACTCATAGGATTTGGGCTTGAGTTCTGGGGGGAGGGCTTAAGAAAGCGGGGCTTTGCTCTAGATTGGATAACGACCAAAACAGGGAGCAGGGGGTAATTCTAGGATTGGATGTCTTAATAATTCTTACCTAGAAGGGGGAAATGATGGAGCAAGGCCAAAGCTGTGATTGGTAAAGAAGCAGTGGTCACATATGTTAACCAGATGGGTGTATTTGGTCATTTTTTGTGGTTGGGATGATGTTCTTACTTGGTCTGTGTTCAGACATGATTATTGGTGGGTAGTCTGGTTTTTAATCTCACTTCACCTTGGTCACAAGGTGGCCTTGTCTAATATAGATGTCCTGGGAAACTGCTTATGTTCAAGGTCAGAACCCTCCCCTCAACCCTGCCACCCAGCTCCTGCTGTGCTGGGCCAGCTCCTGGCTCTTAGAGGTTGCTTTTGTCTTTCTCATTAACCCTTCTGCACAGAGCGTTCCATAAGATGCTATTCACTATTTTTAAGGAAGTTCCTTCCAAGTCTTCCTGTTTGTTCGGATGGATTTATATCTGAATATGTGTACACATATGTATTTAATTCCATAGGTGAAGCATGCCTCTAGGTTGTGAAAATATGAGTGGTTTTTATTTCCATTTTCTTCGATGTGCTTTTGATAAATATTTCACATTCCCTGTGGTATAAATAGGGTTGTTACTACTTTTGAAACCATAACTTTTCTCCCAGTACGCATTGTTATTTTTAAAAAAAATTATAAATGAAAATAGGACCCTTGTTCTCCAGAGAATGGCCATGACACCCTGTGAAAATGACAGCAGCGGAGACATCATGGGATTCCCAGGAAACAAGAGAAGAGGTCTGGGTGGGCTTCCTAGAGGAGGTGTCGCTGGCTAGGTAGCAAAGATGCTTTACTCGAGCAAGGTGGAGGCAGTGGGAGAGGGGAGTCTGTGAGGTCTGGGCTGGAACACTGGGTTCAAAGGTCACGGGGGTAAGACTTCTTAGGAAGCAGGTACAGCATGAGAATGGGAGTTCTGGGGAACCCCAGCATTTAAAGGCCAGGGGAGGAGCCTGTGAAGGAGGCTTTCATTCACTCAATGAATATTTACTGAGGGCCCACTATCTTCCCGGTCCTTGGGATTCGTGAGTGACCCAGACAGAGTTCCCTGGCCTCACGTGGCTTACATTTCAGCATGGGAGGTGGACAGCAAACTGCAAACATAATGCACAAGTAAACTGTGTAATATATTAGAGAGTGGTAAGTGTTATGGAAAGAAGAAGAAGCAAAAGTTGGCTGAGGGGGTGGGAGAGCCTCCGGGAGAGAGAAGGCAGGTGGCAGGTGGCAGTGCTAAGTGGGGTGGGTCAGGGCAGGCCTCGTTAAGGAAGTGACATCTGATGAAGGACTGGAAGGAGGTGACCTCTGGGGTAAGAATGTCCCAGGCCAGTTGACAGCCAGAGCAAAGGCCCTGAGGCAGGGAGCTGGAGGTGGAGGAGAAGAGGGAAAAATAAAGGAAACACTAGACAAAGAGGTTAGCAAGGAAGTCTCTCATGAACACTCTCAGGGCCAAGTTTAAGTTACACAAATGCCCCAGAATACGAAGAAAAAAAAAAAGAAACCTATCACTCTCATTTGCTTTTAACATGAGAGAGAAACAGATGAGTGGTTTTGTAAAAAGAGGAAGAAACAATAAATATTCACGTAGCTTTCAAGGGGCAGCTGAGATGCTGAATGTAACTGTCCTTTTTTTCACTCCATGAGCAGAATCTCATGCTGTTTAGAAGGTATTAAGATGATAAGAAGAACCACCAACATTTTAAATATCTCTGGATAGCGTATAGCACAAACTTTTATGTCATATCTCATTTGGCCGTCACCATAACCCAGGAAAGAGAATGTCATAATCATCCCATTTTAGAGATAAGGAAATTGAATCCATGGGAAATAATGTGACATAAATGGCATCTAATTTCCCAGAGTCTGTGCCCATCTCTTTTGCTCAAACTCATCTCTCAAGCCTATAGTCTTTCAATTATTACAAGGGAAATATTTGAGGGCATACCGTTTGTATTTTGTGTACCGTGTTAATGTGCTCTCAATCAGTATTCAAGTACTAAAAAACCTTTACATGAAGATAATAAAAGAAAAGGCCTGTCTCTCTGGCTGCTGTGTTGATGATGTCTGAAGCGGTGGGTCAGGGAGTCCCACACAGAGGCTGCGGCACTGAAGAGGCGGGGTTGCTCAGAGCAGGGCAGGGGCTGGAAGGCGACTAAGGAAGAGAGACCAAAGAGTGGGCACAGATGCAGGAGACAATGGTCACTGAAGCTGGAGGAAGAAGCAGGAATGAGGGGGTGAGGGGGTGAGAAATTTCCAGAAGGATCTAGTAAGATTGAAACCTAACAGTTCCTTTGGGACTCGGCAGCTGAGAGCAAGCTGGCTGTAGGCCTGGGGGGTGGGGGGGTGGGGAGAGCACAGCCTTGTGGATGCCAGACTGCAGGGGGCTGGAGAGAGTGCAGAAAGGGGAAGAAATGGACCGCAGGGGCAGGGGGCAGGGGAGACTGCCTTTGAAGTAGCTTAGGGGAAAGCTGGGGTGCCCACACCTGGGAAGGCCGGGGCCAAGCCAGGCGCTTCACTCACTTTACCTCAGGGAGTGTTACGGACTGAATGTCTCTGTCCCCCTGAAATTCACTGGCTGAAATCCTATCTCCTGTGCGATGGTACTAGGAGGTGAGGCAATTGAGTGGCAGTCAGATGAAGGTGGGGCCCTCATGAATGGGATTGTTGCCTCATAAAAGGGAGCCAAAGAGCTCTCTTTCTCTGTTTCTACTGTATGAGGACAAAGTCAGAAGGTGGCCGCCTGGTAACCAGGAAGCAGGCCCTCACCAGACACGGAATCTGCCATAGCCTTGACCTTGGACTTCCCAGCCTCCAGAACTATGAGAAATAAATGCCTGAACCACTTAGTCCATGGCATATTTGTTACAGCAGCCTGAACAGACTAAGATGGGGAGGTTGGGTAAATTGCCAGAGTATCAGAGGACAGTGGTTCAAATCCCCAGGCTTGGCGTCAGAGATGTGGATTGTATTTGGCCCCCATTGTATTTGGCCCCCACCACCCCCTCAGATCCACCTGCTGTGCTTCCGTGTCCTCGTCTATCAAATGGAGACAGAACTGCCTCACAGGGTGGCAGCAAGGATTACACATGGCTCCTGTACTCAGCAGAGTGCTTGGCACAGGGTGAACACTCAATTAAAGTGCTCATTACTAAGGTTACACACCCCAGAAAGGGCAGGGAAGGCAGAAGACTTAGCTGGGATACCTCTATCTTGGAGGAAATACAAACTACGGACTTAATATTGTATAACTGGATGTCAAGTGTCAGATCTTGCTTTTAAGGCCTTCACTTCCTTAGTCCATTTGGGCTGCTGTAATGCAATACCACAGACTCTAGCATAGAAACAACAGAAATTTCTGGAGTTCCCATTGTGGCGCAGCGGTTAACGAATCCGACTAGGAGCCATGAGGTTGCGGGTTCGATCCCTGGCCTTGCTCAGTGGGTTAACAAGCCGGCCTTGCTTGTGAGCTGTGATGTGGGTTGCAGATGCAGCTTAGATCCCGCTGTAGCTGTGGTGTAGGCCGGTGATTACAGCTCCTGTTAGACCCCTAGCCTGGGAACCTCCATATGCCATGGGTGCGGCCCTAAAAAGCAAACAAAACAAAAAAAACAAACAACAGAAATTTCTGACAGTTGTGGAGGCTGGAAGTCCAAGATCAAATCACTGGCAGATTCAGCATCTGGTGAGAACTCGCTTCCTAGTTCATTGACAAAACATTTTTGCAGAGTCCACCCATGGTGGAAGAAGCAAGGGTGCCCTCAGGCTGCTGCTACTGCTTCTTGTTGTTTTTTTTTTTTTCTTTTTAGGGCCACACCGAAGCATATGGAAGTTCCCAGGCTAAGGGTTGAATCGGAGCTGTAGCCACTGGTTTATGCCACAGCCACACCAGATCCAACTGGCATCTGTGACCCACGCCACAGCTCAGGGCAACATCAGATCCGTAACCCACTGAGCGAGGCCAGGGACTGAACCCGCATCCTCATGGTTACTAGTCTCGTTCATTACCACTGAGCCACAAAGGGAACGCCTCAGGTTTCTAATCCTATTCATAAGGGCCCCCCTCCTTATGACCTAATCATTTCCCAAAGGACCCACCTCCTAATAACAGCACCTTGGGGGTTAAGTTTCAACATGTGAATCCAGGGGGGAGGCAGGTCAGGGGCCTGGGGACACCAGCATTGAGACCATAGCACTCCCACCCATACTCACCTGGCCGCTAACTTTTATAACAGCATAAAGTACCTACTGGATGCCAGCTGTGAGGTATGTTTGCATTTCCAAGGGGCTTAGTGTCTGGCCTAGAAAGTGGGAGAACACAGGCTCACCCCATTAGAGGCTTGAACCAGAGCCCAGAGACCCTATGCACTGAGTCTCCTCTTGTGGGAATTCCAAGTGCCATCTCTATACTAAGTTAGGTTATCAGAAAATAGCAACCATGGACCATATCATCCTGCTCCCCATAGAAACGCCTTACTGTGATTTAGTGTTTTACCTCCTGCCTTTAGGAAGGAATGGTGGGAATATCCATTTGAACACCATGTCTGCATCTTTTGCAAAAGTCAAAGGAAAAACGTCATTGCCTGTGTCCCTTATTTAAAGACTCATGAGATTTGTTTCTCCTTGAGCTCAGGATCCAAAGCGCAGGTCTCCCAGCGTGCCCGCTCACTTGCTCCCTTATAAGCGAACCTGAGCACACAGTTTTCCTGCTCGACAGAAGCTCAGATCAGTGCAGTGATCACCTGCTGCAGGACTGTGTCCGGCATGGAGCCCATTTCTCATCAATTCTTAATTATTTTCAGCTCACTTCCTCCTTCCCTCCTCCTCCTTCTGTCTACAAGATCTCCTGAGCACCTGCTATGTGCAACTGTCATGCTAGGATACAGTCCTGCCCCCTTAGAGCTTACAGTTCAGCTTGTTCTAGCTTTATCACCTACAGTGGTTCAAATCCTTTGTAGAAGTGAGTTGGCTTTTAGTCATATATAATAAGAAACAGCATTTTCCGAAAATTTCCAAGTCCCAGGAGTCCCACCAAATACATGGAATCTTCTTCTCTCAGGTGGTCTTTGAAATACAGGCCATCACCTTTATCCCCCAGGAGGGTCCCAGCAGATGTTTCAGCCTGAAGGCAGGGGAATGGCCTCAATGACCTCTTGTCTCCCCCAAATTCATATATTGAAGCCCTAAGCCTCCAGTATCTCAGGACGTGACTGTGTTTGTATAGGGCCCTTAGGGAGGTAATTAAGGTAAAATGAGGTCATAGAAGCAGGCCTTCATCCACTGTGACCAGGATCCTTCTAAGAGGAGATTAGGACATAGACCAAGGGAAGACCATATGAAGACACCATGAAAAGGCAGCCACCTGTACGCTAAGGAGAACAGTCTCCAGAGAAACCAGCCCTGCTGATGACCTTGAACTTTGGACTTCTGGCCTCCAGAATTGTGAGGAAAGTAATTTCTGCTGTTCCAGCCACCCAGCCTGTGATACTTTGTTTCGGCAGCCCGAGCCAGCTGACACAGCCCCCGCTTACTGAGCTACAGAAGCCCTGCATTGCTGCACCCTTGCTTGTTCTGCTTTCTGCAGCAGCGGAGGCTGCAGGGAGCTCAGATGCAAAGCTTAGTTTCTGAGCCCTGATCAGGAGGCTGTGTTTATATTTATCCTGCTAACTGCAGGGGACTGTTTCTACCCAGAGCAGTAAGCTCCCCGGGGAGATGGGGGCAGCCAAGGAAACAGCTGCCTGTGTCAGGCTGGCTGGGTTCCTCCAGCAGGACCCACGCTCTCAGGTGCCTTCTCCCTTCAGGCTCTGATCCTCCTCTCTCCTAACCCCCACACCAGGCTCGGGCTCTGGGCCAGAGTCTAGTCTGGTGCACAAGCGGTTTGTGAGCAGGCTGACGGCTTCTCAGCTCCCAGGAACAGGCCCAGACCAAGGACTTTGTAAATGAGTCACGATGCTAATTTCACTTACAATCTGCTGATCTGTAGTCGGATGGTTTACCCATTGCGCCACTGGCCCCTCCAGAGACGCTAATCTCACTTAGATTCAGTATAATAACGGGTATTTAGTAGGTGCTCAATAAACAGAATAGAAAGGGGGATTGTGGGGGGGTTTTAAAAAATTAGTCTAAGTTGGTACCTTCCTAAACTGTAAAGTGCTTCTGCCACCCGCGAGCTCTGAGGGGAAGGTCTCCTGGGAGTGGGTCCCAGCAACCTTGGGCTGTTCTGGGGTCCTACAGCCAAGCTGAGCATACAGGAGGTTTCAGCTGGCCCCTGGCCACACTGCATAGGTTCTTGTTGTCCTCAGTGCGGGACTGGGACTCCTGAAGTCCTCAGGGATAGCGGGACATGAGAATACCAAAGTCAGGGAGAGGTGCCCACCCAGGCTGCTGCAGAGAGCCCGAGCCTGCAGGAAATCAACAAAAGATCTGGAGAAGCTTATGGGGTTTTAGCACTGGCTATGGAAATGCCGTTCCTGGTGGGTAAATATGTGTGTCAGTCTACGCACTGGCGAGTGAAGGTGTGCTAAGGGAGTTATCTGAGGTGAGGACTTTAATTGGCTTTAGCAGGAGTGTCCATAACTGTGAAAAAGTGGTAGACCAGGGCCTTATGCAGCACCCCGTCACCACCATAAATAGCTGCAACCCCACCGCAGCAGCACAGATGTCAACCACAGTTTCCTTTCTTTCTTTCCTTCTTTCCTCCCTCCCTTTTTTTCCTTTCTTTCCTTTTCCTTTTTCTTAAAGCTCTGATCACTGCACTGTGTCACTTTCCTCAGGAGGCTTCTGTGGGGTTTATGGTTTCAGAGGTCACATCACACACAGTTTATGTACCTTCCTCCCAACCATCTATGATGTGGGGGCTATTATCCTGTTTTTAGGTGCACAATCTGAGGCTCAGAAAGGCGCGGTCTAAGGCAAGGAAGTGGTGGAGGTGGTTTCAGAATTCAGGTCAGTGTCCCGATGGTGGCTGGCCTTCCGCTTGCAGATCTGTGACAACATCCAGGGTTTTCAGAGCAGAAACCCATGGGAAGCTCAGCTGTCCCACTGGGTGCTCCTACCCCCTGGCTGGACAGACACCCCAGAGGCAACAGGGTGTAGTCCTCTGGCATGTGTCCTATTGGCTCTTTGGAAGAAAGGACAGTCAGAAGGCCCTGGACTCTGCCCCAGGGCTGGTCTTCTGGGAGCTGGGGTCGGGGATGGCTCGTCCCCACCCCTCCCTCTGCCGCTGGGATTCTGGAGACTGGAGATGGATGTTTAACATTTTTAAAGTCTCTATTTGCCATCCCTCTGCCAAGGAAGGAGGTATCATCCACCAGCGTCAATTCTCACAGCTCCTCTGCCACCAAGGGGAGGGAGATTCTTTTCACCGAGGAGCTAGGAGGGTGCCCCATCACTGCTCCTGGGAGCAGGGTCCCCCATACGTGGCGCTGAGTGCCCAGGGCCTGCCCTCCTTCAGCTCATGGCCAAGCAACATTTTTTTTTTTTTCGGTCTTTCTGCCTTTTCTAGGACTGCACTCGTGGCATATGGAGGTTCCCAGGCTAGGGGTCGAATTGGAGCTGTAGCCGCCGGCCTATACCACAGCAACGCGGGATCCGAGCCGCGTCTGCAAACTACAGCACAGCTCACGGCAACACTGGATCCTTAACCCACTGAGCAATGCCAGGGATCAAACCCGCAACCTCATTGTTCTTAGTTGGATTCGTTAACCACTGAGCCACCACGGGAAGTCCAAGTAACATTCTTGAAATCACCAATTTCACCTCTTTCTTTTGGACTGACTCCACCGTCTCAGAGGATACAGACCTTGACCCTGACACTGGACACACAGACACGCCCACACCCCCTCTCTGCTGCCCCCATCCCACCACCTCCCCCTCAACCTACACGTGGTGTCTCAGGGATCAAATAGGCCGAAGGAATTCTCATCATGTCAATTCTTAGCATAGCCTCAGCCTGTCCCTCAAGGCCTTGTGGCTCAGAGAAGCCCCCCTCTCTGCAGGGGGGCCTATGCCACATTGGCTCCCAATGACCAGGCTTGCTTAGTGAAAACAGCACCTGAGAAAGTCTTTCTCTTTCAACCCCTACCTTCCCGGGCGCTCTAGCTGGTTAGCGCCATCGTTCTCCGTGTTCTTACTAAAACACATCACTCCTGTGTACTTTCCTGCCTGAGTAACTCAAAGATTGCAAAAACTATAATTTCCTGGGATCTGTTTTAAATGCCCTTTGCTGGCAGACGTGGGCTCAGCGTGAGTTCTCTGTAATTTTCCAGCCTCCTAAATGGCTCCCCTGTAGCTAACACATTCCACGCGCTAAACATAACCCACCCTCTTTCCACCCCCCCAGACAACCCAATTACTCATGGAGTCTTCAGCACCGTCCTGGGGGTCCCGGGGTGGGGGGGATACAGTCATGCTTCTGACAAACTATAGCACATCATCGCCAAGGAATACTACGTATCCAACAACAGGGGCACTTGAAAAGCTTATTTCTACATTATATAACCATATGGAGAAAGTAAGACCCTAGATTCTTGTCCAGAACAAAAAGACTTGTGGTGCTTCTGTTTCACTAGTGGCAATGTGGGGAACTGTTTTCCTTTTCACTTCTTTCTGCCTCGTTTTCAAGTGTTTCTAACGAGAAGATATATTTTCATGAATCACAGACAACTCATTTTGTCATTATTTTTCAAAGTCGGTCTGACAGCATGGTGGCCGTGGGAAGTCATGCATGGTGTGAAAAGATAAGGCAGCGAGGGGTCAAGGCTGTGGGGGGTGGTCAGATGATCACAGGCAGAGGCCAAAGTGGAGAAGGGGGAGTCAGTGAGGCCTGAATTATAGGGTGGGCTCTGCAGAGGAGGTGGCTCTTGAATGTCACGTGGATTGGGGGACGTGCAGGAGGGTGGACAAGAGATGGTGTTGTGGGCAGAGGTAATACTGCAATGAGGGCAAGAGGCATGCGATACCTGGTCTTGTTTGGCTAGAGTGAGGGTGCAGCGAGGGCAATGATAACTCCTCCTGGAGAGGCTGGGGCCAGTTTGCTGCACCCTGAAACTTTCTCCTGGAGGAAACCAGGGAGGCTGCCACTGAAGGTCAGGCTCTTCCAGGGGCCTGAATACAAGTCAATGTCTTTCCCCAGTTCCGTCATTTAGTTAGTTAGTTAGTTAGTTAGTAAGGTTTTTAGGGCCACACCTGCGGCATGTGGAGGTTCCCAAGCTAGAGGTCAATTCGGAGCTGTAGCTTCTGGCCTTCGCCACAGCCACAGCAAGGCGGGATCTGAGCCGTGTCTGCAACCTACACCACAGCTCACGGCAACGCCAGATCCTTGACCCACTGAGCCAGGCCAGGGATCGAACCCGCATCCTCATGGATACTAGTCAGGTTTGTTACCCACTGAGCCACGACGGAAACTCCTCAGTCATTTATTAATTATCTTTTATGTCTCTAAATTCCTCATCATCAGCTTTGCCCCCAGGAGTGGAGGGGGGTGGATTGGCAGAGGCAACAGGACCACCCGGGTTAGAATCTCATTTCCATTGCTCATTAGCTCTTTGGTCTAAGAAAACAACTTCTCTCTGCCTGGGTTTCCTCATCTGTAAAGCGAGCGCATGAATGGTACCTACTTCCACAGGACGTGATGGTGATTATAGGAGATGAAGTGTGAAAAGCACTTATTAGCATGGGGCTTGGAAACGGTGGCCATTTGTGCTCACTGTCACAGAACAAGGAAGAGTTTCTGAAGATAGGACAGAAGGAAGAATGGAGAAGAGGGAGGTGGAAAAATGACTAAAAGCCCAGGCTGAATTTCAGTAAACTTCTTTTGTTTGTTTTCTTTGGGGAAATAATTCGCTGGCAGTACCTACGTGCCCTCCTAGGGAGGAATCCGCCCCACATTAACCCACTGAGTGAGGCCAGGGATCGAACCTGCTTCTTCATGGTTGCTAGTCAGAATCGTTTCCACTGAGCCACAATGAGAAGTCCGAAATGATGCATTTAGTAGTGGCACTGAATTAGTTCAGAGGACTTTGCGTGTCAATATGTATTTTCCCTATAAATGAATGGATACTGGAAGTTTATGCGACCTCTGTCTGTGAGGTCTGGAAAAATCTCTCTTGCTTTTAAAGTGATCCTCACATTTAAAAACGCTGGGAGACTTCTGATTTAAAATGATCCTCTAATCACCGGATCTTATCCCCTCTCCCTAAGCATCTATTGTAATGATCGCAGAGCACGTAAAGGGTCAATCGCTGAGAACAGGGAGGGTGATTTGCGGGGGTGAGGAATTTGCATAGACTTCGGGAAGGTGGATGGCAGGGAAAGGAGTGGTGACTGGTGAAGGTGGGCGCAGCTCAAAGAGGGAGGGATGGGAGACAAACTGCCCCAAAGAGCCCGGGGGAGACTTGGGTCTGGGCAGCACCACCCAGATGATGGCTGGCTGCTCACCTACGACCTAAAGAGAAGTTTGAGTCCACAAGCCCCGCCTGTGCACAGTGAGCTTTCAGCCTGAGTTTCAATTCTAATTCTTTATTTTTTTATTTTTTAGTTTTTATTCTTTTTTGGCCGCCCCACGGCATACGCAGTTCCCGGGGTCAGGGACCACATCCAAGCTGCAGTTGCAACCTATGCCACAACCCACTGTGCCAGGCCAGGGATCGAACCTGCAGCCCAGCACTCTCCAGGGATGCTGCGGATCCCATGGCACCACAGCGGGAACTCCCAAATCTGATTCTTAAATGTGAGTGGACTGCTATGGCGCAGACAGCTGAGGAAAGCCTGGGCTTTCTCCCTCCAGCTCAGTTTTCCCCCAGCTCATCCCTCTTTCGTCTGCAAGACCCCCTAAGGCTCCATCTTTAGAACGCCCCTCTTCCAGGTCCCGCGAGTACGCCCGGGACTCTGTGCTGGTAGCCTGGGCTGTATATTGGAATTACCCGAGGAGTTTAACAAAATGTAAATTCCTAAGCCTCATTTCCAGAGACTATAATGCAGTTGGACTGGCAGGAGGTGGGGTGGTATAGAGCAGGGAAGAAAGCCTGGGCGCCCCAGGTAATTTTAATATGCAGCCAGGGTTGAGAACACTGTCCTAGCTGATGTCTGGCAGGGCTTTAAGTAACACTTAAGAGAGTGGTTCTCATCCTTGCCTGTACGTTAGAATCATCTGGAGAATTTTTAAAAGTATCAGTTCATGGAGTTCCAATTGTGGTGCAGCAGAAACAAATCCTACTAGGAACCACAAGCTTGGGAGTTCAATCCCTGGCCTCGCTCAGTGGGTTAAGGATCTGGTGTTACTGTGAGCTGTGGTGTGGGTTGCAGACTTGGCTCGGATCAGACTTCTTGTCAGAAACTATGCAAGCCAAGGATCAGTCTTTAAACTGCTGAAATTGAAATAAAACAAACAAAAAACAGCACAGGCTGCCCTGTGCATAGCTCAGTGGGGCTGAGAGGAACTCTAAATGACATGCGTGTCACCACAGTGGCACCACTCTGGGGTTGGAAATCCTGGAAAATTTTCAAGAAAGAAGAGCCAGGGGCTTGAAGATGCTGGCTCATTTGATTGCATTGTGCAGAGAATTGGGCCCCCCGCTCCTGCAGGGTCTGCATCAGCTCTTTTCTCTCTGCTCAGTCCCGGGGAGAGAAGAGGGTCAGGAGCTGGGATAGAATTAATCAGAGTAACTCAGCTCTGAGTCCGAAGCTTGGGCGCCCTTCAGCCATAAACAGCTATAAAAGAAGACGACATTTTATGGAAAAGACATTTTAAAAAAAGATATAAACCAAGGATTTAGAAGAAGGTGAAGGTGATTCTAGGGACAAAGATGCCATAAATTAAGGTCATTGCTGTACATCAACCTCTGTTGCATTCAGGCCATCCTCTCCCAGTGCCTCTGTCACCTGCAGGGCACAGGAGGCTGCCCTCGGCAAGCTCTGGGCAGGGAGGGGAGGACTGCCCTGACCAACCCAGCTTTGGAGGAGAAGCCTTCTCCCCCAGCCTCAGCCTGACTTCACGCCCTCCATGCTGTGTGGCTGCAGCATCCTCAGCTCCTTTCCTCCCGTTATTAGATGAGCACACACAGACCTCTGGATGTGTCGTAGAGATTCCCAGGCCCCGGATCAGCCGCTTTCCCTGGATCTTCCTGTGTGATCTTGAGGTCAAGAAATGGGGGAGAAACAGAGATCGAGACCCAAGATCACCAGAGATCTGAGTCATGTTGAGTGCCCATCGCTAGATCCTGCCATGTGGCTCCTGAAATCATCTCTCATGCCTCCTCTTCTAGGGGATCTCTGGCCCCTAGCCCCCTCCACCCAGATCACTCTGTGCACAACTGTGTGGCATCCTAGGCTGCCATATAGACAAATGAACAAACATTACTGACCCTTGGCCTCTGACGTACGCTCCTCCCCATGACCCCATGAAGCAGACATCATCGTGAGAAGGATTTGCACACAGCTGCTAAGTTGAACGTGCCAATTCTAACCCTTTGTTCAAAGTGTGTACACCAGCAGCTATAAAATAGAATTAGCGCTATCATATATCATGAGCCACTTAGAGCTCACAAAGAAACAATACACGTTGGCATTCCTTTTGAATGAGTCTGGAATCATACAGGCGTTCAGAGCTGAATATGACAAACTAAGTACATATTCCTCAAGGATTTGCCACCTATAGAGGCACATAAGCTCCCCATAAACTGAAGGGGACAGCTGGTAGTGGGCTGATTTAAATGTTCCAAGTGAACAGCCAAAATAAGGGACTTCACAATTATCTGGTTGTTTTCAGGCAGTCTAGAGACCGACGATTTAGACTAACAAGATTGCCAGATTTAATGGCATAACTTTATAGTGTCTAATCAGCCAGAAGGCTCTTCTCAAACACTCATCATCACTCCGGCTCAAGAACATATAATGGCTCCTTATTGCTCCCCAGGCTAAGTCTGGACATTTCTGCCCGGCTTTCAAGGCTCTCCGATATGACCTAAACCGATTAAGGCAGTTTTATGTATTGTTGCTTTTCAACATGCCTAAGGCAGGCTGGTCCTGGCCTCACTCAACTGCTCCCCAGACCACGCCGCAACCTGAGAGGTGGCATCAGACACACTGGAATGAGCAAAGGGCTCGGAGTCCAGCTTTGCCACTCATTATGTGACCTCAGCCAAATCATCGCTAAAAACTCTAGCATACATAAGAGTGCTTATTAGCTGCCGTGGCCAGACGAAGCACCTGATGTTCATGGTGTCAAATAATTCTCCCGTCAACCGTGTGAGGTGCTATTGTTCCCATCTTACAGTGTTAAAACAGAAGCTTTGGAAGTTTGTTCATTTGTTCAACAAACACCAGGGGCTGTACTAGGCACTGGGAATGTAGCAGTGGCTGAGGAGATAAGCCCCTGTTCGTGGAGAAGGGAGTGGCTAGAGGTCAGGTGACAAACAAGTAAATACAGGAACTGGATGACTGAGGAGAGTGGTACATCTTCTAATAAGATAGTAGTGTGATGGAAGCGGCTGGGGGGCAGTGAGGGACATTATTTCGGTGGTTAGAGGAAGCTCCTCAAGGGGTGACATTTTAGTTTTAGACAATGAGAAGTCAGCGATGCCCAAGGCCCAGGGAGCAGGAACAGCAAATGCCCACACCCTGCGGCCTAACAAGTCCCGTCTGGCTGCAGTGAGTTGAGCAAAGGGGAGAGCAGTACCAGTGAGGCTGAGAGAAGGCAGGGCCCAGTCACGCAAGGCCTTGCAGGGCATGGTGAGGAGTGAGATTTCCTGCAACAGCAAGTCATTGGCGGGTTTCAAGTAAGGGAAAGACTTGACTGATTTATACTTTAAAAGATATCTTTGGCTGCCGTGCGGAGAAGAGGCTGTCAAGAAGCAGAGAGGAAGCTGGAGGATTGGTTAGGAGATGGATTTAGTTGCCCCAGCAACATACAATGGTTGTGATCAGCGGAGACCGGTAGGGGTGGGTATGGTGACAGGGGGATGGAATTGAAATGCATGTTGCAGATTGAGCTTGACAGGATTTGATGATGAATATGGAAGATGGAAGAGAAAGAGGAATCAGGACAGCTCCTCCTGATGGTACCATTTATCGAGATGAGGAAGATTGGAGTAGGGCAGAAATCAGGAGTTCTTTCTTGGTCTTTTTAAGTTTTGATACATGCTAGACATCCACGTGGAGATGTCATGTAGGGTGTTGGACCTAAGGTCTTGAACATAGTGCAGAAGATGGGTTATTCATCGGGAAGTCACCAGCAGATAAGTGGGATTTAAAGCCATGGAGTAAGAAGGGGATCAGAGGATGTCACCCTGAAATATGCATCTTTGGCATAAGGATTATTTTCAGCTGGAAGCAACAGAGAAAGAGCAGATGCAGAAAAAGCTGTCTAGGATTTCCCTTTGTGGTGCAGCTGAAATGAATCCGACTAGTATCCATGAGGATGCGGGTTCGATCCCTGGCCTTACTCAGTGGGTTAAGGATCCGGCGATGCTGTGAGCTGTGGTGTAGACCAGCAGCTGTAGCTCTGATTCAGCCCCTAGCCTGGGAACTTCCATATGCCATGGGTGCGGCCCTAAAAAGACAAAAAAAAAAAAGAGAAAGTAAAAGCTGTCTACCTTTCCTATCTGCCCAAATGTAGGGTGTAAGTTTTCCTTTGTGAAAGTGTCCCCCCTCCCCTTAACTACACCAGGAAGAGAAGAATAATTCTTAATCACCAAAGACATCTTTTTACTGCAGTAGATTACGCCTGCACAATGAAACTTACTATCTTCCATTAGTTTCCCCCATATTTTAACCTCACAATTTATCACCCCTAGAAGCCCAATCCCCTTTGCCTTTGCTTTGTCACTTCCCCACAATTTATTAGCTTTGTTGAAATGGTATATTGGCCCCAGGCTTAACTGCTTCTTCAGGTCTTCAATTGTTTTCTATAAAGCTTCTATATGCATGCATAATAAGCCTTGTCTTGTGTTAATCTGCCTTTTGTCGGTTTAATTTGCAGGACTCCAGAGACAGAACATAAGAGGATAGAGAAAAAAAAAAACTTTTTTTTTTTTCTTTCCTACAGGTGAAATGACATTGTTTGGAGAGATGATCCAGGGACAAAGGTCTGAGGACAGTATGGGGCCTCCAACAAGAGGTCACACAGAGGAGGGAATTCAGCAAAGCAGACAGACAGCAGCCAGTGAAGATCAAGGAGAGCGTGATGATTCCGAAGCCAAGAGAAAGACAATTTCAGGTAGGAATGGCCAGTGGTGTCAAATGTTGCTGAGATGCAAGCAAGAGGACGGGGAGGTCATCACTCGATTTGCAGAAAGGAGGACACAGGGGATCTTATAAGAGTAGACTCTTGGGAAATGTGGTGTTGGACTCCTGATTGATGTGGATCCAGGGCAGGAAGGGAGATGCTCTTTTGAGAAGTTTTCCTGTAAAGAGGAGCAAAGAAGTGGGGAGGCAGCTGGACGGTGATTTTGGGGTCAAGGGAGGGGTCTATTAAGGAAGAAAATATAGCATAAATTTGCATACCGATGAAGGACAGACTGACAATGCATGGGGTGGCTAATGGCAGATCAAAGTCTTCGAGAAAGTCAGAGGGGGTGGGACCCACCGAAGCAAGCATTTGAAAGTGGACAATCCACCTCTGTCACAGAGGAGAAGCGGCTCTATGATTAATGGATTTGGGGTTGTAAACATAAGAGAGTCCCTGTCTGGTTACTTTTATTTTCTCAGTGATGTGTGCGCAGAGACTGAGGGGTATGGGAGGCTGGAGGTGGGGAGGAGGGGGTCAGTGGTGAACTGATAGATTAGGAAGGTGGTGGGAGATCTGCCAGCACGGAGGCTTCAGCTGGTCTCCAAGGGCACTGATTTAAAGTTGGATCAGTTAGGATCTTTGCAAGGTTTCCTCCAGCCCCAGGTACCGGTTGGGGCACAGGGAAGGACTAGGTGAAAAGCTGGCATTGTGATGGTTCCAGTGGGGCATACAGTGCAGGGAAGGGGCAAGGAAGTTGTGAGTCCTTGCGGAGGGAGTAAGTCCGTACTGGATTAGAAAAGAAAATGAGGGTTCCGGGAGATGCCGTCGTGGCGCAGTGGTTAACGAATCCGACTAGGAACCATGAGGTTGTGGGTTTGATCCCTGGCATCACTCAGTGGGTTAAGGATCTGGCGTTGCCGTGAGCTGTGGTGTAGGTTGCAGACACAGCTCGGATCCAGCATTGCTGTGGCCGTGGCGTTGGCTGGTGGCTATGGCTCCGTTTAGACTCCTAGCCTGGGGACCTCCATATGTGGTGGATGTGGCCCTAGAAAAGACAAAAAGACAAAAAAATGAGGGCTCCAAGAAGATGATGAAAACATCAGCGAGACTGCAGGTTTGGGGTCCAAGGACTACTCCACGGGGCGACAGAGGGTGAGAGCTGGAAGGATGGAGATGGTGGTCAGAAGGTGAAAGCTTGGAGGTAGTGTGGGTCAGGGGTCATGACAAGTCAGGGGTAGAACAGAGTATCTGCTGGAGTGGGACCGAGAAAAACACTGCTGTAGATGAGACGGTCAAAGAATGTGAAGCCGGGTCTCGGATGGGTCTTGCCTGGGGGACTGGAGAGGGCTAAGGCCGTGAGCTGGACTTTTTCAGAGAATGAGCAGAAGGTATTAGCTGGCAGCCCTGCTGGCGAAGGACGGAGCTGAAATTCTAACCGAGGTCACAGTCCTCAGCCCCTGTCCCTAACCGCTCTACCACACTGCACACTGTCTCTTGGTGATGGCTGAACAATGCACACGGAGGAGCTTTAGAAGGCCCTTTCCGTACATTGGGCATATGCTCCGTCGACTGGACTGCTCCAGAGGACCTGGGCAACTCCAGTCCATACAAGGCGCACTGCCCATGGCGGCTCATTATACACACTTCTGAATTGCAGCTCGTCATACACGCTTCTGAATGGGTCATGCATATTGCTCACTCATTTGACCAGAACTACTTGACATTAGAGGAGGCTCTGCCTTAGGAATTTGTGTGACGGTGGCAATGGCAGTCAAGAAGAAAATATAGCATAAATTTGCATACCGATGAAGGACAGACTGACAATGCATGGGGTGGCTAATGGCAGATCAAAGTCTTCGAGAAAGTCAGAGGGGGTGGGACCCACCGAAGCAAGCATGAATACAGCTGCTGGGTTCCTGACATACTGACTGCAGGTTGCATCTCGCTTTAAATGCGTGGCGGTACCTGGCTACTTGCAGAAGCCCTTTGCAAACTGAAGCTTTCTTTTATAAAGTGAATCATTATCTGATATGTAAGTGGAGATTTTCGTATTTTACTTTTTCTTCGGCGCCTAGGTAGAGCTGAAAATCTTGGAAATGGCCAATTATTCATATTTATGTTCATTCCACATATATTCACAGAGCCCCTCCCGTGTGCCAAGCCCGGTGCCAAGCAGAGAACAGAAGAGACAGGCTCCCAGGTATCGGGAGGATCAGGCCCTGCAGGTCCCCTGGACATAGGCAGAGTTTTGTGCTTTCCTTTCCCTCTCTGGCCTGGGCTGTCCCTGCAGCATTTCTGGCAGGTCCTGGTGTGAGCAGCTTACCACAAGGCGCTCAGAATTCAGAACACTTGGCAGCAAGGGAATGAGATCGTGGCCATTTGGAAAGGATTAGGGAGAAATCACGCGGAATGCGATTTGGGGCTTGTGTTTATCTCAACTGTAACTTTCCAGAGAGCTGGGACACCCCATTCCAATGAAAGATTCCTGGAGTATTTTTGGAGGCATTGTGATGGTACTGGGCTATGTGAGTAGGGATGGTTTTCCGGATTTGTGGAATTGCATTTAGTCACTGGTAAAACTTCTGTCCAATTTCTGAACCAGTATCTGCTTTCTAAGGGATGTGCCGTGGGCTGGTGATAGAGAAGGTGGAACTCCTGGGCTGAGAGGCAGAATTCAGTAGGGCTTCCTGTGGCTGAGGGCTGCAGCCAAGGCCAGGGCCAGGCGGGGTTTCTGAGCCAGTGGGAGAGCTGGGACTGGTACCCTGGCCTCATTGTTCAAGACTGCACTTTTCCCGCCACTCCAGGGGTGCTGGGGGCTGAGACTCAGAATCATCTAGTTGGGGTTTCACTCCAGCGATTCTGCCGGGCTCCAGGCAGGGGAGGACAAGGACCCAGCTGACTCAGAGAGCCACGGAGACAGCCCTGTCAGCCAGGGGAGCCCCGGCCAGAATGAGCTGGCTGTCTGCTGCACACCTGCCAGCCTCTGAGAGATCCCCAAACCAATGGCCCAGCACAAGGGCCAGTGCACAACCAGCCCCTCAGACTTCACAGGGCGGGGAGGGAGCGGGAGGCACTGGGAGGTTACTGGAGCCCAGCCTGGGCCCAGTTTTTTCCACTCTCTTTTTATTACTTGCAGCAGCCCAAGGTTTTCAGTTATTCACACTCACTTTTTCACTCCAGCCATTCAACATATGTTGATTAATCACCTACTCCGTGCCAAGCACTATGCTCCATGCTTTGCAGAAACTACCTCTTTGCTTTTTAATTACCTCCATCTCTACTCACAGTGCCCACTTCATAGTAGTCATTCAATGCATGGCTGCTGCCATATGGCTATTGCTGTCATTCATCCTAGCATTGACAGGCCCTACGAAAACAGAGCTCCTGACCTGGAGGAAGGAGAAAGGACACCTACTAGGTGCCGGGTCCCATGCCAGTTTCTGACATCATTTATGCCACTGACCAGAGGCTGGTTCTATGCCAGGGAAACTGGCATGGAAAGAGATAATGACCACATGTCTGGGGCAGTAAGAGGAGTTCCGAGAGGGTCTTGCTCTAGTGGCCTCGTTTGAGCTGTGCCTTGATGACTGGATTCGCTTGGTGGAAAGGTGCAGAGAAAGAGAGAGCAGTCCAGGTGGAGAAAACAGCATGAGTAATGGCCAGGAGGCAGAACACGCCTGAAATTCAGGGATGAGAGGCTGTGGGGGAGGCGGGAGGGGTTGGGGAAGGGGGGATGGCCAGAAGTTAAGAGTGGCTAGAGACGAGGGGGCGTCGTCAAGTGCCTGGTTTCATGCATTCCCCCAAAGTCTGGGCGGGTTTGCCTCCAGGACATAACCTTGGACGGTCCTGAGCTGGCCGTGTCCGCAGACTT
This sequence comes from Catagonus wagneri, assembly GCA_004024745.2. Taxonomy (NCBI): domain Eukaryota; kingdom Metazoa; phylum Chordata; class Mammalia; order Artiodactyla; family Tayassuidae; genus Catagonus; species Catagonus wagneri. The sequence goes on from PVHT021183519.1 coordinate 5,522,597, forward strand.
TCCTGGCCCGAGTGCGCAAGTGCAGACCTTCTGGTTATTTGCTTTTCTGTCGCCACCTCTCCGTGTCCACTGCTGTTCTCCTAAGGTGCAAGGCTGAGGACCCTCAGGTTATGAGGTTCCTTCCTCTGGGCAGGGCTTGGTGCAGCGGGCCCCCAGAGTGCCCATCATTGCAGCTCCCAGAGTTCTAGAGAGCTCTGCGTGAAGCACTGTGCTCATCCACCCTCTCCTGGCTGACTGCAGCCTCGCTCATAAAGGAGACAGCGTTGTGCTGGATGGTAAAGCAGGCAGCCCTCAGTTCAGCGTAGCCACTGGGGCCACAGTGAGCACGGCACAGCCCAGTTCAAATCCCAAAGCTGTGCCTGAGCCCTTGCCTCTGGTTCGCCTCCTCTGGGCACCTCCTCCCGCCCCTGACCCAGCAGACTCCAGACTGAGCTGTGACTCTTCCCCCTCTGTGGTCGTGCAAGGCTCAGGGGCAGCAGAGAGAAGGCTGTACAGTCAGAAGCCCTGAATCCTCTCTCCTGCTACTGACTCCCTTGCTGTGTGACCCCAGGCAAGTCACTTACCCTCTCTGAGCCTGTCTCTTCATCTGTGAAGTGGGATAATACCATCCTCTTTGCTGTCCTAGGGTTTGGGGGAGGTTCCTGAGTAAAAACGGGTAAAACTCAGTAAACAGGCAAGTATGACACGTGTGTGTGTTGGGGGGCAGGGTGACAGTCAATGAAGACAGCTTGTCCCTCTTGCTCCTCAGAACAAAGGGCCTGGCTGCTGGCATGGTGGAGGCTGGAAAGGGGAACATGCTAGGGGGCCTGGCAGCCTACGCAGTCCTGCCCTAGGGCTGGGGATGCTTTCTCCACCCACCGGGGGAGCTGCAGTAGCCCCAGGGTGAAGGGTGAAGGTGAGGTTTGGGTCTAGGAGACTGGAGCAGCACCCAGGCTCCCACCCACAATGGGGCTATTTGCCTCAGTGCTGTCCTGCAGCCACCTCCACCTGCGGTCCCAGCCCTAGATCCACCTCAGAGAAGCGTGGCGAGGCCTGGCTTCAGCCACACCGGGCCTCTCCGCTGGTCTCAGCCCCGCCATCTGCCACTAAGCCCAAGCTCCGCCAAGAGGCCCCAGCCCACTAAACCAGGAGGTGGTGGCAGGGGTGTCGCTCCCCAGGGCTCTGCCCTGGGTTGGGGGGAACGTGGTCTAAACCACCCCTCAATCACTCAGTCATTCACCAAACAGCGCCTTAAAAAAGAGGAAAGAACCATTAAAGACATTCTCATTGAGAAACCAAAGAAAATGCCTTTTAAAAAGCACCCTACCCCCAGGCCAATTACATGACAATGAAGGACAGCAACACGCCCCAGAGACAGCGGCTGATAAGAGGGTGGCAGATGCCACACTGCAGGGGTGGCCAGACCCAGAAGGCCATACACGGAGTGGCGGGTTGGGGATAAACTGTGCCTTGGTGTCCCTCCCCGCAGGCAGGCAGCGCAGGGCTCGCCAACCAGGCTCACCAGGTCCCAGATCTCGTCAGGTGCCACATACACAGATTAGCTCAGTCAACCCTCGAGGTCACCTGTGGGGGCAGGAAGTATTGTCTTCCCCCCTTTATAGAGGAGGAAATGGGGGTAAGAAGAGGCACGTCCTCTCACCAGAAGCACATGGCTACTAAGTGTCAGAATCGGGACCGGAACTCAGTCTGTGGACTCGGTGCGTTTAGCCTGCGCTAAACTGCGCCAGAGGATGTGAGCGAATAGTCTTCCCAGATGCAGGAACATCAGAGCTGGAAGGGGCCCAATGACCCGGCACTGGCTGCTTTTAGGAATGGAGTCACCGAGGCCCCACGTGGTGAGGTGTCCTACCCGCGGCCGCGCAGCCAGGGAAGGGCAGGGTGGGTCCAGGCTGCCAGTCCTTGACTCGCTGCGGCTTCTCTACACTCTGGCTCCACCCAGCGCAGTCGGGGAGCCCAGAATACGGGCATCCCTGGGAGCTTGTGAGGAATGCAGAGTCTCAGGTCCCACCCAGACCTACTGAGTAGAAACCTCACTTGGAAAAGAGCCTGGTGATTCGCAGGCATGTTATCGTTGGAGAAGCACTGCTCTGTGCTATGCTCCCTGCCCGGTCTATGATATCTGTTGCTGCGAGAATAATGACATTGTATCTGGATACTATAAAACTTAAGTTACAAGATTCTGGAAGCTCTGGCCGGGGTCACCTGGGGGAGTCCTCTGGGATCTGGGGGAGGCAGGCAGAGTGGGTCCCTTAGAGCTCAGTCGCTCACAGGGCCCTGGCACGCCCTTCTCCACTGACCCACTAGTGAGCTGGGGTTGCCCAGGCCCAGGAAGGAGGCAACACTCACAGACCGGGCCCAGAGCCACCACCACCAGAGCCACTGGCTGCTGGAAGAGGAAGCCTACGTTCCCCCAAGAAGTGTTAGACCTGGCATTTGGCTAGAGAGGGGCTAGTTTAGGACAGAACTTCCGGGGCCAGAGCCTGACAGCAGTGGCGGCAGCCAAGAGCTGGCTTAGGGTGGGGACCAAGGGACTTCAGTTCTCACTCTCTCTGCCAGCACTTCCCCTGTACTTTCTTAGTCCTGTGGGAAGTCCTCTGCCCCTCAGTCTTTCCTTCGTAGAATAATCTGCCGCTGACCCCAGGTGTGATCAGAGGCTGAGGCTGCCCAGTGGGCCCACCTCAGCCAGCCCCACACATATTCTGGTTTGCTGGCTGGCAGCCCCTGGCTGAGGGCTGGATCCTAGGAAGGTCAGTGGCGCTGGGCAAGGGGAGGGCTTGGGGACCCGGGGCTGGGTTGAGCCCAGGAACACAGTGGCTTTTCCCTCTGTCTCAGCTCCTTTGAATCTGAGGTCACCTTGCAAGGGCACGGAGAGACCCCCTGTAGCAGGGTGGGGATGCTGAGCTCCACTGTCAGACACAGACCTAAGGTTCCACCACCACCCTCAGATGGCGCAGGAGCTTCTCCCTGGAGGACTCCTCCAAGGCACATGGCTGCTCCCTCCAAGCTCTTCCCCCTGTGTCCTTGATTTATGACTTGACTTCCACCCCTTCTGGGAAGTCTGCTATGTGCTCCCAAGAGCCACGGCTGGATCTTGTACTTGTCCCATCATTTGGGCGGTGTGTGTGTGAAGGAGGGGTGGGCGCAGGTACTGAGATCATATTCAGGAGACTCTTCCAAGGCAGCCTGAGAGCTCAAGGACCTCAGGATCCACACAGGCAGGTTCTGGGTCAGCTCCAGCTCTCGGCAAATGCTGTTGTGACTTGCTGTGCAACCTTGGACAACCTCTTTCCCTCTCGGAGCCTATGTAAAACGAGGAACAAGGCTAAGTTAGCCCTCTTCAGGTTGGGCTTGGAGGAGCTCTAGGGCTCCTCTGAGAAGCTTTGCAGGGGTGCATGGCTTCCAGGGGGAGGCCCGATGGGCGGGGCTCCAGCTCCTCCCCCCAGTCAGAGCAGCTCAGCTACTCTCTGTTTTCTGCACTGGGCTGCTTGTTGGCTTTTGTTGACAAAATGGCCTAAATGTTTGGGGCAAGTTCTGGAGGACTTTATGGCGCTATCCAGCTAGAGTACTCAGCAGGTAGGACTTTGCTCCAGGTGGCACAATTCTGGGCCAGTTCAGGCTGGGGTCCCTGGGCACAGTCAGGACAAAAGGAAGAATACGCTCCCTCAGCTGTCTTGGCCCAGGAGTGACATCCCTGGGAATGCAGGGGACAGGAGGAAGAGGGTCTGGGTACCCCCTCTCTGTCTTGATGGCCAGGAAAACCTGCTCCTGTTTTCCTTCCTTGAAGCCACAGCCTTGCTCGAGGGTCGGCTCAGCCCCTGGGACTGAGTGCAATCCTGGCGAAAACCAAGTGGATCCGCGGCCTGTTTCCACGGACCAATTAGCTGGGTAACTTGTCCAGTCTCTTCTAGGCTTTGTGGAGGTTGTAGGCTCAGCTCAGGAGAGATCAGACAGTCCTTCACTCCAAAGGGACAGGCCCCCCAAACCATGAAGTGGCAGTGTCCCCTGACTATCAATTTCACTGCTGGGAATTCAACACAAGGAAATATTGTATAAAGAAAGGACCATCTGTATAAAGATGATCCCTGTTGCTTTACTCAAAATAGTCCCCTGAAACTGGGAACCATGCCCAGGTACCCAGCTATAGGGGTAGTAAATCACAGAACATCAATTAGATAGAATATTATGCACCCAGTAATATTAGTATGTGAAGGGTATGTGGAGACATGGAAACAGCACGGATGATAATATGTTAGCAAAAGCAACTCAGCACTTAGTCAATTAGTTCCCTTTCTTTTTCCTACAAACAGTATGACACAGAACTATAGAGGGGGAAAAAAAAGAAAGATCTGCAGGGAAACTTGCAAAAATGAAAACAGTTGTGTTAAGGCAGAGTGTTTTGAGTTATTATAATAATTATTGAGCATTGACAATGTGCTGGGCCCAGTGCTGGGTGCTGAGGACAGAGCCATGAATGAGAATGCATTTCTTGGCTCTCCATCTAGACCTTCAGATCTAATGCTGGATTCCCCGCCCTCCTCAAATGTCCTTCAAAGTTATCACAGCATCATCTTCCAATTAAAAAAAAAAAAGCTGATGAGAGAATAAGCGAAGAAAGATGCTCCTCTCCTTCTGGGTAATGCATTTCATTCCCGGCATCAGAGCCACCTCCAGCTGGATTACATACATGTCAGAAGAAAACCGAATGTAAATGTGGTAATGACATTTCAGTCCTATAATGTCTTAGTTTCCTTTGCAGCAAAAACATTTTTTAAAACTCCATGTTAAAGAAGAAAAAAGTTAGGACTTGTTACTAATCTCACAGCTGAATAATTAAGTATGCCTAATTCTGAAAGTAGCAAGCTAAATTATGCAGTGCCAAAAGTGACATCTCTCATACCTACACCATCCCGTCTATAGCGGCGTGGTTTTAGCTTTATAGCTAAAATGCACTGCCAGAAAACCTAATAAAAGGAAGCAAAAATATTTCTGTTTATATGAGGCTGCCATTTGAGAGAGACTTTTAAATATATTCTCCCCATGTGTAAATCTGACAGCCGTTGCATAATTAAAACCCCAGTGGAGAGTTTCCTTTTAATCTTTTCAAAGTAAACCAATAAAACATCCTTTAGGAGGTGAAATGATGGATTAATATTCTTTGGATTGTTTGCGTATCTTTGAGCTACAGACTGCCTGCAAGAACACTGTTCAGTACTAAAAGAACAGAAGCCACTGCCTTTATCTTTAGGGGTTCATGTAATCACAGGAGATGCAGATAACAGCATGCCAAAGGCCACACATGCATGGTTATGAGTGATGCTTGCCTTGGATATTGTTAAACGGAGGAATGAATAAATGGGTGCGTTTATGTTAAAACAAACTTGATTTCAACGCCTTAGGAATATGTCACATAGCATAAATGGGAGAAATAATAGTTGCCCAGGATTTCAGTTCAGTGTAAGCAATCAATATGAATAATTTAGGCCACAAAGTGGATTTTCATGTAGCTTGAGCTGTTCAGATTGACTCTCTATTCAGCCTCGACTACTGCTGAATAATCATTGGCAAATCTTCCCACTGAGTTTGTGTCCTATGGACACACATGTGTGTCTACACAGTTACAAATTACCTCACTGTGGATATGGGGCCCTTGTTCAAGCCAAATGTCAACACAGACATTGCATCTCATCATGACGTTTCGTCTAATGTTGAGTACACATGGCCACATCTGAACTTTTCTTCTGTCTCCCTCTAGCTGAAGGCCCATTCCTGACCTTTCTTCCCCTCCATGTACGCGTGTGCGCGCGCGCACACACACACACACACACACACACACGAAGGCAGGGAGTTCTTGGACCAAAATTTACCCAAATATCTCCTATTTGCCCTGACCTTCTTGGTACTGGCTGTCTACGACTTACCAGATGCTTCTAGTCTGTTTGACCTCTAAGACATGTCTGATCCTTCAAGTTTTCTCTGGACTTGATCAACTGTTGGCTCAACCAACAAACTGGCCCTCCTGCTCAGCCCTGTGTCTAGCTCAGATATACAGACACACACACCCAGTATAAATACTTCGGCTTCAAACAAGAATGTGCTCACCAATTAGACAAACGAAACTGGTAGCACAAACACTATATAAACTGGATTCTGGATGCAGCTGAACACATAATTAGCTGTGACCTGAGACAGGTCCCTTAACACTCTGAGCCACATGGGACTGGATCAAAGGACCCCTCCTTGTTCCAATCATCGTTAGTGGGGCTAGCCAAGATGTGATGCCCATGAACACTGCAATCCAACTGCTGGTGTTGGAATATGCTTCAACCTCTGCCTCGTAGAATAAGTTCTAACCTTTCAACATATAACACTGGAGGGGCCTGATAAACACAATGTATCATACTTACGGGAGGAAAGAAGGAAGAGTTTCGATCTTTTTTTTTTTCCTTTTTAGGGCCACACCCACAGCATATGGAAGTTCCCAGGCTAGGGGTTGAATCTGAGCTGCAGCTACTGGCCTACGCCACAGCCATGGCAACGCCAGATTCAAGCTCCGTCTGTGACCTACACCACAGCTCACAGCAACGCCAGTTCCTTAATCCACTGAGAGAGGCCGGGGATCAAACCCATGTCTTACACCACAGCTCACAGCAACGCCGGTTCCTTAATCCACTGAGAGAGGCCAGGGATCAAACCCATGTCTTCATGGATACTAGTCGGGTTCGTTACTGCTGAGCCACAATGGGAACTTTGTAAGGAAGAGTTTTCTATACTAAAGTCTAGATGAATCATTTAGCTGGGCCTACACAACACAAAAAGAAACATCCACACTGCTGCACGGACTGAACACACTGTGATATTCACTGATCAGATAAAACTGAAGGCATGCTAATTTTCCTCTTTGCTGGATGAGGTGGCAGATAGACAATCCTGACTGCCCATTTTGGACTCAGCTTTGATTCCCTGAGCCACTAAATCCATAAAAGCACCAGTAATAATAATTGTCTCTGAAGACCCAGGGCATTCAAGGAAAAGAAACTATATATGCGAAAGAGAAACTGACATATGTAGGTTTTTACTTAAATCTCATCCAAGTACATTTTGCAAGAGAAGGCTGAAATAACAATCATGCTACTTTGGGATTCAGTAAAACCTGGCTGACAGAAGTGACCAATTTGAAGCACTGCCCCAGACCATGACAGCATGTGGATAACTGACAAAGACCCTGCTACTTGTGTGGCTCTCTTGGCGTTCCTGCAAAAAGGCTAGTTCAATGCTGAGCTGTCCACGGCTGGTTCTGGTCCCTGAATGCAGCACCTTTCAGAGATAAATGTTTCCCTGCAGCAGATTTTGGAAACATAGCCTGCTGGGTCATTTGTAACATATCCAAAAGCTTCAGCGTAGCCCTCCTTCACTTGCCTACATCCCGAAACAAAAATCATTAAAGTCTGCTTGACTAAGGAATGGCCAATTCTGCCAGTGGGTTGAAGGCTCAGGCTTGGAAGAATTTGCCAACATGTAGACTTGACTTTGTGCAAAGAGCTGGGAGAAGCTTTAGAAGTCATGGCTGGGCAGTGAATGAAACCCTGATGGGAGCTCATCAGCGAGGAAGAAAGACCACATGTCAGTGGAACGAGGCCCCATTTGGATGAACTCATGGCCGTAGGGGAAGGGGACACTTGCTATTGCCTTTCCGTTTAGCCTGAGGGTTCCGTTAGGAAGCTAAAGTCAAAGCCCATCAGTGGGAAAGAAAAGCTGTGGCTGCCTAGTTTGTGCACAGGTGAGCCTCTAGGTGAAAGTAAAGGGTGTGTTTATAAGAAGAAGAGCACTAATCAATAATAAGCTATGAACACATGATGTCATCTTCCAGGACTAAGCATCTTTAGTACTTTTAAAGCACTTAAAAAAAAAAAAACCAAAAAAAACCCCTCTAGTTGCTATAGCAACTTGATGCAGCTCTTAAAAGGGGATTTTTAAAAAGGGGGTCATTTTATATCTTCAATCACCATAACAACATGATATAGCTTTTAAAGGATATTTTTATCCAATTTGTGTGTGCTTTGGACTTGGGCCATATTTGCCTTTTCTATTTAAAGTCATCAGATCAAACATGACACATGAAAATTCATTGAAAGGAAGTCCTTTCATAGACTATACATATACGCGCAGAGAGCTGCTCATCTTCTGCACATGGATGCGGTCTTTCTGTTTCCCAGCAGCCATCTGCAACAGCTTACACTGGTCAGTTAGTCCGTGCCCCCTCTCTAAGTTGGCATACCAAACTGGCTCCAAACCCACCCACAGAAGGTGTGTCAATGAAATCCCTCACTTCTCAGCTTAGTGAACCCAAAGGCCTCCTCCTCCAAAACTACCATCAGGAAACAGTGCCTTGGGGTGACTAGCCCATGACCAGCCAATTGCCTTCTTCCATTCTGGGACTCCAAGTGGAAGTGGATGGGGCACACACCAAGTCTTGCCAAAGTGAAAATCTTGTACTTATTCTGCACTCTTTGCAGTCAGGAGAGGAGGTCTGTTTCACATGACACCCAGGTGCCAAGGAAAGGGGGGATGGGGAAAGTGAGCGAGAAGAGAAGAAGAAAGAGTGAAACGGGGTAGAGTGGGGAGCAATCACCTTCAGAATCTCTACAGGAGAAGCTCAGAGGAGGGATGAAAAGGAGCAGTGGGGGCTTCAAGGAATATTCACACAGCATTGTTTGTACAGTGTCCAAATCATGAACTGTTTCTCCAAAAATAAAAGGAAGGGATGATGGAAAGTATAGAGAACTTTCCTATAGCTCCTTTATACCCCCTGCACCAAGCTACCCCTTGGTGCCACTGCTGGTTGGCAAAGACAGCAAGGTAAAAAGAGAGGTCAAGAAATTGGGGAAGATGGTGTGGGGTGTGGGGTGTGGGGTATGGGGAGTAAGGGGAGAAAACCGAGAGGGGCCCAGAGCAAGACTGGTGGAAGTCCCACTCTCCAAGTCTAATGGGCTTTTCTTCTGGGAAAGGGTGGTGTATCGTGTAGAAAAAAGGGGGGAAGGAGATTAGGAATGAATCCAGGGAAAGTGGTCGCCTTCCCCAGGGTAAAAGAGCTACAGGACTCAGAGAAAAAGCGTGTTAAAAGGAGGAGGAAGGGAAAGGAGGTAAAAACGCCGTGAGTGGAGAAAGAGCTTTCCAAATCACCTGGATAAGAAAACACAGGACCAGGGGGCGTGAAAATAAGAAAGCAGCAGGCCCTTGATACGTGTTTTCCCAAGTCCTTTTTTTTAGAGGCGAAAACTGAGGCACAAGCGGTTAGGCCACGAGGCTGGCAAGTGCTGGAGCGCGGGTGGCCCCGGGTCTGCCCAGCGGCGGGGCAAGGGCTCTCCTCGTTCGACCTCTCTGCCAGGCAGTCACCGCAAGGTGAGCGCCAAAGATGGGGCTCTCAGGCCACCTCCCGCGCCGAAAGCACGTAAAAATAGAGACAGGGGCAGGAGGAGGATACGGGAAGGGAGGAGAGGGCGAGATGAAAGTAGGCAACGGGGCATTAGAAGGAAGGACACGGTTGAAGACGGGACAGTGGAAAGGGCGGCAGGTGAAACGCGCGGAGAGGAATGTCGCGCACAGGGCGCGCCGCTCACCTATGGTCGACACCACGGTGCCCACGAAGTAGAAGGCGCCAGGGAAGTCCCAGCGCGGGCGCAGCGCGTCGGCTCGGACGCCGGCGGCCAGCGCGGCCTCGTAGTGCCGGAGGAAGGCGCGCAGCTCCGGCTCTGCGACGCCGTGCGCCGCGCTGAAGTTGCGCAGCGTGGCGCCCCAGCGCGCCCTCGCCTCCGCCTCGCCGGGGCTCTCGAGCGCGGAGAAGACCGTGGCGCCCGCCACCAGGTAGAGGCCGATGAGGGCCGCCAGCAGCACGAAGCGGCCGGTGTCCTCGTTGAGGTGCGAGCGGCGGCAGCAGCAGCAGCAGCAGGAGGGGCGCGGCAGGCGGCGGCGGCAGCGGCGGGGCGGGGGCCGGGGGCTGCGGGAGGACATGGTCCGGAGCTCAGCCCCGGGGCCGGGGCGGCTCTCGGGGCCCGGGCCGCGACATCCCCCCGGCGGGAGCAGAAGCGTGAGGATGGTGGCCAGGAGTCGGGGGCTGCCGCGGAGCCCCTCGCCGCCTCCTCCAGAGCCCGGACGGCGGGGCGCCTCCGCCTCCTCCTCGGCGCTCAGGCCGTACACGGGTTCCGCGGCCCTTCGAGCGCCCGAGTTGGGGCGCTCCTCCCTGCGCCCCGACGCCTGGAGGGCTCCCGCGGTTTCTCACCCACAGCCCTCGGGCGCCGGGGTCTGAAGCTAGGCCCCTGCCGCCTTGTGGCCGGCGTCCGCGGGGCCCCCGGCCTCATACTCCTCTCCAGACAGGCCGCGGGCTGCGGGCGAGGCGGGCTGTAGAACCCGGGCGCCTAGGACTGGGACGTGGCAACAGGGCACGAAGAGAGACCCCGGGGGCGTCCCATGAGGCTTTCTAGGTTCAGCTGCTGCCAGGCACGGGCTTCGCGGGCAGTCCAGCTCCCGCCCCCGGGCTTGAGCCGGCGGCGTCGGCTTCCGAGCCTCGGAACCGAGCGGAGTCCGGGGAAGGGCTCGGTTTCCAGCTCCAGCCTGAGAGCCCGGCACCGAGAGGCGGAGTCACTGGAGCCCGGGGCGGAGTGTGTGTGTGGGGGGGTGGGGAGTTGAGCTGCTGCGA